>JBBDGP010001784.1:137500-1344499 GCA_037952835.1 Lithobates septentrionalis
TGTCACTAGTTTCCCTTCTAAGTGCCAAGGTTTGTCTTCCTCATACCTGGGTTTTCTCCCCTCATTCCCAGGTGGTCAACCTGGAAATGTTGGGGGCAACCTGGAAAGGGACAATGCTTGTCTTCCTGGAAAGGAAGGCATAACACTTGCCAAGGGTTGCCCCCTTGCATTCCCAGGTTGCCAAGGTTTGCCCTACGTTTCCAGGTTTCCCCCCCACAATTTTGGGTCTCCAAGAGTTGCCCCCCTCGTTTCTTGGGTTAGCCTTAGGTTGCCCCCCCTCGTTTCTTGGATTAGCCTTAGGTTGCCCCCCCTCGTTTCTTGGATTAGCCTTAGGTTGCCCCCCCTCGTTTCTTGGATTAGCCTTAGGTTGCCCCCCCCTCGTTTCTTGGATCAGCCTTGGGTTGCCCCCCCTCGTTTCTTGGATTAGCCTTGGGTTGCCCCCCTCGTTTCTTGGATTAGCCTTGGGTTGCCCCCCTCGTTTCTTGGGTTAGCCTTGGGTTGCCCCCCTCGTTTCTTGGGTTGCCCCCCTCGTTTCTTGGTTTGCCCCTCTTGTTCCTGGCTTGCCCAGGGTTTTATTCCTAGTTTTCCAAGGGTTGCTGCCCCCCTCACCCCTTATTCTTAGATTCCCAAGAGTTTCCCCTTCTATTCCTAGTTTCCCAAGGGTTGTTTTCATGTTCCCAAGTTTCACCCCTTGCTTCCCTTATTCAGAAGTTCCTAAGGGTTGTCCCCGGATGTCCAAACTGACACTGTACCCTTTTGATGACTTGTTAGTGACACTCTTAGTTCTTGCCTACTAATATTCTAATTACTGTTTCAGTTACCTGTCCATGAAGAATTAATTTAATTTTAAAAATAATCCCTTAGTTTCAACATGGAGGTGTTTTTATGGTCCTCTGTGACAGTTCTTCATGACCAGATTGGACAGTAAAGTGTCCATAGATAGTTTTTGTTTTGTTTTTTTCTGTGTTGATAGCTATGCCCATGCGGTGTAGTCACTTTTCCTCCTTTTATATGACAGTCTATGAGCTATTTTGTGTTTTGTGACCTCGTTTTCTTATAATGGAGCAAATTCAGTACCACCAGCTAATGTATCCTGGTCCTAAAACCTGTTTTTTCTTCTTCAGGGAAGAGTCCCCCTTTGCTGATAATTCTCTAAATGCTTTATCCTTGGAAATGCCCCCTGATTTTGAACGCTGTTACTGATCTTTTGTTAGTGTAGTCTTTATAGTATTTTTTGTTTTTTTGAAGTTGATATTTAATTGGCTTTATATTCAGTTTGGTAAATATGCCTGAGAGGTATGGCATGTGCCATGGTCCCATGGAATGGGAACTTATTTGACAATGCAGAAACCTTGTGGACCGTTTTCAATGTTGCCTTCCAGGTTTTTAAAACACCAAGTCCATATATATTTTTTTTTTTTCTTGAATTTTTAACTTTTACCATCTTAACTTTTTGATCCAATCCATGCGTAAGTGCCAATTAAAGGGTAAAAGCTGATCAGATTTATTACATGCAGATACATAATATGTATATTTCAAGTTAATAAACATGTCCTAACTGGGTATAGAGAGCTCCACAGTGCCATCATGCCTGATGGGATTAGTTATGCCAGCTCAGTAGCTGCAACCCTGGAAACAAAGTTGCCCAATAGATGCTCTGAATTCACATACTTCATAAATGGCTCCTGATCTTATATATACGATCCAATGATATTGTAGATCCAATGATATTGTAGATCCAATGATATTGTAGCTTTTACCCACGTTCTGTACTTGGTTATTGAAAGCTGATTTCTGATTAGACATCAAGGGCTCTTTACACACAAGCCCCTCAGTGCGCTTCAGATCCATATTTCATTTCTATTGAAGTATTGAATGGATCTGATTTTGTGTCTTCCTTGGTCTTTGCTGCCTTCTATGATAACCCAACTCCTGCTGTGCATCATAGGACATCGCAATGTCCCTCACAGCTGGACCACCGCTGACCTCTGTTCTCTCAAACTGATGTTGACCTGTTTATTCATGAATGTTTATTTCATTAAGCATGTGTACTGCTTTTGTTCATTCCATAGTGTTTACTTCATTACTATATTGTTATGTAGTTACTAGTGCTGTGATCATAATATTAGTGTTGTGTTGTGATTCTTTCCTGTGCAGATTATTAGTAAACGCAGCACTGTTGCTTTGATACAATGCCTGAGATATCTATCTATCTATCTCTCTATCTCTTTTTAGGGCCCCTGATCAGTTTTTTTTTTTTTTTTTTTTTTCTTTTGCCTTCCCAAAAGCAGAAAAAAAAATACATGGCTAGTAAGCCCCAGTTCACACTATAACCCGATTGTGAATCGCACAAACTGCAGTGCATTCCTGTGTGATTTGAGCCCAATCATTTTGAATGGACTCAAATTGCACCGAATCGCACCAAAGACATGCAGGCACCCTTTTTTTTTGGATCCGCACTGCAACTAGATCACATGGTGGTTTAGTACCACCCGATCCAGTGCGGGCAAACCACACTGCGTTTGGGATGTCGATAATTTTTGTATTGACACCTGCGTCAGATCGCAAACAGGATTGCAATCTGGTGCGAGAAATGTGCAGGGATCGCGATTGGAATGCAGAGCTGGAAATGCGCAGGGATCGCGATTGGAATGCAGAGCTGGAAATGCGCAGGGATCGCGATTGGAATGCAGAGCTGGAAATGCGCAGGGATCGCGATTGGAATGCAGAGCTGGAAATGCGCAGGGATCGCGATTGGAATGCAGAGCTGGAAATGCGCAGGGATCGCGATTGGAATGCAGAGCTGGAAATGCGCAGGGATCGCGATTGGAATGCAGAGCTGGAAATGCGCAGGGATCGCGATTGGAATGCAGAGCTGGAAATGCGCAGGGATCGCGATTGGAATGCAGAGCTGGAAATGCGCAGGGATCGCGATTGGAATGCAGAGCTGGAAATGCGCAGGGACCGCGATTGGAATGCAGAGCTGGAAATGCGCAGGGATCGCGATTGCAATGTGGTGTGGGAAATGCGCAGGGACCGCGATTGGAATGCAGAGCTGGAAATGCGCAGGGACCGCGATTTCAATGTGGTGTGGGAAATGCGCAGGGACCGCGATTGCAATGTGGTGTGGGAAATGCGCAGGGACCGCGATTGCAATGTGGTGTGGGAAATGCGCAGGGACCGCGATTGCAATGTGGTGTGGGAAATGCGCAAGGACCGCGATTGCAATGTGGTGTGGGAAATGCGCAGGGACCGCGATTGCAATGTGGTGTGGGAAATGCGCAGGGACCGCGATTGCAATGTGGTGTGGGAAATGCGCAGGGACCGCGATTGCAATGTGGTGTGGGAAATGCGCAGGGACCGCGATTGCAATGTGGTGTGGGAAATGCGCAGGGACCGCGATTGCAATGTGGTGTGGGAAATGCTCAGGGACCGCGATTGCAATGTGGTGTGGGAAATGCGCAAGGACCGCGATTGCAATGTGGTGTGGGAAATGCTCAGGGACCACGATTGCAATGTGGTGTGGGAAATGCGCAGAGATCATGGAGTTTCCTGCGCCGCATGTGTGAACCCAACTCTTCATACAAGTGAATTGTGGGTCAGTTGCATCTTTAAAAGTCCTGCATTCTGCATTTTTGATTCGGTTAAAAAAAAAAACACAAAATGCACCTCCCCATTGAATTGAACGGAAAACACATTAAAAAGTAACAAAAACACATCTGGGGTTGTGTTTTTGGTGCACTTTTTGAGTCCTATGCCCCTTTTTCACTGGTGCCAAACGCACCGGAAACGTGGCAAAAAAACGCACATGCATTTTTATTGCGTTTTTTTTTTACAACACAGCGATGCGAAAGCAGCCTAAATCCTGATGAGAAAATTGTCAGAAAAATACCGCATTTGGAGCGATTTGTACGATAATCTGATCATTAGTGCACAGCTTTCGAAAGCTGATTACGACAGTTAATGTGAAATTATCCAAAAGGACGAGCACAGAATTTTTCTTGTACGATACCAGAACAAACGATTTTAGTTCAGTACAGTGTTCGTACAAAAAAAAAAAAAAAAAAAAAAATCGAGTGACCAAGTCCACACATGCTCGGAAATGAAAGCATACATTACATTGCTTCCTGAAGTTGTGTTCTGTTGTACGAGAAGTTTTGTAACTTTTTGATATGAGTCTAGCATGCAAAAAAAAAGTACGATCATTCATCTGATATTCTCATCGTGTGTACGAGGCCTTAGAGCTGTGGTGATAGGAGTGTAGTATTGGTTGCCAGTTCCACCTAGTGCTTAGATCTTGATATGAAGAACATCTTGCTTGGCGAATACGTGGAAGCGCCTTCTGTGTGTTTTCAGTTTTAATGTAAATATATCGGCGGTGATCATTTGACTGTCCTTCCCTTTTTTTTTTTTTTTTTTTTTAATATTTTTCAAATTTATGCTTTAAGCATTGCGGCATGCGCTAAGACGCAGGCTAGATAAAAGAACATGCGTCCAGATGAATTTTTCTACATAAAGGTAGATAACGTGGGATTTTGCTATTTTCATACCATATTTTTAGTAATTGTCTCCAGCATCCAGGACTGTTACTGAGAGCTGTGGCCGCAGGTAACTTTCTGCTGTGTTGTCGCAAATCAAAATAAATATGCTATGTATGCAGATTTCCACTGCTTACTACTCGGCTACAGCAGCATGTGTGGAAAAATGAATAATGCTGTGCATGCTTCAGTGTTTTGCAACATGATTGCTCATAGTTGATCAAAGTGTATTTCTGTGCACAAAAGGCAACTGGGTAACTGTTATAGCAGAGCAACAATATGCTTTTGAATGGCTGTCTACCCCCCCCCCCCCCCCCCCCCCCCCCCCCCCCAGCCCCACCATATATCAGCTGGATGTTGCCGGTTTGTTATATGACCATTTGCTGAGGTTCATGTTACAATTTGATTGTGTATTCTTCTTTACATGGATGCCAAAAATGCCCGGTTTAGATCTGCAACACCGCTAACATATGCGTTTGTGACCTGAGCGTGCGTTCGCCTTTGTGCGTGAGCACGGGGCATGGGTCGCTTTCCTTTTTTTTTTTTTTTTTTTTTTTTTTTTTTTCCTTAAGTTGATTATTTTATTTATTTACATTGTTTTATTTATTTATTAGCACTTTTTTTTTTTTTTTTTGCTGTCACAAGGAATTTAAACACCCCTACTGACAGCAATAGGCACGTGACCGGTACTCTTTATAGAGAAATCAGATGCCTCCTCCACCCTTACAAGCATCTGATCACACCAAGATTGGTGTAATCGGATGCTTTACCAATTTAAAAATAGTGCTGCTTACATCTGGGAAACCGAATGGGACGAAAATGCTTGTCGCTTCCGGTTTCCTATACCATAGAGATCATCGGGACCTTTTGGTCCTTGATCAGCTGGTGAAACGGCCAGCTGTGATCCTGGGTTCTCCAGTGGAGTGGGAGAACCTGGAAAGGCAGAGGGGGAGGGGTGGTGCACCGTGCCGCCTGTAAAAGCGATTCAGCGGCTAATTAGCCGTTCGGATCACTCATACAAAAAAAAGATAATCGCTGGCTGAACACAGTGATACTGGGCTGTTGGCCGTATAGCTGAAGGCATCATCCTGGTATAACCACTGCAACTCAAGAATGTCCTTGAATGGCAAGTGGTTAAAATGGTGCATGCACTACTGTTGGTGCCGTCTGATTGGGCTGAAATCGCGCCAAATGAATAGGCTGAAATCACACTGCACAGGAACGCAAAGTGCGATTCATGATGTGAACTGGCCCTGAATCCTATTCGATACGGTCATTGTCTAGATCTTCACGCAAGCTTGGGTGCCCGGCTGGCAGTGGAGATTCCTCCATCTATGCTGTTAAAGCGGTTGTATACCGATGTACTTTTCTTTTTTTTTTTTTTTTTTTGTGTTTTTTTTTTTTTTTCCCTGCAAGTTTGTTATAATGTGCTAGTATGCATTGCATACTAGCACATTATATGAAACTTCCCTTAAAACGAAGCTGTTCCAGCACCGCAAATTCAGCGCTATACGGGCTTCCATCTTCACCCATCTAGCCTCCGGGTTCGTGGGCTCCAGCTCTGTGATTGGCTGGGGTGCGCCGTATTCGCCGTTCACGGCACAGGGTTCTGAAGGAACGGCCCGAGTGGCTGCTCCTTCAGAGCGTGTGTGCCAGTGATTTCACTGGCTGCATGTAATGTAAATATCCCCTAAACGGTGCATGTTTGGGCCCTTTAACACGGGCTTTCGGATCAGGTCCCTCTGTCCGCTTTTTAGGTGGACCTGATCAGAGCCTCCATTCGCTCCTATGGAGGGGCGGATGTCAGCGGTGACCTGTCCGCTGACACCCACTGCTATCCGATCTGTGAAATCCAGACGGGTGGTGACCTTATCTTCCATCCATCTAACAGATCGAATGAAAATGGACAGGCGGTCCATTTTCATCCGATTTCCCCATAGAGGTGAGCGGGACTTTGACAGATCCGGCTCAGCACAGTGAGCGGAGATGGACCTGTCATCCGCCTGCTTAGCGGGGATCAGCTGGTCGATTCCCCCGCTGAGCAAGTGGACAAGTCTGTGTGAAAGGGGCCTTTAGGAGAGATTTATACCACCTATAGCCTTATTACAGGCTTACCTATAGGTAAAAGTCAGTAAAGGAACCTCTTTAAGCATGGTTGGAGGAATCTGCAGATGTCCTCTTTTGCAGCTATTAGAAACAATGGTTGGTCATCGAACCCCGATTACCCCCCCCTTTTTTTTTTTTTTTTTTTCTTTTTTCCAAGCCTCCTCATTAAAGAGGGAGTCCACCCAAACCGCAAAAAAAAAAAAAAAAAAAAAAAAAAAAAAATTAAAAGCCAGCAGCTACAAATACTGCAGCTGCTGACTTTTAATAAATGGCCACTTACCTGTCCCAGGGTCCAGCGGTGTCGGCAGGTGACGCCGAGAACCCGCTCGGTTCTCGGCAGCTGCCGCCGCCATCCTAGGTGAGGGAATCAGGAAGTCTCGCTGCGCATCGTAAGTGGTCCCCGCTATCTCCTGGGAGCTGTGTGTTTCCCAGGAGACAGCGCGAATGGACAGGAAGAGGCATAGACTCCCATGGGAGTCTATGCTGGAAGTGGGTGCAAATACCTGTCTTGGGTATCTGCACCCCCCCCCCCCTCCCCCCTGAAAGGTGCCAAATGTGACACCGGAGGGGGGGGAGGGTTCCGAAAAGCAGAAGTTCCATTTTTGTGTGGACGGAGAACTCTACCCCCCCCCCCCCCCCTTGTTCTATTGTATTCTGACAGGGGGGCTCCTCTGCTTTCAGATTACACTGATCATCGGTGGTGGCCAATTGGCTGTGAACCACTGATCAAGAAAAGTTTTCCAACAGGTTCGTTCTTCAGAAGTCGATCGTTGGCACTATATAAATCCTCTCTAAAAATAATATTGCTGTTTGTCTTGAATGTCGTTCCAAGGCAAGAAAACCAAACTCTGTCCTCATATTGTGTGGCACCAATTTAAAAGCAGCTCGTAGCATTCTGCCAATCCATTCTCCTGAGGAGTCCGGTTTTCTTTCTTTGTCCTAAGGTAATTTATGACTTTATGTTCTGTACTTGTTTTGTAGATTTTTCTTTTTGTCGTGTGCACCAGTCGCTCTGCGACTTACCGGATGGCTTGTAGAATAAATACATAGATCCATCCTTTTTATAATGTTCTGTTATATTTATAAGGCCATGGTCTTGGATCTTCTGGGTAGACAGAGAAAAGGTTGGCTGTGTCTGTAGATTGAGGCATGCCAGGCTGTCCTTTTTAGAACAGTGTTGTTGGAGTTCTCCTGCAATTACCCCCTTCTGACTTCTTGCCTCCCACCCAGAAGATCATCGGGCTGGTTGTGAAGGCCAACTGTTTACTGCAGATGAATCCAAACGCTGTGGAAACAATGGCTACATATAAAACCTATATATGTCCACTTCTTGCTTAGGATGGAAACAATGTTTTTCTGACAAGTGAAACTAGTCAAACAGCTGCAGTATAATTGATACATTTTTGGAAACAAAGAAAACTTTTTTGCATTACTGAACTGGAACAAGACTGAAAAACCCCACATATAGATGCCCAGCAAATGCCTTCCAATGTCTGCACTTGGAAGCTACGTTTAGTGTTACTAAATCCATAACCGTAAAATCAGTCTGTACAGTGCCTTGAAAAAGTATTCATACCCCTTGAAATTTTCCACATTTGGTCATGTTACAACCAAACACTTTAAATGTATTTTATTGGGACTTTATGTGATAAGATCAACACAAAGTGGCACATAATTGTGAAGTGGAAGGAAAATGATAAATGGTTTTAAATTTTTTTACAAATACATTTCTGAAAAGTGTGGCGTGCATTTGTATTCAGCCCCCCTGAGTCAATACTTTGTAGAACCACCTTTCACAGCAATTACAGCTGCAAGTCTTTTTGGGGATGTCTCTACCAGCTTTGCACATCTAGAGTGACATTTTTGCCCATTCTTTTTTGCAAAATAGCTCAAGCTCTGTCAGATTGGATGGAGAGCGTCTGTGAACAGCAATTTTTAAGTCTTGCCACAGATTCTCAATCAGATTTAGGTCTGGACTTTGACTGGGCCATTCTAACACATGAATATGCTTTTATCTAAACCATTCCATTGTAGCTCTAGCTGTATGTTTAGGGTCGTTGTCCTGCTGGAAGGTGAACCTCCACCCCAATCTCAAGTCTTCTGCAGACTCTAACAGGTTTTCTTTTAAGATTGCCCTGTATTTGGCTCCATCCATCTTCCCATTAACTCTGACCAGCTTCCCTGTCCCTGCTGAAGAAAAGCATCCCCACAACATGATGCTGCCACCACCATGTTTCACGGTGGGGATGGTGCATTCAGGGTGATGTGCAGTGTTAGTTTTCCACCACACATAGCCTTTTGCTTTTAGGCTAAAAAGTTCAATTATGGTCTCATCTGACCAGAGCACCTTCTTCCATATGTTTGCTGTGTCCCCCACATGGCTTCTCGCAAACTGCAAATATGACTTCTTATGGCTTTCTTTCAACAATGGTTTTCTTCTTGCCACTCTTCCATAAAGGCCAGTATTGTAGAGAGCACAACTAATAGTTGTTCTGTGGACAGATTCTCCCACCTGAGCTGTGGATCTCTGCAGCTCCTCCAGAGTTACCATGAGCCTCTTAGCTGCTTCTCTGATGAATGCTCTCCTTGCCCGGCCTGTCAGTTTAGGTGGACGGCCATGTCTTGGTAGGTTTGCAGTTGTGTCATACGCTTTCCATTTTCCGATGATGGATTGAACAGTGCTCAGTGAGATTTTTAAAGCTTGGGATATTTTTTTTTTATAACCTAACTCTGCTTTTAAACTTCTCCAAAACGTTATCCCTGGTCTGTCTGGTGTGTTCCTTGGCCTGTAATGATGCTGTTTGTTCACCAAGATTCTCTAACAAACCTCCTACTGAGCTTAAATTGAACACAGGTAGACTTTATTTACTAATTAGGTGACTTCTGAAGGTAATTGGTTCCACTAGATTTTAGTTAGGGGTATCAGAGCAAAGGGGGCTGAATAAAAATGCATTCCACACTTTTCAGATACATATATTTTGAAAACCATTTATTATTTTATTTCAACTTCACAATTATGTGCCACTTTGTGTTGGTCTATCCCAATAAAATACATTTACGTTTTTGGTTGTAACATAACAAAATGTGGAAATTTTTAAGGGGGTATGAATACTTTTTTTTTTCTTTTTTTTTCAAGGCACTGTATATGCAGTAAAGCATACTTGTTCTATTCATTGTGGAACCTAAGGAGTTAATCCTCTGCATTGTGTAAAAAGGCTGTTTGAGCCTGTCTTTTCTGATCCTCCCATTCTTCTACTGTCCACAATCCTTCTGTTGATAGAACAGAGCCCTAGGAGGCACTCTGCACATGCTCAGTTTGGTGTGTATTGCTAGAGTTTGTTTGGGATAGAAGTCATAAGACTGCTATATACTGCTGATTAGAAAAGGCATTTAGCAGTTTATATTTACTAAAATAATTGCATTTCCATGTTCTGTGTACTTTGGGAGACCAGATATAACGAATGTAGGGTCCTGGGTTTAGTAACACTTTAAGATAGAAATAAAAAAAAAAACCTTCTGACTTTAGAACGACTTTAAATAGAAATTTAGAATAGAATTTGTTGCCGTTGCATGGGCATATGCAATTTTAAAGTGTGACATGTTTGATATCTTTTTCTCAGCCTGACATCTTTTTTATATTTGACCAAACAAATGGGTATTTATATGGTGTTTTTGTGCATTTTGAAATTCAAGTGTATTTTTTCCAAATACACTATATAAAAGCAGAGTATATTTATAATATACTCTGCTTTAAAGTATATAATGTTTGCGGGTTCTAAGTAATTTTCTTGCATAAAAATCCTGATTTTTAGGCCTCATGCACACTGGACGTTTTTACAGCAGCTGTTTTTGGCTGTAGATGTTTTTTCTATAGTCATTAAACTCTCCATCATGTTATCTATGTGTCCATGCACACATAGGCTGTTATCAGCAGTTTTGGGCAGTGGCGTTTTTGAGCAGTAAACCCCCCCCCAAAACTAGTGGGTTCTGAGTGACGTTTTTTCAGCTGTAAAACGCTGGTGAATATCAAACGCTCAAAAACGTCGCTCACCAGCGTTTTTTTTTTTTTTTTTTTTTTAACGTTTTTGATCCATTGAAAAAAAAGAGAAAAAAATTTGGTTCTTAAAAAAAAAAAAAAAAAAAACGCTAACGCAGAAAAACGCTAAAACACTAAAAAACACTATTGCAAAAACGTTGAAAAAAGTTGAAAAACTCACTGCAAAGCTACTGGCATTTTTATAAGGTTATTTTAACGTCCAGTGTGCATGAGGCCTAACATGTAAACAAAAAGTGGCAGAAAAGGCCTGGTCTTCCAGTGGTTAATCAATCGCCTCTTGTCAAAGGAGCCAAATGGAAAATTGTTGGCCTAAGGCCTCATCCACACTGGACGTTTTTTGATGTTTTTACAGCAGCTGTTTTTGGCTGTAGACAATTTTTTCTACAGTTATTAAACTCTCCATCATGTTATCCTATGTGTCCGTGCACACATAGGCTGTTATCAGCAGTTTTGGGTAGTGGCGTTTTTGAGCAGTAAAAAACCCCCAAAACTAGTGGGTTCTGAGAGACGTTTTTCAGCTGTAAAAACGCTCTAACTCTGATAAACGTGGATAAAAGCTCAAAAATGTCGCTCGCCAGCATTTTTTAATGTTTTCGATCCATTGAAAAAGAAAAAAATATTTTCTTTTCTTAAAAAAAAAACGCTAACGCAGAAAAACACTAAAAACCGTTATTGCAAAAACGTTGAAAAAAGTTGAAAATCTCACTGCAAAGCTACTGGCGTTTTATAACGTTATTTTAACATCCAGTGTGCATGAGGACTTATAGTGACTGCCTCCAATTTATGTACAGGAACTGTTCAGGTATTCTGACAGCTGCAGGTGCCGGCTCTCCAAATACAATGGCTGTCGGATTCCTTATCCACTATGGATGGAGAAATCTGTTTGACTTTCTTCGTTAAGCCCACAGGCTAAACTACAAAAAATGTGTGGCCATCTTTGGACTGATGTCAGTTTCTGGTGCACATAAGACCTAAGGTAGGTAAGATTTTATTTAGTGGCTCTGATAGGGGAGCACCATGTCATGATTATGAGTATCCAAAGACTCAGAGTTTAACCCTTGGCGCTGGCCACGTCCTTGGTGCGTAAATTGGTGTAAATACAGCTGTGCCTAGAACGCGCGGCCTGCGTGCTCCCACCACAGTTACCAGTGGCTAACAAAGTAGCGCTCAGGAGCTTTCCGGTCATGTGACAGCCAATCATGGTGGTCACATGCTCATAAAACCCCGCCTCCCGGCATCCTAAACCTCCTAAAGGGCCAGGAGGTGTCGGCGCCAAGCAGGTTAAGGAATGGGTGGTGAGAGACCTGTCAATACTTATTGCAACCTATGATGATCATTTTTAAGACTTTCTACTGACATTCGGATGTAGAATACCACCCTGTAACATTTGTTTCCTCTAATTTCCACAGAAGAGGAATTGGTTTTGCAGATCTCTATGTAATATTGGGTTCTTATTGCGACTAATGCTGGCCATACACTATACGAAAAATCGGCCGAAAAATCGTTCGTATAGACACTTCGTTCGTTTTTCGGCAAGTTAATGGGCACAAATCGATAATCGTTTGACGTTTTTGTGGTAAAAAAACGAACGGGAAGTTTGGTAAATTTCTGCCGAACGTACGATAAATTGCAAGGTTAATGTGTTTCCCGTCCGAACTGTCTGCACTAGGTATATGTAAAAAAACGAACAAAAAATTATTTATTCATGTCCACTGAACAATTTATCAGTCATTATATGATGGCACGATCAGTTGCGGTCACGGTCGAACGTTCGTTTTTCGAAAATGGGTTCGGCCGATTTTCTGTAGTGTATGGCCAGCATTAATGAGAGCGATGCCTAGTACACACAATCATAAAATCAGATGAAAAATAGCAATCGTTCCCATAATCTGATCATTTAATACATGGCTTTCAAGAGCCGAGCGCAACCATTCATGTGAAAATATCCGAAGGGACAAGTGCACAATTTTTAACAGAACAAAAGATTTTCATGTAATCGGTATGGTATTTGTACAAATTAATTTGAATGAACAGAAATGAAAGAATATATTACAGTCCATTACTACTAGAGTTGTATCCTACCATAGGAGAATTTTCGGAACCCATTGGTTTTCGATAGAGCACAGTGTGCCAAAACAGGCAAAAAAAAAAATAAAAAAAAATATATATATATATATAATTTTATTTTAATCGTGTGTATGGGGCTTGAAGGTCACATCTGTGTAAATGTTGACTGCACACTGATTCTTGATCTGATACCACTTGGAGTTGAAATGGATAAAAAAAAATATCCTGCTGAATATGCTCAGGAAGTCACCCAATGTATGTTTTAGCACAAACACCCGAATCTGAACCTGATGGCCTCTTGTAATCTCCCACACTGCACTCAGACTGGGAGAGGAACTTTGAACTAATCAAGATTTTGCTACTTTGTATAGTGTTGAAGGGGGGAACAGAGCGGTAACCATATTGGTATGCCACTGTCAGTTGTCCAGTCATGTTAAGATGGGTTCTTTAGCTGGATATAGCGTCACGTCGTTATAAACGCTTACATATACCCAGTGAAATGACTGGCCTTGGGTGATACAGAGATGAAACAAATCCTCCTACATAGGTTGTATCTGTTTATCTGCAGTCTTCTTTGCTCTACATCCGTTCAAAGTGCAGAATTTAGAAAGCTTGTCTGAGACTTCATAAAAAAAAAAAGGGGGTGGAGCACTGAAGTTACACTCTGAGAAGTGCTGTGATTGTAGGCAAAAGGCGCCCCCCCTTCATTTAGCATGCAGGAACAGAGCTGAGGCTGTGAATCGGCTGGAGCTCCCTCCCGTGTCACCATTTTTCTCTTGGTGTCAGGAAAACTTGTCACAAGTGACTCATGCTGATCTAGCAGAGGAATGAAGCAGCAGACAGAAATGACACTTGGTGCTCCTAATTGAGAAGTACACACTATAGAGGGATATGCTTTGTTCATATTTCACGTCTGAGGTTTACAACCACTTTAGTTATTAGTAATGATAAGTAGTCTGAAGAGGGATACCTGGATCACAAGACTACCTAACAGAATTTCAACTCCTTTGGCAGGTAGAAGTTCATTCATGCGTGTAATCCGAGCGTTTTTGCTTTTTTGTCTGGCGTTCATCTTTGACAGTTCAAAGCTGAAATCCAGCTGTTGTGATTTAAAGGACACGGGCTGATTGAAGTAGAAAATTAGGTGTTTGTAAACTGGATGAGATGGAAAATCCATTTGTGCAACGACTTCATAAGTAAATGAGGTCAAGTCTTAATGCTTTTAATTTTCAAATGATCCAAAAGTTCACTTGGGTGTCTGATATTTGTCACAGATTTGGTCAGGTCTGTGAAGAACATGGCTAACTGGTGCTCCATAAGGAATAAAGAACGACATTGGAGAACGACATTGTGTCCCAATCCTGACCTCCAGATCCTACTCCTATTATTCTAAGTGCATGTTTTGCAGATGACCTTTGTGTATGTGCTGGTGAACCAGAAAGGTTAAAGTGTTAGTAACCCAGGACCCTGCATTCACTATATCTGGTCTCCCACAGTACACAGAACACGGAAATGCAATAGTTTTAGTAAATATAAACTACTAAATCTCTTTTCTCATTAGCAGTATATAGTCTTGTGACTTCTATCAGTGTCTGGTTAGCTTGTAAGAGGAGTTTTCATTCTCTTACTATCCTATGAGGCTGCACGACCCCTGACCCTGTCTTGACAGTGCTGATTGGCCCTGTCCTGATCACATGTTTTTTCCAAGGGGAAAAAAAAAATCTCTAGCAATACACACTAAACAGCATGTGCAGAGTGCCCCCAAGGCTCTGTTCTAGATGGATTTGGTAAAATAAACACCAAAAATTACCGCGCTACTTAAAACAATATACTACTACTAAAATTCTATAAAATTAAAGCTGCAGTCCTAAAGTGAGGCGTGCACATAAAAATACAAAAATATTCAAAAAAGACTGCACTAAAAAAAAAAAAAAGGGACATAAATAGTGACTGTATAAATAGTGATAAATAACAATCTATCAAATGTTCCAAAATATTAATATTATGATGGAAGCAGAATATCAATAAAATTAATATAAACAAATATGACAAAATAATAAATAATGAAAACAGGTATTGAATACCAGATGACACAAGTGACCAAAGATAAAGTGAAAATGATCAGAAGAGAAACAGTCCTTGGAACAAGGCAAATTCAATTGGTGATCGTAGAGGTTAAACACCCAACACCCAGTGAGGAATCCTCCACCTTATTAGATGTACGCTTACCAGAGGTAAGCTAAATATCAGCTTGTCTATGGACGTCCACTCAGGGGAAACCGACTCCTCAAATATCCTCACAGGGAAGGGGCAGGCAGGATCTCTCCGTGCGGTGGATTCAATCGACATACCGGGGGGACCCAGGGGAACAAAGAATTTTCTCCATAGTGTGAATCAGTATAACCATTTATTAAGACAAAGAATGTACACACTTACATTAAAATTCGCGGTAGAAGGTACATAGGAAATAAAACAGCCGGCCGGCTTGCATGCACCCGTTCGGAACGAGGTAGGATGAAAACGATGACGTCAGCGCGTCGGCCTTCCGACGTACGTTTCGTCCTATTGGACGTCGTCATGGGAACCTTCTACCGCGAATTTTAATGCAAGTGTGTACATTCCTTGTCTTAATGTCTTGTCTTAATAAATGGTTATACTGATTCACACTATGGAGAAAATCCTTTATTCCCCTGGGTCCCCCCGGTATGTCGATTGAATCCACCGCACGGAGAGATCCTGCCTGCCCCCTTCCCTGTGAGGATATTTGAGGAGTCGGTTTCCCCTGAGTGGACGTCCATAGACAAGCTGATATTTAGCTTACCTCTGGTAAGCGTACATCTAATAAGGTGGAGGATTCCTCACTGGGTGTTGGGTGTTTAACCTCTACGATCACCAATTGAATTTGCCTTGTTCCAAGGACTGTTTCTCTTCTGATCATTTTCACTTTATCTTTGGTCACTTGTGTCATCTGGTGTTCAATACCTGTTTTCATTATTTATTATTTTGTCATATTTGTTTATATTAATTTTATTGATATTCTGCTTCCATCATAATATTAATATTTTGGAACATTTGATAGATTGTTATATATCACTATTTATACAGTCACTATTTATGTCTTTTTTTTTTTTTTTTTTTTTTAGCGCAGTCTTTTTTGAATATTTTTTTTTTTCTAGATGGATTTAGGACAGTGGAAGAAGGTAAGGATCAGAGAAGATGGGATCAAACAGCCTTTTCACACAATGCAGAGAATTAACCCCTTAGGTTCCACAGTGCGTATAACAAGCACACTTTACTGCATATACAGGCTGATTTTACTGTTGTGGGTTTAGTAACACTTTTCATTTTACTTTTATTTCATCTGTACACGTTTGGGTAGTCCAAAGTGAACAGGGATTTGCTTTTCATGTGATGGGATAATTGAAGTGAATATTTTACATAAGCTGGCCATAGACAGTTTGAATTTTCAGCCAATTCAGCAGGGACCGACTGAGATTCGAACCATTGATGGGCAGGCTAATTGGCCAATAGGCCCGATTGATCAACTTGGGTAAAACCAGCCTGTTAGATTTTTCTACATGTGGTTACTGACTGCGGCTATAGCTGCTAGCAGTAACCGTTGTATTCTGCTGCCTATGAATGTTCCCTGCGCCCCCCACTGACAAATACAATAGCGCAGCAGGAGGCATTCCCCCATCAACACGGGCTGTGTTGATGGGGGAATCGAGCGATTTTTCTTTCCTTCCAGCCATGGTGGAATAAAAGAACATATCATCTATGACCAGATAGTATGTGAAGAATGAACCCGGTAGTGTCAGCTCTGCGATGTAGATACTTGAGTGGACATTGACCAATCATAAATTAATGGTGGGACCTGAGGTTTGGGAAGCACTGGTATATAGAAATATTTGATTTATACCTGCCGTTCTCAATCAGGGCTCCTCCAGAAGTTGCTAGCAATGGCGGATTTTGGGGGGGGGGGGGGGGGGGTCTCGGGCGCAGGAGCAGCTGCAATACCTGTGTCTTGTGTGGTAGCCATCTTGGATTTCTTTTCCGCTGTGACATAGTCCTGCAGCCAGCGGGGGAGAGACTTGGAGCGCGTCCTGTTTCTGGCCACAAATCGCTCCATCGATGGAGTGTCAGCGGGCAGCAGACTGGGCTAGAACCGGATCGCCCAGACTCCACACTTAACCTCCGGACGAAGCCCTCCAGCAATCACGGCTCCCCTGGTGCCTGGCATCCCAGCTTCTGTGATCACATGGTCTTCAGCCTGCTGTCCTGATCGGCCGGGGCAGGAAGCCCAAAGCCAATATCGCAGGGTGGGAAGGCTCGTTGCGCGAGGACAACATATAACTGGCCAATTGGGGCTTCCGGCTGTGGTTATGTGCTTGTGAGGGGGTGACGGACCAGGTAGAGATCTCTTGCCTTGGCACACTGCACGGCCACACAGACGGTGTGGGCTCGAGTGCCCCTTGTGGACTGGCCGCCACTATTGCTTGTGGTGTATGTGTTTTTGTTTTTTTTTGTTTTTTTTGTTTTGTTTTTTGTTTTTTGAACCTTCTGTTTGATGGTGTCTGTATAGTTCCAGGGCCAACACCACTTGGCAGTCATGGGCAAGACTCCAATGATCTGTAATTGTGGCATTCTTCTCATCACCATAAGGGTTTTATTCTTCCTACTGACCACCTATGTAAGGGATTTTTTCCCACTGCCTAATGAACTGGTTTTAACAGGGGTTTCCTGAGATCTGTAAATATTATTTTAGGGGTTCCCCCTAGGGTGAAAAGGTTGAGAAAACGCTGCATTATACTGTACATATTGTTATGGAGCGCTATGACTCTTGTGTATTCGGAAACCAGCTAAGACGGGCTTAATTATGTATGGCCGTGCTGAAATGTATGTAAGAGGCAGAGAGTGCCTCAAGTCTCCTTCCTTACTCGGAGAACATGTTAGACTGATGTGACAAATGACATGGTTATATCACACTTTCCTGAGGCAATTCTACCTCCTGTGTCAGCTCACTTCCTCAGCTTCTATGACTTGTACAAATAAACACTCTAGTTCCTTTGCTTGTGTGACAGAACAATTTGTGTGTCCTACTTGTTACATATTGTGCCCTTTTTTATTCTAAGGCCCGTTCAGCATGGGCATCCAGTAGGGATGTGTTCTTAGCATCTACCGCTTGATCTCTGGTGGCCTGGGATGGAAGATTCTGAATTCCTTAGATTCACTCTCCACTATGCTGTGTTAAAATGAGGACTGGGTGGTCCATCGATTGGCATTGACAGCCCCCCCTGCCAGCCGGTCGGCTGCTGGTTTTCACAGAATGCATGTCCAACAGAAGCCGGCCAAACATCCGGCTTTTGTTGGACATGGATTCTGGGAAAACCAGCAGCCGATCGGCTGGCAGGGGGGGCCGTTAATGCCAATATATGGGCCACCGAATGCCCATTTTAACACAGCATAGTGGAGAGTAAATCTAAGCTATTCTGAATCTTCAATCCCAGGCCACCAGAGATCAAGCGGTAGATGCTAAGAACACACATCCTTACATCCCTATTGGATGCCCATGCTGAACGGGCATCCAATAGGGCTTCTGTTGGACTGAATGTCAGCCAGTTTTTATTGAAACCGGCCGTTGTCGCCCGACATTCTGTCCATCTATACTAGGTTTAAGTGAACCTCCAACTTGGAATAAAGTCTATTGAACTAATACCCCCACTGCCCAGCTAAAGCTGCAAGGGCAGCCAGACAGGGATGTACAGGAAAAAAGTTTACCCTCCTGTCCCATTTGGCAGGCACACTCTTGCAACGCAGTAATGTGCCTTTACAGGATTAAAACAGGCAGTGAGGAGGCAATGCAACTCCTCTTAGGCCCCTTTCACACTGGGGCGGTGGGGGCGTCGGCGGTAAAACGGCGCTATTTTACCGTCGTATCAGCTTTCAGTGTCCATAGAGGCCGAATGCAGGCCTCGGCCCCGCCCCCACGATGTCCGCGTCATTGGATTTGATTAACAGCAGCTGAAACCAATCGCTGCGCTGCTATCTCTCAAACCAAGAGCCGGGAACCCGTGGAGAGAAGGGCTAGCCTTTACAACCCCTTTAAAGTATAACTAGAGGCAAAACTTTTTTTTTTTTTTGTTATGGATAGAGTAGAGAGGGAGTAGAACACCTGTCAGTTTTAATTGCTGTCTTCCCCCATTATGGAGTTTCACCCTTCTCTCTGTCCTGTTTACCATTATCATTAAAAGAGGGAAAATTTTCCAATAGGGACACTAGTTCTGATGACCTGGGGATCCGCAAAGAATCCCCCTTTATTTGCTGGGATCTCCTCTCACTTCCTGTTTGGCTGTGGAACAGGAAGTGAAGGGAAATCTCTGTAATGGGACACAGGATTATCCTTGCTTTAATCAGAATTGAAGAAAAAACGTTTTGCCTATAGTTCTACTTTAATAAAAGTTACAATCAATGTGTGAAATACCTGCTGAAAATACACCTTATATTTTTTTCCTTTTTTTTTTTTTTTTTTTTTTTTAAAGCTTTTTCTAGCATAATAGGCCAACTATCAAGCTATATAGTCTGCCATAAAAGTCATAAAATCGTCTGTTGCTTGTTATACTGTAATATAGTGGAGTCTTCTGGGAATTGATGATAAACTTCATTTTATGGTCTGCTGATTCGTAAACGAGTTAAGAATGTGTCGAGCGTTGCAGGTATCAAATCTGACCTTGGATGTAGAGTAATAAGAGTATACAGTACCTTTTGGAAACTGAGATGTTTATCTCCTATGTGTGGCTTATGTGCTGTGTTTTTTTTTTTTTTTTTTTTTTTTTTTTGCAAAGTTTATTTTTTAAGGGTCAAACTATTTCGTATCCAGATAAATCTTGGCTATAAATTAAATCAATATGATTTTTGTTCCTTGCTGCAGATGAGATACAGGTCAACAGTTTGGCAAAAGCGTGCCTTTCTTTTCTTTTTCTTTCCAGTACAAGCAGTCCTTTCAATTATCCTGTGGTTTGCTTTTCCTTTTTATATGAGAAAAGACATATTTGGAGACCTGATGGATCACTGCAAATTCAGCATTTTAAATTAAATGTGACCTAAATTGCCTTACGTATGTATTTATTTATTTTTATTTTTTTTAAAGAGTTTGTAATTTTAGCAGACCCTGTTAAATATCTTAAAAATGTTATTACCCTGTTTCCCTGAAAATAAGACCTAGCGTGATTGTCGATGATGGCTGCAATATAAGCCCTACCCCCCAAATAAGCCCTACCCTGTTTCCCCGAAAATAAGCCTTACCCTGAAAAGAAGACCTACAAGGACTTTAACTAGGGCCTATTTGGGGGGATAGGGCTTATATTGCAGCCATCACCGACAATCACGCTAGGTCTTATTTTCGGGGAAACAGGGTAGGAAAAAAAGTTGATTTCACGCCCGTGATTTGCGTTAATTTAGGGGTGGACAACCAAGCATGTGGGTCAGGGCAGCCATGCAATTACATTTTTATTAATGATTCAGAGAGGCCTGTTTAATGTCAATGACGTTCAGGTGCCAAGACTCCTCCCAGTACCCTCATAGGCCCGCCTACAGCTCCGGGGTTTTTTTATGGGAAGAAGCCCGCTTGGCCACCCTCTTCCTCCTCGTAGTCCATCTGCCGGCTGCAGCAGGCATGAATGTAAAACTTCTGCGTTCCTGATATTTACATTCAATTATAGCATTTTTGCAGATTTAAAGTGATTTGTAAAGGCAGATGCATTAGGATAAAAAGCCTTCTGTGTGCAGCAGCCCCCCTAATACTTACCTGAACCCCATCTCAATCCAGTGATGTTGCACGAGAGACTCGGCTGTCCAGGGACTTTGTCTCCTGATTGGCTGAGATGGCAGTGAAGCTCTGTTGGCTCCCGCTGCTGTCAAATCCAAGTCAGTGAGCCAGTGAGGAGAGAGGGGGAGGACCGCGACTCCGTGTCTAAATGGACACGGGGAGTTGCGGCTCAGCTCGGGTGCCCCCATAGCAAGCTGCTTGCTGTGGGGGCACTCAACAGGAGAGAGGGGCCAGGAGCGCAGGCGAGAGACCCAGGAAGAAGGGGGGCCGGGCTGATCTGTGTAAAACCAGTATAACAGGTTTGTTATCTTTAATTAGAAAAAAAAGAGAGACTTTAATATTACTTTCAAAGTGGAAGGTCCACTTATCTGCTTCCTCATGAAGCAGGTAGCCGCCCCCACTTCCAGGAGACTGCACTGCGGCGACGTCCCTCTAAAGTTTGCCCCCCCTCCTGCACCACTGGGCCAGTTAGAAAGCGCAGCGCACTTCGCGCATGCACAGCAGAAAACTGGCTGTGAAGCCAAAGGGCTTCACTGCCAGTTTCCCTTACCACGAATGGCGGCGGCAGCACTCGAGAGCCGATCCAAAATTCGGCTGGGGTGCTGGAATTGCATGATCCCTGGGCAGATAAATGCCCTAATATTAAAAGTCAGCAGCTACAGTATCTGTAGCTGCTGACTTTTTAAATTTTTAGTGGGGATGGGTGGGGGGTAGAACTCCGCTTTAAGCAGCCCATAGATGACTCAAATTTCCTTCCTTCCACCAGGGGGGAGTCTTTCTGGCTGGCAGAACACAATCATTACTGCTAGCAACTATAACAGCCGGCAGCGATCTAATGTAAGAAATCAGCCCGGCTGGTCATGCCATGTCAATCAGCCTGCCCATAATTGGATCGAATCTTGGCTGGTCCCTGCTGAAACAGCTGAATTTCGATACATGTATGTATGGCTTTAGTCAATTGTTTTACCCAATTATTGCTGGTAATGCTGAACTATGTCATGTTACTGACAAAAATGCTGTATAGTGTTGGAGGGGGAAAAAAATAAATCTGTATGGTCAGCTTAAGGGTTTTTTTCACCCCATATGGGTTGGTCTGCAATGGGCAACCTTGTCCAACACACTCCCAACGCATACACAAAACAATTTGCTCTAACTCTTATGCGCTGCATTGGTGTGTGCTGAGAAAGTAGAATTGCGGTGCACTATATACTGCAATGCAAAAAGGAATGAAAAGTAATTTTATGACATTTTTACAAATTTGGAAAAGAAAAGTAAACAGTGCGATGCGTCATTATAATGCATTGGCATCGCTCCCTTCACAGCACACACCAGCGGCCGTCCACCTTACATTGCAGCCACTGGTGTAAATGGGCCCTTGCCATGTTGTAAACATGGCCCCAGTTAGCACAGCACTTGTGTAATTGCTTCTCTTATGGATGGCTGCTTGATGTCTCAATTGGCCTCCCATGTTGGCATGTACACAGGCTGTGCGTTGGGCAAGAAAGTCTAAAACTCACCAGCCGAAGTGTGGGTACCATTATTGCCATGTGTCATTGCTCTGTCATTACATAAGTTCACATACGGGGCCTCTCTTTGTGTGGTCTTGGCTCAAGTTGTTTTTCTGCTTGCTTTTCTACTGCTCCTGGACTGCAGGTAAATTTACCAAACACTTAATGCACAAAGAAATGATTCTAGCACTGGAGATTTTTAGCTATTATGAAAAGCCATTCACCACAACAGGACAATGCAGGGAGACGCTATTCAATTGCCTGGGTGTACTAATAAGTGCTGTATAGTTTGGCGATTGCACAGACATGGTTGATCACTATTGTGGTAAAGGAATTTGAAGGTAAACAAGCAAGCAGCAACAAGTTGGGACACTTGGCTCTGTACATGTAATATCTGACAATCTAAATTCATGTCAATGTGTTCGCTAAAAGCAGCTCTGTTTTCTTTATTTTTTTAAAAAAAATTTTTTCCTCAATGGGATATTTGTGCAGCTTATTCTTAGAATGACTAACCTATGTTAGGGAGGCAGATAAAACTTTCAGAAAAGGTGTATTTTTTTTTTTCTGTTGACTTTTATAAATGTTGGCGGATGATGTGCCACATTTTTCCTTTCCATCGTACATGTGTTGTGGACTTGTTGGCCATCTCTTGTGGCTTTAGCTGTCGGCTCTGCCTCTTCTGTAACGGGGTCTTCTGCAGCATTAAAGTAATTGCGGCCTCATTGCTGCTTGGTGAATGGAAAGAAATTTTAGAAGCACAGATCTCATTGCTGGTATCCCAAAAGACCTAGGAGGCCATTGAGGTATTCAATTCATCATCATATGCACAATTTACCGATTGTAGGTAGGTAGGGCTCCCCTTTATGGGTAATGCCACCCCGTAGGTGGAGTGGTCATACAGGTTTCCCTTTTTATATGGTGGTAGGAGCTTGAGTTAGTTGGTTGGCACTACAGAAAAGAGGAGAGCTGAAGGGTTTTAGTGTGCTCCCACCCAGGGGCTGTGGTGGACTTTGCCCTTATCTTATAGGAACTAAAGTTATGGACTGTTATCGGGTTGCGAGTTCCACCATGATCTTCAGCCGTTTACAAGATGCAATAATTTTAAGAGGCTGATGTGTACTACCTCACCAATATTTGGAAACGTGACTGATAGTTTATGGACTGTGCTATTCCAAGACATAAAAAGTTTTATGGCAACAAGGAGCCTCTGTGTAATGATCTACTAGTATAGTGTGTCAATTAGTCAATGCCTGGGGGGTGAAGAGTTGTGAGCTTTACTGGAGCAAGCCTGGTTGGCCCTGGAGTGAGTGGTGATGGAGGAATAGGAGCCCCCCCCCCATGCACCACATGTTGGGTGACCCAGACTCCTGTGTCTCATGGGCCCTGGGTGGGCAGTTGGGCTTCTGAAGCTTCTGTCTTGACCACGTGTCATACATAGACCTATGTGCTAGGCCAGCCATACACAAAGCAAATTTCTTTCCTCAAAGAATCAATCAAATTCGTACATTCAGCCTGCCCGTTAACGGTTCGAATCTTGGCCGGTTCCTACTGAACTGGCTAGGATTTGAACCATGTATGGCTGGCCTGAGTGACCCAGAGGATGGGGGGGGAGAAGGACTAGGACTGACATCTGTGTGTGTGTGTTAACAATATGTGGGTTAAGGCTGAACACTACTCCAATGTCCTGCAACCCTAAATAAATAAGGTCCTAGCTGCAAGTATCGGCCATGTAGGAATAAGCTGGGGCCTACTTACATGCTTGTTACTAAAACAGGACAATGCATATCCTACACAGCCCATGTCAAAAATAGTCCTGGCATAGGTTACCTCAGTATATACAAAACGGAAGCTTTAAAAACTAACAAGTTAAATCCTTGCAATGTGTATCGGAAGTCTTTGAGTTATTCAACTCATCATATACCATTGTAACAAAATGCACATTTTACCGAATGCTGCCAAAACAGAACAATGGATATCCTACATAGTCCATTTCAGAAATAGCCTACCTTAGTATATACAAAACCGAAGCACATTGTATTCTTGCAATGCTTATAGGAGCCCCAAGAGAGAATCTGCACCTTTTACCACATGTTATTACAACATAAGAAAGCATGTCCTAGAGTCCATCAGTTTTAGAAATTGTCCTGGCATAGCCTACCTTCGTGTATACAAAACAGAAGCCCGTTAGATCCTTGCAGTGCACATAGAGACCCTAGGTGACCTAGGAAGCTATTGAATTCAACCTATCATCATACCCAAAGTGACAAATCGCACATTTTACTATACGTTAGCACAACCGGTCCATATGTATCCAACACTGTTCGTTTCAGAAATGCTACTGGCAAGACCTGCCTCAGTATATACAAAACAGAAGCAAGTTAGATCCTTGCAATATACTGTGTATATACAGTGGGAAGGGAAAGTATTCAGACCTCCTTACATTTTTCACTCTTTGTTATATTGCAGCCATTTGCTAAAATCATTTAAGTTCATTTTTTTTCCTCATTAATGTACACATAGCACTCCATATTGACAGAAAAACATAGAATTGTTGACATTTTTGCAGATTTATTAAAAAAGGAAAACTGAAATATCACATGGTCCTAAGCATTCAGACCCTTTGCTGTGACACTCATATATTTAACTCAGGTGCTGTCCATTTCTTCTGATCATCCTTGAGATGGTTCTACACCTTCATTTGAGTCCAGCTGTGTTTGATTATACTGATTGGACTTGATTAGGAAATCCACACACCTGTCTATATAAGACTTTCCAGCTCACAGTGCATGTCAGAGTAAATGAGAATCATGAGGTCAAAGGAACTGCCTGAAGAGCTCAGAGATAGAATTGTGGCAAGGCACAGATCTGGCCAAGGTTACTAAAACATTTCTGCTGCACTTAAGGTTTCTAAGAGCACAGTGGCCTCCATAATCCTTAAATGGAAGACTTTGGGACGACCTTAACCCCTCCTAGAGCTGGCCGTCTGGCCAGACTGAGCTATCGGGGGAGAAGAGCCTTGGTGAGAGAGGTAAAGAAGAACCCAAAGATCACTGTGGCTGAGCTCCAGAGATGCAGTTGGGAGATGAGAGAAAGTTGTAGAAAGTCAACCATCACTGCAGCCCTCCACCAGTCGGGCTTTATGGCAGAGTGGCCCGACGGAAGCCTCTCCTCAGTGAAAGACACATGAAAACCTGCATGGAGTTTGCTAAAAGAACACCTGAAGGACTCCAAGATGGTGAGAAATAAGATTCTCTGGTCTGATGAGACCAAGATAGAACTTTTTGGCCTTAATTCTAAGCAGTATGTGTGGAGAAAACCAGGCACTGCTCATCACCTGTCCAATACAGTCCCAACAGTAAAGCATGGTGGTGGCAGCATCATGCTGTGGGGGTGTTTTTCAGCTGCAGGGACAGGACAACTTGTTGCAATTGAGGGAAAAATGAATGCGGCCAAGTACAGGGATATCCTGGACAAAAACCTTCTCCAGAGTGCTCAGGACCTCAGACTGGGCCAAAGGTTTACCTTCCAACAAGACAATGACCCGAAGCACACAGCTAAAAAAGGAAGGCGTGGCTTCACAACAGCTCCGTGACTGTTCTTGAATGGTCCAGCCAGAGCCCTGACTTAAACCCAATTGAGCATCTCTGGAGAGACCTAAAAATGGCTGTCCACCAACGTTTACCATCCACCCTGACAGAACTGGAGAGGATCTGCAAGGAGGAATGGCAGAGGATCCCCAAATGCAGGTGTGAAAAACTTGTTGCATCTTTCCCAAAAAGACTCATGGCTGTATTAGATCAAAAGGTTGCTTCTACTAAATACTGAGCAAAGGGTCTGAATACTTAGGACCATGTGATATTTCAGTTTTTCTTTTTTAATAAATCTACAAAAATGTCAACAATTCTGTGTTTTTCTGTCAATATGGGGTGCTGTGTGTACATTAATGAGGAAAAAAATGAACTTAAATGATTTTAGCAAATGGCTTCAATATAACAAAGAGTGAAAAATTTAAGGGGGTCTGAATACTTTCTGTCCCCATTGTAGTTATGGTGAACTGTCTGTCTTTCTCTCACAACAAAAGGCATTGAACTATAAAGGATTCCAATTCTAGGCATGGAAACACAGATATACCGATTAGCCATAACTTTATGGCCTATAGGCATGGAAGAAGTTGACCGCACTCACAGGTATGAAGCAAATGGTTGACTTTATTGGAGATAAAAATCCATCAAAAGATGAGCAATAACATCCTGGACAGACAGGCAAAGATTAACACGTGTCACAAATCAGAATTCGCTTATTCATAATCTAATAACTTTATGGCCACCAACCTACTATTGAGTAGGTCCCTGACCCGTTGAGGCATGAACACTACTACACCTCTCAATGTATAGTGTGGTGCCTGACACCAAGCCGTCAGTAGCAGATCCTTTAAGTCCTGTAAGTTGAAAGATGGGGCCTCCATGGATCAGACTAGGTTTTCTAGCACATCTCACAGGTTTGGATTAAGATCTGGAGAGTTTGGAAGCCAAATCAACACCTAAAACTCTTTTTGCTGTGTTCCTCAAACAATTTTTGAACCATTTTTGCAGTGTGAGGGTCATTATCCTGCTGACTGAGGCCACTGCCACCTGGGAATATAGTTTCCATGAAGGGGTGTACTTGGTCACCAACAATGTTTAGGTGGGTGGCACGTGTCAAGTAACATCCACATGAATGGCAGGCAGTGCTGTGACAAGGTCATTCAGTCCACAGGGCAAGGATGCCAAACAGTCCGACCCCATCCCTACAGTATACCATTGTGCCCCGGCCTGCCCATCCCTTGTCCCGGTCCTGATGGCAGGACCCAAGGTTTCCCAGCAGAACATTGCCTAAAGCATCACACTGCTCCTGCTGGCTTGCTTTCTTCCCATACTGAATCCTGGTGCCATCTCTTCCAAAGGGAAGTGACCTACACATGCATCGGACCATTCAAATGATGTAAAAGAAAGCATGATTCATCAGACCAGGCAACCTTCTTTCTTTGCTCCATGGTCCAGTTCTGGTGCTTTAATGCCTATTGTAGGTACTTATGGCTGTGGATACGGGTCAGCATGGGCACGCTGCCCTGTCTGCGGCTACATAGCTCTATATGCAACAAAGTGCAATACCTTATTTTTTTTCTGCTTTTAAATGCAACAACTTCAGGGACCACATGTTTACTTGCTGCCTAATCTAACCCACCAACTTTCTGATACCATTGTAACCAGATAATCAATGCTCTTGACTTCACCTGTCAGTGGTCATAAAACTATGGCTGATCGGTGTATAAAGGTACGCCTCATGCTATGCCTATTTCCTTTTAGGCTCCAGTGATCTACCCTTGCACAAGAGTCCCATAAAATGGCCTTCATGGACCCGAAGACATGATAAGGGCAGGTTTTATAAGCTTTGCCTCCTTTCATTATCAGGTAGAAACTGGTTGTAGAAGCGTGGGAAGATGTTTCATAGATGGAACATAAAATAAAGCGAGGTTATAAAAAGCCTTTCTTTTTGGCTGTTGGCAAACTTCTATTAAAATCGAGATCTCCGGGAGAATATCTCAAATTTACACAGAGGTGCAAGTTTACAGGCTGCTGAGAATGAGTGTTTTCCTTCCATCATCTGTGTTTCTGATGGGAAACCAAACAATGGGGCACAAGCTGCCACAAGAGAGGTTTATGCAACACTCATTGTGCCAGAGGCAGTTTTGGCACCTGTTTTGGGTCCCGCTTGTAAAGATTAAATGTGTTCCTCACATCGGGAATGGAGAATTCGCACAGATGCTGTGTAACGTAATAAGTGGGAAAATCTGAATGGTTTTTATTTCAAGCTTCTCTATCCCAATAAACCTTTTTTTATTTGTTGACATCCACAAGTGATGGCCCTAGTGTGTGACCGTTCATTTGGTCTTCCTACCATTTAATCATAAGAAAGGTTTGGCTCCATTCGCACTTCGTTTAGTGGGAACTCACGTTCTTGCTTGTAATTTTCTGTAGGCGATTTTCATGCGATTCCATGCATCGCTCATAGGGCAGCCCATGCACTTCAGGCCACATTCACATCTGGTTATAAAGGATCCCAGGCAGAATCGCCATGATTCTGCACCATGCGTGTTTTGGGTGCCATTCATTTTTAATGGCACCTAAACCTGGTGCAGTTTTCCCGTTACTGCTGTGCGATAAATCTTAAAGCTTTGTCAACCAAAAGAAGCCCCTGCTTCCTTTTTAGAAAACCAGCTTTTGCATGGCACAACCACACCGCATTTAGGTGTCCTTAAAAATGAATGACACACCATGCGCAAAATCACTGCAATTCTGCCTTCGTTTCCAAATCGCTAGAAGTGAACAGGGCCTCAATGGGTTGCCCTAGGTGCGTTACTCGCCCAAAAGAAGCTCTTGCTCTTTTTTGGGTGACGAGCTTCGTTCTATTTTTTTTTTTTTTTTTTTGTGCTATGTTTTGCCAAGCTATGACAATTACAGCAGAATTGCACCACATTTGGGGTTCCTTTTTAGAATGAATGGCACCCAAACGCGCATAGTATGTTTTGCAGCAATTGCCGCATGATTTGGAATCACGGGCAGAATTGCCAAGTGTGAAAGGGACCTAAGGCCCCTTTCACACTTGTGTGACATGTCCTGCAAATTGGGACTGCAAAGTCACATGACAAGTCATACCCCATGGTTTTCAATGAGTACTGTTCATATCTGTGCGACTTCAAGTTTCAGCAACTTCAAAGTAGTCCCTGCGCTACTTTGGTCTGACTTTGATGCGACTTAGGCCCCTTTCACACTGGGGCGGTGGGGTCGTCGGCGGTACAACAGCGCTATTTTTAGCGCTGCTGTACCGTCGTTCTTGCAGCGGTATTCGGCCGCTAGCGGTGCGGTTTTAACCCCCAGCTGGCAGCCGAAAAAGGGTTAAAAACCTCGTACAGCGCGGCTATAGCCGCGGTATAGCCGCGCTGTCCCATTGATTTCAATGGGCAGGAGCGGTGAATACACCGCTCCTTCCCCGCTCCAAAGAAGCGGTTTGCAGGACTTTTTTCACCGTCCTGTCACCGCACCGCTTCAGTGTGAAAGCCCTCAGGCTTTCACACTGAACAAACAGCGGAGGCAGTTTAGGGGCGGTTTTCAGGCGGTATTTTTAGCGCAATACCGCCTGAAAACCGCCCCAGTGTGAAAGGGGTCTAAAGGTCCATAGGCCTCAAGATTACACAGGCATTGCTTCAAGTTGCGGCAAAATCGCAGCACATGTGTGACAGAGGCTTTCGAGTGATCAAGTAACCTAAACTCTGTGCGTGAAATTCCAATTCTCTAGAAACCCAGCTCAGGTTTTTATTCCAAAGGATAACCTTCATAGGTGCGTTGTGTATGTGTGTTGTGGTACCAATGAAAATGAAGGGCAATATGCAGAAAGCAATATTTGTGAAGTGTGCCATACTGCATGAGTTACTACAATACAGTATAGGGTAAATTTATAACCATATTTTCAGAGCTATCTGCCCTACAAAACTGCATGTATATTTATTCTGTGGGGCTAAGACAAATGTTAGACTATTTCAGGTTATTTTCTCTCCAGCTCAGTTGTTCTTCATTTATACTGAATAAAGTGAATTAGGAAAATACTGCACTGTGGCCACTGGATGGAGCTGTCGATCATAGAAAATAAGTATTTTCTGTGATCATTGGCTCCATCTAGTGGCCATAATGAGGGATTGCCCTGATTCACTACTTTTTTTTTTTTTTGATGAATAACATTCAACCTGGAGAAATAATAGACTAATAACATTTGATTTTGCCCCCCATTCACACAGAACTAATGTACATCCAGTCAGGACAAATATCTGTGTATACTTTGTCTAAATACACTCCTAAGCGTGACTAGGTCTTAACCCTCTAAATATACAGTTTTAATACCTATGGATACTGTTTTACCTGTCGAAGGATCTTTAATCCTCTTCAGCCAGTCCTATAATTCACATACTCCTGGTGCTTAAACTAATTGGCACTTGGGTCCATTCTGCATCATGGCTGTCCGCCACCAATCACGAGAGAGCTATAAGAGTTATAAGATCAGCTGAGCAGAATTAACAACTTAATTGGCAGGTATAGCAGTTTACATATACATACTTCAATTATGTATTTGCCTGTTTGGAGTTCAATATTTATATGTTAAGTGGTCTTTTATGGTATTATTAAAGATAAACCTCTTAGTGTAACAAAGTCAGTCCTATATTCTGTGACTAATGGCCCTCTTTTCGTTAGATGACAGTGGCGCAGTACACACTATTTGGTCTACTTTTCACCCTCATTTAGATGTGTGATTATGATGAAGGCAATTATAACCCTTTTGAACTATCCTGAAACTTTTTTCTTGCCTATTGCAAGCCGCACCGTCATGTTAAATGTTTCTTTAATCTTTTCGGTCGGGCTAGTAACAGGTGGGGATGTGTGGGTGATCAGGGAAGATCTGAGGGCGAGTGTCTTTTGGATGTTTCATACAGGTTAAATCTGCATCCTAACTGTTCTTGTTATTGGGGATACCGTCTGATGTGCACCTTTTTTATGTTGTAAGCTGAGATCATGCCAGTAAGAGAATGGCCCAATGTTTAAAGGTGACGATCTGCAGCGCGAGGATTACTCCTCCGGTACAGATATGTTGGAAAAACATGGTGTGTGTTGTGTGTGTTTTTTATTTTATTTTTATTTATTTTTTTGTGTGTGTGTGGTGGACACAGTGGTGAAGATGACAGATCTGTGGGGTTTTGGATATGTGTACCTTTTTTTTTTTTTTATATCTAATTGAATGTTTTAGTTTTAAATTACCTAGATATGTTCCAGGTGCAGGTTTAGCAGGGACCGACCAAGATTTGAACCATGTATGGGCAGGCTGGTTATACTGATTGATCAACTTGGGTACAACCAGCATATTAGGCCTTTTATGCGATTGTCAGTGGCTATAGCCGCTAGCAATAATCATTGTGTTTTCACCTGGGATGGCTCCCACCCACCCCCTCTAGCTTCATGAGAGGGATTCCCCCATCAATGTTGACTGTGTGTTGGTGTGATATTTTTTTTTCTTTGCTTAATTCCCCCATCTGGCCAGCTTTGGAGGTGGTTCTCTTTGGAAAGCAGTCACAGTAGAAAAGCTTGTTGCCTGCCAATGAAAGAAGGACTCTTGCTCCTTGTGTAAAAGCAGTGGCCTTTTTGCAGAGGACCAGCATACCCCCTGCTGAGTCAGAAGTCGAGTTCTGAAGTCAACAATGCAAATACACTCTGCTGATTGGAGGGGTTGTTGGACCCTCTATGATGAGCTTGATGGATATCCCATTTAAAAACCTGGGCATTGATATAGAATTCCCCCAAATCCCCTGTGTGGATATAACACCCTGCACATTTCTGGGATTGCTTTCCACAAGATTTTGGAGTGTCTGTGGGAAAGTGTGCCGATTCAAACAAAAGTTTAACCATTTGTGAGGTTGAACTAATGTTGGACAACAGGATCTGGCTTACAATCAGCATTCAAGCAACCAGAGGTGTCCAGTAGAGTTGAGGTCAAGGCTCTGTACAGCCTCTACAAGTTCTTCCACACCAGACTCATTGAACCATGCCTTCATGGAGGTGGCTCTGTCTGTCATGTTGAAACAGAAAAAGCTTTTGCCGAAACTATCGCCGCAAGGTTGGAAGCCCAGCAACTGTTCAGACATTCTTGAATGGTTGAATTTCTTTCAACCAAAATTTTAACCATTTGAGCTTGGACTAATATTGGACATCACGATCTGGCTTAGAATCAGCATTTAGGCAACCAGAGGTGTCCAGTAGAGTTGAGGTCAAGGCTCTGTACAAGCACTTCAAGTTCCTCCACACCAGACTCCTCGATTCATGCCTCTATGGAGCTGGCTCTGTCCTAGCCATGCTGAAACAGAAAAGGGTCTTGCGGAAACCATTGCTGCAAGGTTGAAATTCCAACAATTGTTCAGTATTTCTTGAATGGTTGAATTGAATTCAACCAAAATTTCAACTATTTTGTGAGGTTGAACTAATTTTGAACATCAGGGTCTGGCTTGCAGTCAGCAATCAAGCAACCAGAGGTGTTCAGTAGAGTTTAGGTCAAGGCTCTGTGCAGGCAACTCAAGCTCCTCCACACCAGACTCTGCTATCATGCCTCCATGTAGCTGGCTCTGTCATAGTCATGCTTAAAAGGGTCTTGCCCAAACCATTGGCACAAGGTTGAAAGCCCAACAATTGTTCATAATTTCTTTGTGTGCTGGAAACACCTGAACTCAATATTTTGTAGGCGTTTTCCTCAAACTTTTGGGTATATAGTATATGTAGTAGTATAAAGCTGTGACCCTCTGGAAATTGGACTTCAGTTATTTGTGCCACACTGGGGATCATCCCTTGGGGAGGGATGGTGGGGGTGACATATTCTAGGTTTGCAGCAGCCTGAATTGGCTGGCATCATGGAACGCTGAATATACATTCTGCACACTGCATTAGCAATTTTTTAGCATATGTATATGATTTTTTGATATATTTTTTTTTTTTTTTAAACACCCCCCCCCCCCCCCCCATTTGTAAGGCATAATGGGGCCCTGTTACATTGTGTCATTGTTACAATTCATTCACCACGGATGCTATTTGAGGGAGGCTTTTCCCATTAGCATCTTGGTTACACATGAATAGTTTGATCCAGTCTCTCAGTAGGAGGCTTATGTGGCTGTGCTTTCAATAGGCATCTTGTTGACAAAGTAAATATGTGAGACATTTAATTGCTGTCCTTTTAACAGATTGTGGGACTGGAAGGCAGGGTTGCAGACAAATTGTTATTTTGTGGTCTTTGACAGCAGAGCTAGTTATAGCTGAAAACTCTGTCCTGTAAAAGGCTTTCTCCTATTTCTTTTTAAGACTCGTGCATACGAGTGCAAGAAAAAAAAAATTGCTTTCAGGAGCATTTGGCAACTATATGATGGTTAATGTGCCCATGCAAATGCTTGTGCTTAGATTAATAATAATAATTAAAAAAAAGACCAAAGCCCACGTTCCCAGGGCAGAGTAGTGGCAGTTTTCCACTGTATGCATGTTAACATATAAAATCGTATAATAACAGTACAAATATACTCTTGGAGTAAAAGTGTTGCTTGCAGAGGACCCTGGACATGAATAGCCTCTTGCATCCTAGTAACGGGATGCTGGAAGCAATAGCCACCTAGCAACAGAGGGCTCTAGGCAGGAATAGCCTCTTGTGTTCTAGTAACAGGATTCTGATACCAATAGCCACCTAGCAACAGAGGGCCCAAGGCGGTAATAGCCTGTTGTGTCCTAGTAATGGGATGCTGGAATCAGTAGCCACCTAGCAATGGAGGACCCTAGGCATCAATAGCCACCTGCATCCTAGTAATGGAGGATGCTAGGCTGCTTCCTTGAGAAGTTATCTGCACCTAGCAATGGAGGATGCTAGATGGCAGGAACTAGGGGGCAGGCAGCATAAGCCACATAGCATCCTATCAACCAATAGTGGATATTTGTGCTGTACGTTTGTATGCATATAAACTATGGCCCTAATGTTTACATGTGTACAGCGCAAATATATCTTATTTTAGTACAAGAGCTGGCAACATCCTAGCAAAAGCGGATAGAAAGTGTCTATGAGGACTAAACACGTAGGTAATACTATTTTTTGGCTGTCATCCTTAGTTTCGACCATCTCTTTACTTATTCTGATGCTAGGTGTCCATGCCTGTGTCCTAGCAACAAAGAACCCTAGGTGGCAATACCTGTCTGCGTCCTAGCAGCAGAGGACCTAGCAATATGGGACACTGCATCCTAGCAACAGAGGACGCTAGACAGCTTCCATAGAAGCTGTCTGTGCTCTAGCAATGGATGATACTAGGAGGCAGGAGATAGGGAGCAGGCGGCTCAAACATCTTGCGTTGCAAGGATGCAGGTAGCTTGAGCTGCCAAGGGTTCTAGCAACCAGTAGAGCACATTTGTGCTGTACACGTTACAGAAATGTGTTCTGTATTGCATGTAAACAACATATTTTACATAGGATCTTGCTGCTAGCTTCTAGTGGCAAGATCTTGCATATTTACATATACAGGTTTTATATAGCATGAGCATGTTCGGAGAGCTCAGGAAAACACTGGAACATCTATATCAGTCAATGTCCCCTACGGAGCTTACTATCGCTTATTACCACAATCAATTACATACGACATGAAGAATGTCTCCTACTTTGCGTGAGGTGTCTCTAGGCAGTGTCTAGGTTTGTGACAGCATGAGGTGGAACCTTGACTCGCCTGACCCACATCTTGTGTAAATCTACCCCAAAATCTGAGATGGCCTCTGTGCTGTTGCACAGTCTGCGGCCGTCCCTGTACAACTCTACATCTCTGTAAAATATAACTAGAAAAATGTTGCTATGGGCAGCTGCTTTCATTTTCTTCTTTCTCGAGGTTGGTATGCATTCAGAGAACTTTGAATTTTTTCTTTAACCTAGATGCACTTTTATAATGTTGTTTTTCATCTCTTCGGCAGTCAAATATTTGACCCTTGTTTTTAGGTGAGAAATGCAGCATGTGAACTGGCTTCTGTCCTTTTATTTATTTTGCTGAGACCTTCTGGGATTTAGATGGCGGAGTGTTGACCAAGTGGTTAATATTTCACTCGGGTTGTGTAGGTCAGGTGTGCTTGAAGGTGTGCTGGTTTTCCCAAAATGCACTCTGTCACAGAGCATTGTCTGCAGAGGCTGAGAACTAGATTGTCACTTGAGACAAAGTGCTCAGAGAAATACCACATCCTGTGAGGAGATGTGGGCTGGCAGGCTGAAGGATGGCCTGGTCAGGGAAGGTCTGTTCAGGACATAATACCACTGACTTAGGAACCTCTCCCCCCAGCATGTGGCCTAATTAGCCAATTACCTCATAAGCTGCCCCACAGTCTGTGCTAAATAACTTGAAGCAGTGATTTAGGGCCTAGGTTGAAGGAAACTTGCCTGGCTGTCTTTTGGCTAAAGTAATTGAAATGCTGACTGGAAAAAAGCATTCAAATGAGGAAAGTTAGAAGTCAGAATTCCTAAAATGTATATTTTGTGAAAGCAGTGAAACCACCGGTTCAGCATGACAGCCAGGGAATTTATATTTCTAGAAGGAAAGATCAGCAGTGGGTCTCCACATAGTACTTCACTGCAAGTTTACTTTAATTGGTCAGTTCACTTCCAGCAACTTGTGTTGGAAAGTCCTGAAGACACAAGTCACTTGCAGGCTTCTTTTCCCCCTCATGCTTCTGACCCTTTCTTAGGCCGGGCATAAGAAATTCGCTCAATTCCCCCATCTACACAGACAGGGGAATCCCTCCCTGCCGAGCCATTGTGTTTTCCTTGCTGGGGGGGGGGGGGGGGGGGGCTGGGGGTGCTATAACAGCCCTTAGCAATAATGGCATGCAAGATTTGGCGGGCTGGTTGTACCCAAGTTGATCGTCTTTTTTTTTTTTTTTTTATCTTTGCTGAACTACCAGCCGACATTTACACTTTCCATGGCCGGCTTTACGCTCCTGCTCTCTGTTTGCTCGCTAGCTTTTGCTCTGTCATTCATTCTCTCTCTCGCGCTCACTCTTTCTCTATCGCGCTCTCCCCCCCCCCACGATTGCTTTCGTTCTGATTTGTGCCTGCTCATGGTTGTGCTCCCTTTTGCTAATGTGCATTGCGCTTTGCGCGTTTTTGCTCATTCTCTCACTTGCGCTTGTGCAGCCTGCCTCCTTCTGATGCATGTATGCTCTCCCTTTCTCACTCACTCTTGCTGATGATTGCATGATATCCTTTTTTAATAATAATAATAATATTATTATTATTATTATTATTACAAATATAGATTCTCTATAAACGAATGGCTAATGGTTTGGCGCCAGATACCACAGAATACCTTCAGAGATCTAGTGGAGTCAATGTTGTGAACAAGGCCATCATGGCTGAAACGCGTTACCATCTGCTGTACGGATTTTTGTCTTTTTATGGAGTATGGCAGCTGAATGACTGCTTGTCCTGCACCCCGACAGCTTGGGAGGACTTCTGGATAAATTGGGGTAGTAGCACCTTTTTTCTTTTCTGGGACAGTGGAGTCCATGCTTTGACGAGTTATGGTGGTGATCAATATCAGCCATAACATTATGACCAGTGCCACCCACCATAATCCATCAAGGCATGGACTCCGCTAGACCTTCGATGGTATACTGTGGTATCTGGCACCAAGCCGTTGGTCACAGATCCTTTAAGTCCTGGAAATTGCGAAGTGGGGCCTCCATGGATCGGACCTGTTTTTCCAGCGCATCCCACAGATGCTCGATTGGCTTGAGGTCTGGACAATTTGGAATACAAGTCAACAACTTGAACTGGTTGTGTTCCTGAAACTTTTCTTATATAAACAAGGGGCGCCCCAAAAGGTCATGGCCTGACACGGAAGGAGTGATCATCCACACATGGAACTTTATCACTGCACAAAGCCACTCTTCTAGATGTTTGCCGCTGAAGACTTTGCATGCACGCTATACAGTTTTCGTGCAGTCCTTGCAAACAGTTGGCACCCCCCCATAGTTAAGTTGAAGATGATGAAAGTGGAAGAAGGCTGCTAAGAGTGTTCCATCTTTGGGCAATGTGATGGTGACCATCTTCTAGGGTTCCAACAATGTGTGGCAGGATCCCCCAAAGACCATATATATATATATCTATCTGTTATATATATACCGTATATACTCGAGTATAAGTCGAGTTTTTTAGCACATTTTTTTGTGCTGAAAGTGCCCCCCTCGACTTATACTCGAGTCAAGCACTTTTCTGCAGCAAAAAATTTCATTTTCCGAACCGAATTTGGGGCCCCGTATCTCAGGGCCACTTGGTGCTAGGAACCCCAAATTTGGTGTGCAAACCCAGTGGAACTGGTACCACAACATATCCAGAGATGGAGTTCCTAGCACTAAGTGGCCCCGAGATACGGGGCCCCAAAATCGGTTTGGAAAATGTCATTCTCTGCTGCAGAAAAGTGCTTGACATTTTCTGAACCGACTTTGGGGCCCTGTATCTCGGGGCCACTTGGTGCTAGAAACCTCAGCTTTGGATATTTTATGGTGCTAGTTCCACTGGGTTTGCACACTAAATTTGGGATTCTTGGCACTAAGTGGCCCCAAGATACGGGGCAACAAATTTGGTCAACTGTGTCCATCTGCAGCAATGTCATTTTGGGACCCTTTGGGTTCAGAGACCCCAAATTTTGGCTGCAGCTAGGGGGCATCTATGATCCCTTAACTACCGAGTTTGAAGTTCGGGGGACCTATGGCTGCAAATGGGCACAGTGATGCTGCAAATGGGCATTGTTGACCCTCTTCCACTTACAGTAGCTGTGCATTTCTCACCCTCGTCTTATACTCGGGTCAATAAGTTTTTCCCATTTTTTTTTGTGGTAAATTAGGGCCTCGACTTATACTCGGAACAACTTATACTCGAGTATATATGGTATATATATATAATATTCTAAGGATGCTTGTCGCGTTCACCTGGTCAAATGGACAAAGGTTGTACAGCAGTCCCCTCCAGACAATTATTGGTGCCTAGACATACATGCCTGTACCACACCAGTTTGCATTTCTGATGTTCTCTAATCGGTTCACACAATTAATAACGGAAGATGGCATGCCAGCTGACTTATTTTAGTCTTGTCCCAACACCCTATAGTTATTATGGCCAAATAACTTTTTGTAGCTTAGCAAGTGCAGTTTGGCTTCCTCGCCCACCTTCCAATTGCATCTCCTCGACTATATGACTTGGAGATTTCCTCACAGTAATTACCTCTGGTGCCCTTTGGCCTTTGTAACATTTGTTTGGAGTAACTTTTGTTGCTCAGTGAGCATTTCCAAACAAGGCAGTGCCTCAAGCTGTCTCCGGACGTGATTTATGCATTTGCAAACGTGCGTTGGGCCTGGCTGCTGATCTACATTCTGAACTGGCTTGTTAAGTCAGGCCCCTTTGTGAGGAGAATAGGAGCTAATCAATTCTAGTCAAATATCTACTAGGAGTAAATGTGGAGTAACTAGTGCAGTCGTTCACAGACATTTCACAAAGGTGTAGTTTACTTGTTTTCTTCTCTCACGTCATGCTTTGCAAATAATATTTGAGCAATGTATGGCTGCCGACTGTCCCTGATTTCCTGAGACAGTCTGTGAAAATGATTTGTCCCTGGAACTTTCTTCCGTGCAACGTTCTTTCAAAACAAACCGCAACAAAAATATCCTGCTGGTTGTTTGTGTTCTTAGGGTTTAGATTAACTTTAATAAAAACGATAACTGAATAGTATTTAGCTTGCTTAGAGGAACTGCAGCCTTTTCGCTCCCTTTTTTCGCTGTCTATATTTGACATTCGTCAGCACAATAAGCATACTCGCCTAGCCAGCAGGTCCAGCGTCGAGCCGCTGGGATCCTCCTCTATGCAGTGGCTGCATGCGTCCAGTGCCGCCATGTTGTCAAATCAGCTGCTGGCTCTTTGCTGAATGGGACTGCACGTCATGAATCCCAGGAGGCACCGGGGGCACCGTGTCATTCGCTTAGGCAAATTCCGGAAATTGGGGGCGGGCTGAGCTTTTAAAAGAAAAAAAAATGTGGGTACCCCCCCTAATATCGGCGCTGCGGAGGGGGAGCAGGATGGAAAGGAGGAGAGTGCCGAGGGAAGGTCCCCTTTAACCCCTTTGCTGACAACATTCCCTCCTTCACCTGCAGATCATGGAAATGGAATCCCTGGCTTTGGGAGGCGTTCCATGCTTAGTCTAGGGTCATTTACGCTGATATTGCCTTCTGAAGAGCGATCAGAGGGCTCCCCAACCCCCCCCCCCAAAAAAAACCCTGCACCACCGCACTGCTGCCATATGCTTTGCACGTGGTTGCATCATGCACCATTCAGTTGATGGGTCACGTTCGCTGGGTGATGCTGTCCACCAAACACAGGTCATTTTTGGCCATACCATATATACCTCCATCGGCTGCCTTTGCAGCTTAAAGTGGTTGTAAAGGCAGAAGGTTTTTTATCTTTATGCATTAAGATAAAAAGCCTTCTGTGTGCAGCAGCCCCCTTAATACTTACCTGAGCCCCATCTAGATCCAGCGATATTGGAGTGTCGCCGCTGCCCAGGATTCCCCTCCTCATTGGCTGAGGCAGTAGCGCAGGCACCATTGGCTCCCGCTGCTGTCAGTCAGCAAGCCAATGAGAATAGAAAGTGGGCAGGCTGCGGCTCCGTGTCTGAATGGACACAGAGCTGCGGCTCCGCTTGGGTGCCCCCATATCAAGCTACTTGCTGTGGGGGCACTTAACGGGAGGGAGGGGCCAGGAGCACCGAAGAGGGACCCGAGAAGAGGAGGATCAGGGTGCAAATCCACTGCAACAGAGCAGGTAAGTATAATGGGTATGTGTGTGTTTGTTTTTTGTTTATTTTTTTTATCCATTTTATTTATTGTTACAGCACTTGTTTAATAGTCGGGTTTATTTTATAGATTTATAAAACAAAAAAACAAAAGTTCTACATTGTAGACATTAAAAGCAATTGCAGATTTTCTCAGCAGCTATCAACCCAGCATTTTATCTTTGTGGCTGCATTTTAACAGATCCTTCAGATCCACAAAATTTTAAGAGGACCATTTGAGCCTTGACTGCAGATTGGTTTACACAGAGCTACTGACGGCATTTACAAGGTAAATTTGTATGTCAGGACCTTAATTTAACGCACAGCGTAACTCCTGTCAACTCTCAGCGACAGCGTGTAGCCAGCCTTAGGGTTTGCATGTCCTTTAAAAATGATTCACACATAGCAACCCACAATTAATTTTATATCATGAAATAACATCTGTCATCGAAACTGTTGAAGAAATTTGTTGATCGTCTTCCAAGTTGTATTGGCGGGTGAGAACAATTCACCTGTTTTTATGAATATTGGCTTCCAGACACAGTGTGCTAGATATACAATCTTGGGCAGGGCACACCTTCTCCACTGGCTGCTGACCCTGAGTGTGTGACCATGTGTACTAGGCTCATATGTGTACTAGGCTCATATGTGTACTAGGCTCATATGTGTACTAGGCTCATATGTGTACTAGGCTCATATGTGTACTAGGCTCATATGTGTACTAGGCTCATATGTGTACTAGGCTCATATGTGTACTAGGCTCATATGTGTAGTAGGCTCATATGTGTACTAGGCTCATATGTGTAGTAGGCTCGGATGTGTAGTAGGCTCGGATGTGTAGTAGGCTCGGATGTGTAGTAGGCTCGGATGTGTAGTAGGCTCGGATGTGTAGTAGGCTCGGATGTGTAGTAGGCTCGGATGTGTAGTAGGCTCGGATGTGTAGTAGGCTCGGATGTGTAGTAGGCTCGGATGTGTAGTTCGGCACGAGTTCACAAGGTGTGTCTCACATTGAAGCATTTATGGCATCTGTCTTGCTGGTTATTGATGGATCTTCTGCTTATCTAAGGGCAGATTTGTAACATGAGTTTCATCAATAAATGACTTGATGTCCTGTAAGTCTACCTATCATATTGTCAAGTGCCTGTGTTAATTACAAAGCTGCCAACATTTCTTAGACTTTTTTTCTTAAAGAAATGCATATCAACCCACATTCAAGTATCTAAAATTAGAACACATTTAAAGACTAAGTTTAACCTTTTGAAAACAAAAAAAATAAATGCACATTTCTTTTGCAGGCAAAAAAGTGCATTTATTATAATTTTTTATTATTATTTTTTATTTTATTTTTTTCTAAGGAGCCCGCAGAGCATGCATCTGTGATCAGCAGATCCCGGGTGCAATATCTGGCTCCTGCAGACTCCCAGGATAGTTGTCTCCCGGTACCTCTGAAATGGGCAGGCAGTTACTTAAAAACAGGAAGATCCATGAACTGCGAGGACGCTCACCAGCACCCTTGCAGCGCATTGAGAACTACAAGCAGTGAGCCGCAATTTAGATATTTGCACTTGCTGCATTTTAAAATTAGTTTAATGGTGGTGGTTGTGTGCTTTTTGTTTGTGTGTGTGTGATATAAATATATATTTATATATTACGATGTGTGTGTACACACACTATTGTTGAAAGTATTAGGACGCCTGCCTTTACACGCACATGAACTTTAATAGCATCCCAGTCTTAGTCCGTAGGGTTCAATATTGAGTTGCCCACCCTTTGCAGCTATAACAACTTCATCTCTTTTGGGAAGGCTGTTTTAGGCGTGTTTACAAGGTTTAGGAGTGTGTCTATGGGAATGTTTGACCATTCTTCTAGAAGCGCATTTGAGAGGTCAGGCACTGATGTTGGATGAGAAGGCCTGGCTCGCAGTCTCCACTCTAATTCATACCAAAGGTGTTCTATTGGGTTGAGGTCAAGACTCTGTGCAGACCAGTCAAGTTCCTCCACCCCAAACTCGCTCACCCATGTCTTTATGGACCTTGCTTTGTGCACTGGTGCGCAGTCATGTTGGAACAGGAATGGTTCAAAAAGAAGAATTAGATGGTTATGGACTGCCCTAGTCAGATCCCTGATTTTATTCACATTGAAATTTTGTAGGGGGATTTTAAACCGGTAAGTTGATAAAAGGAAACCCACAAACCTCTTGCAGTCAAATTTTGCATGGGAAAGTGGTTTATGTCAGAGGCTGGTGGCAGTTTATACATAATGCCAGCTTTTGATGCCAAGGATGTACCTACCTTTTTTTTTTTTTCTCCGTACACCATTACATCTATTGATATTCACATTGATTAAATGAGTAAAAAGGACATTTTTTTTCTTCTGTTATCACCGTTTTATCTGTGGGCACTCTTTAAATAAAGACCTAATGTTTGTTAACTTCATTTTTCACATGGCTTTATATAATTTGGAATTTATCTTTTTAAATTAACCACTTTTTTTATTTATTTTTTTTTGGAACGTTGACTAAAGACTTTGCAGTCTTGGCTTGTACATGATCTACTAGATTTTAGCTGTAATCTAGTTTATTCTCTTTTTGCAACACGTGTTGAGTGGAATGGCGCCTTAGTCACAGTCGTATGAAAAGAATTCACGCTGTGCCATTGTTTTGAAGGAACACCTTGTCCGTACCGGTTCTTCCTTTTTTTTTTTTTTTTTTTTTTTGGAGTTCATTAGCTGGGGAGAGGTGTTAATGATTTTACATCCTGGCCATATATACTTCAGAATCCTGTGATAGGGGATGCCATCATGTCCTCTAGTGATGGTCATGAGCTGTTTATCTGATGATTTATGTCTTGAAATTCTACCCTTCCTTTTTTTTTTTGTATCTGTGAATGGAGCAACCTAACCCTGGGACTTCCAAGCACAGGGTTGTAATTTGAAGCTGTGTTTTGGCTTCTTCCCATAGTTATCACCAAATGGGTGTGGTGAACCTTTCTTATCTGATGATAAAGCCTGCAGTACAATGTCATAGCCTCCAGCAGTGCTTATCTTTAGTGGGAGACTGGGTAGACTGTATCTACCACCCAGATAGCAACAAAATGGTTAAAGAGTAACTTCAGTCAGCAAATAATTATTCTCTGAGCGCTGATGCAATCGAGAAAAAAAAAAATAAAAATCTATGCTACAGTCAAAAGTCCACTGGGCTCACCTGGAAGAGGACTTATTACAAAAACTCACACTTCACGTGTGCAATAATGTATCTATCGGTGTATGTGGTTAACATTTAAAATCATATTTTCATTTAAACATTTTGTATTCAGTTTTTTCACCCCTGTTTCTGTTTTAAACTTCTGGAAGATCCCAACACAATTTTTTTTTCTCCCCCCCCCCCCCCCCTTTTTTTTTTTTCAAAGCGTTTTTTTTCCCCCGGAAAAATTAGAAAAAAAAGAGATGTGGAATATGTTATATTATTGTAAAATATCTGTCATGGTATTCAAACTTTATAACATGAAGACCTTAATGAAAGATTTCTGAGATGTTATGTAAGGTCCTAAATCATTGCAAGTGCTTTCAGCTGAAGACCAGCAAATCCTGGAATACAATTCAAGTAACACTGTACTTCTCAATTCAGTTCTCAAACAAGAGAAATATGCATTTCTATCACTGGGGGGTACTGCTAGGGAAAGGCTTCAGTTTAGTATGCTTGTGGGCTCCATTTTACTATAGACATGTATTCACTATGTCCTGTGAATAGGGATTGCTGTGTCACACGTTTCAGAGCCTGCCTTCTGACCTACAGAGGTGCTGAGAAGGAAAGTTTCAGGAGGCAGAGTCAGAACAGGAAACACTACTTGCAGGCATCAAGGTACCATGGGATATGTAATCCTTATAATTTGAAAGTGAACAAAATGAATGAGTGTAGAAGAAAAAAGTGTGCTTGCAGGGAATCCATGAAAACTAAAGATTTTTTTTTTCCTCCCTAAAGAGTTAAATTTACAGTGATTTAAGAAGTTTTGCAAGCACAGCCTTTGCAAAGCACTGCTAAGTAGGAGGCGCAGCCTGAATATTTAAGTGAATGTGGCTGCTGTTGTGTGCTATATACAGAAATGAGACTTTCCTCCTTCCCCCCCCCCCCCTTTTTTTTTAGGGTCTACCTACCCTCTTCACTCTCAAGCTGTGTTCCTCCTCAGGTGCTACCAGGCCTCTTCAGGGCAGAACAACACTGACATGCTTTGTACAAACCTCCTAGGGCCTTGTGCCATAATGCAGGCTGGGCTCCTAGTACTCCAGGGCTAAGAGGCTCTCACACATCATCATGTGGGCACTGCTCACCTCTAGAATAATGGCAGATGGGGGGGGGGGGGATTTGACTAAAGACCCACTTTAAGCAAGTCTTTTCAGGCTGGCCTGACCCCAGAGGAAGACGGTCGAACAGGTGTATCTGCTGGCATTGCAAGGAAGATCAGAAGATTTAAAAACTACTGTATGCTTGACTCTGGACTTTGCTGGCCATCATATTTTTAAAGCTGTGGATGGCTGTGCAAGCACCATCCGGCTTGACAACCGTTGATTTAAAAAATTTACAAGGTTAGTGGATAATTATCGTCTCAACAGCGACTTCGTCTTAGCAGATGCAGTCAATGTTAAAGCACGTGCCAGTGAAGCTAAAATGTAATTATAATAGTGTGTGTGTGTTGGTGTTGATTTTATATTTTTCTTATTTTTAATTGATTTTAACAACCTTTTAAAGATTTGCATTTCTGGTGTCAGTGGATACATGCTTGTTTTGGGTTAGAAACTAAAATTTTTGAAGCCATTACAATATCGAAATCAAAATTTTTTTATTTTTTTTTTGAAGGGCGGCAATGGCAGGTTTATGTAATTTTTTATTAGCAAATAACTTTTTTTTTATTTATTTATCAAACCAATGGGATTTAATGTATCTTTTAAGCATGCAATTACTTCAAAAATGTGTTTTGAATGTGCCTGTATCATTTTAAAACATTCAGCATGTGATTTTCAAGAATTATAATTAAATTCAATGGAGATGGCAAGTTGTAGCAAAGCTACAGAATGCAACTTTCCTTTTAAATTCTCGATGTGGTGCTAATGCTCAGGTGTATATACTGCCTTGTCCATTTGTTCCTCTCCAAGCTTATAACTGGACAGTAAATGGAGAAACAGTGGACTGAGAAGCCTGTTTCTCTATTACTCCACTTTCTCTTCCAGCCGGCATGTTCCTTTTTTGTTTTGGCACGTAAGCATTGCAGCATGCCTGATTGGCTCCTCATGCTGCTTCCCCCTCTGATAGTCTTAGCTCTGTTGTACGGGGACTGCAAAAGGCTGATACCAGGTAAAATTTAGGCATTTACATTTAACAAAATTGTGCTGTATTAATTAATACAGAACTGCATTAATTAGTCTTTTATTTCTGCCTGGATTTTAATTCAAAATTTAAGTTTTTTTTTTATTGTATTTTTCGACGAAGTTGTTCAGCTCCCAGTATGTTTTTTTTTTTTTTTTTTTCTTGTATTAATTCTGACGGTTATCCATTAAGTTTGCATGCTTTACAGATGAGAATTGATGGCGAAACAGTCAACGCTTAATAGGTCCCTCTGAAGAAAGTCAATTGCAAACCCTTCTCACGTTTCCTGGTTTTGAACATAACAAAGTTCTTGCATACTTCAGGTACAAAGGCCTGGCATTCCACCGGATACATGAGGCATGCCTTGTGTTTGAGATGAAGCCTGTGAAAACTGAAATACATAGACTTTATGACTTCAAGCTTATCTTATGAGCTGAGTCAAATTTTATTCTCACGAAGACCTTTTATATTCTCCAAGAGGTACCTGTGAAAAGCAAGACAATGAAAATGGCCTTCTTGTGAAGTTTTACAGTTGAAAACACTTAAAAGATCAGTTTACAAAAAAAGCTGGTATTTTTAGTTTTTGATACATGGCTTAAAGTCTAATTTCATATAAAAGGATGAGCAGTCGGACATTGTACCAAAAACCTCTACCTTCCTGGTAAAGCAGTTACACAGGGTGTCTAAAAATGACCGTGCAGACCTCCAGGTAGCAGAGCTTGACTTGCTGCACTCAGTGATCTGATCTCTGTGATCAGAGCTGGTCAGACGCACCCCTTTTCTTCCCCCCCTTAATACAGTTGTGAGGGGTGTGGTTACTACTCATCAATGCCAGCAGAGAACACTGCAGCGGGAAGGCAGGAAGCAACATTTTTTATCTAAAGTCCAACTCCAGAATGGACAGCGGGTCTGACTAGAGGGCCTATCTTGCACCATGTAAACTAAACTCTGTTTTCACTTACCTGAAGTGGTGGTCATGTGATCATCAAGCGCCCCTTTATTCTCACGGTTTACTTCCTGGAGGTGTTCTTCTTCTGGAAGTCCACCTGACTGCCTGTGTAATGTGAACAATTCATTGACTGGCCATGGGAGTGGTCATGTTGGGCCCCTGAAGAAACATAATGTCGGGCCCATGGTAAGGGGATCGGCTGGCGAGGCTTACAACTGGCACTGGATGGAGGAGGAAACAGAGTTAGCAAGGGATGTGGAAAGGGGGACTCAGGGGAGTATAACTGATGTCACCATGTAAGGGAAATTTTACAGTAGAAAAAAAGTAAATTTTTTGGGTGGCGTTGGGCTTTAAGGGATCTTCATGCAAGCAAATCTCTCAAATGATGTGCAAGGGTGGAGGACTATACAGAAACATAAAAAGGTGTGTGACTTAAGTTGGGCTTTATTACATTTTTCTGGAACAGTGGTGAGTTCTTCGTTCCAGAACACCTTTTTGGAGCCTTAAAATGATTGTAAAGTTTCGTGTCCCCCCCCCCCCCCCCCTATAAAAATAACAAACATGTTATACTTGCCTGCTCTGTTGCAGTGGATTTGCACAGAACAGCCATAATGTCCCTCTTCTGTGCTCCTGGGCCCTCCCTCCTGTTCACTGACCCCACAGCAAGCATCTTGCTGTGGGGGCACCTGAGCCGAGTCACATCTCCCTGTGTCCATTTGGACACAGAGCCCCGGCCCCGTATCTGTACACTCTCTCCCCTGATTGGCTAGTTGACTTTGAATGACAGCAGCGGCAGCCAATGGTGCCCCTGCTGTGACTCGGCCAGTCAAGAGGGAGAATTTCGGACAGCTGAGACACTCGTGGGCATCGCTCGCCAGAGGGACCTCAGGTAAGTATTAGGGGGCTGCTGCACACAGAAGGCTTTATCTTAATGCATAGAATGCATTAAGTTAAATCTTCAGCCTTTACAACCACTTGCTGGCACACAAGCTGGCCATAGATGGTTCAAATCTTGGCCAGTTCCTGCTCAACCGGCGGAGATTTGAATAATCTATGAGCTGGTTACAGGTAAGAAAATCGCATCGTCTATGGCCTGCCTTTTTGTAAAAGTCTCTAAGGCCTCATGCACACGAGACGCTGTTAAACTCGTGTTCAGAGGCAGTTGGACACTTTTTTTCAACTGCCCCTGAACCCATTCAATGTTATCCTAGGTGTCCATGTACACAGTCTCGTTTCTTGGCGTTTTTAGGCAGTTACGTTTAACCTTGTTTTTCCAGAAGCAAAAAAATGGGTTCAGACGCAAAAGTTTTCCACGTTTCAGACGCTAAGCGCTTATAAGTGTTTTTTACAACCCGACTTTGGGGCCTCATATCTTGGTGCTAGGAACCCCAAATTTGGAATGCAAACACAGTGGAACTATATCCAAAGTTGGGGTTCCTAGCACTAAGTGGCTCCAAGATATGGGGCCCCAAAGTCGGGTCACAAAATGTCATTCTCTGCTGCAGAAAAGTGCTTGACATTTTGTGACCCGACTTTGGGGCCCCATATCTCGGGGCCACTTAGTGCTAGGAACCCCAAATTTTGTTGTAGTGCTAGTTTCACTGTGTTAGCAGATACGAGGCCCCAAAGTTGGGTCGCAAAATGTTATTCTCTGCTCTGCAGAAGCTTCTAGATGCAAACGCGGCATGCAAACGCGGCAAAACGGGCGTTTCTAAACACTGTTTTTAGCTTTTAAAAACATGTGTTTAGCAGAGTTTTGCACCGGCGTCTCGTGTGCATGAGGCCTAAGACTTTTGGAACATTCTGCCCAACGTTGTCCTTCCATAAATGAAATAATTGTTTTTAAAATAGCTGAACTAGAAATAATAATTATGAGAGTAGTGACCTTTTTAAGCTTGGGCTGACCTCCTTGGACTTCATCACCACCACCATGAGCTACTTGCCACTTTGTATACATTGGATGAAAAGTTAATTTTACTCTGTTTGTTTTGTGTTGAGGTTAAATAGGTTACAGTGTACAGTGACCTTCAATGGGATTACAGGGCAAGGAGTTATTTCTGATTAGGAAATATCTGTGTACAACAACTTGGTTATCTAAAGCTCTTATTAGCCTATGAAACTTTTACCTGTTTGTATGTACTTAATAATTGCTCTTAAGGATCCAGTTACAAGTCTTTTTAGGACCTAAGCGGATAGCTACAGTGAAGCTCTTATCTCCTAGGCAAAGTACTGTACCTGGACTGGGGATAGCGATAATAATGAGATTTTCTATTCCTTAAAGTGGTGTAAACCCTAAAAAACCAAAAAAAAAACCCCTGCAAGACAAAGGCATAATGAGCTAGTATGCATAGCATACTAGCTCATTATGAATTACTTACCTGAGATCGAAGCCCCCGCCGTGGTCCTCGTTCACCGCTCCGGAGGCCAAGATCGCTCCCGAAGTTACTTCCAGGTATCGCGGGCTCCGGCGCTGTGATTGGCCGGAGCCGCGATGACGTCACTCCCGCGCATGCGTGCGGGAGCCGCCGGTAATTGCGCAGTCTAACTAAAGCAACGTATGTGCCGTTGCTTCAGTTTGCTTCAGTGCGCATGTGCCGATGACGTCGACACATGCAAATATAAGGGGTATCTCCTAAACCGTAGCTACAGGTAAGCTTAATTATATAGGCTTACCTGTAGCAAAAAGTGGTTGTAAAGGGTTTACAACCACTTTAAGCCGGCCATAGACGGAGCCGTTGGATGCAACCGTAGTTGTGGGAAAGAAAATTGTTCAATTTCCCTATCATCGCATCCCATGGAGCCATTGTGTTCTCCCAGTGTGGGAAACTGTCCCGCCAGAAGCAAACTGTGATTATGGCTAGCTATAACAGCCACTAGCCATAATCGCATGTAAAATCCGACAGGCTGGTTCTACTACTTGATCAATCAACTTGGGTACATTCAGCCTGTTCATACATGTTTCGAACCTCGGCCGATCCCTGCTGAAATTCGAGCCATCTATGGCCGGCTTTACTCTATAACTGAAATTTTTGGCTTTACATACATTTTAAAGATAATGAAAGAAGTCTTCTTTTAAATACTTTAATAAGTCAAAGGAATTTCTTTTAAAGGGAAACTCATTGTCTGCTTTTCTGTAATGTAAACTGACCCTTTTCTGTGCTTGATTTAATTCTCCTTTGAAAGCGTCTGATTGTCTGGCTTTTCTAAAAAAACGGTAGATACTTCTTTGTATTTGTGACAAATAACATTTAATCATGAAACCAAAGTTCACGCAAAAGCTTTCTGTTTTCTGGTTTATAAATTGAGGAGAACAGTCAGTCCTTCTACAAAGTACGGCATTCTAAAGGGCTTTTGTTTGTATTCGTTTTGCACGGAGGAGGGTATTTACCCAACTCACAAGGTTGGCCTTGTTATAGTGGTTTATCCTTCCAGAAACTTGTGAATGTACAAACAATTGTAAAAAAAAAAAAAAAATACATGAATGAAAATTGTTACTTTAATAAAGCAATAGTAAGCTTGTGTGAATAGCAAAGTGCTCATCATTTCAAGGAGCGTATCTTTTTAGAAAACTGTTTTTCCATCTCTTTATTTCAAGTTGTGGTGCTTGCGATTCTGAGCAACTTCTACTTTGTCGTTGTTTAAAACATAGGTAGGAAGATCTAAAAGGATCTAATAAAAAATGGTGCGCTAATTCAAGAAGCTATGCAGCAAAAATAGACCATGCATGAATGACTATCCCGAATTTAAAAAAAAAAAGTGATCCCGTTGTGACACAATGATAAAGTGCGCTATTTCAACAATCTATGCAGCAAAAATAAACATATTCATAAATGGCTAGCCCTCATTTAAAAATAAATAAAATACATGCAATATTCTGCAATATGTGAAACGGTGATGAAGTGTGCGAATTCAAGAAGCTAACCAGCAAAAATTTTATAATTTTTTTTTTTTTTTAAATGAGGGATAGTCATTCATACACATTTGTTTACTTTTGCTGCATAGCTTCTTGAATTGGCGCACCATTTTTTATTAATATTTGTGTTATGCCCCGTACACACGGTCAGACTTTCCAACGGAATATGTGTGATCAGAGCTTGTTGTCGGAAATTCCGACCGTGTGTGGGCTCCATCGGACTTTTTCCATCGGAATTTCCGACGCACAAAGTTTGAGAGCAGGCAAAATCCGATCCTTTCAATTCCGATCGTGTGTAGACAAATCCAACAGACAAAGTGCCACGCATGCTCAGAATAAATTAGGAGATGAAAGCTATTGGCTATTGCCTGTTTATAGTCCCGACATACGTGTTTTACGTCACCGCGCTCGGAACGATTGGATTTTCCGACAACTTTGTGCGACCGTGTGTATGCAAGACAAGTTTGAGCCAACATCTGTCAGAAAAAATCCATGGATTTTGTTGTCGGAAGGTCCGATCAATGTCCGATCGTGTGTACGGGGCATTAGAGTGTTGAGGTCACTTGCTAATGGTTGCAGCTTTATCATGTCTATTTTTAGGGTGATATAATGTTTTTTGCCATTTATTTTGTGCACAGGTTTTGGTTGGTTGTGAGGTCCATAGCAGCGCACAAGTACTTCATACTTAAGATCTAAAAGGGGGTTACAAGACCTGCCCTTCAGAACAACAATCCATCATACAAGTTCCTCCATTACTGTCATCCCAAAATAATGGTTTACTGGTCACCCTAGCAGATAAATGGCTTTTTTTTTTCTTTCTTTAATGGAAACCAGAGCCAATCATATGATTGCTCATAGCATGAAGGTCGCAGTAACCAATCCTAAGCTCATTTAAATAGTTTCTCATTTTGAAGGAGGACACATGTCCACACAGTTCGACTGTGCTCGGCAAGTTGGGCTATCCATGCTGCGCATGTATCAAATATCTGCATAACTCATAGGTTGACCATAAGGAGGAACCAGGCTGAGCAGACTTATATGTTTATGGTTTGTGTTCAAAGATAGTTATGTTAAAATTAACCCAGAGTGAAAAATATAATTAGGGCCTGTTTCTTCTTATTTCGTAGGAAAGTAAACCGTTTTAGCTCTAAAATACCGACAGATTTTCTTGAAGCACTTACTGGTTTCACACCTTCCTTTTGCAGGTCTACTGTAGGTGAGTGTGGGGTTTGGTGTAAGGCAGAAATTCAAAATGGGTTCCTTTGGGAGAGGCAGATGGTCAGTGCCTTAAATAGAAATGCTCAGTGCCATGTCTAGAAGCCGCAGTAGTGGATGATACGACTCTGAAGGAGTCCACTTCTGGGTCTGGTACTTTAGGGCTAAATGATAAGGTCATAGATTGGGCACCCCCCCCCCCCCCCCCAAAATAAAAAAAGACCAGTGAAACTAAAGTCAGTTTTTAATATACTTACTCCTAAAGTAGTGCTAAATGCTCAAACTTTTTACAATTTAATGCTTGTCAATGAGGTGAACTTTCATAATTACATTGCCAATTTTGTGCCCAGTACTTACTTTGTTTTCACTGTCCCTCGGTTGCAGACCACTCCATGTTGTCTCCCTGAACTCATGGATAGGGGAGCGGAGCATGTGCACAGAGGACACAGGGAACTAGAAATAATGGACCGCACAGGCTCCTGTGGATGGAAGGATTCGAAGAATGACTTGCTGCTCTAGGCTTCGGGGAGATCTGTTATAATGTATGCATGCAGGGTAGGTGACTAGTCAGGAACACACATGCAAAAGTCTCTTCTTGCAAGGGGATGGGGCCTTCAAAGAACAGGAACTAGAGAAGACAACATTTTTACAGACGGAAGGTAGAGCAAGCACAGGGCTTTGGAAGAAAAGCACTCAAAAATCATGGTAGTGCTGAGGTCTGCAGTACTATATGATTTTTACATTCAGGGTTTATTTTAAAATTCAGGGTCGATCTGATGCTGCATCTGTCTCCTTCTGCCTCTAAACTGAGAACTGAGTGATTAAAGACCTCTGATCGCTCAGTTCTTGGCCTTCAGTGAGCTGAGAGGCGGTGACTGTTAGTCACCAGTTCACTGGGCTGTGGAGGGGGCTTGGGAGGCTGAGTCAGCTGGCGGTCCAGGCACCTGGTTGGATCCCGACCTTAAAGTCAGGATGTCTCCAGAGCCTGGACTGGCTGAGTGATGCCATCCAACAGGGGCCAAAGCCCGCTGTTGGATCAGTATAGATCACAGAAATGCAGAATGAAGTACAAAAAGAGCTTTGATTCCACGTTTAACTTAAAGAGCCTGGGGAAAAAGAAAAATGAAAGTCAGCAGCTACAAATACTGTAGCTGCTGACTTTTAATATATAGACACTTACCTGTCCAGGGAGCCCACAATGTTCACACCCCAGCCATTAAAGGAAACTGGCAGTGAAGCCTTTCGGCTTCACAGGCGGTTCCCTACTGCACATGTGCGAAGCGTGCTGTGCTTTCTAATTGGCGTGGCAGAGGAAGGATGAGGGGGGCCGAACTTCTGAGGGACGACGCCGTCTCCCGGAAGTGGGGACAGGGACCTGTCAAAAACCAATACCCGTGAAATGTGGCACCGGGGGGGGGGGGGGGGGGGGGGGGGAGAGAGCAATAAGTTCCACTTTTGGGGGGAACTCTGCTTTTAAGTGTTAGTATAGATCTCATAGTAACCTGTTCAATCTACACACGTGAAATCAAATGGTGTACACAGACCTTTCTCGTGTGTATGCATGCATTATTTATAATTATTTATTATCAATATTTTATATTATTATTTACATTTTTTTTCTTATTTGTGCTTTTATGGTTTTTTTAAATGTAAAAAAAAAAGAATTTTATTGTTTTTTTATTTATTTTTGACTATGGTTTCCAGTAAGTGGCTTTCTGCCCATTACAGTGGCTTATATATGCCATTTTATAAAATCTAGGCATATATTTTATTTTATTTTTTTTTTCCTTCTTCCTTTTAAGTTTAGCAAAACAGGCGTGTAATTCGTTATTGAGCTGCACCAGTAGGGGTGCTTTGTGCAGGTCTTAATTAAGGGCTTTGTAAGCTGCAACAAAAGAGGGTGAAAAAAGTATGCTTCAGGCTCATTGTTGGCTGTCCCCATTGGCCCAGCTTGCTGGCCATCTATTGGTTCTCTACGTGTTTTCTGAATATAACTGACACTTTTGTTCGTGGTTAACAGAGGTGAAAGAAGCCAATTATTGCCAGTTTTTTTTTTTTTTCCTCTCCTTTGTTTCGTTCTGTCAAGGGGCAGCTGCAAAGTAATGGAAATAAAGGCAAATATGGAATACACTTACACAAGGTGTTGTGGTAACTTTTAAAACTTTTTTCTTCTTCTATGGCAGAGTTTTATCATGATTGCTTGGCTCAATTAGGATGCAGCCATCGTGTTTACTTGGTTAGCAAGAAATAAAAGCTCTTTAAAAAGTACTTCTGGGAAAAAGATTAAAACATAGCTATAATAAATAAAAAACTTCCGGTTCTGATCACCCTTCCCCCTGAATCATTGGAGGGGGCGGGGGCGGGGGGGGGGGGGGGGGGGTGGGTCCCGTAATGTTCCTGCACTTGAAAAAAAGTGCTGCTTCATTCCTCCATGGTGGCCAGTCACATGACTGTACACCTAGGCATGTCTTGGTGACCGGCAAGCAGACAAAGCTGTCCAATCAGAAATGTTTAATAGAAGACGTTTCCTGTCTGTGTGTGGAAAGACTTTTATCAAGACAGCCCAACAGTGCCTGCACGCTTTTGGGCTGCTGACGTCTAAATGATATGTAATACAGTGACCTATCTAAAGTATTAAATGTCATTTAGACAGAAGCAGCCCAAAAGCGTGTCTCTCCAAACACTGACAGTCAACATCTTAAAAGTGTGTGTGTTTTCTGAAATTATGCTCAGAATTGCTTATATCACAGAAGTAAAAATAAAACTGCCAAAAACAAAAAGCCTACTTGGCATTATTCCCCCCCCCCCCCAAAAAAAAATAAAAAAACTGAAAGCAGTAATTTCACGAAATATACACTAAAATCGCTATTGGTGGACACAAACACAAAATAACTTGCACAATTCCTGCTATATCTAAAATATAAAACTGTATTGAGTTAATAAATAAATCTCTTGTCTAAACAGACCCATGATGTCTCACTGTTGGGACAGAGAAAGGGACTGAGGACAGAGATTCCCCCATCCGTTTTCTCTGCAGCCACAGCTACACTGGACAGTGTAGGACCAGAAAGCGCTCTGTACAGAGGCTCCTGTGTCATTTTACAAATGGAAGCATAGTAAACACAGTTTAGCCCCATGGGGGGGGGGGGGTGTCCAAGGCAGCAGGGGGAATTAAATCCTGGACAGGGGGGGTGAGTCGAGCACCAGTATCGAGCGGGCTTGGGCAGCAGGGCAATCAAATGTAGGTATGAGAGGGGCTGACCAGTGTGGGGGGGGGTCAGAGGCAATCGCAGGAACCTATCCCCTTTGTGTCTCTCCCCGCAGCAGCTGAAAGCTGGCAGGGAGAGTAGGAGAATCTGGCTTTCAGCTGCTGCAGGGAGATGCACCTGGGATCAATCTCTCATTGGGCCTTCAGCCCTCCCCCCCCCCCCCTCTCCACATCTTATTCCCCTGCGGCCTTGGTAGTGCGTGCTGGTGGGGGGAGGAGGAGCTTTAAACAGACCCTGTTACTTAACCTTGATATAGCAAAGTGACAGGAATTCTGTAATGTGTAAGTAAAAAAAAAAAACTTAAAAACTTTAAAACTTAAATTATGTACAAAACCAATTAAAAAGTAATGGTGTGTTTTTGGTCAATTTTTTTGAAATATTTTTAAGAAGTTTTTATACCAAGGTTTTATATAATTATTTTTGCAGAACATTTTAATTCTAATGACCTTGCTTTTTCAGAGCATTTGGGGGTTTCTAAAAAGAGAGCAGAAGTAATAGGGCATTCCTTTTGTAACAGTTTCTCTAATTTAAAGGTGTGCATAGTAGGGAAGAACTCTTGACTCATACAGGTGTGTGTGTGTGCGTGTGGACGTGTGTGGACGTGTGTGTGGACGTGTGTGTGGACGTGTGTGTGTGTGGACGTGTGTGTGTGGACATGTGTGTGTGTGTGTGTGTGGACGTGTGTGTGTGTGTGTGGACGTGTGTGTGGACGTACGTGTGTGTGTGTGTGGACGTGTGTGTGTGTGTGTGTGTGTGTGTACGTGTGTAATTTAGGTATTCGGCTCTATACACAGACTATATTTAGCAAAGTAGCCCCATACACACCATTAGATTTTTGGCAGATTTTTGTTTTCAGATTTACCAAAACCATGTAGTGCAAGGGCCGGCCTGATTGCATACTAACTGAAACTCTTAAGGTTTGACCTCATATTATATGGTTTTGGTAAATCTGAAGTAAAAAATCTGCAGAAAATCTAATGGTGTGTATGGGGCTTTAGACTAGTTAGAACATATGAAGGGGATACTAGAGCTTTCCCTGCTGTTGGGGAAAAAAATATGAATATGTTCACTATATAATGTGTGTGTAATTTTTATTTTTATTTTTTCTTATATTCCTGAAGCTAAAAAAAATAAAAATCTATGTACAAAAACACTATACAGCTCTTTTATATCCACAATTACATTTAATCATAATAAAATAAATAACTAATGGACTGCAGTGATTTTTTTTTATTTTTTATTATTCTCCTGTTGGTAGGAATATAAGGAAGAGTAGCTGAGCTGGAGGGCAAATGAAGCACTTTACAAATTGACACTCTGTGACTTGCCCTGGTTGACATTGTTTGTTTTGCACTTTGGCTAGAAGTCGGCTGTGTTCTCCTTTTATGCTAATATTTATCTTCTCTGCTGTGTTTTTGCCGTCTTGGACCATTTACTAAGCTCTAGGCGAGTCGGTAAAGGTACAATTGTGGCATATGGGAAGTGACAATGGTGTCTGTCGAAAAACCATTTACCTTGGCAGCTGATAAACATGATGTACTTCCCTTGAGGCTTTGAATTATTGCTGTTGTGTGTGTGTGTGTGTGTGTGTGTGTGTGTGTGTGTTTTTTTTCTTTTTGCCAACTTTTTAATTCATTATTTTAATCATTGTCAGATTTAATTTTTTCTTTCAACTGCTGTATGCCTTTCAAGTGCACCTGTCATCTATGCTGTCCACTCATAAAGGCTTTTCACCATTCTATCAGCTGATTTTTTTTTTTTTTTTTAACTTTAAAGCGGAACTAAGCTCTCTCAATCAATATTAAAGTGCTTCTAAAGGCTGCAGGTTTTTACCTTCTTGCATTCTATGCATAAAAGTAAATCACCTTCATTATGAATCTCCCTCCACAGCCCCTACTTATACTCACCTGAGCCCGATTCAGTGATGTGCATGAGAGCAGAAGATCTCCCGGGTCTCTGCTTCTTCATTGGCTGAGACACAGCAGCAAGAGCCAATGGCTCCCACTGCTGTCCATCACAGCCAGTAAGGAGGGAGTGGGGGGCGGGCCGCTCTCTGTCTCTCTGCATGTGTGACCCCAGAGCAAGTGGCTTTCTATGGGGACACTCAGCAGGAGGGAAGTGCCAGGAGCGCCAGCTGGGGACCACAGAAGAGGAGGATCGGAGGTTTTGTTCTGTGCAAAACCACTACACAGAGTATGTAAATGTGACATGTATGTTAATTAAAAAAAAAAAGCTGCAGCTTTACAATCTCTTTAACCATTTTTAATCCTTAAAGTGATTGTAAAGTCTCAGTTTTTTTTAAGTTAAAAGTAACAAACCTGTTATCCTTACCTGCCCTGTGCAGTGGTTTTGCACAGAGCAGCCCTGATCCCCCTCTTCTCGGGTCCCCCCTCGGCGCTCCTGGTCCCTCCCTCCTGTTGAGTACCCCCAGAGTAAACGGCTTGCTATGGGGACACCCGAGCCGAGCCACCGCTCCCTGTGTTTATTCAGACATGGAGCTGTGGCCTGGCCCCACCTCCTTTCTCCCCTGATTGGCTGGCTGACTGACTTTGACAGCAGTGGGAGCCAATGGCGCCACACTGCTGTGTCAGCCAATGAGGAGGGAAATCTCGGGCAGCCGAGACACTCCTGGATCTAGAGGGACCTCGGGTAAGTATTAAGGGGGCTGCTGCACACAGAAGGCTTTTTATCTTAATGCATAGAATGCATTAAGATAACAAACTTTCTGCCTTTACAATCACTTTAAGGCCCCTTCACACTCGTATGTTTTACCTTGCAAGAAAATTGTTTCCCTTTAAATCCTATGGGACTCTTCACGCCACTGAGTTACAGGTGCGGTGCATTTTGAAAAGTCTTGCATGCTGCATCTGTTGCACCAAAAAATGCGGCTTTCCATTGAAATAAATGGAAATCGTGTTAAAAATGCATCACAATTTGCATCACATTTTTTTGGTGCTTTTTTTGAGTCACGTGTCCATTTATCACAGGTGCAGGAAACTCAAAAACGCATCTGGAACACAGCAAAATCACGGTAAAAACTCATGTGGTGTTTTTTTTTTTTTTTTTTAATTTTTTTTTTTTTTTTTTTTTATAATCACTTTTTCTTAGGACAAATTTCAACATACAATATAGAAATATGCATTGCAAAAATATCTATATAAATCTTTCCATTAACATGGACTATAAAAACCCCCTTCCCAGAGAAATGCACTGGATCCTTGATCATATCCTATTCAGAAAGAGAAAAAAATAATAATCCCACAACCATTTGTCTACTCATAACCAAAACTCAATTCGTGCAACACGTTGTTCAATATAGAATTAAGAAGGAAGCTTCTTAAACTTGTGTCAAACAACCAAAAAAAAAAAAAAAAGTGTGTGTATATATATTATATATATGTGTGTGTGTGTGTATGTATGTGTATATATATGTGTATATATGTATGTATATATATATATATATATATATATATATATATATATATGTATGTATATATATATATATATATATATATATATATATATATATATATATATGTATATATATATATATATATATATATATATATATATATATATATATAATAATTTCAAATTAATGTTATCATGTTCTAATATAATTAGTGCTTTTATTCAATATAAACCCCTCCCTGCTACTTCAGAAAATGTTCCTCTCTTCCTTTCATTTCAATGTTTCAATCCACCCTTTTTTTTTTTTTTTTATTGGCTTTTCATTACGTGTTTCCTATCCCGTGCCTAATTTATTATTTTAAATTATTCTCTTCCTTTTAATGACCTCCATCTCTCCTCTGCATTTCCCACATATGTGTTAATTTTGCTACAGAGCTGCTAGCAATAGTAAATAATAAGAAGGTATATTTATACTCACTTCTTTTAAACTTTTTAAACCTCCTGCTTGCATGCCTAAGCTAAGGGCAGATAGATTCAAGGAAGTAAATGCTACATGAATCCTATGCCCTTACTCAAGATGGCTGTGGCTAGAAACACTAGGGGGTGATTTTGAAAGTGATTTCTCAATAAAATAAAGCATGAAGACGTGGATGGATGAGTGAGTTTGCTTTTAATATAAAAAAAAAAAATGAAATGACATTTTCAGTTTGTGGTGCTCAGATACAGTTTTTAGTTCCGCTTTAAGCTAAATGTACTTGTGGTTACTTTCTGGCCATTTCTACCTCTTTTGGTTGATCAGCAATCAAACATGATCTAAAGTAGTTGTCTGAAGCAAAAAAAAATGAATCCATGAATTTGATTTATCACCTACTTGAACTGGGCTATGAATTGGCAGCTTCAACACTGGTCATTAAAAAAACAAAAAAACATTATTTTTATTATACAGATTGATATAGCGCCAACAGTTTGCACAACGCTTTAAAACTCGATTGAAACCATAAATAGCAATTTTGCCAAAGGCCCTGCCCTGTTCAATCCCGTCACTTTGTGGTTGATCGAAACAACAAACGTTTTAAGGTTTAAATGAAAATCTGGGACATACAAACATAAAACAAAGTGACTTCTTTTTTGTTTGGGGGAAGTTGTAAAGAATAATTTGTAATAAGAATTTGCTCTTTTTTTTTTTTTTCCCCAGGGGATATCTAGTGTGTTTTTTTTTTTTTTGTTTTTGTTTTTTTGTGTTAGTCTAGTAATGTGAGTCTTATCTTAAATACATGACCCCTGAATTCATTATCTGCAACCTTTTTTACTGCAGCAGAGTGTGGTGTGAGGAGTACATTCCCTCACAGTGAGGCTCATTGGGGGTAACACATCTTTTTGGAAAGGCCTTCTGTCCCTTTTTTCTGTGAAGTTTTTAACCCATGCACAGCCAGATTTTGGTATATGGCTAAGGCTGGGTTCACACTATTGTCGCATGCGGCTCACAGCAGGGATCTGGTGCGTCCCCGTTTTTACTGTTTTCAGGTCCGATTTCAGTCCAAAATTTTGGGCTGAATTCGGACCTGAAACGGGCCAAAAGACGCACAGGGATCTTGTACAAATACGCAGCGGAGATATGTGAACCAGCTCCATAGAGAGCCGGTCACAATCTCCTACCATGCGAATTGGACGCAGGGAAACCTAGCCTAAAGCTTGTACAAGTATACCTGTAATGGAGCTAGGATACACTGGCTATTTTTGTGTGTGTGTTAAAGTGTTACTAAATCCGGAACCCTGTATTCACTGTATCTGGTCTCCCACAGTACTCGGAACTAACTTGTAGGGAATTTTCTGGAGTCCAAGTTTGGAGTATTGTAATCACATTATATGCCTTACTTTCTTTTCTTTTAACTTTACTTCTTCTTTATCTACCCCATGAGATTAGTTATCTGCAGTCTTCTACTTAAAGTGGATGAAAACCCTCTCCTATACCCAGTGAAGTGAACAGCCTTAGATGATACATAGAAATGAAACAAATCTCCCTACATAAGTTTTACGTGTATATCTGCTGCCTTCAGCTTGCTATATTCTTTAGAATTCTCACATTGTGTTAGAATTTTTACTTCCTCATTCAGCTGTGGGAGTGGTGTCTTGGCTTACACTGTGTGACAGCTGATTGGAGGAAAGGCACCCCCCCCCCCCCCCCCACTCCACATAGGCAGAAGAAGGAAGGAAGGAAGGAAGGAAGGAATGTGCAGAGCTGTGCTGTGACAAGACAGGCTCTCTGTTAATCTATTTATAGCACCCACCCCACAAATTTCAGGCTGGTTTTATCTCCCTTCTCAGGGAACTTGTCAGAAGAAACAGCAGAAAGACCAAGGAATTAGGGCTTTGGAGAGAGATAAGAAAACACTATGGCGTATTCTCAGGCCTCCACCTGTTTTGTATGCTTGGTTGATTTAGATGGATAAAAGCTCTCTATTAAACATTTGTATCTGTTTGATATGCATTGCCTGAAATCTGCCAATGAAAACTAAAATAGTATTTTATTACAATGGAAGGGGAAAAAAATAAAACTTACTTATGACACGCTGTGCCTTAGCAATTATAATTGGGGTATAGTTGGGGTTTACATCTACTTTAAATTGACAGTGTTTAAAGGGTAAGTTCACCTCTTCAATAAAAAAAGGAATAATGTGAGAACACCCTGGCCCCTTTCCCCTTAGTCCCTGCTGTACTTGCCTCATAAGTGATGAGTTGTTGGTGCCCATGCAGCCAATTTAGCTGTTTGGGGATCTCAGATCTCTGCTCTTCCCCCTTCATTCTGTAGGACTTCTGGGACTGATTGCTCTGGTCTGTCCTAGAAGCCTTGCAGAAAGAAAGGGGAGACAGGGGGGGGTTGGTTTCGAATCCCTGGACTGCTGCGTGGGCACTGACTGGTTATCACCCACAGGGTGATAACCACCCACCCCTTTTTTTTTCACTTTTTTTTTTTTTAATAATATTTTTGAGAATTTTCCTTTTAATAACTATTTGTTTATATAAAAACAATCCCTCTGACATCCTTAAAAAAAAAATCAGTTTATATGCATGTAAATTTGCTTTAATGCAGCCACACATTTTGCTAACTTAAACTGTTCACCTTTTTTCTTTGAAAAGCTGAACTTACAAAGTATATAGGTGTATATGTATGTACGTGGCAGCAGCCATATTTAGTATTTCTGCACAGTGATGCAATTTAATGGTTTCTCACCCATACTACAAGTCTGCTCAGACAGAAAACAGTACTAGGTCTGTGTATAAATAGCTTTATTTATCTCAACAGTCATTTGCGTAGGGTAATAATTGCACTTCTTTGACATACTGGGAATGGGTAGAGTAATACAAAAAAAAAAAAAAAATAAAAAAAAATAAATATAAATATATATATATATATATATATATATATATATATATATATATATATATATATATATATATATATATATATATATATTATTATTATTATTATTATTATTATTATTATTATTATTATTATTATTATTATTATATTTTTTTTTTTTTTTTTTTTTTTCTCTCGCACACAGTTGTAAAGCTATGGGACAGTACGCCAGTAACATTGGCATTCAAAAATGTGTTAAATTAAACAGTAGCTCCAAGTGAATAAACACTGGCTGTACGCTAATAGCTTACTTATTCCATGGAGTTTACTATCGTGTAAGTTTTTTTTATTAAGTTATTTATTTCTTCAAGCGCTGTGGGTGACATTTGATGATGATTTATTGGTGTATGCTACAGGCCATTCCTGGCCATTAGGTATTTTTGCTTCTTTCCTGTTGAATAGGAATACAAGCGTGTATGGATTTGTAGAATTTCCAGCTAGATAGCATTCCACCTCAGCTGACACATGAACCTAGCCGTGATCTAGAGATCCTCCACCCCATTTGAATATAGCACATATTTAGGTGTAAAGGTACTGGTAATTTCTTTTTCCATGGCTATGTTAGATTTAGTAGCTCCAAAAAAATTCTTGAAAAGAATTAAAAGTTGTTCCTCTGCCTGTGATACCAACCTTGGCTCTCCTAAAGATTGATGAAAAATCTTTGGCATCCTTTCCATCTGTTCCTGTAGCAATACTCTGTCCTGTAGTGATCTAGAGGCTAGCAGAGGAAACAGAATGAGGAGGGGGACTGGGCGTCTGACAAACTCAGAAGAGTATCTTCAGTGACTGGGGGGGGTGTGAACACACTGCACCCCCGCCACACTTGACCTCAGTGGGTGATTACCTATTACTGCCCATGCAGTGATGGAACAGCGTTCTGGGCAATCGAATGCCCCGCTCTCTTCCCATTTGTTTCTTAGGGTTTCCAGGCTGGAGCAGAGCAATTCCAATATGTCAAAGTGGTCACGTGTCAGCATATGAGCGATGACCATCGGTGTGATTGCTCCTGGAAAGGGCAAACAAGGTTATCTTGATGGCAGCTTCCTTGGCTAAAAATGATGGGAGGGTTTAGTTCCGCTTTAAGCCTTAAAAGTGTTTAGACGTCAATGGGACAATAGTTTCCTTTTTGTCTATAGGTCGAATATCAGCCAGTTCAGCAGGCCGAGATTGGATCCATCTATGAGCAGGCTGGCTGTACTGAAGTTGATCCATCGATCGACTTCAGTGCAACCAGGCTGTTGGATTCTTTTCATGTGATCACTGCTGGCGGCTTTAGCCCCCTGCAGTGACCTTTGGGTTCTGCTGGCAGAACACAATAGCGCCGCAGGAGGGATTCCCCCATCAACACTGATCGGGCAATTTTCTTTCCTTCCAGCCATGGTGGATAGAAAGAAAATTGCATAATCTATGAGTTGCTTTAGGGACCTTGGGTTAAAGAGTAACTCTCCAGGTTTGTATACAGCACTCTACTACTTTTATCATTTATTTAGAGAAGTAGAAGAAAGCTAAACCAGTTTGGAGTTCAAGTTTGCTCTGTACTCAGTACCCCATTTTGTGGAGCAGGTACGACTCCTGTTAAGGAAGATGGGTTCATGGGTTACCTGCAGGCCTGATTTATCAAATCGTTTTTAGGAAGAATTGCAGATGCCTTCCTTGAGTCATCAATCAGATTCAAACCTGTGCAATGCTACAATGTAGAATCTGGTGGATGTGAAGAGTACAAGCCAATTCTTGGCAAGATGCTTGAAACCAATGTAGGACCAAAGACTACTACACGCGACTGATGGACGGGACTATAAAACACTGTCCCAGACATTGGCCTGTCTATGGCTGACCTAAATTCTTCATCAAATAATGTGTCCTTAGAGTAAAATCCTGACTGCAAGTAATGTAGAAAATGACGTAATCTGTTGCTGCTCGCCCAGAAACTGCCAGAACGGAGTCGCTCTCCCCATATGCAATAAATAATTTCTTTACAGTCTTGTAAAAATATTTTTACGGCGCACCAAATCCATTGCGTATTTGCCACTTTTCCAGGCTGTTCCTCTCTTGTCCACTGTGGGCAATTTGTGCTTGATGGTTGGTATTCCCAGACAGTCTATTTTTTTTTCCCAGACACATTAGTTGAAATATATAAACAAGATCTTTTTACATTTTCTTTCCAGAGAGCATGATGAGTAGTTATACCCCGATTTTTGATTCTTATTTCTTGAATGGTCCATCCTACAAAACGAATTTTACTTGTGACTGGACACTAGTGGTTTGACATGCTCAAAAGGGCAGTGAGGAATCCAGAAGTGAGTCAACCCTTCATAGTTCTTGGCTTTGCTCCGATTCTACAAAGTGCAACTCCTCCTGCTGTATGTTCTATAATGAAGAATACTAAAGGGAGACCTTACTCAACTGGCTGCAGGATTTGGGAAGATCTGGAAAAATGGCTGAAAATTCCTTGTCATCAAACTCCTGAGATGTGAAGTCTGAGGAGGAATAAAGTTGCCACCATCAACCTATTTGACTGACTGTTTAAAGTGCAAGTTCTCCTTTTTTAGAAAAAAAACATGAAAAAGGTGAACTAATGCCCTACACCCTCACTCATCCCTGTCCCCACACTTACCCCCTACACTTGCCTCCACCATGGGTGGTTAGCTGTCTGGGAAATGAAAGCTCACTTTTATTTGTCTTTCCTTAGGGCTTTCGGGACAGATCATAGCGATTCTTATTGGTCTTGTGCTGGCAAATGTCAGGATCATTGCCACGTGGTATTGGCTCTGGAACTACACAGGTACCATCAAATGGGAAGCTTAAATTACCACAGCTCAAGGAACCCCTAGCAACATCTAGAGGAGCCCCAGGGTTCCACAGAACCCAGGCTGAGAATGGCTGCGCTAAGAGGTTGGCTGAGAACACTGGTTGGTTGTGGGCAGATATAGCTGCAGGAAGGAGGCGAAAATGTTGTTTCAGGTGAACACATAACACTGGTTATCCCTTTTGCAAAGGGCATGCAAAAAAAAAAAAATATTTATTTGATCTAGAAATTAAGCCTTTTGAGGTTCTAAGCAAATCTTGGCAGGCTGCTGCTTTCTTTAGGTGTCGAACTTGAGACTGCCTTCCTGTTGGTCCTTTTGATGTGATGAGCAACTCATCCATTGGGAGCAGCTGACCAATAGGGAGGCTTAGAAGGTGGGAGAGGTGGGACCAGGCTTGGCTGTAAGAGTTAAAGTTGAAATTCATATGTAACTTCAGCTGCCTATGACTTGATCTGCAATCCATTTCGACATTTTAGTTTTTACCTAAAAGAAAAGTATGGCCAAAGCTTGTTTGGTCTTACTTCTCTTGTGGGTCACAGGAGTGCAGTCCTGTGACCCATAATCAGTCTGCTGAACTCACAGAACCACTCCAATCTCTGCAGGTATCCCAGCAATATTGTTGGGAACCTCTCAGATACCCAATCGGCAGCTGGCTCAGTCTCTAGGCGCACCAATGAGAGCCTGAATCCAGCCATTGCTGCCTCCTCCACAGCACTCTGCTCCAGTGTGTGCAGGAGGGGCAGTGCAGAGAGCGGGGACTAAGAGTGACCCAAGAACTGAGCGGTCGGTGGTCATGTGATTGCTCAGTTCTCCAGGCTTAGCGCTGAAGCCATATAGATGCTGCAGCCGTAAAGGTTACTATAGATGTTTGTTTTTGTCCCCACACTTCTTCTTTAACCTTGCCTCTGCTAATTTAAAGTTTTATTCATCGTGTACTCGGTTGGAATTGCCCAGGGTTGTGACCACTTCAGAGTTTTCTGATACGACTTGAAAATACATTTCACAGCCATATCCAGCAGTGTGCCAGGTCTGAATAGTAGACGTTGTGGCTTGCAATGTATCAGGAAGTATGTAGAATGTTCTGTCACAAGGACATGCACTGGTAGCAATGTTCAAGGATGATCCGTTTTGAATTTGGAGCAGTTGCCAAGACAAATAGTAACCCTGTATGCTTATACTGCAGTGAGATGATTATGTATTTTTTAGTTTGCATGGTATATGGTCTGTTATTTCTGGCAGAATGCAGACGTATAGTTTTGGGTAATTTTTAGAAAGTGGCTATTCTTCTTCTAAATAAAGCATTAACTATTAACTAATTTTATTTGAATAAAAATATAGTAGGAAAATGTGTGTGGCATTCGCTAAAGAAAGAATGTAACCAATTGAATCCTTAGGAAGGGGAACTCACGGTCTTTGCTGTAATGGTGGCAGTTATATTAAATGACTTACCATCAGTCTAAAGCCGGCCATACATCGATCAAATTCGGCTGGTTTAATAGGACCTGGATAAGTTTCGATCCATGTATGGGCAGTAGGGTTGTACAGAAGTCGATATAGCGATTGACTTCTATATAACCACCCTGTTGGATTTTCACTGCTCGATCAGTGCTGCAGGCTATAACCGGCAATGCTAATCAATGGGAAAATCTCCCCGCTGTCAGAATACAATAGTTCAGTGGGGAGGATTCCCCCATCCACATCAGATGTGTGGATGGGGGAATCGAGTCAGTGTTTTTTTTTCGTACAACTTGCTGGTCAAATTAAAAAACTAGCTCATCGATGAGCTGCCTTGGTCTTTAGTGCCCAAACTGTGGCCTAAGGGCCCATTGGTCATAGTTGCCGGGCCCTCAAACATCAGCGGCCAGTAATAAAAAATGTTGATTTTGTAAAGTGGTTGTAATGGCAGATTTACTATCAGTTGACGGAGGTTCTAACCCTGCCCTACTAAAAGTTTTGGCTAGACATGCACTTTAATTTCAAGTGTTGTAACGCGATAAATTTTTGTTCATCTGAGAAGTTGGATCAACACTCGTTGTTTTTTCTGCAAGGTATGATCCTTCTCCTACTTGGCATGGCTGCATATGTGCCAACCAGAAATAGTGTTTTCTTTCTGTATATGTTAATCAGGTAATGTTAATAGCTAGTTAGTAGGCAAACAAAGTTAATTGCCAACCTTATTAAAAAAAATTTTCTTCAATCTTTTAATTGACGATTTTACTTTTTTAATTGTTTTACAGAGATATCAGCATGAACAATATCACCAAGCTACCAGAAGGTGCCTTTAAAGGACTGCCATATCTAGTAGAATTGTAAGTGTTCTTAAGTTTATTTTTTATTTAAAAAAAAAAGTGAATTCCTTCATTAAAATGAAAAGTATTGAATGATATTAACTTATGTATGTGTGTGTGTGTGTGTGTATATATATAAAATGCTTCTTCAAAATGATAAGTGCTGTAAAGAACTTTTGAAGTGGATTTTAATCCAGCGATCATATGACTGCAGGCCTCCATTCTAATGCAAGGTGGTGACATGGTTTGCTAACAGGGACTAGTGATGGGCTTAGGTGTGTTCGGGATCGTAGTCCCAACCCATCTGAGCAATCCCACCAGGAAGCCGACACTGCACACCGCCGATCATAGACAGTGAGGCATTTCCCGGTCTGCAGCTGCACAGACCGGGAAATCCCTCACTACCTAATATTGGCGGTGTGCAGTGTTGGCTCCCTGGTAGGATTGCTCAGGTGGGTTGGAACTACAATCCCAAACATGCCTGAGTCCATCACTAATAGGGACATATGAGGAGAATGGCTAATCTGGTCTTGATAGCTGGGAGCTGCTGTCAATCATCTGCGAAGGACTTGGTGGGGCGCATGTGATGTCACAGGTTTACTATGGGACTACAGGTCCTCCTAGGTCTGATTACAAGATGAAATGATGTAAACTGACCACGCTAACATGGACCTGCTTCTATGGTTAGCGTGGTCTGAAAACTACAGGAAATCAAGGTAACTGGCAGGATCATCAGGGATTTAGAGTGTCTCAAATAAAGTAAAGGGACCAATTTGTGAATTATAGCCCTAAAGTTTCAGTAATAGGGTTTGCATACACTTTAAAGTGCTTGTAAAATATATATTTTTTTTCAAATAACAAACATGTTATACTTGCCCACTCTGGAATTGCACAGAGTGGCCCCAATCCTCCTCTTCTGGGGTCCCCTCCTGGTTCCTGGCTCCTCCTCCTCTTGGTGTGCCGCCATAGGAAGCTGCTTCCTATGGTGGCACACCTGTTGGCTCAATTCCGAGCTGTGCGCAAACCAGTTCTCAAGACATGGCCACTGGTGTGCACTGGGAGGAGCAGTGTGGGTGAGCCGATCCCAGCACATCACTGTTTACATTTTTGTGCAAACTTTATTGAAATGACACAAGCTGACCCCTTCTTTTCTGCTGCATTCACACCTGAGCGTTTTCAGCTCATAAAATGCCTGAAAAAACACCTGAAAAAGTCCAACAAGCAAAATCCCATTCAATTCAATGGCACCTGTTCACATCTGAGCGTTTTGTCACCAGGCGTTTTCTGCTTTTTACTTTGGTGACCTGTACAAAATTGTGGTAAAAACACGCGACTTTGAAACGCTCAGATCTGAATGCAGCCTAAACTTTACCCAGAAGGGGAAGTTCCGCTTGTTTTCATCCCCCCCCCCCCCCCCCGCCCTTTCACTCCCACATTTGACACTTTTTTGGGGGAAGGTGGGAGTGGGTACCTGATTTTGCCAGGCACCCACTCCCCATTCCGGTCAGATGTGCCATGGCTATCTGAGCCAGAAGTTCGGCCCCCTCCCTCCTTCCTCTGCAGCCTTCTGGGACACATCCCAGGTCCAAGAAGACTGCAAAACCATTCAGCAAGCGTAGCACGATTCTCGCATTCGCAGTAGGAAATGTCGCAAAGCTTCACTGCCCGATTCCCTTACTTGAAGCTGATTTAAGCATCTGCTCAGGTGAGAACATCTCTGGATAAGGTAAGTGTCCTTATATTAAAAGTCAGCAGCTACAGTATTTGTAGCTGCTGACTTAATATTTGGAGGGGAGCCTGAAGCTTGGCTTTAGCGATGTAGTGGTATGCATTGCGCCATGATGCGTCGAAACATGTTATGCATGCTGTAATTTTTTTTTTCCAGTGCACAGCACAGTGGTATGAACTGGTATAATAGGGAACCAGGCTTTTTGCCTTATCTTGCATTGGGACTGTGCTGGACAGCCCCAATGCACCTGGTGTGAACGGGCCTCAAAAATGTTTTAGCTGGAGATTCACTTTAGCGCACAATGACCATTAAAAAATCGCCCTATGCTGTCTACAGTAACTAGGCATCTGGTCACTATTGGTTATAGTACCCCAACATTTGCTTGTTGTAATAAGCCTATAAATAGTGACCTTGGCAAGACTTCCATCTGCTTATGTGGTGCCGGGTATGGTTTTGATTTGTCTAGTTAGCAGAAAAGCTGGTTGTAGAACAATGTGTGTGGGCTGCATTGTTTAATATGCATCATCCATTTCCGGATATTGCTTTACTGACCCATAAAATGTGCTGTGCAGGTTCTTAGTCTACGGTTTTGTTTGTATGTATGCGGAACTTGTGAAATAATGTAAATTCTAACTAATTACTGTTTACACTATCTGGGTGGGTGGGTTCCCTTTACTGTACAGATCGTGTATATGAAGGGATTTCAAGACCAGTCGCCCAACTGATTCCAATTAGGCTTGTCCTGTCAGTGAAAGGGAAAGAAGAGAATGTTGTTGACTCTACAGAAGAAAGCACAGGTTTATTGGTTGGGTGTGTAGAACCTCAGTAGTACAATTATCTTTAACAATATTGTTTTTATACTGATTGTATAACCATAGTTAATGATGGCCACCTCCAAGTTCTTCTGTTTTTATTAGTATTCCATTTAAAGCTGAACACCAGGCGGGTATAAATTACACAAATTTTAAGGAGGCTCTGTGATCATTAATACATACCGGTAATTAAATGTATTTTTAAATTCACGCAGTGTAAGTATCCGAATTTGACCTGGTATCAGCCTTTTGCAGTCCCTGTACAGCAGGGCTAGAATTGAGAGGAAGAAGCAATGCAAGGAGCCAATCAGATAATGAGCTCATCAGTCACACTTCTTCTTGTCAACACATCACTGCGCAGTTTCTCCTTTTTAGTGTCCATTCACAGGCTGGGGTGCGTCTAGGACAACGTGGGCTCAGGGGAAGTGGGTTCAATGATGTTGGACATCAGACTGAGGAGATCTAGTGAAGATCTAGTAAAGACTGCAGGAGAATCTGTCACTTGAAGGTAAATTTAACCTCTTGCAGTTCTGGTTAAGTCACCCGGTGGGGAAGAGGATGATCTAAGCTTAGAGGAAGTGGATTAAATTGACACTGGCCATTAGACTGAGGGCATCTTGTGGTGGAAATAGTATTGTGGGTAGAGCTCTGGACTGAAATTGAATATTACAACAAAAGCTCTTTTTTTTATTTTTATGTATGTTATGATGGACTGTTCATTCTTATTTCATTGCTTTGGCTGGAGCTCTGCTTTAAACTTGTGGTTGACGCCTGTGTCACCTCCGCCAGTGTAGTAAATTGAAACACTGGTGACCAATCTGTAAAACTCCCCATACACATTACAATATTATTGTACAGTCCCTTAGATTTCACAAATCCTATATTTTATAAGGTGCTTCTGGAACTATCAAATACATTTTATCCATTCAGGCAGGCCCTTCCTCCAAGGGTCTTTAAACTTTCTATACAAAGGGCCAGGTTACTATCCTTACTATCCTTCCAAATTTAGGGGGGCCAGGGTGGCTAGTGCCTTAGGTTTGGTAGTCAGTGGGTGTAAACAATTACATAGCGCCTGTGGTCAGTTGGAAGAGGAATAGTACCCCATCATTGGTATCAATGGGGGGGGGAATAGTACCCCATTATTTATTAGCAGGGGGGAATTGGGCCCCATTATCAGTGTTAATGGAAAAAATATTGGTCCAATGCCTGTGTCAGTGGAAGGAATATGGTGCATAATTGGTGTCAATGGGAGAAACAGTGCTCCCCTGATGGGTGTCAGTGGAAGGAATAATGTCTTGTGATTGGTGTCAGTGGGAGAAACTGTGACTTGTATCAATGGAAAGAACAGTTCTTCAAGGGCCGTATATAGGCATGCAAAAAACCCAATATGACCCGCAGGCTGCAGTTTGAAGAGAACTACTGTACATAGTTGTTGGTAGATCTAAAGGAGATTATACACTCAAATAATCCGGTAATGTTAAAACTTATCTAAACCCATTTTTTTTTTTTTTAATTGTTTTAGCTTGTGAAAGGTATAAAAACCCCTGTCCATTGTTTATTGCTCTCTTTGTCCCCTGCTAGGGGGATTCACCCTCCTATTTGTCCTGGTGATTATTGTCACTGTTACTGCAAGTGAAGCAAAATACAACATTTTGAGCTGTCAACAGAACAGACATAGAGAGGATACGTTTCAATTGGGACACGTGTTCTGGTGACAGCTGTCTTAATGGGTGATTTCCTCTCATTTCCTGTTATGACTACAGAACAGAAAGTGAAAAGAATACTCCCTAATTTTCCAAAACTAAAATTGTTGGTTTAGGATATTTTTCCAAGTGGTGAGATGGATAAACAACATCACTTTAAGAAGGTCTCATAGCCACAGTGGGATCAAAGTACAGGAAAAGCTATATTATTTGGCATGAACAAAAGTAGGGTTTTTAGTCCCCTTTCACATGGCCACCCTCTTTCGCCTTAGGCCGGCTATACACGGTTCAAATCTCAGCCGGTTCAGCAGGAAATGTTCATCAGCAGGCTGAATGTATCAAGTTGATCGAATGACTTGGGTACAAGCAGCCTGCCGGACTCCCTTCTCTGCAGCTGCTGGCGTCTTCTCCTAAAGGGGATGGCTACCCTTGTGCCCCCCCCGTGCTGGCAGTAGACAATATCTCGGCAGGAGGAATTCCCCCGTCGGCACACTGTGTTGATGGGGGAATGGTGCAAATTTCTTTTCTGCAACTTGTGACTGCAGGAAAGAAATTCGCACTGTGTATGGGCAGCCTTAGCAGGAGATCCTAGACAGGTCCCCTGCTGAGTTAGGTCAGAATGAGAACAAATGTCACATATTTGGCGTGCGTGTACAGTTTTTCTTTTTTTCTACTATCTTGTGACAGAGGAAAAATTGACCCATGTAATACCTATGGGAGTCCGCGTTTTTAGTGAATGTCCACCCCATTCTATCCACCCACATCTGGTCAGTAAAAATTGAAGTGGATGCAAACTTTTTTTTCCATTCAGTTAGATGACCCGGATGTGGACAGATAAAGGCATACCGCATGTCCACCTACAACTGGCTACCCATAGAGAAACCTTTCAGTCTATTTTTGAAAACAAACTGCTGGAATACGCATGTGAAAAGGGCCTCACTGTAAAGAGCAGGGATCAGAACATGAGATAAAGCTCATCAGATGTATCTTCTTTTTTTTTTTTTTTTTTTTTTTTTTTTTTTTTTTTTTACAAAACAGAAATGAGAATAGGCTCCTTGAATGTATTAGCTGCCACATTTTTCTTTTTCCCTTTATTTTGATCCGAAAATTCTACCAATAAGGCCGGCCATAGATTCAAACCATGTATGGGCAGGCTGAGTGTTCCAAGTTCATTGATCGATCAACTTGGGTACAACTAGCCTGCCGGATTTCGCATTTGATTATCACTAGCGGCTAGTATAGCTGCTAGCAATAATCACTGTCTTCTCCCAGCAGGGACGGCTTCCCCCACCCAGAGAAGGCAATGGCTCGGCGGGGGGGGGGGGGGGGATTCCTCTGTCAACAGTGTCTGATGATGGGGGAATTGAGCAAAATTCTTTTCTGCAGCCCGTAGTTACAGGAAAGAAATTCGCTCTGTGTATGGGGCTGCCTAACACACCTTCCAGTCCCTGGATGGCTGTACTTACTACTCCATTTTATCTGTGGAAAAGGCCTTGGTGGTCACCCAGGCTGGACTAAAAAGGTATGGCTTTGTGAATCTCCATTGCATTTTGGTGAGTGTAAGATTGTGTACAGAAGAAAGATAACATTGTTTTGTAATTACAGCTGCCTGCCCCCATTGATGCTGTTAGCGTGCATAGGAAAATTGATTGACTTTGCAATGTTCAGGTCTTGGACCATCTATGGCCAGCTTTTAGATGTGCTGGCTGCATTCATTTACATTTTCCAGGCTAAATATTGGCTGCTATATATTCCATTTTTTTGTTCTTCAGTTTAGTTATTCTTTAAACTAATCTTTCATCCAAAATCTATTGGTAGGGTGATTTAAGAGTCAACATTAGGGCCTGAATTTTTGTCTAAATCATTTACCATTTAAATTAACCTTTGTTGGAATTAAGACTGAGCCTGGACTAAGTCGACCTAGTTGTGGCATTTGGAAATATCACACACAGACTTGTGTGAAATCCTCTTTCGTGCGTAACACAGGGTGTGTCAAGAGAGGAATTTTTAATTAACATTTATTAGTTGTACAAATCTCTTTGCATGTAGTGCACTTGGCATAGAAAATGTATTTCAATGTTTATTATTTAAAGCCTTCTTTATGCTTGTCTGTTGCATATAACTTGTCAAGTGCTTTCTGCTCCACCTTCTGGTAAATATACTTGTTGTCCCAATAGTATTTATATAAGGTATATGTTTGTCAGCAGTATGGCTTAAAATGGAACTAAATTGTATCTGAGCAACAAAAACTGAAAACTCTATTGAATTAATATTTAATATTTAAAGCAAACTTATCCATGCATCTGTGTCTTCATTGTTTATTTTGTTGAGAGATCTCTTTGAAAAACGCCCCTCCAGCATTTCAAGTTATGGCTGTCTTGAGTAGGGGCAGATAATTCATGTAGCATTTACTTCCTGGAATCCATCTGCCCTTAGGTCAGGCATAAAGGCAGGAGGGTGTTCTTAGTTTAGAGCGCCCCTTCTCCCCTCTTCCAGATGAAAGAAAAAAAAATGCCCATGGAGGCTCCTGGTCCTATGACATTTTGGCCTATGTCAGAAACCAGTAATCATCTGAAGAAATGTAAAAAAATAAAAAGATTACCAATAACACAACAGAAGGATAAAAATGAATGTTGATTGAGGAAGTTTAGTTCCACTTTAAAGCTGATCTCCACCTTTTACTTTCACTTTAGATTATTTGGGTTGGGCTAGCCCAAAAATGATTTCCTTCATTAATGGTGTGCCTGTTGGGAAATCTGTATAGACTGTAAGTAATCTCCTGTACCAAGCAGCTAGCCTGATGCTTTGTGATTGTGAAGACAGGAGGTCAGCCACTCAGCACAGGTGCCGTTCAGAGAATGCTTTGCTTTTTCTCAGTGAATGCAAAGCATTCGCTGATTGGACAAGAAGGTGAGATGGGGAGGCGATTGTTATGCTGTCCACCTCGTCCAATCAGAGAACACTTTGCATTTATTAAGAAAATGCAAAGCTTTCTCTTAATGGCACCCGCGCTGAGCAGCTGACCTCCAGTATTCACAATACATAAGGCTATCAATTCAGCACGGGACCCCAAGACTAGTGGAGATCGCTGGAGTAGCGCTGTCAACTTAGTGATTTCCAGGGGCATCGTGGCAGGTATGGTATATTCATAGGTACATTGGTTCCAATTGGACAAGTGTAACTATGTAAAAATATACCATGCCTGTAATTCATCTTTAAATGCAAGCTCCAAAGAATGTCTTATAAAACAAAAATCACAGAATCCTCGAAACTGATAATCATACCCCTGCTGCTAAACCAAAAAAAATCCATGTGTGATACACAGATTGCAATCCAAAAAAAAAATCAAACAGTAACTTGCTCCAGACCACCTTTCCTCCCTCGGTAAGCAGCTCAGAGACAGATACTACTCTTCAAACCTCTGCTCCTGTTAAAGCGGGGGTCCACCTATCTATTGTTTTTTTTTTTTTTTGGAGTTCATTCACAAACTTTTCTTATGATTATCTACTCACATGTTCTGTGTAATAAGTCCGCCTGTGTCCGATTTCGTTGTAAAGAATAACTTATAAAATTCACTGAAGGCGGTTTCCATCTTCATTGTGGGCATTTGAAGCCCACAAGCATGTATTTCCTGGATGCGGTGAATGCTGTGCTCCCAGCATTCACCGAGATGTTGTGATGACGCTGTTGCACAATGCATGCTGGGAAGCCTGAGACTAGCTCCCAGGGGACTGTGGGAGGTCTGGGAGAGGCTAGAAACACGCCTACTCCCATGGGAGGAAAACCAGGAAGTGCTAAGAAGATTAGAAAAAAAGGTAATTACGGCGATTTAAATTTTTTTACACAGCATGTCAGCATCTAGGCAAGGAAGAGAATGCATAGAGATAATGTTCAAAATTTGGGTGAAACCCCGCTTTAAATAGCTCCGAAACAAAAGGTGGACATGTTCCTCATAGCGCAACCAGGCTTGCATTTATTTATAAGATGCAGTAAAATTACAACTCACATTTGTTGGTGCCCAAGCCTGCACCCAGCGATATCAGCAGTGTCTGGTATATCTCTGGCCACCTCCTCCCAGCATGGAGGTTCAGCCTGAGTTCCAGCAACCAGATGCTCTGTCACTCAGTTGTAATTTTACTGCATCCTTTAAATAAATGTAAGCCTGGTTGCGCTATGAGGGGACTGTCTGCCTTTTGTTTCTGAGCTATTTATCGGGAGAGGAGCGGAGGTTTAAAGAAAGTAGTATCTGTCTCTGAGCTACTTAACGAGGGAGGAAAAAGGGTTTGGAGCAAGTTACCGTTTGATTAAGCGCAAGCTGACCTACAAAAAAGTGGGTCCTAAAATCTGGTGAGGGGCAGTGTGCGTCTAAGGTGGTGTGGATCACAGAACACACAAGTCTACGGCACGATTGTCTGCATGAAATGGTGCTCATTCTGGAGGTGGCGATTTACCAGTGGTCACATGTTGGATGGTTTCATATTAGACTAAAAGATGGACATTTTTGTTTATGTATTATTTTTACACGCCAGCTTGGCTCATATGTGATGTGTTACCAATAAGGAGGTACCTAGCGCCCATACACTAAGATTTTTTTTTTTTGGATTCCAAATAATGTCTACTCCTTATGCCGTGTACACACAAGCGGAATGTCCGACAGAAAAAGTCAGACGGAAGCTTTTCATAGTCTATTCCGATCGTGTGTATGCCTCATCGGACTTTTTTTTTTCGAAAATTCTGACGGACCTAGAAATGGAACATGTTCTAAATATTTCCGATGGAACCAATTCCTATCGGGAAAACCGCTCGTCTGTATGCTGTTCCGACGGACCAAGAATGAAGCATGCTCTGAAGCAAGTACGAGACGGAAACTATTGGCTACTGGCTATTGAACTTGCTTTTTCTAGTCCCATCGTAAGTGTTGTACGTCACCGCGTTCTTGACGGTCGGACTTTGGTCGGACTTTGGTTTGACCATATGTAGGCAAGACCGCGTCAATGGAATCCGTCGGAGAAACCTTCAGAGTTTATTCCGACGGCAAAACTGGTCATGTGTACGTGGCATAAAAATTTTAACTACTTGGCATCCGCGCTATAGCCGAATGACGGCTACAGCGCGGACCTACATTCCCGGGAGGCCGTCATATGACGGCCTCCCTGTGCACGCTCCCTGCGCGCGCCCTTCAGGGCGCGCGCCGGGCGCGTTGTGATCACCGAGTCACTGAGACTCGGCTGATCACCGATCTGTGTAAGGGGCCGGTCCCGGCCCCTTACCATGTGATCAGCTGTCAGCCAATGACAGCTGATCACATGATGTAAACAAAAGATCGGTAATCGTTTTTTTTTTACTCACGCTGACAGCGCGAGTAGAAAAAAAAGCCGATCACCGCATCGGATGTGAGGGACATCGGTCCCCAAGTGGAAGAGGCACATCTGCCTCATCAGTGCCCAATAAAAGTGCCACCTAACAGTGCCCACAGTGCCACCTAACAGTGCCCACAGTGCCACCTAACAGTGCCCACAAGTACCACCTATCAATGCCCACCTGTAGTGCCAATCAGTGCCACCTGCCAGTGCTGCCCATCACTGCCACCCATCAGTGCCCATCACTGCCACCGATCAGTGCCCATCACTGCCACCCATCAGTGCCCATCACTGCCGCCCATCAGTGCCCATCACTGCCGCCTCATCAGCGTACATCAATGAAGGAGAAAAATTACCCGTTTAAAATTTTTTATAACAAAATATAAAAAAATAAACTTTTTTTTTTTTAAAAATTCAGTTTTTTACATTTTTTTTAATAAAAAGTAAAAACCGCAGAGGTGATCAAATACCACCAAAAGAAAGCTCTATTTGTGGTGAAAAAATGATAAAAATTTCATTCGGGTACAGTGTTGTATGACCGCGCAATTGTCATTCAAAGTGCGTCAGCGCCGAAAGCTGAAAATTGGTCTGGATAGGAGGGGGGTTTAAGTGCCCGGTAAGCAAGTGGTTAAATTAGACGTAAACCCTAACTGAATGACCTTTTTAGCTAAAGCGCAGTGCATCGTGAACAAGTTTCATTTTCAGTGCTGGTTTCTTGAAGGTGATAGCAGTTGACCATGCCTATATAATGTGTTGAAATGGCCACTTGGCTTCATTGGAAGACCATGTGACAGGGTGACAACACAGAAGAACAATTGTGACTCAGTGTTGTCACCTTATAACAGGAGGTTTTTGAACAAAAAAACTTTACGGCAGTATCGGTAGTTATTATTATTTTAATAAAGGCTGCAGATTTAAAATATTGAAATGGACTTCTGAAATGACAGGAGAACCTGTTTAGGCTTATATGTGATTCTAGTGATTTGGGTTTCCATATACATACAGAGAAGAAGCCTGTTGCATAAGTAACCAGCGTTCCTACTTATGTGCTTGTATCTAATCTCGGCAAGGTGTGGCTTGTGAACTGTAGCCAAGCACCAAAAGTTGCTTTCATTACTTCCCAACCTCCTCCCTGCGCTTGTGTATTCAGAACTTCAAGCGAGCCTCCTGCATTGCAGCGCACGGAACTCTTGGTGGTCCGAGTGTCTGTTTTGGCTGATGCAGCCTCACAGACATCTGTAAATTGCTTCCAGATGATTCTCTCCGGCAGACAAAAGGGAATGTTAAAAGCTTTTTAGACAGCGAAGTTGTTAATTTTTTGGGCTCTTGGCAGGTTATTGTTTAGATTTACCTTTTTATAAACTCCTGTAGAATGGTTTCACTAAACACAACTAGTATGGCAACCTAACATATCACTATAGATCGAATACTGGACTAAGACCCTCCCTCCCTATGCCTCTAACAGTCAGGGGCACTTCTAATTTTAGTTTGAGATCTTAACAACTCCTTTATCAAATTATCATATACGTATTATTAGCTAAACTGGCGTTCTTTAAAGGGAAAACGCATTTTGTTAAACTTTTATGTAACATATTTTGTATTTTATTGATGGTAAAATTAACCCCTTTTGGTTTAATTTGAAGCTGTTGTGTTTTTATAAAACTGCCAAAAAATGTAAACGTGGCCTTTTGTATGTGGGAGACATTCTATGTGCTGTTGGTGTACAAATTTTGCCCAGGAAAATGATTTCCTGCCTATGTAATTAAATTGAATAACTGCTTTTTTTGGCAGTTCTGCTATTACAGCATCAAAATTGGTCATGTGACTGCAGCAGGATGGCCCTCCCACTTAGTAGATCGTTAAACGTTAAAGCCTGGTACACACTAGTGGGGGGGGGGGTGTTTTTGGGTTTTTTTCCAACCCAGCAGGGCTGAACAAAATAAAACTTACAGCTTAGGAGGAGCCGCTGTACTAACTATCCAGGTTGGTACATCAATCTCCCCTGCTGTTCTGTTGTGTTTTGACAGGGGGACACCCCCCCCCCTCCAGCCAGAACACTCAGGTCAGTACTAGGCTTAAGCATATGGTTTGATTTTTGTCTGAATCCGCCAGAATTCCAGTCATAGGTGGCCCTGTTTGCACCACAAGCTCGACAAGTCAGTTTAAAAATCCACTGGGCTGGGTAGAAGTTTCTGGGCCAATGGCAGTTCTGCTATTACAGCATCAAAATTGCTCAAGTGACTGTAGCAGGATGACCTCCCCCCCCCCCCCACACACACTCGGCTTTTAGCAAGTAGAAAGTTAGGCTAGTCATACATGGCTTAAATTTGGGCTAAATCTGTAAAAATCCCAAATGTAGGTGGCCCTGTTGGCACCACCCAGCTCGACAAAAATAGACTGAGCTGAGAAGAAGTTTCTGGCCCAAACAGTAGCTGCATCCTTTTGGATGCAGTCACTGTTAATGTAAACGGGCAGCTTCATGGGCTGCCTTAATACAGTAGCCAGACCCTTTTTTTTTTTTTTTTTTTTTATAATCTATTTACTGTTTAGTGTGGATGGAGGAATCCATTAATTTTGATCTTTTTCAGCTAAAAGTGTATGCTTACAAATGATGGCACATAGGAACTTGTAATGAAGTAGGCTATAATCCTTGCAACGTATATAACTGACCAAGAGTGATTTGTTTTTCTCATTAATATGGATTTAAACTTTTAAGGGTGTCCAGAAGCTTTGGTGAGGGTTGGGTTTCACTGGGTTTCCGTTGGGGAAAATCAATGTACGCTTTCAATCTTCTGATATACTCTTTATCCTTGACAGACACCAACCCTTTACTTCTCTATGGTGGAAAGCTAGGATTTAGTTGACCAACAAAAGTAGCAACATGCACTGTCGTGGGTTCAGACACTAACTTTTGTCTCACTGCCAATTTTTGGTACAACTCGAGCAGTATCTCTAAAACCTGAAATGCATTCAACCAGCATAAATGTATCATGTTTAATGAAGAACTCCTCTAAAACGCCAAATTCAGACTTATTAAGAACATTTCTGATTTTGACAGTTGCTGTTTGGCATCGGTAAGCCGCACGGTGAAGATGTTAGAAAGGCAGGTTTCTAAGTAAATAGAACAAATGCTGAAAGTTCTGGGGAAGAGGAAGTGCAGTAAGTAAATGCACTTGGCTTTAAGTGTATGTAAATCCTAACTATTTACTTATTTGTCCCATTTTGGTCTGTTAAATATAACCTTTGAAGCATTTTTACATTCTAAAAGATCGAGTGCCACTGCAAACCTCACTGATCTTCCCAGTCGACAAACAGGTGCCAACCTAAAGACCCCGTCTACTCTCAGTATGCCACTATAAATGTTCCAGAAATTACCTTTTGTGGAACATCTTGAAGCATTTTATTTATATTTGTTTGAGAAGCGCAAAAAATACCAGTTGATCAGAATTTAGGAGCTGCCATTTGCAGTTACATTCAGGGAGTTTAATTGGCCCTCTTAGTTCTCGTCTTGCGCTACAATACGAGAACTAGGACATCTGGGCAGGGCTGTTATCTCTATCAAGCAATCAGAAAGCCACTTTCCCAACCCGTGCGCAGGGTTATATGGCCTTAGCCAGCTCTACTCCACTGACCCCGCTCCCTGACGTGTTTCACCCTGCCCACCGAGGTTTAGTCATAGAGGGCAGGCTGGTATCACTCTGTCCAGAAAAATGCTGTGTCAGCCCACAACAGGACTTAGAAGCTAAGTGCATTTTTGACAGATTAATAGGTAGTATTTTGTACTTGCAGGGTCTTGTCAGAAATAATTTGTGGAGAAACATGCATGCACTGCAGCGATTACCTGCATGTTTTAATTTTTTATATATATATATATATATATATATATATATATATATATATATATATATATATATATATATATATAATATTTATTTATATGAAAAAAGCAGTACAGCGCTAACAGTTTCCCTGAATATCAATAAACATCAATGTCCATAAGTAAAATATCCATAAAGAGACAGGAGAAATTCCAGGTAAGGATCCCGATGTGCAAGTGATGTCCAATAATAATATGTGACTGATATAGTGATAACTATCCACCACCAGTATCGCTAGCCTCTCACCTCAATGAGGTCTTAAAACAGCCTTTCCCACACTGGGAGATGTATAATGGCAGGCAACTGGAACCAGGCAGCTTGCAGTTTCAAGGAACGATCACATGAAATAGAATAAATGAAATCTAGTGCTCTCTGTCTCTCACTTAAAATATGTTTATTTCAAACATAGAATAACTTACAAAGCTGGCACTGTACCCCAGTGCGAAGGATGCAGGCATGCAGGATACTCCACGAAAACGAGCAGGGCGCGGGTGACGTCACAAGTCACGTGGTATGTTCCGTACGCGTTACGTCCCTTGTGATGGGCGGGACTTCTTCAGCGGCGACGGCGTGACGTAGTACACCCGCTTTTAACTGACTCGGCTGTTCGCCGCAGCCAATGAAACCACTTGTGTGCAAATAACCATGGCGACGGTTACCCGAACCCGGAAATGTCAGCTCTCATGCTGGAGCCGTGGAAAGAATTACTACAATTACAAATGGAATGTAATTGAATCCTAATGGATAACAAAAATGCTACTAAGCGTAGCTGGTAAAGACGTGACAAGCCCCCTGTTTAAGGTGCATGGCTTATAAGACGACCCGCGTAATTGCTCAGTCTCATGGAACATCCCACTCGCCCACATAATTCATATATTCATATAAATTCATATATTCAAAACATAGTAAAAATCCATAAAAATACATAAAAACATTAGCTCATAATAATCATCATAAAAAATCACCGATCAGAGATAAAACAATTTACGTCAAACTCGACGTTTAAGCCCCTCGGCAGGAGGACCTTAGTTTCATGTATCCAGTGGGATTCCCTGCGGCTGAGCTGGCGAAGGAAATTACCCCCCCTCCAATGTTTATTAACTCTTTCAATTCCCCAGAATTTTAATCCCCTGGGGTTTTGGGCATGTACCATTTTGAAATGTTTCGAAACATTGTGGGTTTTTAATCCCTTCTTAATATTATTAATGTGCTCTCCTAAACGCACATGCAGGGGCCTGGAGGTCCTTCCAATATATTGGAGGCCACATCCACACTCCAACATATATACCACTCCGACTGTCTTACAGGTGATCAATTGATCAATTTTATATTCCCTGCCAGTAGAGGTGGCAACGAATTGTTTGCGTTTTTTATCGTTACACTTAGAATGTTTACAGGCTGTACAACGCCCGCACGCATAGAAACCAGAGAGGAAGGAGAATAGTTTATTATCTGTATGAATGGGGGGATCTACCACTCCGGGTGCCAAACGGTCTCTTAAGGACGGAGCTTTCTTATAAATGAAAGACGGACGAGGTGGCAGTAGGGGACCCAGCACACGATCTTGTTTCAAAATTGGCCAGTTTTTAGCAACCAGCTTTTCAAACTGTTTAAACTGAACATTATAGTTCAATAACATTTTGAAATTGGGGGCATTAATGCTGGTGTCTTTAACTTTATTGGAGATCAATTCTGGCCTATCCATGGCCAGAACTTTCTCCATATCACTCTTAAGGGCCATTTGATCATAGCCCTTTTCCTGAAATTTAGAAGAAAGTGCCATGGACTGAGAGACATAATCGCTGACATCTGTGCAATTTCGTCTGAGCCTCACAAATTGTCCCTTAGGGATGTTGCACAGCCAGGATTTGTGGTGGCAACTCCCTAATGGAATAAAGGAGTTTCGGTCGGTGGGCTTTCGATAATTGCACAATGTGAATTTATTCTCTTCCCTCCGAATCTCCAAATCTAGGAACACTAATTTTTCTTCACTAAAATTCCAAGTAAGTTTAATATTTTTCGTGTTAGCGTCTAAAGTTTTCACAAAAGTGTCCAAACTAGAGTGGTCCCCCTCCCATACCAATACTAAATCGTCTATGTACCGTTTATAGCACACTAGCTGTGGGGGGCGGTGCCTAAAAACTACATCTTCCTCCCAGTGGGCCATAAAAAGGTTGGCCACACTGGGAGCAAAACGGGCACCCATCGCAACGCCCCTCCTTTGTAAATAAAAGTGACGACTGAACCAGAAATAGTTCTTTTCTAGACAGAAGCGCAAACTCTTTAACAAAAAATTCTTATGTTTGCTAGAAAGGTCGGAAAACTTAGATAAGGCCCATTGTACTGAGGATACAGCATCTTCATGTCCAATAATGGTGTACAAAGACCCTACGTCGGCTGTAGCCAAAATACAAGGAGAGGAGCAGCTGAGGGATTCCATAATTTGAATAACGTGTTTCGTATCCTTCAGGAATGCCTCAGTTTGATTCACTAGCGGTTGGAGGAAGAAATCTATATACTGACCCACCCTTGAGGAGATGGAATCAATGCCATTGACAATAGGCCTACCAGGGGGGTCAGTGATACTCTTATGGATTTTAGGAAGACAATATATAATGGGTGTTCTGCAAAAAAGGGGGTCTAGATAGGACGCCTCCTTCTTTGTCAGAATCCCCAATGTCTTTCCTTCTTCCACCAGCCAGTGTAGTTCATCCTTGTAGTTTAACATTGGGTCCTTATTAAGGATCTGGTAGGTATCAGGATCATCCAATAATCTATAGAGCTCTGCGAGGTATTTGGATTTGTCCAAAATGACAAGACCCCCACCCTTGTCGGCTGGACGTATAATTATGTCATTTCTGGCCTCCAGAGTCTTCATACCCTGCCTGATATACTGTGGGTCCATTACTTTTCTTACTTTCATCTTGTCTAAGTCATTAAACAACATGTTTTTGAACACTTCCAGATATTTATTATCCGGGTTCAAAGGATTGAAAGTAGATTTATTCCTTAACCCAGAGTGTAGACCCTTAGTGATGGCAGGGATTCTGGTGGGGTTTGACAAGAAATACTTCCTCATATTTAAATTCCTCACAAACTTATGGATACTAACATAAGTTTGGAATTTACTCATGTTTTGGACCGGAGCAAATTTGAGTCCTCTATCAAGGACTCTCATTTCGTTCTCACTTAAGATACAATTGCTCAGATTATATATACCCGAGCCAATGGGAGCTAATGGGGCTTTTTCTTTTTGTAATCTCCTGCCCCCTCTCCTTCCTCTCTCCCTCTTTTTCGGGACTGGTCTTTTACTAATGGGGATGGTTGCGGTTGATGTCTCCACCATTCCATATGGTTGGGTGGAGGTATCGGTAATATTAATAATATTAAGAAGGGATTAAAAACCCACAATGTTTCGAAACATTTCAAAATGGTACATGCCCAAAACCCCAGGGGATTAAAATTCTGGGGAATTGAAAGAGTTAATAAACATTGGAGGGGGGGTAATTTCCTTCGCCAGCTCAGCCGCAGGGAATCCCACTGGATACATGAAACTAAGGTCCTCCTGCCGAGGGGCTTAAACGTCGAGTTTGACGTAAATTGTTTTATCTCTGATCGGTGATATTTTATGATGATTATTATGAGCTAATGTTTTTATGTATTTTTATGGATTTTTACTATGTTTTGAATATATGAATTTATATGAATATATGAATTATGTGGGCGAGTGGGATGTTCCATGAGACTGAGCAATTACGCGGGTCGTCTTATAAGCCATGCACCTTAAACAGGGGGCTTGTCACGTCTTTACCAGCTACGCTTAGTAGCATTTTTGTTATCCATTAGGATTCAATTACATTCCATTTGTAATTGTAGTAATTCTTTCCACGGCTCCAGCATGAGAGCTGACATTTCCGGGTTCGGGTAACCGTCGCCATGGTTATTTGCACACAAGTGGTTTCATTGGCTGCGGCGAACAGCCGAGTCAGTTAAAAGCGGGTGTACTACGTCACGCCGTCGCCGCTGAAGAAGTCCCGCCCATCACAAGGGACGTAACGCGTACGGAACATACCACGTGACTTGTGACGTCACCCGCGCCCTGCTCGTTTTCGTGGAGTATCCTGCATGCCTGCATCCTTCGCACTGGGGTACAGTGCCAGCTTTGTAAGTTATTCTATGTTTGAAATAAACATATTTTAAGTGAGAGACAGAGAGCACTAGATTTCATTTATTCTATTTCATGTGATCGTTCCTTGAAACTGCAAGCTGCCTGGTTCCAGTTGCCTGCCATTATACATCTCCCAGTGTGGGAAAGGCTGTTTTAAGACCTCATTGAGGTGAGAGGCTAGCGATACTGGTGGTGGATAGTTATCACTATATCAGTCACATATTATTATTATTATTGGACATCACTTGCACATCGGGATCCTTACCTGGAATTTCTCCTGTCTCTTTATGGATATTTTACTTATGGACATTGATGTTTATTGATATTCAGGGAAACTGTTAGCGCTGTACTGCTTTTTTCATATGTCTGTTTGGATTTGATAGATTTTATCCTCAGTAATCAGCTGCTCTTAGTATTTTGCATTGGTGATCAGCGCTGGTTGATTTTCATTATTGTAATATTTATTTATACCCTAGACACACTCTTTATTTTGCTGTGACATTTTATTGGTTTACATTAGCATCATACTTTGGGACAATATTTCAGAGCTTCCAAAGGGTTGAGACATGCATGGTATGTAATACTAAACTAAATGTAACCATTCAGAGTCCGTCAGACAAGTGGTTCATGTCGGGGAAAATCCTGCTAAGCAGGATTTTGTGAATAATAGTGAGTATGTTCTGTGATTCCAGGCTCATGAATATTTATATTTCTCTAGGAACAAAGGAAACTCCCAGAAAAAAAATGCTGCAAAACCATGTACAAAAGAGCCTTATTTTTCTTCATAAATTCTACTACAAATAAATTGAACATTTAAATACAATTTCCATATATCTGAAATGGACAGTTCACTTTGACCCCCCCTTTGTAAAGTTGAAGGATCACGAGAGCTGTGACACCATTGAAGAAGCCTGTTATGATCTATAATGGAGAACCAACTTATGGCAATCTGTGTAATAAATGTTAGTCCTCTGCAGCTACAGGGGAACCAAAACAGGGATGGTGTTGTGCAAAAGAACAAACAACAAAAGATTCCTCTTAATCCAGCGCTGGGGGGGGGGGGGGGGGGGGGGTTAATGGCTACAAACCACTTGAGGCGTACCTCAGGTAAAGTCATAAAAATGTCTCTGCCATGGTATGTAATAAAGATTTATTGTAAAATCAGTCAAAGGATTCCAAGAATGAATAGGGTTACATATGACTGACAGACAATCAATGTTAAACATCATGCTTGATTTCGAACCTCGATCCCACCCAAAACCTCGGCAAGCTAACTCAGGCATATCAAAGCCGATCCTGGGTGTGATCAAAAGGTGTGTAGGCGCCAGATGTCGCATGGGTATCCACCCAATGGAAGAGATGACCGACCACTGGATGAACCTGTAAGGATCAGTGCTGTGAAGAGGCCCCTATGGACCGGACAGAGGACTCTGTACCACCCGATGGTGCAACTGATGTGGTCGGGTGATGCACTGGATATGACGCCACCAACACAGAGCAATTCAAAACCACAACAAGGCTTAGGATGGAACACAGATGCGGTGGTGGAGCAGATGAAAAGCAGACAGCAGGCTTTAGTCATGACAATGCTTTTCGGGCACGGCCCTTTATATTATCATCCACCTGACCACACCAGCTGCTCCATCCAGGGGTTTGGAGTCCTATGCCTGGTCCATTGGGGGTCTCTCTACATCTACATCGCTGACCCTTACAGGTTCATCCAGTGATCGGTCATCCCTTCCATTGGGTGGATGCCCATGCGACATCTGGCGCCTACACACCTTTTGATCGCCCCCAGCACCGGCCTTGATATGCCTGAGTCAGCCTGCTGGGGTTTGGGTGGGATCGAGGCTCAAAATCAAGCATGATGTTTAACATTGATTGTCTGTCAGCCATATTTAACCCTTTCCATTCTTGGAATCCTTTGACTTTGATTTTACAATAAATCTTTTTATCAGGAACTATGGCACAGACATTTTTTCTGACTTTTCTGAGGTATGCCTCAAGTGGTTTGTAGCCAGCGCTGGATAAGGAGGAATCTTTTGTTGTTTGATATGATATATAAGTTGATCATTGACCCACTTCTGTTTAAAAAGGCGTTCCATGACACTGTCATGGAAGGTGTTAAAAGTATTAGACACATCCTGAGAGGTGTTATGGTGCCGGCAATATTTGCCTTTTGTTTCGCAATATGTGTAGTGTTATTTCAAACCAAGATAAGTGTGTGCTTATTACATGCTCCTACGCTTTACACCTTGAACTTGTGTTTCCCTCTGAATTCGTGTGTGCTCCTTAGTTGCCAGATTCTTTAAATATTCTCTTTCTTGCTTTCTATCTTTCAGCCCAAAACAGGGTGAGGTTCAGCATTACCTTAGTGCTATTATATTCCCTATACATTTTATTTTATATTGAAAAGACCAGTAAACGCATAGGACCAATACATCATAAGGGCCCATGCACGTCTCCGCTTTGCACTAATGCAAGGCACCATGTGCGCATTTGTTTGCTACTTTGCCATTAATAATCAGTGTCATCCCAACACCTTGGTCTCCAAACTGTGGCCTGGGGAACAGATGTGGCCCTTTGCTTGCATTTATCCAGCCCTTGGGGCACTATTCTTCCCACTGATACGTGATACTATTCTACCACCTGACATCAAGAATGGGGCACCATTTCTCCCACTGATCCCAACAATGTTGGTATCATTCCAATGATACCAACAGTGGGGCACTATTCCTCACCTTAATACCAAATGTGGTGATGTTTACTCCCACTGATGCCAGGAAAATGTCCGTACCCATTGGCCACAGTCCTGTCCCCCTACAGTCTGAAGGACTATAAACTCTTTTTGTTTAGAGACCCCTACATTAGAGGAACATACAACTGTTTAATATCTATTCAAATCAATGGGCTTTAACACATGACTTAATGCTCTGTACTGGAAAGATGTGAATGGGCCCTAAACTACATTTTTATGTAAAAAAAAAAAAAATATTTTAAATTAACAAAATTCAGACTGGAAGTTAGACTTTTGAAGGTAAAGCTAAATTTTATCTTCTGGTAAATTTGAAAAAGAGGGACGAAGGAAAGTGGATTTTTTCACAGTTATCTCAGCTGCTAGCTATCAGTTATGAGCTGTAATATGACTGATGGAGCATTTAAGAACTTACAACCACCTCTGTGCACAAGTGTAGGCCACATTCACATTTACCATAGCAAGAGCACATGGTGCGTTTTTTGTGCAACACGCATAGGGCAGTCCATTGATTTTAATAGGCTGCTCTATGGGTGACAAACGCGGCATAGTTTCCGGTTTGCTTGTTTTATTTTTTTATTGTGCATTTTGCCACATTTGGTGGGCATTTTTGCCTGTGGAAAAATTAGAATTTTCTTCGCACCTTTGGTGGGAACCTACAGGTTTGTTGGCCATTTGGGGAACATGAAGATGTGAACTGAGCCCAACATTGGATAGCCAGAGAAATGACATGGGTCATTTTAAATATGATCAGGCCAGTTAATGTCTGAAACATTTACAGATATACAATTTGGCAAAATGGGGAAACACGATCAGCTTGTGTGATGGACAAACTTAAACTTGTCTGAAATATTTGGTCCTTGCTTGCATTACACTAGACAAACTACGATAGCAGCGATGTCATTTTTAATTCATAATCTTTAAAAACAGATAATGAGATTGATTGAAATTAATCCAAACGTCTGTTGATTAACAACTGGTGTCACCAGGTATATTTTGTTTGTATTTTTCTACCTTTTTATATGTATGTTACTAGTTTTCTTACAGTGGTTTTAATATCTTGTTGTTTTCTCATACCTATTCATAAATGTGATGGTTTTTAACACCTCCTCTAAACCCTAAAACAAAATATTAATTTACTGTAGCTTACCAGTCTTTGTACATGGTGGCTGGCCGCATTAGTATTCATTAGTCAGGATTTTCCTTCTTTGTTTTTGCCTAGTAATGCAGCAAATACAATTTCTGTCCCTCGTTGGCTCCATTGTATCTGTAGAGTTTGCCACCCTGGCTTGACTTTAAACACACCATAAAAACAAATATTTTATGTAGTTAGAATGTCCGTCATAGTTCACTAGCGCTCTTTAGCTTGTTGTCAATGTGCAAAATGACAAAAAAAAAAAAAAGAAAAAAAAGGAAATCACATACAGTAAAACCTTGGTTTATGAGTGTTTTTACAAGACGAGCAATTTTTTTTTTTAGAAGTCACACCTGCGTTTAAAAAAGAGCGGCGTCTCTAAGGCCCCTTTCACACTGCCGCGACTTGGATGTGATTTTGACACCATTTCAGGGAATTCCTGTGTAAACTTGAGGTCAGACCAAAGTAGTACAGGGACTACTTTTGAAGTCTGTGCGACTTGAAGTCGCACACATATGAATGGTTATCATTGGGAATCATAGAGTACAACTTGTCATACGACTCTGATGTCCAAAGTTGCAGGAAAAGTTGCACAAGTGTGAAAGGGGCCTAAGTGTAGAGATATTATAGAAGGAACCCTCAAAGGAAAGGGAACACTGGTACCCCCCGGTACAGTGGGACTTTGAAGGCAAATAGTCAGAAGTTTATAAAAGCATATTATTTATTAGAAAAAGTATTTTGCTTAAAAAAGCATATTTATAAAAACATGATAGCAGTCTATACAAAATATTCATACAAAAACAAAGTTTGCACATAGTGAGTTTTCAAATACAAATTCCTCCATGAGCCTAACATGTTTCAGGACGATGTCCTTTCTTCAGAGGTGTTTTTTGGAAGGAGGAATGGGTATGTTCAATATTCAACTGTATAGAAAGATGTATAAGTATGTGCAAAAATAGTTTTCTTAAGGGTTTAGATAAACCTCTGCTGCCAAATGTCCAACATAAATTGATGGACCCCGTCCATGCTCAGAAAAGCCCACACAAAGGTCCCAAGGGAGGAACGGTCAATGTGGACAGCTTTACCCCGGATGCCTGCATACTTAGTTGTGCTTGTTTTAATCCTCAATCATGTGAGTTGCTAAATGTTGTACCTTCATTAAATGTAATACTCTGTATACACTGTAGCTCCTGCTGGATTTTACTTCTAATCCCCTTGTGGAGGCTTCCATTTGTGGATGAGCATTTTATGGTTACACAGCCTATCACATTTCTATAATTTTATATGGATTATAGACTGAAGGACTTATTAATAAATAAATGGTTGTGGAACGAATCATTTGAGTTTCCATCATTTCTTATGGGGAAATTCGCTTTGATATACAAGTGTTTTGGATTGCAAGCATCATGTTTCAGGAACGAATTCTGCTCGCAGTCCAAGGTTTTACTGTATAGCACTGTACTGTTTCATTGAAGGTAGAAAGCTGTTGCTCTTTTATATAATGCTCTGAAAATGTTATCAATTGCATATTTTTATTTGCATAAAAATGTTGTATATTGTGTTTTAATAGTTATTCATTTTAAAATGAATTTTGAGCTCCTCTTTGTATGTATACATCTTCAACAGCATGAAAATTGTGTCACATTTGCTTCCTGAAACCTAAAACCATTAGCACCGTTTTGCTAATCCCCATTCATAGTTCAGCAAATTACTCAGCTGGGTAACTCACTGCAAAATAATGTTGACACTTAAGTGTTTTATTTCAGCTGGGCTGCAATTTTCACATTGAGCAATGTATGCAGTAAGCAGCCCAGATGTAGACAGGGTCTGGGACTCTAATTGTTTTAAACGTTAAAGACCTATAAATGTGAGTGTACTGAATAAATTTATATATATATATATATATATATATATATATATATATATATATATATATATATATATATATATATATATATAAAATAATAATATTTTTTTTTTGGGGGGGGGGGGGGGATGGACAGTATTCAGACCCCCTTAAATTTTTCACTCTTTGTTATATTGCAGCCATTTGCTACAATCATTTAAGTTCATTTTTTTTCCTCATTAATGTACACACAGAACCCCATATTGACAGAAAAACACAATTGTTGACATTTTTGCAGATTTATTAAAAAAAAATACAGTCCCAACAGTGAAGCATGGTGGTGGCAGCATCATGCTGTGGGGGTGTTTTTCAGCTGCAGGGACAGGACGACTGGTTGCAATTGAGGGAAAGATGAATGCGGCCAAGTACAGGGATATCCTAGACGAAAACCTTCTCCAGAGTGCTCAGGACCTCAGACTGGGCCGAAGGTTTACCTTCCAACAAGATAATGACCCTAAGCACACAGCTAAAAAAATGGAGTGACTGTTCTTGAATGACCCAGCCAGAGCCCTGACTTAAACCCAATTGAGCATCTCTGGAGAGACCTAAAAATGGCTGTCCACCAACATTTACCATCCAACCTGACAGAACTGGAGAGGATCTGCAAGGAGGAATGGCAGAGGATCCCCAAATCCAGGTGTGAAAAACTTGTTGCACCTTTCCCAAAAAGACTCATGGCTGTATTAGATCAAAAGGGTGCTTCTACTAAATACTGAGCAAAGGGTCTGAATACTTAGGACCATGTGATATTTCAGTTTTTCTTTTTTAATAAATCTGCAAAATGTCAACAATTCTGTGTTTTTCTGTCAATATGGGGTGCTGTGTGTACATTAATGAGGGAAAAAATGAACTTAAATGATTTTAGCAAATGGCTGCAATATAACAAAAAATTTAAGGGGGTCTGAATACTTTCCGTCCCCACTGTATGTGTGTATGTATGTGTATATATGTATATATAATTTTATTTTATTTTTTTATTTTTTTTTAGGGAGGTGATTAGTAGGTAAAGTGAAGCAGATCTAAGGCCGGCCATACACAGTGTGAATTTCGTTCCTGCAACCACATGTTGCGGGAAAGAAATTTGCTTGATTCCCCCCATCAACAGTGTTGACAGGGGAATCCCTGCCGCTGAGCTATTGTATTCCCACGGGGGGGGGGGGGGGGGGGGAGAAGACAGTGATTATTGCTAGAAGCTATAGCTGCCACTAGCGATAAAAACATATAAATCCGCCAGGCTGGTTGTACCCAAGTTAATCGATCAACTTATATTCAGCCTGCCCATACATGGTTCAAATCTCAGCCGGTACCTGCTGAACCGGCTGAGATTTGAATAGTAGATGGGCAGGCTGAATGTACCAAGTTGATTGTTCAATCGACTTGGGTACAACCAGCCTGCTTTAGGTTGGCCATACACTAGTAGAATTTTGTTTGGTTCTGTTTAATTTTAAGCGCATTCGTTTTCACATTCTAATCATTCGACATTCATTTTCAAATGCAGTGAGGAGAGAATTTGAAGAAGCAGGATTTTTTTTTAATTAATGAAAGTGTTATGCTCCTTTCACGTGGACCAGATATGGCTTTGCTCAGCAGGGGATCCGTCTGCTGATCCCCCTGCTGAGTGGTGCGGTTGGATGACAGGTGTCCCCTCTTATGCAGAGCAGACAGACACAGCCCACTCTGCTCTTTGGGCAGCCGGATGTAAATGGACCGCCTGTCCCTTTACACCCAACTGCCTTCCGATCCAATCCAGCCAGACTGTAGAGCTGCATAATTCTGGCTAAAACGAGAATCACAATTTTTTTGCTTAGAATAAAGATCACAATTCTCTCATGATTCTTGTGGCGTAACATTATCTTTCACATTATACAAAAAATTGGGCTAACTTTACTACTGTGTGGTTTTTATTTTTTTTTTTTTTATTTTTTTTATTCATTGAAGTGTATTTTTTCCCCCAAAAAAATTCAGTTTAAAAGACCGCTGCGCAAATACAGTGTGACATAAAATATTGCAACAACCGCCATTTTATTCTCTAGGGTCTCTGCTAAAAATATATGTTTGGGGGTTCTAAGTAATTTTCTAGCAGATGAGACTGATTTTTAACTTGTAAGCAACAAATGTCAGAAAAAGGTTGTCTTTTTAAGTGGTTAAACTGACCTTATTTAAACACACAAGTTCATTCCTTTTGTCTAAAAGATATGACAAATACAATGTATCTCTTCTCTATCTCCCAGCGAATGTTGATAAACATTTGCCAGCTTTTTTTATTTATTTTTTTGACAGCTCTGAGCTGCTCTGCACTTGTCACATAGAATCGAGGAAATGTCGGGTTAAGATTAGAGGTCGACCGATATATCGGCCGATATTTGGCGTTTTTTACTTAATCGGCATCGGCCGATTGTGCTGATAAAAAAGGCCGATTGTAACTTCAGCTGTGACTTGCAAATGACTTCTGTAATAGAAGTTAAAGAGGAGTTCCACCCAGGGGGGCCGTCCAAAAAAAAAATAATTAAAAGTCAGCAGCTACAAATACTGCAGCTGCTGACTTTTAATTGGACACTCACCTGTCCCTGGGTCCAGCGATGCGGGGGATCGAAGCCCCGCTCGTCTCCCCCCTCCGCTCGTCGGCGCCGACATTACAACTGTGGGCGCCAGGCTGTGGCTTCACAGCCTGGCACCCACTGCGCATGCGCGAGCGGCGCCGTGCGCCGTGATTGGCCGCTCAATCACCTGGGACCTGTAATGGGTCCCAGATGATTGACAGGAGGGAGGGAGCAGAGCGGAGCCCTTCCTGTGCCGAGGAGGAAGTGATGTCACCAGCCCAGGCTAAGGGACAGGCAGACTACGAGGGCCCACCTAGCAACAGGCATTTAGAGGTAAGTGAAAAAAAAAAAATATCCAAATGTTTTTTTTTTTTTTTTTTTTTAGAATTTTTACAGGTAGTTTTGTTTTTTGGGTGGAACCCCACTTTAATGCAAGTTTCCTGGAGTTATCTGTGGAGAGGATTCTCCCCTCCTCTGGGCAGCCTGCCAAGTCTGATAAGAAGATACATTTGTATCTTTCAGGTTCTTTTTATCAATAGACTGAACTCCGTGGAGAAGTTTTCAGTTTAACCATTTAAAGACTAAATCTTTTCTGACACTTGTTGCTTACAAGAAAAAATTCTGTATTTTCTGCTAGAAAATCACTTAGAACCCCCAAACATTATATATATTTTTTAGCAGAGACCCTAGGGAATAAAATGGTGATTGTCGCAATATTTTATGTCACATGGTATTTGCGCAGCGGTCTTTCAAACGCAATTTTTTTTTAAAAAAAAATACAGTAAATGAATTAAAAAAAAAAACCTAAGCAGTAAAGTTAGCCCATTTTTTTTCGTCCATAAGTTTTGATTACCTGTTTTTGTGTATTTAATATTTAAGATAGTTTTTTTTTTTTTTTTTTTTTGTTTTCTAAATTATACATACAAGTGAACTGATTGGAGGTTTGTTTTGTTTAATGTTTAAATGAAAAAAAATTTCTGTATTACTTAAGGCTGCTTTCACACTGGAGCGGGCATGCGTTGATGGTAAAACGCTGCTAGTTTTAGCGGCGCTTTACCGTCATTTTAGAGGCGCTATTCGGCTGCTAGCGGGGCGCTTATAACCCAGCTAGCGGCCGAGGAAGGGGTTAAATGCGCCCCTGAAGCGCCGCTGCCAAAACGCTTTGCAGGCGATTCGGCAGCGGTGCACATTCATTTCAATGGGCAGGAGTGGTGGAGGAGCGATATACACCGCTCCAAAGATGCCGTTTGCAGGACTTTTTTTTACATCCTGCCAGCGCATCGCCTCAGTGTGAAAGCACTCGGGCTTTCACACTGAGACTGCAGGGGAGCCGTTTTACAGGCACTTTACAGGCGCTATTTTTAGCCCAAAAGCGCCTGAAAAACGCCCCAGTGTGAAAGGGGTCTAACTGTTAGATTTTATGAGATGAAGGGAAAAAAGAAAAAAAAAAAAAAATCGGCCAAATATATCGGCCCAAAAAAATCGGCATCACATATCGGCCATCGGCCACTGCAATTTCTAAATATCGGCATCGGCATCGGCCAGAGAAAAACCCATATCGGTCGACCTCTAGTTAAGATTGTAAGGGGGTTGAATCAAGATTGCGATCGTTTAACGATTAATCGTGCAGCTCTACCAGAGGGGAAAGGATCTTTTATTTTTTTTTTTTATTTTTTTTTTTTACTGAATCGTGTAGAACCCAGAGGTGTCTGGGTGTAAACAGACATGTGTCTGTTTACATCCAACTGCCCATAGAGAATGGAGGGTTGAACTGAAAAACGGACAGCTGGACCAGATTGAGCCTCTAGTGTGAAAGAGGCTGTTCTACAATTAAATGTTAAAAGCAAATAAAAGTTTAAAGAGGAGGTCCCCCCACCCCTGCAAAAATGAAAAGCCAGCAGCTACACATATTGCAGCTGCTGACTTTTAATAATGGGACACTTACCTGTCCTGGAGTCCAGCTATGTCGGCACCGCAGCTGATGTTTCCATCAGCTGACGGGTGCTGCCACCGCTATTGTGGGTGAGGGAACCCGGCAGTGTATCATTACGGCTTCACACCGGGTCCCTACTGCACACGCGAGGCATCGCTGCGCTCTCCTACTGGTGCAGCGGAGGGATCCGAGCCAAGCTGTGATGTAATTTGCCGCGGCCCGGACTCCTGGAAGTGGGGACAGGATACCACCCTCCGAAAGGTGTCAAATGTGGCACCGGAGGGGGGGAGGAGACAAATGAGTGGAAGTTCCACTTTTAGGTGGAACTCCGCTTTAAGTACATTTGAATGACTTTTGTCACACCATTAGTTGTACTGAGTATTTTTAATACTTGGAAATATACTAATGTATGGCCAGCTTGGAATAGGGAAGAACATCTATCTAGTTTCATTAGCTGTGTCCCTCTTAGGAAGACTCATATCCTGTCATGGTGACCATAAGGAAATCTAGGGGAAATCTCCTCAATTGTTAATCTGGGTACACACTTCAAGAGATGAAGGGACAGAAATTTCCTCAGGAAAGGTAGATGTTGGGAATAGCAGTAAAGGGAGTTCTGTATATAATTTAAATACAGAATTCTTCCAGCATTTTCAGTGGTTATGAGGTGAATTTTAGAAAATCGTAGCTGGCTGCAATTGAAAAGAGTGAATTTTACAATTTCTTTACAAAATAGCTTCTGTAGCAGTAATGGATGTTTTTTAAACTAAATTAGAGTTACCCTATCTTAATATAGGTCCACTAACATGAAAACATGTCAAGGCTATAGACATAGGTGTGCAGCCTATTGCATTAGGGTGTGCATCCCAAAGCTCAAACACCCATTATCAATCACTCACTGCGTTCACTCAGTAATGGAAGGGGCCGGTAAACTACATATTTACTGGCCCCTTCCCCCACTCATCCTAAAACATCCCTCTGTGTGTTCCCGCAGCTGCAGTCTTTGGGAGAGGAGGGAAGCCAGCAGCGCTGCATGGGAGGGAGGGGGAGCCAGGGCAGTAGGCGAAATCTGTGCTGTATAGGGTGATTGGGATGTGGCTGGGCACACCTGGCACACCCTGTGTGCACGCTGTGGCTGTAGACCAGTGTTTCTCAACTCCAGTCCTCAAGGTGCCCCAACAGGTCCTGTTTTAAGGGTTTCCCTCAGATAAAACGGCTGTGGTAATTAATAAGGCAGTGAAAACTGATCAAATACCTGTGCAAAATAATGGAAAGCCGAAAATCCTGAAAACTTGACCTTTTGGTGACCTTGAGGACTGGAGTTGAGGAACACTGCTATAGACATTCTTGTGTTTACAAATTCTGATCAAGCATTAAATGAGCCTTAAAGTCAGCCCTCACGAACCTCCTTTATGTGCTGGGAATGTGGAGCAGTTCACCCTCAAATTTAATGGCAGAAGCACTGAAGTTAATTTCTCAGCAGCTCAGCTCTCCCTGCTCCCCTACCCAGGCATTTAGCCCTCTAAACACTAATGTAATGGAGATGGAGCTCTGGATGGGTAGCAGGGGGAGCTGAGCTGCCAAGGGAAGGACTTGCGGAGTCTCTGCTGTGAATTTTGAGGATGAATTGCTCCAGACTGTTTGCAGCTACAGAAACTTTTAGGGACATGTAAATATTTTAAATGTCCACGTCCAGGCCATAGATTTATTTGAAAAGAGTACAATACACCACACATGCTAAAAAGCACATTTTGATGATATTTTGGCATCTTGTTCTGCAGTATGGCTGACTGAGAGGGAAGCTGGAAAACTCTTCCAAACAGATGGGAGATCTACCTGTTCATCTATGATCATCTTTGGTTCAATAAATCAATGACTAGCTGCTACTACATATGCCATATCCTGGATAAATGGGAACTCTGAGAAATAGATGCAGGACTGTAGTTGTCCTCAATCTGGTAACTACCCAAGATTTAATCCTTGTGCTTGAGATCAGCGTGTTCAGTTAACATCTTGATGTTGTGGTTTCATGTTCCTAGTTAAAAGAATACTGATGTCTGCAGGGTATGAAAACTGCTCATCTTCCGCTCTCTCAGCCCCACAGGCATTATTTATATCATCTGAAGAGTTTGTGTCTAGTGCTAATAGTGCACATCCCCTCCCCGCCCCTAATTATGAGGTTCTTGACCCTTCTAAGCAGTAAGTCCGTCAACGGCCCAAGAATATTTGGCAGGCACGTTAGAAAAACCTTTCTCATACTCGGCCAGTTGTATCCTGTTTCCTGGAAGATTGCCAGAGAGAGGAAAAAAACGGATGTTGGGTGAATTGCGCTTCTCTGTTAGTTGGTTTAGCAGGATGAATAAACAGGAGTTGCCTTGAGGTAGGCCGTTCTCCTCTACTTAAAGTCACGCAACCGCTCTTGGTTTCAGCATGTTCCCCCTCACAATAAGCTAGTGACACTTAAATGTGAGCTGTGTTTTTTTCTTTCCTTTTTTTTTTTTTCTGTGGTCTTGGCTTAAAAATAAAATATTTACTTCCATCTCTGCATCAGTCCTGGTATGTCTGCTATGTATAGTCTGATCCCAGTGATAAATGCTCGGTGGAATTTAGGGGCATTTGAAAAATATGCCTTGCACAACATTAACTTTTTTATTTTATTTTTTGTTAGAGTGTATGTATAGCCAAAACTTTTTTTTTTTTCCTTAATTTAATTTTGGGTAATGATTAGAACCCCTGTCAGGTTTTAATTGCTTTTTGTGCCCCCACTAAGTAGCTTCACCCTCTCTATTTGTCATGGTGACCATTGTCACTGAGACAGAAAATTCAAAATTTTACAGTTGCCACCAGAACCAGAGGTTAAAAGAGAAGTATGGGTTTTGTTTTTTTTCAATTCTTACCTCGGTGGATGGGGCATCAGACCGATGCTGCAGCTGTCCCCCCGCCTTATCTGCACTGAGAACCGAGCCACCGAACATCGCCGATGGCTCGGTTCTCACAGATCCCTGGGAGGAAAGCTGCTGACTGTCAGTCAGCGTCTCTCCTCTCTCTGATCTTCCATGCTCACTGGAGCGCTGAGCAGTGAAGGGGTGGGGAGAGGCCATCTCAGCGGCTCGGTGAGACTGCCATCAATCAAGGCAGCTGGGGAATCCAGACTCTGAAGTCAGCATGACCCGATGCCTCGACTGATGACAATGACATCAGCAGAGAATGGACTTCAGACCACTCTCTGCTGAAAATGGGTCACAGGAGTGCAAAACGAATTGCAATCCTGGGACCCATAGGAGAATCCCAGCCTAAAAAGCTCAGGCTGGACTTCTCCTTTTTAAGGTAAATTTTGCTATGGGGACACCTGTTCAAAGGCAAAAGGTTCATTTCCATTAATGTGTATTTCAGGTAAAAAAAAAAAAAAAAAAACTATCAGTACAGTACAGGCACATTTTCCTGTTTTATATTTTATCTTTAAATGCTGCAAGTACGAATAGTACCTGATCTGTCAGGAATACAGTGTGCTCCTTACTTCCTGTTTGGTCTGACAATACGGTTCCTATGGTGGGCTGAAATTCCAACTAGTGTGGTAAGACCTACCTGCTGACTTGCAAAACTCCACCTAACCTTCCTCCCTTTTCTGCCTCACTCCACATGCATACATTAAGTTTTTGTTTTGTTTTCCCTGGAAAACCATGTTGCTGCTTTGACTATCAAGAGTCTACTCACAAACTGTGCATGGAAAGGGCTTTTGGGAGATTTAGTTTAGGGGGTGTATCTACCTGATTAGGACAGAAACAAGCAACTGCTCCTGCAAGCATTTAACAATCCCGGGAAGGTCACAGGAAAAGTGGTTTCTCACTAGAGGAACAAGGTCAAAGATCAAATAGTGCTGGGATATGATCTAGAGGTGAAGGCGGGTTGGGAATACATTTGGGGGATATTTTTGGTAATGCTAGGACATACAAAAGCCTGTCTCAACCTTTTTACCCCAGAGAAGCATCTAAAATAATTTTCAGTTCATCTGGGGTCTTTGGGAGATATGCCCCTTATATTGGTGGTAAATGGCAAGAATGAGGCCCTTACATGCCATCCTTGCGGACCAGTGCAACTATACATGTAACATACATGGCCGATCCCTGTGGAAGCTGGAAATCACTGTAGTAGACACCGCTATGACTTATTTTATTGTTCATTTTTTATTTTTGTTTCCATCATTTTTATTTTCTGGATAATTTTTACAAACAAAGTTATCATACAGAATGTGTCAAATAACTTATATTGGAACAATGGAAAATACAGTATGTGCGGTTCATCTGATAATAATTTGTACTCTTAACGCAATAGTAATTATTTTGATAAAACCGTTCAAGAATCATAGTTGGACAGATCAGGATGGTCAATTCATGCATTAGTTCCTGATAAAAGTGTAAATATGAGGGCAGAAAATGCCACAAGTGATAGCAGTTAAGTCTAGGTGCTTGCATCTGGTGTAGGATTTTGTTTTATAGCATCTAATAAGAAAATATTGACCTCCAAGATATTTTTTGCTTGGCCTTCCCCCTCCTGCCTCCTACCTGACCTCATCAGTGTTATCGATCGCATCACTGTTCAAGAGCGCCACAACCCAGAATACTGTACTGGGCAAATCTCTACTTCCGCTAGGACTTTGGCACTTTGCCCCCACCATCTGTTTGACCCAGTAAGTTATTGGATGACCTCAGAAGATGCAGAGCATGGGGCCCAGCAAACTTCCCAATTGAAGACCGCATGCAGCATAAGGGTCCCAACCAGGGCTTTTTTTTCTCAAACAATAGGTGATGGAACTCAACCACAACCCCCCATAACCTCTCCCCCCACTCACACCCTCCAAATCACATTAAATAGTGAGTGTGGTCATATTTCACAAACAGTAGAAGGGTCTTAAAGGGGCATTAAATATCAGGATTGCATTACACACAGAGTGCAGAGCTGTCACTTGTAAACACAAAAACAGACTTCTGTGTTTACAAGTGATTGTGGTGAGCAGGCACCAAAGGGTCTGAGCCAGAGGTGGTGGAACCGAGTTCCACTCAGTTCCCCCTGAAAAAAAGCCCCGGTCCCAACATTGGATGCTCTCTGAGAGCTTTTGAGGTTTCATACTGTATGTAGGCACTTTTAGGGTGCTTACTCCTGCATGCAAGTGGTAGATTACAGATTTTCTATTACTTCCAGTTTGGTTAAAGTAACAGGATTGCATTTTTTTGAATGTATATTAAAAAATAATAACACTTATGAACTTCTAAAATGAGTAATACATGTTGGAAAGGGAACGGATAACTGGAAGATAAGACTTCTGAAAAGTTTTGTTATCGCAGTAGTTATGTGCTTTTTGAGGTTATCAGTTGTTTAATTAGTAAAGCATTTTGAACCATTTGCTAAGAATCACACCCAACACATTCCCATGTATTTAATAATAAATAGAACTGAGTAAAGTAAGATCACGCAAACAGATTGGAAAATGACTCTCCTGCCCTTCATTATGAACATAGGCATCAAGTGAGCAGAATGGCAAAATCTTGACTTAAGCTGGCTATAGATGGATCGAAAATCGACAGGTTCAGCAGGGACTGCACAAATTTTGATGCATGTGTGGCCATGCCTGTTTGGCAGAAGTCGATTGTTAGATTGACTTTTGTCAAACGGGCTTGTTGAAAAATTTTTCTCAGTCAGCCGGAGAGTCCAGCTGTCAAAATACAATGTCCCAGCAGAGAGGATTCTTCTATCCACCTCACATTCTCACTTTTTTTAACCATTTATAGCCAGCTTTAAGTCATAAGGGGTGTGTGTATATATATGTGTATATATCTCTATCTCTATCTCTATCTCTATCTCCTCTTTTTGTTCTCAAACTGAGAGATCCTGTTATAATTGCCAGCTTTGTGTGTTCCAGCATTTTCCCATTCCATTTTAAATGGAATGGGAAGCCCTTCCCTTTCCATAAAATTGCCCCTTGTAATGGCCACATTTGGGCAGACCTGAAAACTGAAGGGCAAAGATCTCTTCGGTCGAGTTCCCGAAAATTAAGAAAACTACCAGGTGATTTAAATCTCAAACATTCATCAACTGAAATATCAGTTTTGAGAGGACTTGCTCTTTAAAATCAGTCATTGATTATGCCAGGTTTGACAAATGTGTCCATCAGTTTAATTAACTAAAACCCAACCGAACTTTACATTTACTTTAGAAAGCAGGTATATCCTGAGAACAAATGCCTGTCTCCTGCCTACATACTACAGAGGGGAACCCTTGCACTATGTGTGATAGTTGTGGTCACTCTACAGAGGTCTGACATGCTCCTTGCTAGAGTGCTGTAACCAGTAGGGAGCTTTACTGATTGCAGATCAATTGGTTTAACTCGGCAGGGGTGTGCCTGACCTCTGCAGAGAGACTACTGCTTCCACACAGATTGCAAGGGATCTGCTGGCAGAAGGCAGGATTTTATACTCCTTCCAAAAAAAAAAAAAAAAAATCTAGAACACTTTGCACACTTTTTTTTTGATGCACCTTGTGCATTTGGACAGTTTAAATGAAAAGTTTTTAATTCAGTTTTCTTTTCTCTAAAAAGTTTGTCTGAAATTATCTACTTTGTACATTGTGTACTTCAATCTGGTCATTGCCATTTGTTAATTTGTGTGGATCTTCATTAAAACAAACAAACAAAAAAGGTCCAAGTGTTTTTTGTTGAGACCGGTATTCTATGATACCTATACCAGATCTTTATTCAAATTGTACATTTTTTCAGTAGAGTTTTTCATTTGATGGTTTCCATTGGTGGTGTGTGTTGTTTTTTTTTTTTTTTTTTTTCTTTTTAATTTTCGTTTGGAAGGGGAAAATTTGTTGTTGCACACCAGATGTAAAACCAATTAGCAATTATCAGCACATCCCTTCTCTAATCACCATGTAAAATGTGAAGAGCTGGCTTGAAGGGTTCTCTGTGACAAACCCCTGGGAGACTTTCATGCAGCCCCCACCGATTCTATCCGAAGAGAAGGAGCCATTCAGCTTGTGCTCAGCTTACTGTGTAAACTGATCCTGTGTTGGCAGCCTGGTGGCTGGGATTACTAGGTGTGCCACATTTTAACACTTGTCTAATTCTGCATTCAGGAAAGGGCTTGCGATATTTAAGCCTCAGTGCAGCAAAGGTTGGACCACACAGAAAATGTTTATCAGGAAGTAGGACGTGCAGAAGAAAACAAGCCGAGAGGAAAAACTTTGACTGCAAATGCACGTCTGTAAGATTTGGCTCTTTGACGTGTTGATTTTTCTGCATTGCTTCATGTTTATCTTGTGATGCTGAAGCCCCTCGTTCTATGGTTTATTGCTTATTTCCTTGAAGCTCCCAAGTAAAGGGAAGGTCAAGAAAAGTAAAGTTGGCCTGTCAAAAAAGGATGTATAATTACCTTTCCGATGGTCCTAATCCTAAAATTCCACTGCTTTGCAGATCTGCGCCCTACTGCAGGTAAAAAAGAAAGGTGTAGAAATTGCGCCAACTCCTAGATGTGAATAAAGCAGCCGACACAGCAATATGACTGTTGCACATGAAAATTGAAAATAAAAAAGTGTGGCGCTAGTGAGTGGTGAAACTCCTGTTGTTAGACAGGTAGAAATAGTTTTAAAAGAGGAGTGAAAACACTTTCAGTGTCAGTTAGTGAAGTGAAAACTAGTTATTATGTAAAGCATCAAAAAAATGAAAATGAAAACTTGTATAAGTATAGTAGTGGAATACACAGTGATAACCTGTAGGTTAAATAGGAGAAATTCAAGCACTTGACACCTTATTCAAAAGGAAAAACAGGCAAATATAAATCAATACAAGATATCTCAATAGCCTAAGTAAGTGGTTTAACACAACTAATATTCAATGGAAATGGGGGCCAAGGTGGAGGGCATCGAAATCCTTAAAAGAGGACAGACATAGGTGGAAACTCAAGAGTCTCTCAAATGACAAGATGGGACTGTCCCATTCAGTCCCACAAATAACAAGGTATCAACCGTCTTCTCCAGAGGTAATTAGAGGTTGTTTAAGAGGGGTCCTGATAAATACGCTGAATCTTGACTCATGTGGATGATTCCCACCAGGAGAAAGAAAAGGCAAAAGGATGCCCTTACCAGATCAGGTGGACTCACAGGCCGTGGCGGTGAGTCAAACGAGCATATACCGTCAGACGGTGTAAGGTGAAGGCTTGTGGGAAGACTCGTGGAACATCTTGTCTGCAGTCCTCAACTGAAGAACCAGCTTGGAGATCGAGGTCCCCAGGGTGCGGCTTCGGTCGCCAAATGACCGTTTGCTCAGAGGTCCACCATGTGTGTAAATAATCAAGAAAGAGAGAGAAACCTCCACATAGTGTAAATCCTTAATGTGCAAAAACGCATAAGAGCACTTTATTTGAGAAATGTACTCCAAAAAGAATTTTTACAAGCGGGGGGCAGTAAAAACTTGGCTCAATATAAAAAACCGGCATAAAAAAAGTATAAAAACAGCGCAGTGGATAGTGGTGGGGTATAATCATAGAGACCCGACGCGTTTCGCCTCCAAAGGCTTCTGCTGGGGCTTCATACCCCAGCAGAAGCCTTTGGAGGCGAAACGCGTCGGGTCTCTATGATTATACCCCACCACTATCCACTGCGCTGTTTTTATACTTTTTTTTATGCCGGTTTTTTATATTGAGCCGAGTTTTTACTGCCCCCCGCTTGTAAAAATTCTTTTTGGAGTACATTTCTCAAATAAAGTGCTCTTATGCGTTTTTGCACATTAAGGATTTACACTATGTGGAGGTTTCTCTCTCTTTCTTGAATATTTACACACATGGTGGACCTCTGAGCAAACGGTCATTTGGCGACCGAAGCCGCACCCTGGGGACCTCGATCTCCAAGCTGGTTCTCCAGTTGAGGACTGCAGACAAGACGTTCCACGAGTCTTCCCACAAGCCTTCACCTTACACCGTCTGACGGTATATGCTCGTTTGACTCACCGCCACGGCCTGTGAGTCCACCTGATCTGGTAAGGGCATCCTTTTGCTTTTTCTTTCTCCTGGTGGGAATCATCCACATGAGTCAAGATTCAGCGTATTTATCAGGACCCCTCTTAAACAACCTCTAATTACCTCTGGAAAAGACGGTTGATACCTTGTTATTTGTGGGACTGAATGGGACAGTCCCATCTTGTCATTTGAGAGACTCTTGAGTTTCCACCTATGTCTGTCCTCTTTTAAGGATTTCGATGCCCTCCACCTTGGCCCCCATTTCCATTGAATATTAGTTGTGTTAAACCACTTACTTAGGCTATTGAGATATCTTGTATTGATTTATATTTGCCTGTTTTTCCTTTTGAATAAGGTGTCAAGTGCTTGAATTTCTCCTATTTAACCTACAGGTTATCACTGTGTATTCCACTACTATACTTATACAAGTTTTCATTTTCATTTTTTTGATGCTTTACATAATAACTAGTTTTCACTTCACTAACTGACACTGAAAGTGTTTTCACTCCTCTTTTAAAACTATTTCTACCTGTCTAACAACAGGAGTTTCACCACTCACTAGCGCCACACTTTTTTATTTTCAATTTTCATGCCCTACTGCAGGTATCAACACTTCCAGGTGTGCTGAATACCTTCTCCCTCTACTGCATGTTGTGGTTCTTCCCAACAGCTCCTGTGTAGGAACTGTTGAAAGGAACCACATTTGGTATTATGGAACCTCTCAAGGATTGCTAGCCAGAAGCTACTAGTATCTAGAGCCCTACCCCTTGTAGCAGTAGCTACAAGGTATAAAGTTTCATTTAGACATTATAGTGTTTATAGGTACACCTAAATGTATTTTATGTACGCTTTGACCCTTGGGTAATGTGAGGCCAAATGAAATGTAAAAAAAGATAGATAGATAACCAATTGTTTGTTTTTTGCGTTCTCTTAAGCGGTAGTACCTGCAAGGTGTGAGGGATGATTTTGTGAGATCTTAAATCTTTTTACCATTCAGTATAAAGAGTGTCATTGAGAATTTCATAGTCTGATGATGTACTGTATATTCCATTAAAAGTTTTAATCTAATGGATTCTATTTTAGTTTAACTTGTGGTCAAATTAACCATTGAAGACCATACACTGTCTGCATTCTATGCAGAGCTAGCTTTCAAGTGTACATAACCAAACAAAAAGAAAAAGAAATGGTTTCATGTTTCCCGAACAATAAAGAGCCTTTTGACTACTCTCAACCTCCCCCGCACCTCCTTTCCCGTATATTTCTTGTGCTGAATTTATACACATTCCCAGAGGTGGTTAGATGGCAGAAACTAAAAAGGAAAACCTTACCACAATTTGTAGATTTTGAAGCTTGGTGCCTTCCTGCTACCCTAGGTGCACCGGACTGCCGGTCCCATTATGGAAAGTACAGCTCTGTCTACAGAAAAGCTGGACAGTTGACATTATCACAAGTTACATTTTATCATTAATCTTCATTTGTTTGAAAATAGGCAATGCTTTTTAGTTAGTTCGTGTACATTGGTAGATCTGTGTCAGATCTAAAAGGGGGACATTTCTATTAGAAAGATAAGTAGACATTTGGGGAGAGATTTTGAGACTTTTACGAACTGTAATATTTTAAAATCGCGACTTTTTACCCAAACTTGATCATAGACCGATTCTTCTCATCAGGATGCAGGATCCAGCTGGGTATGTACATTCCCGTTAGGACACGCTTGCTTCAAATTGGCCTCGGTTTCAGGCACCCTATATAATTTCACCCAGATTTTTATTGCAAACTGTTATTCAAGTCCCGAAGAATCCTTATCCCCCAAATTCACTGGCTGTGTCTGTTACTCTTAAATATTTTTAACCAATTTTATGATGGAAGTTTGCAATAGGTGCTCCTAACCACACATCAAGAAGGACATACAATATTTAATCTATCCATACCTAACTTTCTGAGTGAATTAAAAAGGACTTACCATTTAAATACAAAAATGGGTAAGCAAAAGACGTTTATCTGCCCTGTCCGAAGTTGCGTGGACCATGAGAAATGAATGCTAGAAAAATTATTCATTAAAGTATAACTAAAGGCAAAACTTTTGTACGTTTTTTGGATAGAGTGCAGATGAATTGGAACACCTGCCAGGTTTGTATTGCTGTCTGTGCCCCTTTTAGTGAGGTTTGTCCTGGTCACCACCATCACCGAATATGAAGGTGAAAAAAAATCATTACATTGTCACCACAGTTGAAATCTTCCAATGGGGACACTTGTTTTAATGTTAACCACGGGATTCCTTCATTTTGAAGGGATTTCCTCTCACTTCCTGTTTTGGCTATAGGTCAGGAAGTGATGGGAAGTCTCCCAAATGGGACACAGATGGCAAAAGCTAAATTGATAGGGGGTATAACCCTCCCTTTTAGCTGGCCATGGATGAAACGAAAGAAGGTTCAGCAGAGGACTGTCTCAGATTCAATCCATCTATGGGCAGGCTGATTATACCCAAGCCAATCCATAGATCATCTTGGGTACAACCAGTATGTCTGATTTTTAGCATGCAATTATTGTCAGTGGCTATAGTCGCAAACCATAAAATAACTGTGTTCTCCCAGCAGGGATGGCTTGCTGCGCCCCCCTGCCGGGAGAACACAACAGCTCCACGGGAGGCATTCCCTCATCATAGTTGATTGGGGGAATTAAGAGATTTTTCTTTCCTTTCACCCATGGTTGCCGGAAAGAAAATGGCATAATCTATAGCCTGCTTTAATATATCCAAAATTAAAAAAAGAAAAACATCTTGCCTTTAATTCTTGTGTGGTGTTTTATTTTTTATTTACTTATTTTTTTTAACCTTTGCATTTCTTTTAATGTTTGCTATTCTAAATAGCAAAATGGAACTATAGAGGTGTTAGAGGAAAGATCTAGGGTAGTATAACACTTTTTGGTAGTAAAAAAAAAAAAAATCCACAATTTAAGTGTTCTAGCTAAACATCAGACCAGAAAGGGACAGTGGTGGGAATTGGTTTCCAAAAGCGGCACACTACCTCCAAGTGAGTTGTCAGCTGGGAGTTGTACCCATCTTTAGTAAGACCACTAGGACCCTCTGCAGTTCTTTGCCTGCCTCAGCCAATAAATGGACATGAGTACCAATTGCAGATTGGTCAATCCGAAACACTTGTTATTGCTCTGCTATGAAACTCTCGTTACGAGCCACACTTGAATAGCTTGCATGGGTGCCCTTAGACTTGTTCCCTTCGTGTTTTTGTTTTAATAAGCAGGAAGCTGGCTTATAAAATATACATTAAAATAGGTCAGAATGATGATAAATATAATTTGTGACATTCTTCTATGTCAGATTTCAAAAAAGCTGCCAGTTGCTGGAGAAATGGAAGTCGGTCGTTTTCACGGTATATTAATAACGAGATGTGCTCGGTGCATTGATTAAACTGGGTCACTCTGTTTTATAAAGACTTGGCTTTGGCGGGATTGCAAGAAGAAAAAAAGTCTTGTCTGAGTTGTTGTCTGATTCTCCGAACTGTCCTTATTGTGCCTTTTCCAAGACTAATTATGGCGGAATTTTTTTTTTTTTTTACTGTTGTGGCCGAACATGTTACGTATTTATTCACAATCAATTAGTGCTGTGACAAATGATTGTTTTGTGACATTCTTATTCTCTGTTATGTTGAGCTCATTATTAGAATATTTTCAATAAATTCTCACTTTATCTCACTTTTTTTACCCCCGGAGTCTCAATTATTATTACAATTTTTCTTCCAGGCGACTGGCTGGTAATGACCTCTCTTTCATCCATCCCATGGCCTTGTCTGGCCTGAGAGAACTCAAAGTTCTGTAAGTAATTGTTCAGTTTTGTTAGTAATTACATGCTTGCCCTACTCTGTCAGCACAGCAAGTCTTTCCCTTTAACTCTTCTGGACCTGCGGGGGAGGCAAATGTCACTTTGTGGCATGGGCAGTCGCCCACAAATGCTGGCTTCATCAATAGAGTTGTGCAATGTACAGTAGGACCTCATTCATTGTCATTGACAACACATGTGTTAATAGGACATTTTTGAATGCAAATAATGGTTTTTAATTGTATTGTTCAAACTTTGCATTTATATGCACTCAGATGTGTTCACTTTAGCTACACTTTGGGAAAGAGGGAATTCTGTACATCCAGGGTCCAATTAAAAACTCAACGCAGGTAAACGCGCGCAAAGGTAAAGGTGGATACAGCTAAACCTTCGCAAAGGTGGGTACATCTGTAAGGTTGACCTTACACTGAACCCCCCTTCCCTGACAACACCCCCCCCCGACAACCCGCCCCCCCCCCCTTTCTCCCCGGTTCTGCTGTATTTCAGTCTGGTACAGCAGGACCGGGGGGATGGGGTCCAGTGTAAGGTCACCTAACACTTTAAAGAGGAAATATGGGAATGTGTGTGTGTGTGTGTGTGTGTGTGTGTGTATGTATATATATGTATATGTGTTGTGCTCATAAGTTTACATACCCTGGCAGATGATTTCTTGACCATTTTTCTTTCACTCATGGTTAGTGTTTGGCTGAAGCCATTTATTATCTATCAACTGTGTTTACTCTTTTTAAATCTTAATGACAACAGAAACTACCCAAATGACCCTGATCAAAAGTTTACATACCCCAGTTCTTAACACCGTGGATTGCCCCCTTTAACATCAATGACACCTTGAAGTCTTTTGTGGTATTTGTGGATGAGAGTCTATCCTATCTTCTCAGATGGAAAAGCTGTCCATTCCTCTTGGCAAAAAGCCTCCAGTTCCTGTAAATTCTTGGGCTGTCTTGCATGAACTGCACGTTTTGAGATCTCCTCTGGCTCAATGATATTGAAGTCAGGAGAATAAGATGGCCACTCCAGAACTTTCACTTTATTCTGCTGTAGCCAATGACAGCTCGACTTGGCCTTGTGTTTTGGATCATTGTTATGCTGGAATGTTCAAGTACATCCCATGAGTAGCTTCCTGGCTGATGAATGCAAATGTTCCTCCAGTATTTTTTTAAAACATACTGCATTCATCTTGCCAATAATTTTGACCAAATTTCCTGTGCCTTTTGTAGTTCACACATCCCCAAAATATCAGTGATCCACCTCCGTACCTTTCATCATAGGCCTTGTTGACTCCTCTCCAAATGTAGCGTTTATGGTTGTGGCCAAAAAGCTCAATTTTGGTCTCATCACTCCAAATGACTTTGTGCCAGAAGGTTTGAGGCTTGTCTCTGTGCTGTTTGGCGTATTGTAAGTGGGATACTTTGTGGCATTTGTGTAGTAATGGCTTTCTTCTGGGGACTCAACCTTTGCAGCCCATCTTTCTTCAAGTGCCTCTTTATTTTGCATCTTGAAACAGCCACACCACATGTTTTCAGAGAGTCCTGTATTTCATCAGAAGTTCTTTGTGGGATTTTCTTTGCATCGCGGACAATTTTCCTGGCAGTTGTGGCTAAAATTTTATTTGGTCTACCTGACCGTGGTTTGGTTTCAACAGAACCCCTCGTTTTCCACTTCTTGATTAGAGCTTGAACACTGCTGATTGGCATTCTCAATTCCTTGGATATCTCTTTATATCCCTTTCCTGTTTTATACAGTTCAACTACCTTTCCCTGCAGATCCTTTGACAATTCTTTTGCTTTCCCCATGACTCAGAATCCAGAAATGTCAGTGCAGCACTGGCAAGGGTCTGTCAGGAGTCCAGAGACTCATTAACCTTTTATTTATATATATATATATATATATATATATATATACACACAGCCATTCAAACCCCTTTGTGTCAACTTGTGTGCATGTTCTCAGGGTCATTTGGGTAGTTTGTGTTGCCATGATGATTTAAAAAGAGTAAATACAGTTGATTGATAATAAATTGCTTCAGCCAAACACTAACCATGAGTGAAAAATGTTTTTGTGTTATTCATATTCTCTGAAAAATGGCCAAGAAATCATAAAGTCTGCCAGGGTATGTAGACTTTTATGAGCACAACTGTGTGTGTATGTATGTATGAATGTGTATATATATAAAACACTGCTCTTAAAATACTAATCTAAATGCCTGATGTGCATAGTAACATGGGCTAAAATAGAAATGCCTGCCTCTAATCGCAGTTCTAACAGCAGCATTTTATTTATTTTTTCTCCCTGTTTGCATCAGGCCTAAGTGATCTAATGCCCCGTACACACGTCGGATTTTCCGACGGAAAATGTGTGATAGGACCTTGTTGTCGGAAATTCCGACCGTGTGTAGGCTCCATCACACATTTTCCATCGGATTTTCCGACACACAAAGTTTGAGAGCAGGCTATAAAATTTTCCGACAACAAAATCCGTTGTCGGAAATTCTGATTGTGTGTACACAAATCTGACGGACAAAGTGCCACGCATGCTCAGAATAAATAAAGAGATGAAAGCTATTGGCCACTGCCCCGTTTATAGTCCCGACGTACGTGTTTTACGTCACCGCTTTCAGAATAATCTGGTTTTCCGACAACTTTGTGTGACCGTGTGTATGCAAGACAAGTTTGAGCCAACATCCGTCAGAAAAAATCCATGGATTTTGTTGTCGGAATGTCCGAACAAAGTCCGACCGTGTGTACGGGGCATAAGTGATCGTATTGGTGATCCATAGATTGTTTACTGCTATGTGTATAGCCAGCATTAGATTGTCAGACAATCTCTGCATCAAAATCGGGAACAGCGAAAAAATGCCGTGAACAAGCACAATGCAAATGCAGGATATTTGCTGAATTTAGTGTAAAGGAAATCTGTCAGGAGTGAATCATGGAGCTCCAATGCTGACCCTCACTTCTGATGCTTGTTGCCAGGCTGTCATGATGACACCTTGGCTTCGATGCTTCCAGAATCACTAACCTGCAGAATTCAGACACTTTTCTAGCACATTTGAAGCATGCATATTCTGGTTCTGTGACTTGATGTCGGCCATAGCTAGGCAACAATCATTTTTAAAAGCAAAGCAAGCAAAGGAAGAAGCTTCCTTTACTACTTTCATGACTGGGCCACTTTAATTTTGGTTCTGTATTCTATAAAAACCCTATACCGAGTATCGGCCCCAATACCTCATATTCGTGAGGGTTATTTTATTCATATATATCTAGATAACTAGAAAATGTGGATTATCCCAATTTATATTCAGGCAATATGCAAAGCTTTACTACAGTGCCTTGAAAAAGTATTCCTGCCCCTTTTCCACATTTTGTCATGTTGCAACCAAAAATGTAAATGTATTTTATTGGGATTTTATGTGACAGAGCTACACAAAGTGGCACATAATTGTGAAGTGGAAGGAAAATGATAAATGATTTTCAATTTTTTTTTACAAATATGTGAAAAGTGTGGCGTGCATTTGTATTCAGCCCCCCTGAGTGAATACTTTAAATAACTACCTTTCGCTGCAATTACAGCTACAAGACTTTTTGGGGATGTCTCTACCAGGTTTGCACATCTAGAGAGTAACATTTTTGCCCATTCTTCTGTGCAAAATAGCTCCAGCTTTGTCAGATTGGATGGAGAGTGTCTTGCCACAGATTCTCAATTGGATTTAGGTCTGGACTTTGACTGGGCCATTCTAACACATGAATATGCTTTGATCTAAACCATTCCATTGTAGATCTGGCTGTATGTTTTTAAGTTCGTTGTACTGCTGGAAGGTGAACCTCCGCCCCAGTCGCAAGTCTTTTTTGACTCCAACAGGTTTTCTTCTAAGATTGCCCTGTATTTGGCTCCATCCATCTTCCCATCAACTCTGACCATCTTCTCTGTCCCTGGTGAAGAAAAGCATCCCACAACATAATGCTGCCACCACCATGTTTCACGGTGGGGATGGTGTGTTCAGAGTGATGTGCAGTGTTAGTTTTCCATTACACATAGCGTTTTGGACTTTAATTAGTAAATGGACTCCATTTACTAATTAGTTGACTCCTGAAGGCAATTGGTTTCACTAGATTTTAGTTAGGGGTATCAGAGTAAAGGGGGCTGAATACAAATGCAAGCCACACTATTCAGATATTTATTTGTGAAAATTTTTGAAAATCGTTTATCATTTTCCTTTCACTTCATAATTATGTGACACTTTTTGTGTTGGTCTATCACATAAAATCCCAATAAAATACATTTACGTTTTTGATTGTAACATGGCAAAATGTGGAAAATTTCAAGAATATGAATACTTTTTCAAGGCACTGTAATACAATAAAAATTAGTTCAAACAATTGCATGCACAGTTTAATACATTTTTCTCTGTTAGAAGGTTAAAATTTGGTTAGGGGTAGAAATGTGCAAGTCCTGTATTTGAACGATGTATGTTTTATATTTTGTAGGACCCTTCAAAATAACCAGCTGAAAACCGTTCCCAGTGAAGCTTTAAAGGTCCTGAGCTCTCTACAGTCTTTGTAAGTGTAATTATTGTTCACCTATTTTATATACAATGTACAGGGGGTCCCCGGGTTACAAACAAGATAGGGACTTTAGGTTTGTTCTTAAGATGAATCTGTTTGTAAGTCGGAACAGGTACATTTTTTAAGTGTAGCTCCAGCCAAAAAATCTATTTTTAAGTTTTGTAGATAGCATAGGGAAGGGTTATCACCCCTGAAACATTTGTTTTGCTGTCTGTGCCCCTGTTCAGAAGATTTCACCTCACTGTCTGTCCCAATGACAATTGGATTTTGAAAATTTGGGGTTATTAGGGAAATAAGGATAGTTGATAAAGCATCAGTGTAGACACCTTTTTCCCATATTAACTCTTACAGGAGTGAATTTCCCTTCCTAGGGGTAGATTTCCTCTCACTTCCTGTTGTCTCCCTCCGTTTGTAAGTAGGAGTCGTTTGTAAGTCGGATGTTTGTAAGTAGGGGACCCCCTGTACTCCATTTAAATGTGTTTTGCATTATCTTTTTGAACTAAAAGCTGCAAAAGTCTGAATATATATACAGATGACTTTATTGGAAGGTTTGGTCAATTCCAATTGAAACTTGATAAAGCCAGTAACTGCAGTACAACAAATACACAGGGAATTGAATATCTTCAGATGTCATAACGTTCTAAATCAGGTTTTTGAATATATGGAGTACTGCGGTTTCCTTGACCAGAGTATGTACTATGCACTTGTTTAACTATACTGTATAATATAAAGAGTCTATACATATAGTTAGTAGAAACATTTTAAAAATGTATACACTCTCTAAAGTGGTTGTAATGCTCTAAAATGAAAAATGAACAAAGCATATTCTTCTATAGTGTGCATTTGCCTCAACCCAACGCACCTAGTGTGATTTGTGTCTGCTCTCTCGTTCCTGTGCTGTTTGCATGAGTCCCTTATGACAGTCTATGCTGACACCAAGCAATCCTGGGAGATGGCCTTGCCCCCCACAGCAGGTAATTGATAGCCTCAGCTGTGTATGCTATCCTTAGAATGTGAAGAGGGGGGCTTGTCCTTTCAATCCACTCAGATCTCAGATTACACTCAGCTGCCAGCTCTATGATGTGCAGTGTGTGACATCAAAACTTCACCCCCCCCCCCCCCCCCCCGGCCTTCTGGAGCTGAGATATGCTGTGTAAATTCTTTACTTTGAATGGCTGTAGATAATAGATTGTTGCAGATAAACAGATACAGCTAATGTATTAGGCTGCAGCTACAGGGGAGAGGAGAGAGCTCCCAGACAATGGCTAGTAAAGCCTGGAGTGGGGTCATCGCCCATAGACTTTAATAGCCCATCTGTTGCCGATGTTCCCTCCTCTCCCCTAAAGCCGTACTGGCTGATGCAGGGGAGATCACGTGACCGGAATGTAGCGACCTGAAATGGGTAACTATATACTGTGCATCATTCTTAGACAAGTTAATAAGCATAGGTGTGAGGGGAGGGGACGGGTTTAAGGTTAGTTAGGTGTAAGCTAGAATTCCATTTTTCAGGGGTTGTCTAATAAGGCCGGATAAAAGCTATGATTATGTTCAGTAAAGATCTGTCAGACAGATGAAATGTTTTCTGTCGGTTTGGTCTTATTCAATATATTCTTCAGGATTGTAAAGAGCCAGAAAGCATACATTTTACTACAACTAGTACAGTGTTCTAGATTTAAGCTGCTATGAATAAATGTTATAACTGCGGTGGCCGTCTGCCCTCTTCCATTTTAGAGTGCCTCTGAACACTATAATTTAATCTATGTAATGTTCTATTTCGGTATCCCAAATGTTATTGCCACATTCAATCTTGAAACGGCTGCAGTACGGCGTCTTAAATTTAACTTACACGCTTTTGCAGAATCTGTTCAATGCATTTAACTCTAACTGGGGCTTGAAGTATATAGAAGGACAAGGAACAGTGTTCATGAACGGAATGAAGAAAACAAAATATGTAATATTTTTTCATGTTTATTGTATGATGGTATGATTGTGATTGAAAGAGCGTTCTACCAGAAAGACACAAAAACTGCATCGCTATAGATTGTGACTTTACTGTTCAGTAGAAGTGGCACTTTTCTAGATAGCCTAATTTCTCAGTGAGGAAAAGGATCCGCTACATAGGGATGTGCACGACGGAAACATTTTGTTTTGGATTTGTTTGTTAATTTTGTTTTCATCATATTCGTTATGTTGGATTGATTCAATTTTGGAATTCGTTCCGTATATTCGTTATTTTCAGATCCAAATTAGAATTTGAAAATAATTTTAAATTAATTCGAGTTTGAAAATGAAACACATTTCAATACATACAGTGAGGAATACAAGTGAAATAAGATGATCATTCCTACTTAGGCTGCTTTATAGAATATAATAGAAAAGAATAGCATAGAATACAATAGAATATTTTCTATTATATTCTATTCCTTTATTTTTTATTCTAATCCTTTTTTTAATCTATTCTATTTTTTTTTCTATTCCTTTATTTTCCATGCTATTCTTATCTATTCTATAAAGCGACCTAAGTAGGAATTATCACCTTTTTTCACTTGTATGCCTTAATAACTTGTTGCAAAATCACGTAATTACGCTAAGCAACCGCTCAGTTGTTATCCCAAGCAGCAAGAGGGGGTGTCCGTGTCCATCTACCCCCCCCCCCACCTTCTGCTGCTCTGCCCAGGCTCTCCCATCTCACCAGGGGGCCCGAGCGACCAGCCAGCATGTGCGCCAACTGGCCAGTGACCCGAATAAAGCTGGAATCGGCTTGGATCAGGTCTCGGCTCTAGTAACCTGGAAGCGACATCACAACGTCACTTCTGGTTTACTCAAGCCTTAAAGGCGCCAATTTAAAAAAAAAAAAAATGTCAGTATTCAAAACAGCCAAACTTGGCGTTTTTTAATGCTTTTAAGTGCAAAGGAGGGATTTTGGGGTCTTATAGACCCCAGATCCCTCCAAAAGAAATACCTGACACATGACTATTGCTGTCACAAGGGATGTTTTACATTTTAAATTTAAAGGGACAGTGTAAAAATTAAAAAATAAAATAATAAAACAACATTTTAAGTGCCCCATCCCTCCGTGCTCGCACCTGAGGAGCGAACTGGTATGTAAGTTGCGGCCGCAAATGTAAAACACACATGTGTGGTATCGCCGCAATCGTTAGAGGGAGAAAAATTATTCTAGCACTAGACCTCCTCTTTAACTCTAAACTGGTAACCGTTAAAAAAAATTTAAAGCGTTTGCCTATGGAGATTTTTAAGTACCGTAGTTTGTCGCCATTCCACGAGTGTGCACAAATTTAAAGCAATACATGTTGGGTATAATATATTTACTCGGTGTAACATCATCTTTTACATTATACAAAAAAATTGGGCTAACTTTACTGTTTTTTTTGTTTTGTTTTTTTTTATTCATGAAAGTGTGTTTTTTCCAAATAAATTGTGTTTGAAAGGCTGGACAAATAAACTGTGACATAAAATGTTGCAACAACCACCATTTTTTGCTCTAGGGTAATTCTAAGTAATTTTCTAGCAAAAAATACTAATTTAACCCATTCAGCCCCGGAAAATTACCCCCTCCCTGACTAAGCCATTTTTTATGATACGGCACTGTGTCGCTTTAACTGGCAATTGCGCGGTCATGCGGCGTTGTACCCAAACAAAATTTACATCCTTTTTTTTCCCACAAGTAGAGCTTTCTTTTGGTGGTATTTTATCACCTCTGCGTTTTTTTTTATTTTTTGTGCTATAAACAAAAGAGCGACAATTTTGAAAAAAAGACACAATTTTTCTACTTTTTGCTATAATACATATCCCAAATTATTAAAAAAAACAAAAAAAAATGTCTTCATCAGTTTAGGGCAATATGTATTCTACATATTTTTGGTAAAGAAAATCTCAATAAGCCTACATTGAGTGGTTTGCGCAAAAGTTATAGCATCTAGCATATTTTTTTTTTTTTTTTTTATATTATATTGCGGCGGACAGATCGGACACTTTTGACACTTTTTGGACCATTGGCATTTATACAGCGATCAGAGCTAAAAATAGCCACTGATTACTGTATAAATGTCACTGGCAGGGAAGGGGTTAACACTAGGGGGCGATCAAGGGGTTAAATGTGAGGGGATAGGGTTGACTGGGGGAGGAGACAGATTGTTGTTCCTACTTAGTAGGAACAGACTATCTGTTTTTCATGTTTTTACATAGATCACTGATTACTGTATAAATGTCACTGGCAGGGAAGGGGTTAACACTAGGGGGCGATCAAGGGGTTAAATGTGAGGGGATAGGGTTGACTGGGGGAGGAGACAGATTGTTGTTCCTACTTAGTAGGAACAGACTATCTGTTTTTCATGTTTTTACATAGATCACTCAGATGGGAATGTTTTTTGGTTTTTTTTTTCCAACAAATGTGGAGTTACTCTTTAACCAATAACCTGCTGTATCTAAACTGAATTTTTTTTTATTCAAATGTACTTTTAAGTAAAACACTTTACACATTTGCATTTTTGTACTGTGTGTTTGACCCTTTGGTTGAAGTTCCGCTTTTAGAGTTCCGATTTTTATGATATTACAATCCGTCTTCGAATAAATTTAACTTTGAATGTTTTTATTCTACATCTATAGCATTGTATATTTGTGTGGTCTTTGAACTGGTAAATCCTAATGCACCTAAAATTCCTAGCAGTGAGTACACTGTCTGACAGATCTTTTCCCTGTCCTCTATCCACACCTTGACATCCCTGGTATCCTATGAGGACTTGCCTTGATGAAAGGTGCTTTTGTTTGGGATGAGAGAGGAACTTTTTTATGTTAACAGGAAAATGTTGAGCCAAATGTTTAAAGTTGGTAGGTTTGGCACATTGGGTTGTGTTCCACAAGACCTACAAGGCTGTCTGAAGTAAACCAAATTCTCTTAGAGGTCTCAATGTTTGCATAGCTTCTGAGTCTTTTGCCAAGTAAAAACATGAAAATGACTGAAATTGTAATGTTTACTTCACTTCCTTGTGTTTTGGAGTTAAAGAACGAAATGCCGGAAAAATCTAATTGTAGTTTGTATGCTTGTGTGTAATGAAATCAGGAAAATCAAATTCTCACATAAACACATACCCATGTAACCGCTCCACAAAATAAAAATATATTAAAAGGAATATAATTCTAGATCTTGAAGTAGTGTTGTGAAACTTCAGTTCCTTAGGAGGGAACACAAAGTTCTTCACCAACATTGGGTATTCAGTTCATAGTCCCCAACTCTCCCTTATGTGGAGGCCCTGTCCCCAACTCTCCCTTATGTGGAGGCCCTGTCCCCAACTCTCCCTTATGTGGAGGCCCTGTCCCCGACTCTCCCTTATGTGGAGGCCCTGTCCCCGACTCTCCCTTATGTGGAGGTCCTGTCCCCGACTCTCCCTTATGTGGAGGTCCTGTCCCCGACTCTCCCTTATGTGGAGGCCCTGTCCCCGACTCTCCCTTATGTGGAGGCCCTGTCCCCGACTCTCCCTTATGTGGAGGTCCTGTCCCCGACTCTCCCTTATGTGGAGGCCCTGTCCCCGACTCTCCCTTATGTGGAGGCCCTGTCCCCGACTCTCCCTTATGTGGAGGTCCTGTCCCCGACTCTCCCTTATGTGGAGGCCCTGTCCCCGACTCTCCCTTATGTGGAGGCCCTGTCCCCGACTCTCCCTTATGTGGAGGCCCTGTCCCCGACTCTCCCTTATGTGGAGGCCCTGTCCACAACTCTCCCTTATGTGGAGAGTTGTGTTTTTGAAGAAAAACACAGGAAAGTATTTATTGAAAATAAAATATCCATTTATTTATTATTTAAAGCTGGAGTCTGAAAAGTGTGAATTGTCTCTAACCAAACTTCTACTAACACGAGATTAGCAGAAGGAGCCCAAAGGGTGGCGCACTGGGTATTGAACTTCCTTTTTCTAGTCCCGTTGTACGTGCTGTACATCACCTCGTTACGGACGGTCGGACTTTGGTTTGACCATGTGTGTAGGCAAGACCGCTTCAATGGAATTCCGTCGGAGAAACCTTCGGAGTTTATTCCAACGGCAAAACCGGTCGTGTGTACAGGGCATTAGAGGTGGGGAAAGCCTTTCTGACAGTGGAGGCTGGTGGGGTTTTTTTTGGGGGGGGCAAACAGTCAACCCCCCCCTTCCGGGAGGACAGCCGGGACATCAAAGCCCAGCACTTGCCCCATCTAGGAAGTGGGCGGGCAGCATGTCAGCGGCTTTCTTCCTTATCCTGTGGTGTGGATCACGGTGCCTTCCGTCGCGCATCCTCCTCCTCCTAGGCATCCAATAGGATCGCCCGACCTTTCAGCCAATCTGGAAACTGGTATCAGACCCGCGCTTCCTGATTGGTTCGATTCAGTGTTAGAAAAGCGAATATTAATTTGCTTATCTAACACCTGGGTGGGCTCCGAGTGCAATGCTCTGTGCTCCGAGTCCACCCTATTTTTAAGCCTATTAAAGCCTATGGCTCTAATCGGGTGCTTAAAATAAAAAAAACACCCCCGCCGCTGTAATTCATGTGCCCGGTGTCTTGAAAGGGGCCAGACGCATGAATAGGTGGTGGCCGTGGATAGATGTCCATTAACCATAGAGGGGGCGGTGCTCGTGCACCCTTAATGGGCGGGCCGCCCCTGCTTTCTGACCATCTAAAATGACCCTTGTGAAGGTAAAAAGAAAACCAACTTGGGGTGTAGGAAGTACATACAGTAAACATAATAAACAGTCCTCCACTTTTACTTCACTCACACTGCATAGTACATGTATTCATTTACAGTGCCCATGTGTACTGTACATCATGAACAGATGATTGGAAACCAAATGTCTGAATAGTTTTATAACTAGAATAAGGCACTGTAATTTAATACATCTAACACTAGGAACGTTTATAGGCATTTTGTATCTTTATGTGGACTTTCCTTAGATTGTTGTTGTGTGCCCTTTCTTCTGCTCATTAAAGTCAGGCCAGAACAGCCAAGCTTGTCTATCTGGATGACATGAAGGCACTCTCGTGATGCTAGATGAGTTTATCCCGGTGGAAAGTCTTCCTTTTTGATCTTCAGGGGAGGTTTATGAATTTGGAATAAGTAGATAGAAAAGGGACAGGTATTTTCTCGTTTTTATTTTGATGGAGCCTCAGGGCTTTTGTATCTTGAGATATTTTAATGCTCCTCTGTTTAAACAGTCCTTTCTCTAAACAGGCAGAAATGATTCATCAATAGCAGATTATTTATTTGCATTAGGTAAGAGGCATGCAGGTGGCATTACGTAAGGGGAGAAAAGTCGTCTCTCAGGTCACTGCTTTACATCAACACTGTATACTGAGAATCTCTTTCTTGCCTTATAAAAATCCTTCTGACATGTTCATAAACCCCAAAGCAACTTGTCAAAATGACAGAAGGATTGGTGTGGAAGGGAATTGGCATTTCTGTATGCTACTCACCTTTTTGTGAGCAAAGTATTCTGTTTCAGTCATCTTCAAGATCATTTTTTGCATTCATATGATGGTCTATGGACGAATGGTGTTAAAGAAGTATTAAACCCAAAAGCAAACCTTTGTTATAATGCAGCTTACCGATTCTAATGCCGCGTACACACGGTCGGACTTTACGGCAGACTTTGCCCGGCGGACTTTTCGACGGACTTTCTGAATGAACGGACTTGCCTACACACAATCCACCAAAGTCCGTCGAATTTGTACGTGATGACCTACGACCGGACTAAAACAAGGAAGTTCATAGCCAGTAGCCAATAGCTGCCCTAGCGTGGCTTTTTGTCCGTCGAACTAGCATACAGACGAGCGGACTTTTCGACCGGACTCTATTTCAACGGATTGATTTAAAACATGTTTCAAATCTAATGCCGCGTACACACGAGCGGACATTACGGCGGACTTTGCCCGGCGGACTGGATTTCGTCGGACAATTCGATGTGTGTGGGCTCCAGCGGACTTTGTTTTCTCAAAAGTTGGACGGAATTAGATTTAAAACTTGTTTTAAATTTATCCGTTGAAATCGAGTCCGGTCGAAAAGTCCGCCGTCTGTATGCTAGTTCGACGGACAAAAAGCCACGCTAGGGCAGCTATTGGCTACTGGCTATGAACTTCCTTGTTTTAGTCCGGTCGTACGTCATCACGTACGAATTCGACGGACTTTGGTGGATTGTGTGTAGGCAAGTCCGTTCATTCACAAAGTCCGTCGGAAAGTCCGTCGGAAAGTCCGTCGGAAAGTACGTCGAAAAGTCCGCCGTAATGTCCGCTCGTGTGTACGCGGCATTAGTCCGTCCAACTTTTGAGAAAACAAAGTCCGCTGGAGCCCACACACGATCGAATTGTCTGACGAAATCCAGTCCGCCGGGCAAAGTCTGCCGTAAAGTCCGCTCGTGTGTACGCGGCATTAGATGTGATAGCTGCATTAGTTAGACAATTTACCAGGAGTGCCCTTTAATTATCAGCTTTTCATTTATGCAAAACCTGTATCCCCAAAAACTGTTTTCTGTAAGATATAAAGTATTACCTGGAGTTTAGCTTCCATTTGTTAGTGTATTTCAATCTGCGACTACAGCCAGCATCCCCTTTCCCTCATGCTGACAATGCTGCTGTCTGCTGTGCTCATTCATCCAGGGTGTAGGCACTCAATAATACAGGAGGTCTGTTACTGGCCAGATCTCCAGATTGAAAACCGAGGGGAAAAAGTCTAAAAAAAAAAAAAAATGAAAAAAAAGAAAAAAAAAAACAATACAGCCACTATCTAAAGTTTGGTAAGCTGCAATATGTTACATTTTTGGTTGTAGGTTTATTACTGCTTTAAGTCAAGGTGGTGTTCAAAATATTGTCAGCCAAGGTTCCTTTGTAGTTTCTTTTAGCTAGGTGAGGGAAAACTTCCCCCAGGTCCATATGGCCTACACATGGCTGCTAGTCACCTTTTTATAGTAGACATGTTTGTGTATATACCATAGCCTTTCTCAACCTTTTTACCCCAGAGGAACACTTAAAAATGTTTCAGGTCGCAGGGAATTCCTGCTAAAATTAATTTGGGAGTCTGAGCAAAGAATGGCGCTTCCATTGGTTATCACTGGGAAGAATGCCCCTATACAGTGGTGGTTAGAAAAAAACCCTTACAGACAGCAAGAAAGATCATTGGTGTCCTGCTGCCTGGCTCTGCTACATGGCATTGGACCCAGAACTATCCAGGCCACCATCAGATAAGGCGGTTACAATGTCCATAGTTCAACCCCTAGCAACCTCTGGAGGAAGCCTAGGGATCCACTGAACCCTGGTTTAGAATGGCTGGTATACAGTATAGAATATTGTAGTGCTTCTTTCCTTCATATACCTGTACCTGTTCGTTGAGCTTCTAGAAAGCTGCTTATGCTAGTTGAAATGGGAAATGCCTCCATATTGCATTGAAATGTGGCATCCTGAGAGGCCATTGAATGATCCTTGTATGAAAACTTAAGAGAATTCGGGTCAGACATGGGAACAGGGCCCGGGTGTTTTTAGTTGAATCTCTTGCTTTCAGCCCATCTGAAGAGCTACCAAAGTCTAATTGGACTTGCTTGTTATAGGCATTTCTACAGTGCCAACAATTTACGCAGCACTTTACACACTGTACTGTTCACAAGTCGATGCCCTTAGGGACTTTAGATTGTAAGCCGCTTATCTCCTATGCATATTTAATATACACACACATACATAGTAGGACCAATTAAGAAAGGAGCCAATAAACTTACCAACATGTCTTTGGAGTGTGGATAAAAACCGGAGTACATAGGGGAAGCCACTTAGTTTCTGAAGCTGTTTTATTGACATGATTTTTGAAAGAAATGCAGTTGGGTCTATATATATTTGGACACAGGCACTATTTTCATACTTTTGGCTCTGTATGCCACCAGAATAAAATTAAAATGAAATAATCCAAATGAATTTGAAGTGCAGACTTCCAGCTTTAATTCAAAGGGTTGAACATAAATATCAAGTACAAATTTTAGGAACTACACAGTCCCCCCATTTTCAGGGGTTCAAATGTAATTGGACAAATGAATATAATCATAAATGTTCATTTGTAATATTTTTGTTGAGAATCCTTTACTGGCAATGACTGCCTGAAGTCTGGAACCCAAAGACTGGGTTTCCTCCTTTCTGATGCTTTGCCAGGCTCTAACTACAGCTGTCTTCAGTTGTTCTTTGTGTGTCTTTCTGCCTTTTTTTAGTTTTGCCTTCAGCAAGTGAAATGCTGGCTCAATTAGGTTGAGATCAGGTGATTGACTCGGCCATTGCAGAATATTCCACTTATTTTCCTTCACGAGCTCCTGGGTTGCTTTTGCAGTGTGTTTTTGGATCATTGTCCATCTGTACTGTGAAGCGCGGTCCATTCAAATGTCCTGCATTTGGCTGAATCTGGACTGACAGTATATCTCTAAACCATGCAGAATTCATCCGACTGCTTCTGTCTTCTGTCACATCATCAATAAACACCAATGACCCAGTGCCACTGGAAGCCATGCATGCCCATGCCAACACACTGACTCCACCATGTTTTACAGATGTGTGCTTTGGATCATGAGCTGTTCCAAGCCTTCTCCACACGTTTTTCTTCCCATCATTCTGGTACAGATTAATCTTAGTTTCATCCGTCCAAAGAATGCTTTTCCAAAACTGGTCTGGCTTTTTTAGATGTTTTTTGGCAAAGTCTAATCTGGCTTTTCCATTCTTCAGGCTTTAGAATGGTTTGCACCAGGGGCAGACTGACAATGCATAGGGCCCCCGGGCAATAGATTATGGGGCCCCCGGGCAATAGCAGATTATGGGGCCCCTAGGCAATAGATTATGGGGTCACACAGTATACACACGCACACACACACATACAGTATACACACACAGACACACAATATACACACACAGAATACACATACACACACTGAAAAGGTACTGGAGAGGCGGGCAGCTTTAATCTTGGGATTCTTAAAAAAAAAAAACACAGATTTTTACATACTGTCCCTGGTTTTATTGAGGCTGGCAACCCTAATGGGGCCCCTTAGTGGCATGGGGCCCTCGGGCAGTCCGCCCCTGGTTTGCACCTTGCTCTCGTGAAGTCTTCTCTTAATTGTAGACTTTTGACAATAATATGCCCACCTCCTGGGGAGTATCTTTCACTTGTCTGGATGTTGTGAATGGGTTTTTCTTTACCATAGAGAGGATCCTGCGATCATCCAACACTGTTGTCTTCTGTGGACGTCCAGGCCTTTTTATGTTGCTGAGCTCCCCAGTGCATTCTTCTTTCCTCAGATTGTACCAAACAGTTTATTTGGCCACTCCTAATGTTGCTTCTATCTCTGATGGTTTTTTTTTGTTTTTAAAGCCTTACAATGGCCAGTTTCACTTACATGGACAGCTCCTTTGAACGCATGATGTAGGTTCACAGCAAATACCACATTTAGAATCAACTTCAGACCTTTTACTTGCTTAATTGATGAAGAAATGACAGAGTAGCCCACACCTGGCCATGAAACCGCTTTTGATTCAATTGTCCAATTACTTTTGGTGCCTTGAAAAAGGGGGGATGGCTATTCTTAAGAGCTGTAATTCCTAAATCCTTCCTCCGATTTGGATCTACATACCCTCAAATTAAACCTGAGAGTGTACTCTTTCAGCCCATATCCATTATATAACTATAGCTTGAATATGTTTTGGTAAATACCTGATAAAATCTAAAATTGTGCCTGTGCCCAAATATATATGGACCTTACTGTATCTATTGAGATGATTTCATGTGTGTCATTTTACTCCACTTTATGCAGCATTTGTAAGCCCCGAAGAGGAGGGTATGGTTTTAGTCCTCAAAATGTGTTGGCTTGTCATTTTGGCTATCTATAATAGAATAAATGTTTTTATGATATTTAGTGTGGCACTCTCACCCTGTGCCTGAGAACAGCCTAACCATCACTTTTCTGCGATACTCTGGACTACATAAGGTGCCCGTCCCAGAGTGTGAAATGTTTGAGTGAGTGGGCAACAGGCGACAAGTCACTATGTGGATATGTGTTACTGGAATAAAAAAAGAAAAAAGAAAAACACTCTGACATCGGTGGTTATGGTGGTGGTGGTGGTGGTGGTGGGGGACTTCCCTTTCTTTCCTTTTCCCTTCCCTTTTCCTTCCCCTTCAGTTTTTCTTATTCTTTTACTTTCCCTCTTTTTCTTCCTTTCAGATGTGTTTATATTTCAAACAAAAGGAGCACTGCTACCACTTAGGAAACCATGTTTTCTCCACATTCTGCAGTTCCACCCTAGCCTTGACCAGCTGCTTAATACCCTCAAAAGAGACACATTTGACAGGGTTTCTTTCCTGGACTTAAAGAGGAGTTCCACCCAGGGGGGCCGTCAAAAAAAAAAAAAAAATTAAAAGTCAGCAGCTACAAATACTGCAGCTGCTGACTTTTAATTGGACACTCACCTGTCCCTGGGTCCAGCGATGCGGGGGATCGAAGCCCCGCTCGTCCCCCCCCTCCGCTCGTCGGCATTTCAACTGTGGGCGCCGGGCTGTGGCTTCACAGCCTGGCACCCACTGCGCATGCGCGAGCGGCGCCGCGTGCCGTGATTGGCCGCTCAATCACCTGGGACCTGTAATGGGTCCCAGATGATTGACAGGAGGGAGGGAGCAGAGCGGAGCCCTTCCTGTGCCGAGGAGGAAGTGATGTCACCAGCCCAGGCTAAGGAACAGGCAGACTACGAGGGACCCACCTAGCAACAGGCATTTAGAGGTAAGTGAAAAAAAAAAATATCCAAATGTTTTTTGTTTTTTTTTGGGTTTTTTTTAGAATTTTTCCAGGTAGTTTTGTTTTTTGGGTGGAACCCCACTTTAAGTTTTATCTTCCCAAAAAAAAATATCCCACTCTTCACAATCATGCCTTATTCATGTCATCAGTTTTCGTTTGCGCCTGTATTTTGTCGGCCACTATTTTCAAGTATAAAGCACACGAAGGGCAAAATTAGAACCAAAATATTTGATGCGCACCTTGAAAATTTGAGAATTGCTACTACATCCATCGAACCAGATATTGATGCGTAGGTTAGCTTTATCAAAAACTGTGTCAAATATGCCACTAGTTTTATGTTGCCCTCTTTAATTTTTACAATAAAAAAATATAAAAAACAATTTAAGTTTTATTATCAATATCAGTGATCGTTAGTTTGAGACCTGCCCGAATTTTTCTGCTCATCAGCTATTCTTATTCTTAGTGTATTTTATGTGTGGCCCAAGACAATTCCGCTTCTTCCATTGTGGCCCAGGAAGCTCAAAAGGTTGGACACCCCTGTTCTAAAATGTCTTTGTAATCTGTAATATTAACTGTATTCTTTACTGGATACACCTGAGCTTAATATTTTGGCCATATAGTAGAGGTGTGGTAATACGGAGTCCAAAAAAGTTTGGGCATATTCTGTACCTAATATACCATGGAAAAGTTGTCAACCTCATGATTGTTGCAAGTTGCGTTTTTAGCTATGTATTTTATTTTTTTGTTTTTGTTTTTTTTTTACTGGTGGTGTCATTGATTTCCCAACCATAATTATGCAGTTGTATGTTTATTTTTTGGAAGCACACTGCATATAACAATTATATTAACCCTACGAGTGTATTCTTGTACCACTTTTTTTTTTTTTTTTTTCAGTAAACTGCTAAAACAGCTGTATGGGATCGAAGCCTCAGTATCAAACAATGTTTTGTCAATGGCTGTAGCCATTGTGCATTAAAAAGGTTGTATGTGCAGCTGTTAAAATTCCTGATATCCCTTGTGAAGAAATTAATAGGATACACAGAAATCGGCTTTTGTTTTTCTTGGGGGGGGGGGGGGGGGGGGGGCGCACAAAAGAAGTTGCAACTGTTGCTCGGTTTGTCTTCATTTTTCAACTGACAGTAACTTTGAAAGGGGAAAGATTGGAGACCTGTAAGTGATCTCTTTTCTTTGTTTTGAGAAGCCTAATGGATCGGCAGCTTGGTTATTAATCACCGACCTGACAAGAGAGTGCAGGTGTTTTTTGTTTAGAGGAGGAAGCTTGTCCATTTACTTCTACCCTGCATTGTGCCATGGGGACATCCATCCAAGTTTTCTCTGTTAACTCTTCTCATACCAGAGAGGCCAGCGGTGTACTTTGTTGTTGTGCTTCACTGCAACTGTTAGCGTGCATCGTTTATCAGTTCAAAGTACGCTTTGAACGAGGATTAATTAAGCATCCCCTGAAACACAATAGTATAGATGGGGTGCTGGTAAAGGATTTTCCCTTTGTTGTCATTGTTGCCATGACCTCAACAGGAATAATTATTCACACTGTACCTGGTGTGCTGCATGAATTTTTTTTTTTCCATACTTTTTTTTTTTTAAGACGAAACAACGCATTGTTTCCAAAGCTTGCATTTTTAATTTCTAAATTAGCCAGGTAAGTGGTGCAAATTTTATTTCCTGCAAACACGGACTGCAGGAAAGAAATTCGCACGATTCCACCATCAACATAGACGTGCTGACAGAGGAATCAGCAATTGTCTTTTCTGGGCGGGGCGGGTTGGGGAAGCCGTCCCCGCCAAGAGAAGACATTGATTATTGCTAGCAGCTATAGCAGCCGCTAGCAATAACTGCAGGGTAATCCGGCAGGCTGGTTGTACCCAAGTTGATTGATCAACTTTGTACATTCAGCCTGCCCATTAACAGTTTGAATCTTGTCCGGTTCCTGCTGAACCGGCTGAGATTCTAACAGTGTATGGCCGGCCTAAGAGTATAACCACAAGAATTTCAATCCAGTCACTAAAATGTCATATAAGCTTTCAAGCTGAAATCTAGACTGATATGAAAGACCCCAATTAATTCACCTGAATTTGACTCGGTTTGCTGCCCCCTGTACATCAGAGCTCAGAAATGGGAGGGAGAAGCAGCCCGGGAAGTTACAGGTGTGTTGCCATCAGTGTAAGGAGAATGCTGATAGGAGGGGAGAGCAAAGTAACAGATATGCAAATTGGTGTTCTGCTTCTCCTTTATATGTCCAGTCATAGGGTGGGGATGGGGATGAGACTTTTAAGTAAAGGGGGAACTGTAGAAGAGAAATATCAGGTCCTTTTCCCTGCCAAATAGTTATGTGCTGGAAGAGTGTAAATCTCAGGACTAAATGGGCAAAAATACAAAGCCTTTGGGAGGTAAAACCGCTCCTATATGTATTTTATCTGTTTATTTAGTGGTTTGCTTGGCACTCAGCTTTTAACATGTTAATTTTTATGTAAGAACTCGTTTTCAAAATTTTTACATCTGCAACTTTTACCTAGTGATTCCACTGTGAATTATGCCTTTATAAAAGGGACTTCCTCGTATCAGCTGACAACATTCTGTCCCTGTCCCCTAAAGTGTGCTCTTGTGTTGTCACCCTGTTCAATTGGCTGTTCCAATTACACAAAGCTGGACCTCTGTCACCATCGGGAAACCCACTCTGAGAATGTTGGAGAAATCTAAGCAGGGACACAGCACTAAAACTTGACAGAGGATCAAATCATATACATTTTATATTTATGTATATATATATATATATATATGTGTATATAGCGCTGGTATTTTTAATACAGACTCTATAAGTAAAACATTTAGTTGTCTGAAGCTGTAGTTTAACTCAGACTGCAATTATTGTAAATTCTGGTTCTGTTTCAGCTTGGCTGGTTGTGTGGTTTTCCCCTTGGCCTGGAGATGGCGCCCTATTATTTCGACCAAGGTTGGAAATTGCAACAAGCTGGGTTTATTGAGTGCCTACTTGCCCGGAAAATAGTCAGTGGGTGTGGTCTGCCTGCAGTGCAATCTGGGGGAGGGTACTTAAGGGACAGACCCTGTGACAGAGTGGAGTTCCGACCTGATGGCCCTCCTGGCCTAAGGTGTGTCGTTGCCCTCAAGTTTGTCTCGGGGCCGGCTGGCCCGAGGCGTAGCTACTGAAGGTAGGCCCAAAAGTCTTGGGGCCTACCGATCCAGGGATGGTCCTGTGCTATCTTGCCTGCGGGAAGAAGCCAAGCGAGTGGAGAATCCAGGGGAGGACTTTTCAGAAGAGGACTACGCGGTAAGGCCGGTGCCTCTAGAAGAGCCTGGAGACCCAGTTGGAGGATGCATCCCGGGTCACATACCACACAGTGCCCTAAGTTCAGAAAAAGGGAACTGGTATTGTGTGATCAAGCCTTTGATAATTCAACAAGTCGCTAATTACCCAATCCTGTGGCAGAGGATTGTGTAACAGTTACACCGAATCTTAAAGTCTGTGGCAGAGAATCACATCGGCTGCTAGGTTAGAAAGAGAGGCCTGTTGCTGAATCCAGTTGTGGCGCTGTTGCCCTCTGGATCAAAGAGAGTGTTCCTGATCTGCAATTTCAAGGTACCTGAATTCCCCCTAAACCCTCCATCCCTCTATTGCATGAATCTTTCTTAAATAAAGCATTCAAGAAAGAGACTGTGTGTCTGAGCTGAAATTACTTTCTTTGTTCTTTGGGTGATGTGATGTGTTGGGGTAGCGATTTCTTTGGTGGCCAAAAAGTTAAATTTTAGTCTCATCAGACCAGAGCACCTTCCTCCATACATTTTGGGAGTCTCCCACATGCCTTTTCCCAAACTCAAAACGTGCCATTTTGTTTTTTGCTGAAAGTAATGGCTTTCTTCTGGCCACTCTGCCATAAATCCCAACTCTATGGAGAGTACGGCTTATTGTTGTCCTATGTACAGATACTCCAGTCTCTGCTGTGGAACTCTGCAGCTCCTCCAGGGTTACCTTAGGTCTCTGTGCTGCCTCTCTGATTAATGCCCTCCTTGCCCGGTCCGTGAGTTTTGGTGTGCGGTCGTCTCTTGGCAGGTTTGCTGTTGTGCCTTGTTCTTTCTATTTGGTTATGATACATTTGATGGTGCTCCTAGGGACCATCAAAGATTTGGATATTTTTTTTTTTTTTATATAACCTAACCCTGACTTGTACTTCTCAACAACATTGTCCCTTACCTGTTTGGAGAGTTCCTTGGTCTTCATGGCAGTGTTTGGTTAGTGGTGTCTCTTGCTTAGGTGTTGCAGCCTCTGGGGCCTTTTAAAAAGGTGTGTATATGTAATGACAGATCATGTGACACTTAGATTGCACACAGGTGGACATCATTTCACTAATGATGTGACTTCTGAAGGTAATCGGTTGCACCAGAGCTTTTTATGGGCTTCATAACATAGGGGGTGAATACATACGCACATGCCAGTTATCAGTTTTTTATTTCTGAAAAATAGTTTTATGTATATATTTTTTCTAATTTTACTTCGCCAACTTAGACTATTATGTTCTGATCCATCAGATATAATTCAGATTAAAAAAACATTGAACTAAAGGCTGTAATGTAACAAAATGGGTAAAAAGCCAAGGGGGTGAATACATTTGCAAGGCACTGTATATAATCTCCATTTTCCTGGAAGTTCTAGAAGTTATCGGTGGCAGTTATTTTCAGTCCCTGTGCTGTCAGTCTGTCATTGAATAGCTTCAATGAAGAGCCAGAATAGTGTGATGGGAATCCACAGCAAACTTTTAAAAATGCTCCGAAGTGTTTTTTATTTTACATCTAAAGCATTTTTTCACAACCTACATGACCAATGTGACAAAATGGATTGTTAAAGAGACTGCCACTTTACCATACATGCCATTCCTTATATCTCACTGCCTGACTTATTTATGCTGACTATCCTCACATACCATTACTCTGCATTTGTAACTTTGTGTATCCATTATTAGGAAAAAGCACCGAACAGCACACTGGTAGATCGCCTACTCCCAGTATATAGTAGATCGGCTTCAGCTCATCTCTTTCCAAAGCCATGCAAAGCCTGAAGTGTGGTTTTTGGAGGAGATGAGCTGAAGCCTATCCACTATATACTGGCACTAGGTAGTTTGCCAGTGTGCTCCAGTGCTTTTTTCCAATAGATGTCTTCACATGGCCGTACAGGATCTTTTGGATGCGCTTGCTTGTATGGGTCACACAGATCCGGACTAATAGGACACACCGGGTCGCATGTCCTAACCAGTGTCTCGACCTCTAATCAAAGCTATTGATTTGCTAGGCCCCCCAGTGTCCTAGCAACCAATAAGATACACAAAGGCTCCGGCATTCAGCTGCTCCACCTTGTAGTGTCGCCTTCCTATCTCCACTTCCATTGCGGCTGCTGAGAACAGAGCTGGGAAACAATCAAAGCCTCAGAATAGACCTGCTGGCTAGTCCAGGGGTCACCTGTGTATCCACTGTGTCAAATGTTGTCGGAGCTTACACAGAGTTGACGTCCTCATCAGATGTCCTGGCGATTGGACCCTGAGGCCTGGGCACTGCATCCTAGAAGGAGGTTATATGCCACCCCATATTATGCTATTTCACACCTGGAAGTGTCAGGCATTGGGGACGGTTGCTTCAGAGGAATGCTGGTGAGGGTGTTTGTTACTCAACTAATTTGTCATTATTAGGCAAAGTGACTGATGTAATTTGAGCTGAGTAAAATGACACTAAAAATATACTATGTTTAAACAATATCTCCGGTAAGTTTTTAGTACAAGGATCATGCATTTTTTTACTTTCCTGAACATTCACTCTGCGGTTTTATTTGTCCAACTCATAAGTTCTTAAAATATTTTATCTCTTCCATTTTCAGTAAACTTGCTTCTGGTCATGACACAAAACTGATGAATTGTGCATTTCTCTTACAGACGACTAGACGCTAACCATATTGTCACCGTGCCAGATGACAGCTTCGAGGGCCTTGTGCAGCTCCGACATCTGTGGCTGGATGACAACAGTTTAACAGAGGTCCCGGTTCGTCCCCTCAGTAACCTCCCATCCCTTCAGGCCTTAACGCTGGCTCTGAACAAAATCACTCACATACCGGATTATGCCTTCTCAAATCTGTCAAGCCTTGTTGTTTTGTAAGTATTTCCAGGTCAATATTTCAAGGAAATGAAAAATTAAATCTAAAATAGCAGATGTTTTTCTTTTTTAAAAGGAGGCTCGCTCACTGAAAAATAGCAGTGTTAAAATGATCTGTTGTGACATTTGATTTCTTGGAGAAGTGTTAAAATATGTGTTTTCCATCTGTGTTTTTAGTGGGACAGTTATTAATATTTTTATTCATTTTAAATAAAAAATATATAACCTGCAATATGACACTGGGCCATCACACATAAAGGTTTGTTGGATATCCCGTTCCAAAACCATGGGCATTAGGGAGACACTGTCACCTTGCCCATTCAGTCCAAAGTTCTGGAGTGTTTGTAAAGGTTCCCTCCTACCTTTCTCCAATTCTAATCACCATACTATACTAACCTCTACCACTGAAGAAAATTCTTCCAGATATGGGGGAACACATGATTTTCTCACATAACCGTACTCCAGTCTGTTGAAGCAGTGATCACTCGCACTAGCATTCAGCACTAGAATTCCAGGTGACACCTTGGGTTTTAGTGCTGATACGAGCTACAAGGGTAGCTGGAGAAAGTGGGGTGCAGGAGGCCTTTACAAATACACAATCATTTTGCCCTTAATGGGCAAAGTGACAGGACCTCTTTCATTTTATCCTTCCCCTGATATTACACCAGCCTCTGTTCAGTGGAGGCTTTCCACCAAATTTTGCAGTGTGACTATGGGGAAATTTGGGTTCAGCCAAAAGCGCATTTATTGGGTCAGTCTAATGTTAGACAAAAAGATCTGGCTTGCAGTTGGTCTTCCAGTTCATGCCAAAGGTGTTCATTAGGGCTGAACTCATGGCTCTGTACTGGCCACTCAGGTTCCCCTACTCCAAATTCCATAAACTATCTCTTGATCAAACAGGGGTTTCAAAAAAACTTTCTACAAGATTGGAAGTGAACATGTATTTATCTGTATGTACCCTTGACCTGAACTCAATAATTTGAAGTGGTTTCTTCTACCATGGTTTTGACCATGTAAGTGGAAGGGGTAGTCAGGTGTCCAGATAATTATAACCCTTATCAATGGTTATCTCTTTCAATTAATAAATGATTTATGAATGAATTGTAGGCAGCATCAATTTTAATTATTTTGCCGAATTTTAATCTGGAATAGATTTTATATATAAAAATATATATATTTTAAACCCCTTGTCCTCCCCACTTCTCTCCTGTATCTCTCATCGCCATCTCTGTAGCAGCCTGCATATCAACCTCTTATCCTGCACAGTAACCCCCTTCATCTACATCCTCCCACCGTATGAAGCCTGTACATTAATCCTCTTACCTCCTCCCCAGTCTGTGTGATCTGTACATTAATGATGCTGTGTAGCTAGTTCATCATTGCTCCATGTATTAACCACCTTAATACCAGCATGGTTCTAAATTTTTAAAAAATTGTGGGAAAAAATCAAAACACCCTGGAGGGTCTACTTTTTAAAAAGGAGTAATTTCTGAGGTGTTTTTATTGTCCTGGCATTTTATTTTGTATGTTTTTAACAGAACTAAAGGGAAACGGCTATTTCTTAAAGTGTACGTTTAGCCAAAAAATTTCTAACGCTAAATCTTCTCTTAGCCACATTCTAAAACAAATCTTTCTAACCCTGCAAAGAAAAAATCGCTATACATACCATTTCTGAAGCCGTACCGATCTGGTCTGGTCACCAGTGGCGGATGCTGTGTGCAGGAGAGAACCAACAATGGCTGGAAAATGCCTGGGAAGTGACGTCACCCATAGAGTTACTATAGGCTTCCGTTGTCGGCTGCCTCTCCTGCATACTTCCACACATTGAAGCTGCCACTGATAAGACAGCGTGGGACCGGACCAGAGCGGCTGCAGAACAGGTAGGTATCTTCTATACAGGGTTAGATAGATTAGGTTTAGAATGTGGCTGCAAGTAGGTTTAGAGTTAGGTTTTGGTTGAACTTCTACTTTAAAGTTTGATTTTCGTTTTTGTGCTTTTTTTTTTCTTTTTTATATATGAAAAATTGTACTTAACACAGTTGTAAATTTATATTATTTTTTAAAGAATTAAATATGTCATACTTACCTGCAGTGCACAATGGGGTACCCCCCCGTGCTCTAGGCTCCCTCTCTTCTCTGTGCGTTGCCATAGGAAGCTGCTGTGTGCCATAGACGCACGCAACTTGACCCCACTCCCTGCTCCCTCCCAGGATTTTATTGACAGCAGCAGGAGCCAATGGCTCCTGCTACTGCCTCTGTGTCCTGTGAGGAGAGTGCCGCAGCAGGGGGGCACAGCACTGGATCGGGAAAGGCCAAGTTAAGTATACAAGGGGGGTGATACAACTGCTGGGACATTTTTTACTTTAATGCAGGGAATGCATTAAGGTAAAAAATGTCCTGCCTTTACAACCACTTTATTAAATACCATCAAAAGTCTGAAAAAAATATATAAAATTAATTTGGGTAAGACTAAGTAGTTGTCAGTCAAACTATCACAACACTGAATACTGAACAAAATACAAATAGTTCTTTCTGGATTTCTTTAACCATAGGCAAAGTAACTGCATGCTGACAGGTTTAGTTTAATCTGCAAACTGTTTACATTTTACTCAGTAAACCTTTCTCCTTTCATGCTCCTAGACATCTCCACAACAATAAAATCAAAACTCTGGGACCGCACTGCTTTGAGGGGTTGGATAGCCTGGAAGCGCTGTAAGTACCGCCTGTTGCATAACGTGACTCCACAATATTTATCCATCAGATTATTTCTTAGCAAGGATCAAAGAGCTGATGGCGTGACACGAGTGTGCCTGTGTATTGTGTCAAGACGAGTACTTCCTTTCATTATGGATCCCTTGCTGGAGGGGCTTTGACTGCGTGGATGGGCTTAATCAACAAAGCATTTAATTGCTATAATGGAAATAGATACAGGATGTGGGCACAGTTCACATTCTGCATGTAAAGGCAGTTCTACAGACATGTTATGCTGCAAAAGTAAGCAATGTAGGTTATATAATGAATTGACCACATCGGGTCTCATTCATCAATGTGTTTTCTGTAAGCACTGTCTCGGTAGACCCGCAGCAACTATTGAAATAAAACACTTTCGCTGCCAATGATGGTGAGAAAATGAATGTGACCATGGTGGTTTTTATGATATACTCCTGCTTTTATTTTCCCCACGAGCAAAGAAAAAAAATTAAATTTTTGCATTTCTTTAGATTTAAGGAGATGAAATGAACTTATTATATATAAATATTTTGTATTTACCATCTGTAGCCAACATGTGGAGCTGAAGTATAGAGAACATAAAGCTGGCGCTGCACTGTTTGAATTGTGCTCAGTGTGTGACCCCATCGACCACCTCACGCCCAACATCCCTCGAGTTAAAAATTGAAGGAGACAGGCGTTAAATGTCAGCCGAACCACAACTACATGCATTCAGGTGCAGGCACTGTTCAAGGATTTTGACAATTGGCAGACTAACTGTCAAAATACAACAGCCACAGTGAGATTCATCCATCCTTGCTGTGCCAGAGGTTATCAAACGAATGATCACCCATTTTTTTGCATGCTAGTCATATATCAAAAATGAAGAATTTACTAAAGTTACAAAAGATCTTGTACAGCGGAATATAAACTTGGAAGTGATTTAATGTGTTGTGTAGTTGTGGTCTGGATGAATCGAGCTGAGGCTGCTTTTACCTGCTAACCAATTAGGCCGGGTGAGGTGTGCGGTGGCTGGGCTATCTCTTCCAATTTTTGCAGTATGCTTGGGGTCTGGACAGGACCTTTCCTCAGCCTGCACCCTCACTAGTCAGCGGCATCCAACTCATCGGACCTTGACCGCCTGAGCAGGGACCCTTAAGCATTTATCATGGGCCTCAGCGAAAGAACAACTTGCCTGTCCAGGGATCCAGAGATGTCTTCATCGGTTCTCGAGTGCCATGCTGCCGCCATTGCTTGTGAGGGAATCCCTACTACTTATGCGTGAAGCACCCTGCGCTTTCTGAATGGCGGCGGAAGGAGGAGGGGGGCCGAACTTCAGAGTAATCTGGCTGCGGCAAGATCTCTCAGAAGTTGGGATGGTTACCTGTCAAAATCGGGTACCCGCTTCCCCAGGAAAGGTGCAAAATGTGGCACCGGAGGGGGGGAGGAGGCAGATAAGCGGAGCTTCCACTTTTGGGTGGAACGCCGCTTTAACAGTTTACAAGGAAACCTGAAGGTAGTGCTGGGCTTTCTCAGAAAGCCTGACCTTTTCAGACAGTGTTGTGTATATACCCCATAGTGAAGTGTATTAATTTATGCAAATATAAAAATCTATCCCATAGTAAATGTTTTTGTTACAAAAAGTTAGATTATATTACAGTTTCTATAGATTAAATGTAAAAAAATAAAATAAAATTGGGCAAAAAAAATGTTGGTGTCTTGGGACTGGAATTTAAAACTTCAGGCATCATGCACACAGAACATTTTTTTTTTTCCTCCCCCATGTTCTAAGGGAAAAAGCAGCTTAAACGCACCTAAAGGCATGTTTGTTTAGGTGCATTAGCATTTGTGCATTTGTTCATTCCATTGGCCAGAATATTACTTTATTCTGGCCACTGGAATGTGTGAACACTCAAGCGTTAACGTGCCTCATTTCATGTTTAGGCACGTCCAGCTTTTTTTCTGCCCAAACACTCCTATACTGATTGCGCAAGTGATGTTTTTTTTTTTTTTTTTTTTTTTTTCTTTTCCCCAGCCTCTAAATGCTCCTCTTCTAATACGCCTGTGTGTTTAGAGGCTGGAAAAAAAGTCAAATGTCTGTAAATACACTGGGTTTTTTTCAGTCTTGTTTGCATGAGACCTTAATATGAGGGAATCTAAAGCTTGCATGAAAAATTAGGAAAAAACAATGTACTTTTTTATCTTGCGTGAAAATTTTTATAAGGTTAGACAACCTAAACTGGCTACACATAGCACAATTTGTACAATATATAAGGCTAGTGGCAGAAATCTGACTATACATGTTCAAATCTGAGATCTAATGTGTTCATAAAAAGCTTGTATGAAACCGTGAACCTGTGAAAACATTAACTTGCATATATATCATGTACAAATGGTTGAGCATATCCACAAATCTTTTATATATAGTTTTTAAAACCTTAAAATGTATTGATTTTTCAGAATTTTAGTAAAATAAGGTTTCATTGGTGCTGTTAGAGGATTAAAACAAAAAGTGTAAAATTAGTTCTATTGACTATCTTGCATGTTCTCCATATTTATTTATTTATTTATTTATTTAGTTTACATTTTGCCTGTAAGGTTATTTCATTTTTGGACCTTGCAATTCAAACTTAGTACAATGTAGATTGTATATGCTGATTGCAATGTGTATGGACAAACAACAACTTACATTTTCTGCCATTTCAGCTTCAGTTGCAGTTTAAAAAGGGAAGCTTATAAATATTAGGTTAATTTTATAAACTGGCAGAAATTGTAATGGATACCCTCAGATCTCAGAAGACACCCCCGGACGCTATATCTGATGGGCAGTGCAGTATAGAGAGCCTATTGTCTAGTAGTTATTGTTCCCATAAGATAAGCATGGCGCCAGCTGTGTGTGCGCTCTGTTCACAGCCATGCATTCTTGATCAATACGAGTGTACATGTCTGTATTCTAATCTATAAATAAATTAAAAAAAAAGAAAGTCGTCTTTACCAGTTTTAGTAGGTTAAAGGTATTCATTACAACGCATTCACACCACAATGTGTGTTTATGGTAACACTTGGCAACCCACTGTATGTATGGTTTGTGGTGTGCTGCCATAAATTTTTGTTAGCAATGCAGAGCAGTGTTCACCACAACGCATAAATGCGATTGGTTTGCATAGTGGTACATTATGATGCGTTTTGAAACAAACAGGATCTATTTTTTTTTTTGTGAGGTTGAGATACATTGACAGCCTGTTCTTAAAAGAATGGGCTTCAATGCAGTGCTCCTTAATACACAAGAAAATATGCATAAGTGGTTGGCACTTCCGGCTAGCAGCACTAGGGACGCAAGTTCAAATCCCAACCACAGCACCACCTGCCTTGAGTTTGCATGTGCCTGTATGGGTTCCCACCCAGGGTACTCGATTTTCCCACCCAGGGTACTCGATTTTCCCACCCAGGGTACTCGATTTTCCCACCCAGGGTACTTGGTTTTCCCACCCAGGGTACTTGGTTTTCCCACCCAGGGTACCCGGCCTTCCTCCCACACTTCAGACATGCTGATAGGTTAATTAGCTCCTGTCTAAATTGGCCCTAGTATGTGTATCTATGAATGCGAGTTAGGGACCTTAGATTTTAAGCCCCTTGAGGGACTGATCTGAAAGTGCTGCATAAAAGCATTCTCTGGCGCACATGCCAACCTCCATGTTTTCACAGGGCAGCATGGCAGCTGCCATGTTACCCGGAACTAAGTGGGGATCAATGCATAGAAGTGCCTTCTAGATGGTTCCCACAGCATGTATAAAATGCCATACCTGGAATTTTTTTTAATGCGATTCTTCAGCCAGTTTGGAAAAATTTAAAAATTAAGCAGCTACAAAAACTGTAGCTGATGACTTTTAATAAACAGATACTCACCTGTCCCAGGATCCAACGTCAGCCTCACCCAAGCTGGTTCTTCACCAGTCTTCGGGTTCCTGTCGAAGGGGCGTGTCCCTGAAACATGTAGTGTCTCCAGTCGGCGATGTGTGACTCTTTGCTCCCTTGGCATTGGCAGTTCCTAATTGGCTCCAGCAGCAGGGTTTGCCCATACTCTTCGGATTCCCTTGGCTGACTTCCGCCAGGTTGTGACATCACTTCCAGGCTTTGTACACAGTGTGAGCGGCCGCTGTATACTGGCACCAACAGTTCCTATGCCTGCAGTTTGGTTCCCCCTTCATTGGACCCCTGGCCTTGTGGTCCTGGACAGGCCCCCCACCAGCGGTGTTCCTGTGTTCTTTGTCCAACGGCTTTGTACTGGGTTTCCCTAAGCCCTTGTGCCATCCATGCGGCTCCAGGTACTGTCAGTTTTTTTTATCCAAGTCTCTGCATGACCATCAATTGACTGCTGTATGCCTTGGTGAACATTTTATTATTTTTTAACAATAAAAAAGAGTTTTTCCTTTGCCTCTAAGGGGCCTATTTATGTCTGCTGATCAGCGCTGTTCACCCCTTTGATTATATCTTCTGTCCTCATGTGTCTATGAGTTTTGGACAGCAGCGGCCACAGCTACATTTAGATGTTCTTTTTGACTTTTCACTTGGCCTCTGGTCTGTGCGCCTGGATTTTAGTTTTTAGCACCTTTCTAATGAATGATTTTTCTGTAGCAGAATTATATTCATAATCTACTAACATGCGGAGCCTACCTTGTAACGCCTTCATCTGACACCGCTCCATTTTTTAGGTCAAACTTTAAACACATTTGTCTCCCTTGACTTGTTAAGCACAAGTGTATCTAGCCTTACTTCCTTCCCTGTATCCTTCCCATTGCTCTTATCGCTTCACACGAAAGAAGCCTTTTATTTTACTCTTTCAAGGAAATAAAAGAAAAAATACTGAATATTTATGTTCAACAAAAAAAGCCTTTGTTTTCAAGCCATGTAAGCGTAGCGATACGGCTCCTAATTCAGCACCGGCAGGCATTCAGACAAAGGAGGAAAGGTATGAAAGAAACTATTGAGTGCCCAATTCTGAAATGAAACAGGTTTCTCTGATAGGATCAGTAAACACTTCACTGTGGTGCCAGTCGCTTCTTCTGATCGCAGATTAAGCTGCAAATGGTGCCGTCTGCCCTCCTAAGCTGTAGATCTTCAAATTGTACATATTTTAGCACAATAATCCTTGGTTTAGAAAGCAGTGAGGCTTAACAATTGGTTAGCTTTTTATTCCCAATATCTCCCAGATTGGGTGTGGTTTTGGTGGATTACACACAAACCTTAAGGCTTGCCATATATAGGGCGAATTTCTTTCCTGCAACCATGGGACACCTATTGGGACACATGCCTTTACACGCACATGAACATATTGAGTTGGCCCACCCTTTGCAGCTATAACAGCTTCAAACTCTTCTGGGAAGGCTGTCCACGACGTTTAGGAGTGTGTCTATGGGACAGTCAAGTTCTCCACCTCAAACTCGCTCATCCATGTCTCTATGGACCTTGTTTATGCACTGGTGTGCAGTCATTTTGCTACAGGAAGAGGCCATCCCCAAACTTGCCACAAAGTTGGGAGCATGAAATTGTCCAAAATGTCTTGGTATGTTGACGCCTTAATTTCTTTCACTGGAATGAAGGGGCCAAGCCCAACCCCTGAAAAACAACCCCACACCATAATCCCCCCCCCTCCACCATGATTTTGGCGTGGGGTTGTTTTCAGGGGTTGGGCTTGGCCCTTTAGTTCCAGTGAAGGGATCGCTTAAGGCATCAGCATACCAAGACATTTTGGACAATTTCATGCTCCCAACTTTGTGGGAACAGTTTGGGGATGGCCCCTTCCTGTTCCAATATGACTGCGCATCAGTCCACAAAGCAAGGTCCATAAAGACATGGGCGAGTCCTGACCTTAACCCGATAGAACACCTTTGGGGTGAATTAGAGAGGAGACTGCGAGCCAGGCCTTCTGGTCCAATTCATTTTAAGGTCACCCATGCTCCATCCCTTTTCGACAATGTCATGAAGAGGAGGAGCTTAGTCATCATATAAAGTGGAGCCATTCAAAGGTTTGAGAAACCTGATTCAAAAGCTTAATAGAAGGATCAAGCTGCCATTGTCTGATTAGCAATTTCTAATCAGTTTTTAACCCCTACCCTGTCCCTCCCCTCCCCCCCATAAATACATGAATGAGCGAGTTTGGGGTGGAGGAACTTGACTGGCCTGCACAGAGTGCTGACCTCAACCCGATAGAACACCTTTGGGATGAATTAGGAGACTGCAAGTCTGGCCTTCTTGTCCAACATCGGTGCCTGACCTCACACATGTGCTTCTGGAAGAATGGTCAAACATTCCCATAGACACACTCCTAAACCTTGTGTACAGCCTTCCCAGAAGAGTTGAAGCTGTTTTTGCTGCAAAGGGTGGCCAACTCAATATTGAACCCTACAGACTAAGACTGGGATGACATTAAACATGTGCGTGGAAAGGCAGGTGTCCCAATACATTTGGCAACATAGTGTATATATTTGTCCATTTCTGCATTTGGGCCTCATGCACACTGAAGCTCAGAAAACCCTTTTTTACAGGCATTCTGAATTTTTTTCTTTTTCCTTTTGCCTTTAACCCCCCCCATGTGTCCATGCACGCATAAAAGTTGACAAGTAGGAGCATTAGAGGCAGAAAATAAATACATCACTTGTGCCTGCTGAAGAAGAGTGTTTGGGCTGAGGAAACACGCACGTTAATACCTTCTAATAGCCATACAATTATTATTCTGGCCAATAGAATGCATGAACGGGCATGCAAACATGTTGCTTTTACCATGTTTTCCCAGCTGCTTTTTATTCTAGGTGTTCTTTGGAACATAGTGTGCGTGAGGCCTTATGGGCTTAGCTGAAGGCCATTGTCTTGTCACGGTGACATTTATTTTTATTGTTTGTGGTTTTTGTAATCCGCAGTAAGTCCTCCTCGCCCTTCCATTTGCTGAAGCCTGGTACAGCCGGCTGTGAAGTGGCTAGTCTGAACTAAGCTGACCCCTGGCCATTGTTTGCTTGTATCAGATATACTCTGTACACTGAAGGAAGTGATTAAAGATGGAAAGACAAATACTGTGGTTTGAGCAGGGGATAAAAACAATACCGCTGATTTTGTTTGCACTCCAGCTTTGTTTTGTAAGAGTATGTTTAAGTATAATGTGGCTTTTGTTTCTGGAGTAAAAGTCAGACTATAGATTTAGACATTAAGCACTTTGCCCCCGATTATCTCTGTATGGTAGGAACATATTTATTTTCATTTAATGGGACTGGGGTGACAACCCAATGGATTTCCAATTGTGCCTCCTTTCCTTGCAATGGGAGAGAAGCTAAAGTGAACACTGGGTCCGGACACTGAAAATAATTGTCTGTCCCTTGCATTATGCCTTATTCTTATTGGGTGTCCATTGGCTTTCAACCCATTGCTCTTCCTTGGGTATATGTAAGAGTTCAGGCACTCAGAAATTGCATACAGTGCAGTGCAGATATAAAAAGTCTACACACCCCTGTTAAAATGTCAGGTTTCTGTGATGTAAAAAAAATGAGACCAATAAACCTGTACCAACAAACTGAAATCTTTTAGCTGGAGGGAAGTAAAAATAAACTAAAATATGGTTGCATAAGTGTTCACACCCTTAAACTAATACTTTGTTTTTGATTTTTTTTTACAGCACTCAGTCTTTTTGGGTATAAGTCTATCAGCATGGCACATCTTGACTTGGCAATATTTGCCCACTCTTCTTTGCAAAAACATTCCAAATCTGTCAGATTGCGAGGGCATCTCCTGTGCACAGCCCTCTTCAGACCACCCCACAGATTTTCAATCGGATTCAGGTCTAGGCTATGGCTGGGCCATTCCAAAACTTTAATCTTCTTCTGGTGAAGCCATTCCTTTGTTGATTTGGATGTATTCATTGGGTCGTTGTCATGCTGAAAGATGAAGTTCCTCTTCATGTTCAGCTTTCTAGCAGAAGCCTGAAGGTTTTGTGCCAGTATTGACTAGTATTTGGAACTGTTCATAATTCCCTCTACCTTGACTAAGGCCCATGTTCCAGCTGAAGAAAACAGCCCCAAAGCATCATGCTGCCACCACCATGCTTCACGGTGGGTATGGTGTTCTTTTGGTGATGTGCAGTGTTTTTGCGCCACACATCTTTTGGAATTTTGGCCAACAATGTCAACCTTGGTTTCATCAGACCATTACACATTTTCCCACATTCTTTTGGGAGACTTCAGATGTGTTTTTGCAAAGTTTAGCCAGGCATTTTCTTTGTAAGAAAAGTCTTGCCACTGTACCCCATAGCCCAGACATATGAAGAATATAGGAGCTTGTTGTCACATGTACCACACAGCCAGTAGTTGCCAGATATTCCTAGCTACTTTAATGCTGCTGTAGGCCTGTTGGCAGGCTTTCTGACCAGTTTTCGTCTTGTCTTTTCATCAATTTTGGAGGGACGTCCAGTTCTTGGTAATGTCACTGTTGTGCCATATTTTCTCCACTTGATGATGACGGTCTTCACTGTGTTCCATGGTATATCTAATGCCTTGGAAATTCTTTTCTACCCTTCTCCTGACTAATACCTTTTTAACAATGAGATTGCTCTGATTCTTTGGAAGCTCTCAGCGGACCATAGCTTTTGCTGTAGGATACGACTAAGAAAATGTCAGGAAAGACCTACTACTTGGGGTAATCAAAGGTACTTTAAATGACGGCAGGTGTGTACTGACTCCTACAGTATTTAACAGTTTAAATGTGATTGCTTACTTCTGAACACAGCTACATCCCTAGTTATAAAGGGGTGTGCATACTTATGCAACCACATTATTTATTTTTATTTTTACTTCCCCCTTCCCTAAAAGATTTCAGTTTGTTTCTCAATTGAGTTGAACAGTTTATAGGTCACAATAAAGGTGGAAAAAGTTCTGAAATTATTTATCTTTGTCTCATTTTTTTTTTTACATAACAGAAACCTGACATTTTACATGGGTGTGTAGACTTTGTATATCCACTGTATGTATGTAAAGATTGTTCTTAAAAATAAGAATTTTTGTTTTTTGTTTTTTCCTACCCGTCAGCCAACCATTACCTTCAATGTTTTTTTTTTTTGTTTTTTTTTTTTTAGTGACCTTAATTATAATAACCTTGTGGACTTCCCTGAAGTTATAAAGTCATTGGGCAATTTGAAGGAGCTGTAAGTTTTTTGTTTTTCTTTGTTTTCCGACTTATATTTCAGAGATTTACATATCCAAGAGTAAAAGATATGGTAGCAAAAAAGGTTAAGTCCTATCTTCATAATTCAGTATTTATTTCTTTTTTCCATTTTTAGAGGTTTTCACAGCAATTCCATTACAACAATCCCTGATGGAGCATTCGAGAAGAACCCATTGCTGAAGAGCATGTGAGTTATGTTTTCATTTTATTGTGTATTTTACATGTTAACAAAAACTTAATTAAGGTAATTAAATTTAATACTTAAAAAATATTAAAAATATATAATTATTTTTTTCGGGGGGAGGGGGGCTTTGAGTATGTATATCAGTGTAATCTACTATTGATAGATACACTATATTGTCAAAAGTATTAGGACACCTGCCTTTACACCCACATGAACTTTTAATGGCCAATCAGTCTTAGTCCGTAGGGTTCAATATTGAGTTGGCCCACCCTTTGCAGCTATAACTGCTTCAACCTCTGGGAAGGCTGTCCACAAGGTTTAGGAGTGTGTCTATGGGACCATTCTTCCAGAAGCGCATTTGTGAGGTCAGGCACCGATGTTGGACGAGAAGGCCTGGCTCTCAGTCTCCTCTCTAATTCATCCCAAAGGTGTTCTATCGGGTTGAGGTTATGACTCTGTGCAGGCCAGTCAAGTTCCTCCACCCCAAAATCGCTCACTATATTGCTAAAAGTATTGGGCCACCCCTCCAAATCATTTGGTGGAGGGGGGATTATGGTGGGGGGTTGTTTTTCAGGGGTTAGACTTGGCCCCTTAGTTCCAGTGAAGGAAACTCTTGGGGCCTCAGCATACCAAGACATTTTGGACAATTTTATGCTTCCAACTTTGTGGGAACAGTTTGGGGATGGCCCCTTCCTGTTCCAACATGACTGCGCATCAGTCCACAAAGCAAGGTCCATAAAGACATGGGCGAGTCCTGACCTCAACCCGATAGAACACCTTTGGGATGAATTAGAGAGGAGACTGCGAGCCAGGCCTTCTCATCCAACATCATTTTAAGGCCACCCATGCTCCATCCCTTTTCGACAATGTCATGAAGGGGAGGGGCTTAGTCATCATATAAAGTGGAGGCATGCAAGGGTTTGAGAAACCTGATGCAAAAGCTTAATAGAAGGATCAAGCTTCCATTGTCTGATTAGCAATTTCTAATCCGTTTTTAACTCCTACCCAGTCCCTCCCCTAGGTCCGCCCCTAAACAAGCTCTCATAAATTATCTCATAAAATGACACTGTTGGGTTCCAAAAATAAATATTAACAACAATTTTAACAATATAACATAAAGCATATCAATTCCCATCAGTGCAGCCGATCCATGCCCATCAGTACGGGTCCCATCAGTGTCGCCTCATCAGTGGCCATCAGTGCCGCGTATCATTACCAATCAGTCAGGCCTATCAGTGTCAATACGTACAGCCTCATCAGTGCCACTACCCAGCAATGCTTCAGGGAGAAATCGGGAGGATCTGCCAGCTGAATGACACAGAGGGGGGATCTCCTGCTGAGACGCGGCTTGTATATGAATAGCCGCTGCTGTCAAACGAAGTCTCGCCTCCTAGACTGGCTACTCTAATAGACCGCACACTGGTCCAATGCCGGTCCAGGAGACGGGACTTAGTTTGACAGCGGCCGGCTATTCATATAAAAGCCGAATCTAAGCAGGAGATGCCTGTTCCGGCTGCTCGATCCTTCTGACAGTTTCCTGGCTGATCGCTTATGGCAGAAGCGGTGCAGCCTTTTGTACAGGACATCAGAGTGACCCTGGGGCAGGGAGCCCCCCTGTGGGCCGCTCTGATGGCCCGCCATGAAACTGTCAGCCCAGTCCGCCCCTGCTCCACACCCGCCCTCAAATGCAAGCAGGCGTGTGGAAATTGAGGGCTGCGTGTGTGGACACTTTGCACCTTGCCCCCCCCATGCGGACGCCCATGCTCCTACCCCTCTACAGCTAAGGAAGTTGCCATCTTAGCCTCTGTTTGATTTGCAACTGCAATGGTGCTACACATGTGATCAGTCATGACACCAGCCATCTGATGATTTGACAGTTTGGTTGAAACCACAAGGAAATGTGACATGCCAGGAATGTAACGTTTTTTTGAAACCGCTAAAGCTGAACTTTACTCATAAAAATAATGTTCTTTAGCAGGGAACAGCCATTCCACAGAAATAATCATGCTACCAAAATGAGTGTGTGCTTTAAATTGCCTCCAGCATTGATCCTGTTCCTTCTTGTTGGAGGCTCTGAACAGTAAGACCCCTTTCACACTGGGGTATTTTTCAGGTGCTGTTGGGCTAAAAATAGCGCCTGAAAAATAGCTGCCTCCCCTGCAGCTAGAGCTGGGCGATTTTCTCCCCAAAAAAATCTGCGATTTTTTTTTTTTTTTTTTTTTTTTCGGACACCGCGCTTGTCCCGAGGAGCTGCGGGCAGGAGTTTTTAGGTGAGGCCGCAGCTTCGGCCTAGTTTGCGAGGCCGGACACTGCGGACTAGGCCAAAGCCGCGGCCTCACCTGAAAACTCCTGCTCACAGCTCCTCAGGACCAGCGTGGTGTCAGCGCTGGTGCTGGGGAGCTGCAGGCAGGAGTTTTTAGGTGAGGCCGCGGCTTCAGCCTAGTCCATGGCGTCCGGCCTCATGGACTAGGCCGAAGCCGCAGCCTCGCCTAAAAACTCCTGCCCACAGCTCCTCAGGACCAGCGCGTGTCAGCGCCGGTCCTGGTGAAAAAAAAATCTAAAAAAAATCGATTTGCTGAAATTTTGAATCAATTTGATCTCTCAACTCGATTCAAGATTCAAATCGATTTTTTCCCCAGCCCTACCTGCAGCCCCAGTGTGAGAACCTGAGTGCATTCATACTTGAGCGGTGCGCTTGCAGGACATTAGAAAAAGTCCTGCAAGCAGCATCTTTCAGGTGGTGCGGGAGCAGAATATACAAAAGCGCCCCGCTAGCGATTAAAAAGCGACGCTATTACATGGGCGGCGCTTTACCGCTAATGCCCCCCGCCCCAGTACGAAAGTAGTCCAAATCCGCAGAACTGAATTAATCGAATTAACGGTTCCAAAAAGGTTACATTTTTTGGAATGCTGGGATTGCTAACTGTCACATTTGCTTGTGTACTCAACCAAACTGTCAAACCATCAAATTGCTGGTATCATAACGGTTAGAAGTTAGATTGTAAGCTACATGAGCAGGTCCCTCCTATTCCTTCTGTATTGAACCGTATTGTAATCGTACTGTCCCCCTTTACATTGTAATACCCTGCGTAAACTGTTGGCGCTATATAAATCCTATATAATAATCTAATAATGTGCAGCACCGTGGCAGTTGCAGATCAAACAGAGGCAGCTTCCTTGCCTGTAAAGGATAAGAGAGTTTAATTCCACTTTAAGGCTGTCGTCAAATTCGCCTCTACAAAATCGGCAGTGTCTAAAAAATAGAGAGCAACTGAGCATGTGCAGAGTAAGGTGAGACAGTGTATTACTGAATTTTAAACCTTATAGGCTCTAAAGTCCCATTTAAATCAATGGGTTTAGTTCCACTTTAAGGGGTTACTACATGCCAACCAGCTCTTTGACACGTTTGATTACCTTTTCTGCAGACCTAGAGTAACCAAACAAAATGTTCACAAGGTTTTGGTTATACAATTCCAAATTCCAAGTGTTTCACTTGTGCCTAACAGTGACTTTTTCAATACATATGGCCATGTTGATCAGTTAATAATGGTTAGTCCGAACCATAATAGCTCTAGGCTTCCACTGTTTTGACCTAAATTATTGAAACCAGTTTTAACAGTGTATTTATTTCTCTTTTTAATTCTGACAGCCAATTGTACGATAATCCGTTGTCCTTTGTTGGGAATTCAGCTTTTCAAAACTTATCAGACCTCCGCTTCTTGTAAGTACTTGTCTAGCCTTTAGTAGAATGTGTGAAGTGAGATACTTGACACAGCAATATTGGCTCTGTCTGCTTTCTATAATTATACTGTTTAACTGTACTCTGATCTGTGGACCCCTTAAAAAGATTTTAAAAAAAACAAAGGGATTTTAATTCATTTCCAAAAGTAGTGTGACCAGAGAGAGTATGATATCATTAGAGGAACTTAAGTGTTTTTTTTGGAGCCCTGGCATGTGAGAATTTTTATGCTATTTACTAACAAGCTCGAATGCAGTCTAGGAGAACCAAACACAAAATGAAAAGGCCGTATGAAACGTGATCCTTTGTCTTTCACACCAGCTCACAGAACTAAACACACAATGATCAGGCTGCATGTAATCTGATCTTTGGGTCCTTTCTTCCAACTTGCTGTAACAAACACAGAATGGTCAAGACCAGGGGTCTCCAAACTTTGTAAACAAAGGGCCAGTTTACTGTGCTTCAGAATGTAGGGGGGCCGGACTGTGACCATCAGGAGTAGAAAATGTCCCAGCATCAGCTGTAGTAAACAATGCCCTATCTTTGGTGCCAGCGAGAGGAATTGTGCTCCATCGTTTGTGTCATTGGGAGGAACTTTGCCCCATCATTGTTGTCATTGGGAATCATTGGAAGGACATGTGTCCCATCCTTGGTAGGAATTATGCCACATCGCTTGTGTATTTGGGAGATCTTGTTCTCCATCATTGGTGTCACTGCAAGGAATTGTGCCCCATCATTGGTGTCATTGGGCCCCATTGTTGGAATCATTAGGAGGACCTGTGCCCCATCGTTGGTAGGAATCATGCCACATCGCTTGTGTATTTGGGAGATCTTGTTCTCCATCATTGGTGTCACTGCAAGGAATTGTGCCCCATCATTGGTGTCATTGGGCCCCATTGTTGGAATCATTGGGAGGACCTGTGCCCCATCGTTGGTAGGAATCATGCCACATCGCTTGTGTAATTGGGAGATATTGTTCCCCATCATTGGTGTCACTGCGAGGAATTGTGCCCCATCATTGGTGTCATTGGGCCCCATTGTTGGAATCATTGGGAGGACCTGTGCCCCATCATTAGTGTCATTGGTAGGATTTGTGCCACATTGCTTGTGTAATTGGGAGGAATTGTTCCTCGTCATTGGTGTCACTGGGAGGAATTGTTCCCCTTCATTGGTGTCGCTGCAAGGAATTGTGCCCCATCATTGGGAGGAACTGTGCCCCATCACTGTTAGTGGGTCCCATTGTTGGAATTATTGGGAGGACTTGTGCCCCATCATTGGTAGGCATTGTGCCTCGTCGCTTGTGTAACTGGGAGAAATTGTTCCCCATCATTGGTGTTACTGCGAGGAATTGTACCCCATCAATGGTGTCATTGGGCCCCATTGTTGGAACATTGGGAGTACCTGTGTCCCTATGTTGGTGTCATTGTTAGGAATTGTGCCACATCGCTTGTGTAATCAGGAAAAATTGTTCCCCATCATTGGTGTTGCTGTGAGGAATTGTGCCCCATCATTGGTGTTATTGGGTCCCATTGTTGGAATCATTGGGAGGACCTGTGCCCCATCATTGGGGTCATTAGTAGGAATTGTGCCACACTGCATGTGTAAGTGGGAGGGATTGTGCCTTGTCATTAGGAGAACCTGTGCTTCATCATTGGTGTCATTGGTAGGAATTGTGCCCCTTCTTTGGTGTCAGTGGATATAATCGTGCCTCAAGGGCCCAGATAAAAGCAAGCAAAGGGCCGCAGTTTGGAGACCACTTGTCAAGACTGTTAAATCCTCAATTTAAGCTCACAGAACCAAACACAAAATATAGCTGCATGTTCTGATCACTGACTCTATTTCATCACATAGAACCAAACCATTTCAGGCTGAACATTGAGTTTTATATGCCAGCTGTCAAAACCAAACATAAAATTATTGGAATGCATCTAATCTCATCATAGTTCTTCTCTTCCAGTCCACAGAACCATACACACTATGATCAGCCTGAAAATAATCATTTGGACTTTTATTCCAGCTGGCAGAACAAAACAAAAAATGAACAGGCTGCATATTATCGGATCCTTAAATGATCTACTCCTGCTACAAGTACCAAACACAAAACTAGGCTTCACAAAGTGTGAAAAGCTTATATTTGATGCCAACAGAAGTACCAACTTCTCCCTATCAGCTGCCAGGTCTTTTTGTATCTGCCCCGGTCTCTGTATTGTCTTTTATGCAATAAATTTGCTGATGACAAGAATGTCTGGCTGTGAACCCGGCAAATGGCAGTTGTACAAACCATAAAAAAAACTAGAATCTCCGACAATCATTTTAGCCTTTCATAATCTGAGTGCCTCCATATTTACGTTTAGTAGAGTGGTGGACTGAAGTATTTTGAAGTCTCACTGATCTTATAAGTTCAAACTGAATTTGTATCTTTTTTTTTTTTTAAACATTTATTCAATAGGGTTATTCGAGGAGCATCTGACATCCTATGGTTCCCAAACTTGACTGGAACAGTAAACCTGGAAAGCCTGTGAGTGATACAAATGACTGGGATTATTGAGCTGTACCCAGACTTTAGGATAAAACCTGGAGGATATAAAGCTGGAAAGGATTTCAATAGCAACCAATGTTCCTATCATGTTAGAAAATGAGAGGAAATTATAGTTTATAGATTGTACATGAAAAAATGTGTTGTGGGAAATTCCCTATGGGCCTGTTAATAAAATGACAGAAGTGTGTAGGAGCCTAAAACATCTGAGCTCAGGTTGATCAACTGGCTAATTCGGCAATTGCCAAAGTGGTGTGCATCTGGAATATTTGTGAATCTACGTTCACACCGGACTTAACAAACTTAGGTTATGGACAAGGGCTGATCTGTTTTAACTGATTCATTCCCGGAAGAATTTACCCCCTTCCCGACCAGAGCACTTTTTGCGATGTGGCACTGCGTCACTTTAACTGACAATTGTCGTGCGACGTTGTACCCAAACAAAATTGACTTCCTTTTTTTTCCCCCACAAATAGATCTTTCTTTTGGTGGTATTTGATCACCTCTGTGTTATTTTTTGTGCTATAATCAAAAAAAGAGCGACAATTTTGAAAAAAAAAACATAATTATTTTACTTTTTGCTATAATAAATATACCCCAAAAATATATACATTTTATTCTTCTACATATTTTTGGTAAGAAAAATCGCAATAAGCGTATATTGATTGGTTTGCGCAAAATTTATAGCGTCTACAAAATAGGGGATAGTTTTATGGCATTTTTATTTTTAATTTTTTTTTTTTTTTATTAGTAATGGTGGCGATCTGCAATTTCTATTGGGACTGCGACATTATGGCAGACACGTCGGACACTTTTGACACTTATTTGGGACCATTTATACAGCGATCAGTGCTATAAAAAGGCATTGATTACTGTGTAAATTTCACTGGCAGGGTTAAAACTAGGGGGCGGTGAAGGGGTTAAGTTAGAATCACTCCTAGGGAGTGATTCTAACTGTGGGGGGGGGGGGGGGGGGCTACACCTCACATGACAGCGATCACTTCTCCCGATGACAGAGAGCAGTGATCTCTGTCCTGTCACTTTGTTTACAGAAGCATCTCCCCGTTCTACCTCTCTGTGACACAATCACGTGCATCAGACGGGCATCGAGTCCACGGGACACGCGCACCAGCAGCACCGCTTCTTACATAGTTAGTAAGGTTGAATAAAGACACCAGTCCATCCAGTTCAACCTGAGTGAGTGTGGGTGTGTGTCTACAATTATCCTTATTTGTAAACTGAAATTACCTCTAAGATTGTGAAGATGAATAGTGGCGCTAACCCCCAAATAGTGGGGATGAGATAAGGACTCCTGCAAATCCTAATGCTATAAAGTGAGCTAAAGGTGCTCAGAGAAAAATGTATATGGAATGAGTTGGCAAAACCTGGGCAAAGTGACCTCCCCTGTTATAATGACATGTGAAAGCTAAATATAGAACACCTTAATAGATTGTGACACTCTAACAAAAATTATATTAATATATAGCCAAAGGTGATAAACCTAGTAAAAACAAATGGTGAAATCAAACAATATAATGTATTACACCCCGTGACAGTAGTGTTGGATTGATATATTAGTAGCAGCAAAAAAACAAACTAGTAAGAGAAAAAAGTTGATGTGGAATAAATTAATTAATAACTCCAACATCCAAAAATAAACATAAAAAAAAAAAAAAATATATATATATATATATATATATATATATATACACGAAAATATATATATAAAACAGAAAAAATAGTCCAAAAAACAATCGTGAAGATGAGTGAAGAAGATCCAAAAAGTGAGGGTGTCTCCAATCCGCTCAGCTGTGATTCAAAACATCCACCACACCTCCGTGACGTGATTCCACTCCCTTCTAAAGTTCAAACTCACCAGCTATTAAGGCCTCCCACTCTCGTGTTTGGCCAAACAGAGCTTCAACCCACTCTCATGGGGGTTAGCATGCGATCATACACATCTACTGCTCTATGGACCGAACACTTTCCTTGAGGTGATGGTTCACACATAGCATAAAAAGAATGCTCCAATAGTGTAATACCGTTTTTTTTTTTTTTAATTTAATCAAACTAAACTAAAAACGACTCCAATACACTCACATTCAAGATAAAAATAGTAGGCAAATCATTTCACAGCAGTTTAGGGAACATCGCGGTATAACATGCGGTGGTAAGAAAAAACACAACAGACGGCCACGGCGGACCCAGGGAGTGTGGATGCTAGCGTTCGTCTCACCCGTCCACAGCAATCGTCCCTCCGCTGATCCCCGCTCCGTCACCCTTCACTCCTTCCTCTTGCACACGTGTAGGATTGCCGTGTAGCCACGCCCCGACATGTTTCGTCACTGGGACTTATTCATGGGGTTGGCTACCCGGCAGGGCAATCGCATATTTAACCGAATCGAAAATTAGATGGGCGGGCGTAAATCACTCTGCGTCCGCACACTTCCTGTGTCCCCGTGTCCGTAATAAACAGTGCATCTCCTCATAAAAGCAACATATAAGCAGTAAGTACATATTAGCATTAAAGAGCACATGTTGTAGCGATCAACAATTAGCAATAATCAACTCTGCATAAACCGTACCCATACTTATTAGAGTTGGCTATTACATATCCAGAACTTCTCAGTTAAAATAAAAATAAATATGAAAATTAAATAAATCATGAAAAACCCGCATAATAGTGTTATCTATTATTGTGTAATGCAACATAATAAATGGACTAATATAATTTTTAAAAGGATAATCCACCCCGGCAAATATTAAAGTAGTCTAGCGTAGTGCATGACCACAATCCAGTGATATTTATTACAATCCAGTGATATTTATATTTTGTGTGGAATGTGTATATAAGTATATGGGCCCTCCACTTGATGATTAACTCAGGGGTAAATGCCTCATCTGTACGGTCCTCCTAACATATACACTGAACTAATATTACTAATAAATCAGTTGATAGTGAAGCATAGCTAACAATTACTAATGAAGCAGTTCAAGTCAAGTTCAATATTCATTCCTCTAGGGAATAAACTTTTGAGGAGAAAGATCCATCAAGTTTCCCTCTGAGAGAGGTCCCTAACCCGATTGGAGCCTCTCCAGGACTGGTGTACCACATCCAAGCCACAGAACTGTAAAAGGCTTGGGTCCTGGTTGTGTTTCTCCTTTTTGTTCGTTTCACCTTTGTTAGAGTGTCACAATCTATTAAGGTGTTCTATATTGAGCTTTCACATGTCATTATAACAGGGGAGGTCACTTTGCCCAGGTTTTGCCAATTCATTCCATATACATTTTTCTCAGAGCACCTTTAGTTCACTTTATAGCATTAGGATTTGCAGGAGTCCTTATCTCATCCCCACTTTTTGGGGGTTAGCGCCACTATTCATATTCACAATCTTAGAGGTGAATTTAGTTTACATATATTTCACAATTTAGGTGGCAGCTCCAATAGGGTCGTCATATTTGTTTTTAGCGCAGAGGTGGCAGTACAGGTTTGGGCGGTATTTTTTGACCTGTTTGCCTACAGTTTGCAATCATCCTTATTTATTTAAGATACTCATATAGCGCCGTCAATTTACACAGCGCTCCACACATACATCGCACACTCACATCGGTCCCTACCCTCAAGGAGCCCACAATCTAAGGTCCCCAACTCACATTGATATACTAGGGCCAATTTATTGAACAGAAGCCAATTAACCTACCAGCATGTCTTTGGAGTGTGGGAGGAAACCGAAGTGCCTGGAGGAAACCCACGCAGGCACAGGGAGAACATGCAGGTAGTGTCATGGTTGGGATTCGAACCAGCGACCCTTTTTACTGCTAGGTGAGAGTGCTACCCACTATACCACTGTGCTACCCACCTGTACACCCGCCCACCAGTGCCGATAAATCGGCGTGCGCTGGTCGGCAAGCGGTTAAAGACCATTACAGCGTATGTAAAGGCAGATTAGGAAAAACATTTCTGCTATGGCCTTTTTTTTTTTTCCTAGCAATGACTTTGTCATTACTTAAAGTGATATTAATGTCTCTTTTTTTTTTTTTAACATGTCATACTTGCCTGCTCTGTGCACGGGTTGTGCACAGAGCTGCCCAGATCCTCCTCTTTCCGGATCTCCTTGCCCCTCCCTCCTTCCGAATGCCCCCACAGCAAGCTGCTCTGTGTGTCTATTCAGACATGGAGCCGTGGCTCTGCCCCACCCCCTCTCTCTCCTCATTGGCTCACTGACTTTGATTGCCATTGGCTCCTGCTGCTGTCTCAGCCAATGAGGAGGGGAGTATCGGACAGCCGAGGTTCTCATGCAATATCGCTGGATTGAGATAAGTTCAGATTAATATCGGGCGGGACTGAGGAGGGCTGCTGCACACGGAAAGTTTTTCATCCTAATGCATAGAATGCATTAAGATAAAAAACGTTCTTCCTTTGGAACCATTCTAAAGTGAAGCTAAACTATCTGAGCACCACAAACTGAAAATGTTATTGAATTCATTTTAAATATTCGCAGCAAACTTATCCATCCTTTTCTCTAAGCTTTATTTTGTTGAGAAATCACTTTGAACCCCCCCCCCCCCCCCCTTTAGCATTTTTAACCATGGCCATCTTGAGTAAAGGCAGATGATTCATGTAGTATTTACTTCCTGGAATCCATCTGCCTTTGGCTAAGGCATGCAGGCGAGAATACCCCTCTTTCAGATAGAAGAAAACAAATCCCCACACAGACTCCTGGGATGTATGAAATCATTTTGGCCTAGACCAGAAAGCAACTAAAAAAAGAAAAAAAGACAAACATTCAAAACAGGTACAAATAATATACTGTACATTCCTATCTATTTACTAATGCTAGCAGCATCATAAGGATTAAAAATAGTTATTGTTGATTGACAGAATTTAGTTTAGTTTTACGATCACAAAATAACTTCAAGGAAAAAAACAAGGCTTTCTTTTTGTGATATTGTAATGCTTTTTTTTTTTTTTTTTTTTCCTTATGTAATCCATAGACTAAGTGAAACTAAAAAATAACAGCCTTGTTTCTACTTTTATCATTGTTTTAAAAGAATTCTAAATGTAAAGAGAAAACCCGTTTTATTCCATTATTTGTCTTTTTTTTTTTTTTTTTAAATGACACTAAAATGAAGATTTTAGACAAAATATTGCAACATTATTTACAATTATTTACAAATGGAATAAAAGTTTGTTTAATGAAATAATAAAAAAATAAAAAAAATTTAACAGTCTTTAGGAAAATAATGAAGGGAGGAGTTAATTTGGGGTGATTAGGGTAAACCAAGGGTTAAACAGGAAGGTATTAAATTAAACAGAGAAATTCCATTTTTTTTTTTTTTTTGTTTTTTTTATGCAGATCATCCAATGTATTAGTCGATGAAATGTAACTTTGTATATCTCTCATCTGGCATGGTTTTATTTTCTTATGACAGCTGCCTTATTAAGTCCTGGTTCACATGAGTGCGATTTCTCATGCAACATGAATTGTACAAAATCGCCATCTTTAGAAGGATGACACTTGAGTCTCTTTTATACAGCCCTGTTCTACCTTCTCTACCTTTAACACCATCTAAGTAATTTAGCAGGTACAATTGTGCATTGCTCACATGCAATAATATTTCTGCAGATTGCTACCTGTCAGGTCAGAGTTGGCGGTGGTGGAAAAAAATTGGGAACTGACCTCAGTAGGGGAACCTGTCAGTGACTTTAGAAACCATCTTTTGATGTCTAAAATATGTTTTTTCTTTAAATATTTGACATAGCAACCTATAGATGAAGATCAAGTTTCAAAATACCTTGTGTTTTACAGGACGTTAACAGGAACAAAGATCAGAAGCATTCCACTGAACCTGTGCCAGGAACAGAAGATGCTTCGATCTCTGTAAGTTAATACATCTTTAATTTGCTTATATGTGCCATGTTGCTTTATCCTGGTATGAAATTTATTTTGGGTCGACGTTCACCATCAGTTATACCAAACATATATTTAAAAACACTACGGAATCCAGTTATGAAAGAAGTACTATGGTACATTTTCAGTGTGTAAATAGCCAAAAGTACCAAAACCTTTACCTGAATTTAATTTTTGATCAGCTTGACATTTTCTTTTTGCTCTGATTGCAAGATCAAACACATTTTTAACATTCTGCCTTTAGTTACTATTTCTGTGTTGGAGCGATCGGCATCTTTGCTGAACAAATAGGAAGACAAAGTAAGAGGATAAGCTGTTTGAGATTGTAGTGTAAAATAATGTTATGGACCTCAGCAGAGCCAACTGGCACTGAAAAAATTAGAAATAAAGTAACTTTTTTTTTTAAGATTTCAGTTTTTCAAAAAAAATGCGTGTATAAAAAAAATTAAATAAAAAAAATAAAGAGGAATCTACATTTCAACTAGTTGCAGAATTAAAGCACTAAAGAAATACTAAGCCAGAAATACGTAGAAGTAATATAGGATCAGAAACTGTAAGTTGAAACAAAGTTTTCAATTTGGGTGTCTTGCTGATTAAGTAGCTTCAATACCTTGTAGTAAAGGTGCACCGAATGGAAATTTTGGTGCAGAAACTGAAAATTCAGAATGCTCTTAACTGAAAATGACAGTTTAAAAAAAAAAAATATATATATATATATATATGTGTGTGGTGTGTATGTGTATATGTATGTATATGTATGTATGTGTATGTATATATATATATATATATATATTGTAATCAGCTTTTTAATTATTATAATAAATGAATATGAATTTTATTGTTGGCCATTATTGGCACCTTTAGTGCAAGAAAAGCTCAAGAAAAATGCATCCCTTTAAATTCTATGCATGTCTTCACACTGGTGGGTTGTGGTGTTAAAAACCTTGCTTGCTGCATTTTTGGTCAGTTAAAAACACATGAAAAAATATGAAAAACGCACCATAAGCACAGTAAAATCGTGTGCATTTTTGGCGCCATTATCACCAACTTTTTCTTTATCGGCAAAACACTATTTTCGATCGATATGTTTTGGTACATCTCTAGGAGGAGAGAGATCAGTGTTCATACTTTGTTTACACACACACAGATCCTGGTTCTCACTCTGTCACAAGCGATCGCGGGTGCCCGCCGGGCACTCGTATCGGCTCTGGCGTGGCGCCTGCCCCCTAGTGGTCAAAAGGCGAACTGACGTACAGTTGCATCGTTTCGCCCAGGGGAGCCAACCTGCCGCAGTACAACTGCGGCGGCTGGTCGGGAAGGGTTTAAAAAAGAGGTCATAAAGGCAGCAATTTTATTTCTCCCAATAGAGGTTTCCTTTAAATTGAACATGGAGGACAAACAAGTTGCCCCTGCAGCATCTAATCCTCACACGTCCCTTTTCGCACCACTCTGTTCACTGTTGGGAGTGAAGAGATTAAAAAACCTTCTGTAAGCTCAAAGTCAACTTTCCCTGCTGTCATATGACAGTGCTGGACCAATCACCAAGCACCTGAGTTGTCATATGATCCCCATCCTTATAAATACAAACTGTTTCTCTATGCTCCCATCAGCAAAGGAATTAGTGGGGTAGCAAAGAGTGGTATATATGTAAGTAGGGGCTGGCATGAACACACATTGCTTTCATTAAAGGGAACCTAGAAAGGTAACACAGTGGAGCTGCCATTGTTTTTGGGCTCTGGGGATGCCCTTCCATCACTAACTTTACCATTGGGTGAGTCACAGATGCAGGAGAAGTACATGCATGTAAAGTATACATGCTTTTTTTTTTTTTTATTGATGGACCAAATCGTGAAGCAAGTAGAGAGCTAATACCTTCCAAATAAGTCAGCAATGACCATTCCTATAATTTTTTTATGCCATTCATATTTCTGTCCTGAGTTGTTCCCGTTTGAGTGGTTTTTATGGTGTTCTTTAAGAAGGCTACAGTAGACAGTACAGTACAGTAGAAGACTACAATTTAAATATCTTAATTCTCGTTCTCCTTTTTTTGTCTTAGAGACCTTTCCTACAGTGAAATAACAGATCTGAATGGATTGAAAGGATGCAGTTCATTGGAGGAAATGTAAGCAACAGCCCCTATCAAATGGTCTATTTAATGGTTAAAGCAGCCATGGACAAGACAGATCTTTGATCGACTAAGGCTAGCCATACATGTTTAGTTTTCTCTCATTCTTCCTTGCATTTCAAATGAGTGAAATCAATTGATTCCCCCATCCACACTAAACACCATGGATGGAGGAATCTAAACTGTAGGCTGTTGGATTCAAACAGCTGAGACTGCCTGAATACCTGAACAGTGACTGCATCTGATTGTATGCAGTCACTGCTCAGCTGATTATTTTCCAGCTCCTTCGGGCATTTTTGAACCAGGTGGTGCTGACAGGGACACCTATGACTTGAATTTCACTCGATTCAGCTGGAATTGCAGAAACTTGAGCAGCGTATGGCCAGCTTTAGACACAATTTTATCCACCCGATCCCCCATGTATCTTAAGTATTCATAGAGGCACATTTTTTACTATTTTGTGCCCTTTCTTATAAATTTTTGGACCCTTTTCACAGACTTGTCAACATTTCCTTGTCATTGCTTATCACTACTTAATAAGATAGACGTGGGTGGTGGTTCTAGAAATTCCTTGGCAAATCCAGAAGACTTTTGCAACTAAAAAATTATTGGCAAATAGGCTTCTTTTTTATGTGACTGAGTAATGTAGGTTTAGCAAGATTAAAGGAGAAGTAGGGCCAAAGATATTTCAATCAAACTTCTCCTGTGGGTCACGGGAGAGTGCACTTAGTTCTGCACTCCTTTGACCCATATTCAGCCGACCGTAGGCTAAAGTCTGCTGTTAGCTGGCATTACTTAGCGGGTCCAAGCTCTAGAGGGATCCAGTCTTTAATGCTGGGGTCCACCCAGAGGGCTCAGTGGCAGCTGGCTCAGCCTCTCGGGGCATTGCTGAGAGCCTGAGCCAGCCGGTCTCGCCCCCTCCACAGCCCAGTGCTCCACTGAATACTGAGAACCGAGTTAATTAACAAACAAGCCCAGAGGTACACAGTCTAAAATGCCTTCATAATGCCAATGGTCTTGCTGCCCTCTCAGGACGATGTGTATCCTCAGACTGAAAAAGAACAATAGGAAGGGAAGGGCGCACCAACCTAGAGCATTACCTCAATGAAATGTATTTCAATATAAAAACAGCAATAAATATACTCCCAAACGTAAATTGTGTAAACACATATCCTAGCAAGGGAAATTGACTGCCTGAAGGTCTAATCAAGTCCATCAATACTACTAAAAGACCAGGAGGCGTCCAAAAATGACTGACGCATTTCACCAGAGCCAGGGTAGTGAAGATGGTTCTCCCTTGAAATGCATCGACCATTTTCGAATGCCTCCTGGACTTCCGGCAGTACCGACGGACTTGATTATAGACCTTAAGGCTGTCGATAACATATGCTATGCTATGATATGCGTTTACACAATTATGTTTGAGTATATTTGTTATTTTTTTTGAGGTAATGCGCTAGGTCGGTGCACCCTTCTCTTTCTATTTGGTACCGAGAAACGAGTGTAGAAGTCTTTCACTGCTAAGTTCTTGGTCTTGGAGGCAGCAGGGGACAGATGGTAGGTTTTTTAAAATCCCACACTTTTTTCTTTTAATATCACCAAAACATAGAAGAAACAGAATTTAAATTTTATGTAAACTTGTTTATTTTTGTTTTTTTTGTCTTTTTAAAATTTGGATTTTTCTTCACTTCCTGTCCCTTGAGACACAACCGGAATTGAGAGGATATCTTTCTCCAAACTGAGTGGAAATTCTCTTACCAAATTGTCACCATCACTTTCTGCCCAGGTAGCAATTGTCACTGTTAATCTTCCTAGTGGGAACACGTACGACAATATAAACCTGAAAAGAGTTCTAACCCCTCAACAAAAATAGTTTTGGTATAAGATCTACTTTACAATAGGTCTCTCCTCCTTTTCTTTTTTTTTCTCTCCAGTACATTGACAGGTGGATTAAACCTTTTTTTTTATTTTGGCCTTCCATAATGTGTTTTGATTTTGTATAATCTTATTGTACACTTGTAAATACTGGTGTGGCATCAGAAAAGCTTTTAAAATGTGTCTGTGTACTAAGTAAACTTTCATATGGCTCCTGTCATAAAACATTGATGTCAGTTGCTTGGTCTATAATTATTTTTTATATATTACACAGCAGGTTAGAATTTGTAGATTAATGTGTTTGTTCTACTTATAGTTACCTGCAACACAATCAAATTACTGAAGTTCAAAACGAGTCTTTACAAGGCTTGACATCGTTGCGTGTGCTGTAAGTATGGAGTCTGATGAAATACTCTTATCTATTCCCTACAATAAGTTAACCTCTATTCCCTGGCTGTCCTTGATGTATATCTCAGGCAGTTAAATCTTTTTAGCAGAAGTGATGGGAGATGGCTGTATGGCAACTGGGACTGCAAATCTGTGGTCACCATATTAGATGCACCACTTTAGCAGAATTATCCGCCAAGGTTATTGCCGTACCTGTGAATATTCACATATAAACTTTTATTCTGGTCTTGAAGGGGAGCCATTCTTGGCAGTACTCCAGAGGCGATGCCAGCAAGCTCTCTTGATTGGCTGGCAGGGGATGATGCAACTCTGCACATGTGCACAGGAGTTCATTCATCCTGGCACCAAGGCGTACCAAGAATGTACAATGTGTTTTAAAGTGATTGCAAGTAAGTTTGCTTGCCTGCTCACAATTTTTTTACTTCTTCACTTTATTTCCATTTCAAAAATAATCTATTTTGCCCCTTTTGGACAAAGTAACAACTTCTCTTGATTGGGCACCTTTCTGATGCTCCCCTGCCCATCTGTTCACCTGTAGGAGCGATGACTCCAATCCCTGTGTAGTCTGTGTTGATCTATGTCTGAGCTTACACAGGGTTTAAAGACATTTTCCCCCCTGTAACATGACTTCAGGTAATACCAGGTGAAATTCAGATACTTACATGGCTTGTATTTACAAAATTGAATGTAAAGATGTAGTAATGAGTAATAAACTTCTATATCTACCTAGGGTTCAGCTTTAAGGAAACAATGGGGATGATTTACTAAAACCTGGGGAGTGAACATTTTGGTGCAGCTCTGCATAGAAACCTATCCGCTTCCATTTTTTTTTGGTCAAAGCTTGATTGAACAAGCTTAATTTAGAAGCTGATTGGCTATTATGCACAGCTGCACCAGATTTTGCACTCCCCAGTGTTAGTAAATCAACCTCAATGTCACTTTGCCCATGCAGGCTAAGTAACAGGGTCTGTGTAAAGTCATCCCAACTAACTGAAATGTACCTCTCCAACAACCCACCACCTGGTGCAAAAATACCTACAGTAGTGCTTCTGGGTATGGGGGAGTTTGTGGCCTCCTCCCATGAGACCTAGCATTGGCCCAAGCACCGTCACTTGACAGTGGCAATGTAATCAGTCTCTCTTGAGCTCCAATACAAGCCAACACCTAATTCTTTGGCGATTGCAGAAGTGAATGTCTTTTCAAGGGCCTCCTGGGAGGGGCAGAGAGAGAATCTGTTGCGCGGAGTATAGATAAGCTGAACTGACCTGTGTTTGGCAAACGATCCAAAACCAGGCTGTCTTTATTCTTGCAACGGCAGCCCACACAGTTTAATTGGTTGCTAAGATGTTAGCGGGCACACCATAACAACCAATGAACTGTGTGCCCACCTTCATCTTGGCAACCAGTGAGGCTGTGTGGGCTGCCCAGTATTCTTCTTTGCTAGTATACAGGAGGCCTGGATGCGGATTGATCGGACGTTCGCTAAGCTCAGGCCAGTTTGGTTCTTAGTGTTGACAAATAAGAAGTAGACCTACATTTCAGCCCACCAGAATTATTGACTGGAATTGCCTGGCAAAGCTTCATTTGCTGAAACTAGTGAAACTAGGGATATTTTTTTAAAGGATTAGTAATGTAGGTTTGTTGTACCATTGCAGAGACCTCAGCAGGAATTCCATCCGTTGGATTCACAGTGACGCTTTCACAACTTTGGCTTCCATATCTAAACTGTAAGTGCATTCTCTTCCTCCTTTCCTAACATTACCAAGCTGCTTTTCATTTTCTAAGAGGATTTACTTTCTAAAGGGTTTAATAAGATCACAGACCCCCAGGGTAGAAACAGAAACCACGTAATGTAACATTAAAACAACAAACATGCTTTGAAAGTGCATTTTAGTCAGATTAAGATTTTTGCGGTGATATAGGAAATGTCAGATGCATGTCCAGAAGTGAATTCTGTAATATAGTATTATAAACCATGGTTACAAGACAACACAGACCTCCAGTGGCCTCATGTCAAAACGATCCTACATGTTTAGTAGGATTCCAGTTTAAATTAAGTGGATCCACGCTTAAGGAAAGGTATGTCTATCGAGGGATGTAACTATGCATCCTTCTAGGGATACAGAATCGTTTTTACTTCTGTTTCCAAGTATATAGACATTTGGGCTGTTGCAGTCTGTATAAATTATTATATAGGAATACTGTGTTAGGCCCTCAGTGTTTCTGAGCCTCACAGTGATTGCATGGGTGGCTATGGTCATAATGACAGTCAAAAAGAATGTGGAGCCGCATACCAGTTGCCAGCTGAATCACCATGTGTAGAAAAATGGCTTAAGCTGGTCTCCTCCCAATCCATGCCCCTTGGAGGCGTTTCACGCTCCCACAGGCTTAGTCGTACATCTATGACTATGTCCGTGGAGGGGTGAACCACATTAGAGGGACGTAGTTTGGGAGGAGAAACACTGAAGCTGTTCTACACATGGTGATTGGGTTGGCAACTGGTATGCGGCTCCTTATTCTTTTGGATAGTCATTTTTGGTAGGCTGGACAAACCCTGGTAGATGCCACCAACCAACAGAAATGAAGCCATCGGGCTGTTGTGTGTTTGTGCTTGAAGCAGCACTCTTTATTCTTCTTGGGGTCACAGCTGTTATAACTTTAGTTATGCACTATGGGGGTTATTTACGAAAGGCAGATCCACTTTGCACTACAAGTGCAAACTACAAGTGCAAAGTGCACTTGGAAGTGCAATCGCTGATTTTATTATCCAATCATGTGCAAGCTAAAATGCTGTTCTTTATTTTCCTTGCATGTCCCCCTCGGATCTACAGCGACTGCACTTGTAGTTTGCACTTGTAGTGCAAAGTGGAGTTGCCTTTCGTAAATAATCCCCTAAGTGTCTTATAGCAAATCCCCTTATTAGTAAGTGCCACCTTGGTGTTACTGTTTCTTCACCAGACTAAGTCGTCTTATTTGATTGTCATTGTATCTCAATTGTTTAACTGTAATACCTGTCTTCACCGGTAGTAGTGCTAAAGGTGCACAAAAAGAGGGGGGAGAAACAGATTGTTTCTCTAAAGAAGGTCAACAGAGAACACTAGGGTCAAATACAATACCAGCTTTATTAATTACCAAAAAATATATTTACCCAATTATAGTAACAAAAGTGAAGTTAGAGACAGTATGGACAGACGGTTATAACAAACATGTTAAAATTGGACAACGTTGTCACAAGGGATATAAAATCAAAAGGGAGCCGCGGCCATGCACCCACACATTCTCATCATACACACTGGATGTAAAGTATTTTCAGGATAGTCATGCACATTAGGTAGCACTTGCCTTGAGAGATCCCTTGAGAGATCGCTCCATCTATGGTCCAATTTTATGATTGTTTGATTTGTCAGATCATCCACCCACTCACATTACCTCCATACTAGTGATATAGGACTGTTCCTGCCCAATTGGACACCCAATACTAGGAATTAATTCCGGCAATTGCTACCTAATGTGCATGACTATCCTGAAAATACTTTACATCCAGTGTGTATGATGAGAATGTGTGGGTGCATGGCCGCGGCTCCCTTTTGATTTTATATCCCTTGTGACAACGTTGTCCAATTTTAACATGTTTGTTATAACCGTCTGTCCATACTGTCTCTAACTTCACTTTTGTTACTATAATTGGGTAAATATATTTTTTGGTAATTAATAAAGCTGGTATTGTATTTGACCCTAGTGTTCTCTGTTGACCTTCTTTAGAGAAACAATCTGTTTCTCCCCCCTCTTTTTGTGCTACATGTTTAAAAGGCCAACTTGAACTGCATCCAGACTTTTCTGTCTGCATGATAGGTCTATACCTACCCGCGGAAACTAGCCATTATTGCTAAATTATTACGGGTTGATCCGGGCTAAAATCCTTGTTTTTTTGTAGTGCTAAAGGTGACCTCTGATAATGCAGTTTTTGTTCTAAGCAAAAGAAGTTTTTGGGATTGGGAGTCCCTTCTGCATTGAACTTGAAGGTCTCTCAAGATGAGGTCCACCTTTGGTTAAGACGCCTTTCACACTGGGGCGCTTTTCAGGCATTTTAGCGCTAAAAATAGCGCCTGTAAATCGCCTCTCAAGCCACCCCAGTGTGAAAACCTGAGTGCTTTCATACTGGGGCGGTGTGCTTGCAGGAAGGGAAAAAAAAGTCCTGCAAGCAGCATTTTTTGGGGGAAGTGCGGTAGCGTTGTATACACCGATTTCAAACCGCCCCTTCCCATATAAATGAATGGGCAATGCTGCCGAAGCGCCGCAACACGGGTGCTATTAACCCTATTAAAAGCAACCCGCTATCGGCCGAAAAGCAGCGATATGTGGGAAAGGAGTATTAAAGTGTACTCTTTACCGTTATTTGGACTTTTTTCATTCACTTCCTTCCCTTACCTCTTACACAATTTAAATATCATGTTCATTTTTTGCTTTTAAGTAAATGTAACCTCAGCCACTTTTAGTTCTTGCCTATGGGGAAAGTGGTGTACCCTTAGCTGCCTGCAACCTCCTAGAATATCCACTTCAATGTGTCCTAGAAGGCTGCAAGTCAGTAAGTGCCAAAGTATTATGGCACTTATATGGGGAATAAAGCAAAAAAATAAGGTATTTACTAAACACAAAAAAATACTGTGTAAGGGTGAAGGAAGTAAAAAGGAGTCCAGTCTATGTTTAAAGATACACTTTAAAGTGGAAATCTTCTTAAATCCAAACTCCAGGCAAAAATTTTTCTTTTTGTTGTGGGCAAAGTTGGTGTACTAAACAGGCAGTGGTGTATTTTGACTGTGTGCTGCCCCACTCTTAATTTGTCCCACCCCAGCCACAGTATACCATTCTTGTTTCACAGTGAACAGCTGTGGCTTCCTCATCAGACCCTGAGACAAGATTCGTCCAAGTGCCATATATGTGGTCAATGGAGCCGCTGATGAGGCGGCGCTGGTGGGCAACACTGATCATTGGGGCGCTGATGATCAGTGCCATGATTATCAGTGTAGATATTCCCTTTTTCACTGATCACAGATCACGCCGGGTTCTGGGAGGGTGTCAATAGATCTCCTTCCAGAACCGGACGACCACACTGTAGCCGTCATTCGGCTATAGCGTGGTCGCCTGGGGGGCAATGCCACCCAAGGCAAACGCATTGTTTGCCTCGCACAGACATGCCCCTGTATACAGGGAAGCTAAAAGCCCACTTTTAGGCTTTAAGAATAGAAGAAAGCCATAAGTGACATACCACTGGGGTAACCAACAACTACCACAGTATTGGTGCCTGGAGTTAAGCTTTAAAGGCTGTTAAAGAACAAAATGTATAAATGCAGCATACAAGCCCTTTTTCTGCAAGTACAAAAATATTCCAGTTGATTCTGCCAGAAATCTTGTGTCCTTGTCCTGTGTATTGAACTGAGATCTCAAACAATGTTGTTGACTTTTTTGCTATCTTGTTCGAACTATATAACACCACCTATGTAATGGAGGTGAGGTGTTTCAGGAGAGTGACAGTGCTGCTCCTCCATAGATACAGTGCAAGTGAGTGAGTGTTGTCACCCTAGGGCAGGAAGTGTAGTACTGGCAGAATCACTAGATGAAAATTAGGAGGAAAAATGAATGCAGCCACTACATCTAAGGCCCGTAAAGCTGCAATATATTACATTTATATTATTTTTTTTTTTTTTCTTTGTTCAGGGAGGGTGGGGATGGATACACTTTTTTGTTTTGTTTTGCTTGTTTTTTTTTTTTTTTTATCTGGCAGTCTGCTGATATGTACTTGTGTTTTCAGAGACCTCAGTTTTAATGACCTGACAACGTTTCCTACTGGAGGACTTCATGGCCTAGCCCAGCTAAGGCTTACGGGCAATCCTTCCTTCAAAGAGTCACTGCCTGCAAAAGACTTTCTGAAACTCCAGTAAGTGTTTTTTCCAATGCTCAGTTCTTTAGTCACTGTGTGGTAAGGTAGAAATGAAAACCCAATGGTCCAAGCAATAACTGGAACCAGGCACAATAAGAATAGCCATATACAGCTCGAATGTAAACAATTTCTACTGAATCAGCCAAAATTTGGCCATGGGTGCCTTTTCAAGCACCACCTGACTTTATAGAAGTCTGTTTGAAAACAGACTGAACTGGGTGGAAAATTATTTTGGCACAGTCAAATCTATCATTGTTGGCTCATCCACATCCTGCAGCCAATTTAGATGTACATGGTTTTTGTCAGAATATAACCTTGAAGAAAAACTATCCAGTTCAAATTGTATTTGTGTCTGTACGACCATTATAGTTTTCTTTACTTTTTTTTTTTTTTTCTATCGATGAAGGTGTAATTTTCTTTTTTGATCTTGACACATCTGTGCAATGTATCATTTATCACATAATGTATTACATACCACTTGTTCTTGATGTTGGGTTCCTGTCTATTTTTAAGGTCAGTGTCTGTCCCGTACGCTTACCAGTGCTGTGCATTTTCTGCATGTGACTCCTACTTGACCTCAACTATTGAAGATGATGGATCAAAGTATCAGAAATTACTGATGGACCATGAGAAAGGTATGTAACCACCAGGTTAAGACTGGGTAAAACAGACAGAAAAGATATACTAAAGAGCACATTGGAACTAGCAAAGTAAACCAAGATGTCATTTATTGTCACACTATTGAAGTTAATCTTTCAGCAAATTAATGAAAAAAATTAGTTTTGATTGGGCCACATTGGTTGGTTCATCTTTGTTTGAAATGTTTTTGCCTTTTCTCAATGTAGATCCCTTCATGCAGGAAATCAATTGAAAATATGGAGACCTTCTACTAATGGAATAAAGACTCTTCACTTAGCAAAGTTTATGTTCTAGAAAAATATTAAAAGTGGAATTTTAAAGTAAAGGCATACATAGTATATGAAAATGTTTAAACCCCTTTCAAACTGAGAAACATACAGAGCATAGACTACAGGGTGTGAAATCCCAATTATTTTGTGAGGTCAATGCTGTAACACACTTTGCCTTGGATTGTTCGTTCAAATGTAATCTTTAATGTTACCCTTGGAAATTCTAAAAGACTCTAAAGACTAGAATGCAGTTCATTATAATTGAAATTCACTTTTGGGTGGGCAGGCATGACGACAAGGCAGAGCGAGGATGGATGTATTATAAAGTACCTCGGCTTATACTCGAGTATATGCTGTATTTTTCCAGGCATTAACTAATTTTATCCCCAAACCTTCCTAGGAGCAAATGGGATTCTTTAGAACATATCTCAGCTTTTTTTTTGTAATAACCTTGCTGCCATAGTGAAAAATAACTTTGTTTTACTCCCTGTTCCAATACCAGGCTTGTATAATTCTTGCAGGGGCTCAGTTCCTATTAAAGTATGCACACCCCCAGAACCACATCTCCCAAGAACCCTTTTTCTACACACTGTATGTGAACATGTTTTTTGGAGTCAAGGCATGTCTCTTGGGGACATTTTGCATTGTTTTGTTTGGAAATGTATGCATGTGAAGAGGGATAGGTGTAGTTCTGTAGTCCAGCAGGCAGGGCTGATAACGCTGCTTAGGATTGCAGTGCAGCAAACGCACTTTGCCATTCCATAAAGGAAGTTTGGAGTTGATAGATTTTTTGCCATACATGCAGCATTTTTTTTAAATGGGTAGAACATGGAGAAATGTGTCTGTATTACAAAGATAGACTGAGTATTGAGCTTAAAATGTAAACTTTTCTGGAGTGTGTTATCGGCAACCTTTTTTTTTTTTTTCCTTTTTTTCTGGCTATATCTAGTTATGTTTTTTGCTATATCTGGGTATATTTAGAGAAAGCGGTAACAGGCACACCTTATGATAACTGCCAGTTAATTACACTTTGCTTCTGATGTCACAGGAGCCCTTGAAGATTATATGATCACCGAGGATGAGAAAGATCATGTCCAGGCTGCTGTCCACTGTAATCCATCCACAGGTAATTCTGTTCTGGGTGTTAAGAATCCTGTTCTCTGCAAATGCTGATTTTTCAGAAAAGATTATCAAATGGCAACGGGTGGGAGAGGAAAGAAAAGTGTCATGAATATGGCATACACATTGAGATCAGATAAATAGTGTTTTACTGCATTTTGGGGGAAAATAAAACAGCAGAAAGCCTTTGTAAATTATCAATACTTTTTACAAAATAAATGTTTCTGAGTTATGTTCACCGTATTTAAAACGATCAAAACAATCTGTGGAAAAATTGCCCTGAGTGGCAGCAACTAAGCCATTGGAAATTGACTTCTAATAAGTACTGTCCATGTCCAAGCTGTTAATCCATGTACGGAGTAACTTACAGCCCCATTATTTACCTGCACATAACATTTGAGGCATCTGCAAGTATTTGTACAATTAAGCAGGTTCTTTAAAGAGACTCACTATTCATTTGCAATGAAAATGGTTAATCATTGCTCTTCCAACAACTAGTAATTGCTGTCTCAAAGAAATTACGCTGGCTCAATACTGATATATTTTTTCTTAAGTGTTGGAAACCTATTTTTTCCTCAAAGTTTCAATAAATATTAGAAAAAGAAATTACACTGGCTGAAACATCCTAGGCATCCAGTACACTTCCAGAAGTGTCAAATGCCTGGTTCCTCTCTGCCTGTTGAAATTTCTCCGGACCCTACTTTACAAGACACAATGGGGGACCAGGCACCTAGAAGTGGTCTGGATGCCAAACATGGTTCAGTCGGCATAGCTCCTGGACACAACAGGTATTGGTGGTGGGGAGGTTAGTAAGTGCTAACCCTATTCTGTGCAAGCATGGCTTTGGGTTCAAAGTTGAAAAAAAAGCAACTGGGCCTTTTGAAACACTTTACAACCTTTGGTAGTCTAGATCTGGCCCACCATCTTCTGTGTCTCAATGTTGATTCATCAGTATTACTGCAGCTTGACTGAGTGAGATATAGGAATTTTTGTACCAGATCTTGACCCTGGGAACTAAAGTCCGAATTTGCATAATTGAGCATGCAGGATTCCAGCCTTCTGCTCAGAAAGCTATATAACATATCTGGCAAACTAGCCATAAACATTAAGGCTCGGTTCACATATATGCGAGTCAGATGTGGTTTTAACCGCGTCCGATTGGCATAACATATGAACTAGACCAGCTTTCAATGGAGCTGGTTCATACCTGTCTGGGACAGCTGCGGTCTGTTTTTGAAAAGGGTCCTGTGCGATTTTGTGTCCGGTTGGAATCGCACCTGAACCGGTGAACAAAACCGAGCCAGACGTGTGAACCTAGCCTCAAGCATAGCCTGGCCCTGGACTGGCAATGACCAATGTCACCTGTGTAAGTGCATGATTTGATTTGAAAGTTACCGGACAGTCTTTTTTTTTAATTTTCAGCTTTATGTATTTTTTTTCTAGCTTTGTTTTAGAGAATAAAGTGCAATTTTTAAATCTTTGTCCCTTATTCAAGCAAATTTCCACATATAAACTTACAGCCGTTGCGTTTCTCCTGCTGTTCTTGGACAGCTTAGGTTTGCTCATGTTGAAATTACAGAATGGAACAGTCTTTCCAGTAATGAGATGAGTTGTGAAAAAATATTTCTGGTGTTCAGGTTTCTAGCAGTCAGTGCAAGCATTGATGTCAACTTTCACTAAATCAGATAAACCATCTGCCTATGTTCAAATAGTCTTTATCTGATGTGGATCTTATTATTTTATATCTATTTCTAGTTTAATCATTTATATTAAAACTTTTTTTTTTTTTTCAGGCGCTTTCAAACCTTGTGAGTACCTCCTTGGCAGCTGGATGATTCGGCTGACGGTGTGGTTCATCTTCCTTTTAGCCCTCATCTTCAACATCGTTGTCATTGTGACCATGTTTGCTTCCTGCTCTTCACTGACATCCTCAAAATTCTTCATTGGTCTCCTCTCTGTCTCCAATCTCTTCATGGGCATTTATACTGGCATTTTGACAGTACTGGACACGGTCTCTTGGGGACATTTTGCAGAGTTTGGCATCTGGTGGGAAACTGGCAGTGGATGCAAAGTGGCTGGGTTCCTAGCAATTTTCTCTTCAGAGAGTGCCATTTTTTTCTTGACCTTGGCAGCCATCGAACGGAGTTTGTCTGCAAAGGATATAATTAAGAAGGAAAAGAGCCAGCATTTAAAGAAATTTCAGATTGCATCAATTCTTGCTCTGTTTCTTGCCATAGCAGCTGGATGCTTGCCATTATTTCATGTCGGAGAGTTTTCTTCCTCTCCTCTTTGCTTGCCTTTCCCGACAGGAGAAACGCCCTCCCTGGGCTTTACAGTTACCTTGGTTCTTCTTAACTCGCTGGCTTTTTTGGTCATGGTTATCACCTACACTAAACTGTATTGCACGTTGGACAAGGAAGACCTCTCAGAAAGTGCAGAATCCAGTATGATCAAACATGTGGCCTGGCTGATCTTCACCAACTGCATCTTCTTTTGTCCTGTTGCTTTCTTCTCCTTTGCACCACTGATCACAGCGATTTCCATAACTCCGGAAATCATGAAATCTGTGACTTTGATATTTTTCCCTTTGCCAGCTTGCCTCAATCCAGTACTGTATGTGTTTTTCAACCCCAAGTTCAAAGAAGACTGGAAACTTTTGAAGTGGCACTTGACAAAGCGAAATGGCTCTGTTGCAGTTGCAACCAATGCGCAGAGAGGATGCATGACTCAAGATTTTTATTATGACTTTGGAATGTACTCCCACCTACAAGGTAACTTTGCAGTGTGTGATTACTGTGAGACTGTTCTATTAAAGAATCCACTTCCTTGCAAACACTTGATAAAGTCTCACAGTTGTCCTACGTTAGCAGTTGTGCCTTGCCACCGATCGGAAAACTACTGGTCAGACTTTGGTACTCAGTCAGCCCATTCAGATTGTGCAGACGAGGAAGATTCTTTTGTATCAGACAGTTCTGATCAGGTCCAGGCCTGTGGTCGTGCCTGCTTTTACCAGAGTCGTGGATTTCCCTTGGTTCGTTATGCATATAATATACCGAGAATGAAAGACTGAGACAAAACTTCTAAACTTATTTCTGAAGGACTGTAGCAGTGGCCATAGAGCACAAATCATTAAGGACCCAATAGCAAAGGGAGCACTTTTGCAAGCACATCGCTTAGAAGAAGGGAAGTGGACAAGGGCTTTAGGACTCAGACAAAACCCTTTGAGGTCTTTGAAGCAACATGTGCTGAGTTGAAAAACTCTAATATACACAGTAATGCCTCTGAGGAAGTCAAAAGACTTTTAAAAAAATAATGTGTAAACCAAAAATTTACCTGAAACGTTTTTGTTTGTGTTCTAATCTTTGTAATGTTGTATTTGTTTTCCTTTTTTATAATGTGTTTTATGTCTGTTTTGAATTTTTTTGTTGTATAGTTCTCACATACTACCATGTAGGTATTTGAGGGAATGCCATTTGAAGAAGGTCTTGTGCTCTTAAGCATTCCACAATGTTCTTTTCCCTAAATTGAATGCTCATGTGGTTTGCAGATCTTAGATCTCACGTGGTTTGCAGAGCTTGTATTTCATGTGCACAGGTCTCCATGATATATTTCTTTAATGGAAACATGTACTTGGTACATATTTGCAGAGTGTACCTGTAACCAAAAATGTTTTTGTTTAATTTGGATATAGTGGGAAAGAATTAGAACCCATGTCAGGTTTTACTAACATCCAGGGATCCATTGGTGAGATTTTGCCTCACTTTCTTTGTTCTGAAGGCAGCGTTTTACCAGTCAGGAAGTGAGAAAATTTGCAACCGGGAAAGAGAAAATTGAAAAGCTGACAGGTGTTTGAGCATTCCCTTATTGTCTGTGCTTTTTTTGGAAGTTCTGTTCTGTTCCCTTTTTCTGTCTGGAGTTGTCCTTCTGGATAGTGAGTAAGGAGAAATCTCCACATAGCAGTAAAGCCTAACAAGGGTTCTAATTTTTCCCCACTGTTTAGACATTAAAAAAAAAAAAAATGCTATCAATACACTCACTAGCTTCCAGGTTGTCTAGGAGGCCGCACAAGGTGTCTGTTTTTACGATGCAGGTCTTCTCAGACACAAAAGTGCCCTGTGATTTGAATGCAAGTCTAGATTTTCTGAAAGTGCACAGGCCTTAGCACGTTGCCCACCTACCCCTTATTTGATCACACACGTAACCTACCCAGAAGTAAGTTTGTTCTGTTTGTTTTTTTTGTAACATTGTCAAGAAGAAAATGGGAGGAGAATGTGGTCATGGTAATGACAGGCAGAATGGGTACTTCAAAACTTGGCAGTTATTTAGGTAAATCTGCATAGAGAAATGAATGACTTTAAAGCTAATAATCAACCAATTTTTTTTTACTTTTCATTTGGATTTAGTGAGGAAAGGTTATAACCTCTGTGGGGTTCCATTGCTGTTTTAGTCCCTTCTGGGGAAATTACTATAATTCCAGTGAGAGTAATTAACCAGACTAAGTGAGAGAAAATATCGAATGGGACCCAGACGGCAGTTAAAACCTGGGTGTGCAGGAAAAGCAGCAAAAAGCAAACTTTTGAAGTCCAGTTTTAAATTTATTTGAACTTGATCATAAAAATCAACAAGTTTCAGGGGTACAAATGCCTCCCTTTATTAGGGCTTGGTACGGTAACACTATGTACATTACACAGGATCCTGGAGAGGTAATTGGAATGATCACTCCAGATATCGGTTAAGTTAGTTAAAATCTGACAGAGGCTCTAACAAAAAAAATGTCTGGAGTTACATTTAAACACCAATCAAATGTCAAAATTATCGACACTTTGAATATTTTAAAAACTTGACTGACACTATTTTAAGTGTATAAAAGTAACTATAGTGCTGAAAAGCATTTCCATCTGCCTTTGCCATAGAGAGCAGTCTGTAGTATGGTGAACACTCTTCAAATGGTGCCTTGGAGTCACTAAACACAGGAGTGCTCCTATAGGTTGGTATGGTGCATAACAGTTGTGAGAAGTATCCTAAAGTGAAGCATTAATAATTTATCCATAGCCATGTACCTTTTGTGCGTAATAACTCCAGATAACTTGCTGTTGGGTCTCATTTGGGGTGCTCTCTCAGTTTGCTATACTGTGATCATAAGTAGGGTATTATTGGCCTTGCTGTGAAAGAGTAAGGTGTGGCATATAATGGTTTACCAGTTTGCTGCTGAATATGGTACTCTATGGAGCTAGTTTGCTTTTGTCAAACTGCTCATCCATGTGCTTTTTTCCAAGTCTCGGCTGCAATACTGCATTGCTGCTGTAGCAAAATACATGTTTTGTTGAAAACCATTTTTCAAATGAACATCAGGTATGGGCCAATAGTGTGAAGATTCAAGGTTTGATTATTTTAAAATGGATTTGTTGCAATCAATTAAAAATAGGCATTTCTGATGGATGGAAATTTGTTTCATCACCTAAAGGAATCTTACAGTTAACTGAAAAATGCCCCTTTGTGTAAAGGCTGTTCAGTTATGTTGGATATGCAAGGAAATGTCTTTTCTCTGTTTTTTATGCTGAAAAGTATATTTTAAGACCAAGTATGGGGTCATAAGATTTCTTTGTGAATAGCCAATATAACAATATAGTAAGAAAAAAAAATCAACGTGGAAAAAATGGGAAACCCTCAGTATTCTGTCAAACTTTTGTGATCACAAGGACTAAAACTATGTCAATAAAGCTAAACTTTAGGCAAATGGGTAAAAACACAAAACACAGAAAAAAATAAATAAAAATAAAATATATATATATATATATATATATATATATATATATATATATATGTGTGTATATATGTATTTTTTTTTTTTTTTTTTTAGGGAGCCATTTTATCTGTTAAAAGACTTCTATTTCTCTTCATTTATTAGATTTAGGCTGGGTTCACACTGATGCGAAATGGATGAGGTTTTTTCCGCATCCAATTCGCATGACTGGAGAGTGTGACCAGCTGTCAATGGAGCCGGTTCACACAGCTCTGGGGCAGCCACGGAGCGCACTGGAAAGGGGTCCTGTGTGCCTTTTGGCTCTGTTTCAGGTGCGAATTCAGGCAAAAATTCGGACTTGATTTGCGCCTAAAACGCTGACCGAGAACGCATCGGACCCCCTGCTGTGAGCCGCCACCGTAGCAAGAGTGAACCCAGGATTAAAGAGCTCTACCACATCACACAGGGTAGGAGACCTGATTTTTCCCTCCTGCTATTACAGAACAGTTTTAGGTCTCCTCCCCACCCCCAACCTGTGATAGAAGAAGTGGCAGACTGATGAGCTCAACTTTGCCACTCTGCATGCTCATTGAACTGCAGCACAACTGATTGGCTCCTTGTGGTTCCCTTCCCTTCCCACCCCTACACACACCCTCAGTATGAGCTCTACTGTACATAATCTGCAAGAGGCTAATTCCAAGTCAAATTTGGGTGCTTGCATTTAGGGAAAAAAAAAACCTTTTAAGGCTGTATTACCCGATACAGAGCTGCATTAATGGGTGTTCTTTTGGATCTGCCCGGAGTTCCGCTTTAGATAAGGTACGTTTGTTCAGGCTAGGTGACCTATATAGTATCAGCAGTGATGGCTTAGTCGGTTATTGCTTTTCTGGTCAGTTTTCCAATCCGGTGCTAATTTAATAGCAGGGTGCTTGATGTATCTCTTAGCAACAAATGATGTGATGAGTTTTATGTTCTAAATGTCAATGCATAAGCTACAACTTTCTCCAGGTTGTTATGAGGTACATTTTGTTTTTTTTTAAAAAATCTCCACTGTATGTATATTTCTGCTGTCCAAGTTGCCTTGATCATGTTTCTTGTATCCATTTGTACTATACATAGAATAGACTGCAGTGCACCATGACTCTGTGACAGACTAATGCCGTGTACACACGATCGGAATTTCTGACAACAAATGTTCGATGGGAGCCTGTTGTCAAATTCTGACCATGTAGGCTCCATCGGACATTTTTTGTCGGAATTTCCAACAACAAAAATTTGAGAGCTGGTTCCGCTTGTGTGTGCACAATTCCGAAGCACAAAATTCCACGCATGCTCGGAATCAAGCAGAAGAGCCGCACTGGCTATTGAACTTCATTTTTCTCGGCTCGTCGTATGTGTTGTACTTTACTGTGTTCTTGACATTCGTAATTTCTGACAACATTTGTGTGACTGTGTGTATGCAAGACAAGTTTGAGCCAACATCCGTCGAAAATAAAGCTAGGACTTTGTTGTCGGAATGTCCGATCGTGTGTACGCGGCATAAGGTCGACTATACATGGAGCGAATTACATTTTTGCAACCATGGGTTGCAGGAAAGAAATTATCTTGATTCCCCCATAAACAGAGACTGTGTTGATGTGGGAATCCCTCCTGCCAGGTTATTTTCTTCTACCGGTGCTGGGGCAGGGGAAGCTATAGCAGCCACTACCAATAATCACAAGAGAATCTGGCAGGCTGGTTGTACCCAAGTTAATAGATTGATCAACTTGGTACATTCAGCCTGCCCATTAACAGTTGAAATCTGGGCCGGTTCCTGCTGAACCGGCCAAGATTCGAATCGGGTATGGCTGGCCTAGGCAAAAAGGTTTTGCATTTCACCATTGTTCTAGGACTCCTCTCGGCAGTCCCTGCAACTCCCTTCTTCCCTTTAGTTATGGTGCTAGAATTATTCACAAATTGCTTTTATTAAGGCCTCTTACCCGGGCTTTACACTCAGGTCCACCTGTCAGTTTTTAGGGCAGACCTGACTGTAAGCTCATTGCAGGTCTATGAGCAGGCAGATGTAAGAGGACTCATGTCCATTTACAAAATACTGAGAGGCACTGGGAACTTTTAGACTGGCAAGTGTAGTCAGATGAAGGAAAACTTCAAACAAGCTCAACAGCTCTGGCAAAGTGGCTCCCACACAGCAAGGCTTCCCTCGATGGGTACCCAACCATACCTCAAACCATAGATACATAAGGGAGCGCCAGAACAAAATTGGATAAGAGTTCAAGATAATTTTAATTGTTGATAAAAGTCATACAAAAACAGTCAGTGTTTGGGGACAACAGGGCTCAAAACAAGATAAAACTTGGATGGACTCAGATGGAGTCCATTGTTGCTCAGCACCTGCTGTAATTTTGTTCCTTCATGAGGAGGGTTCAGTACAGGTTCTAATATAGATCTGTGAAGTCACTGTTTTCTCTGAGTTCATCCAAGTTTTATCCTGTGTTGAGCCCTGATGAAGGGGGAGTGGTGTTGCCCCTAAAACGTGTTGGCTGTTTTTATATAACTTTTAAAATCCACAATTAAAATGATCTTGCACTTGTTTATCTGATTTGGGTCTGGTGCTCCAACAGTGCCAGTGCGTCCAGCCGCAATCACTGCAGGTAATCACTGGCTGTGCAGAGAGTAACGAATAACTGAAGCCGCCGGTGACCTGTCATTATAGTGAACGGGACCGGTGGCTGCACCTAAGAGCAGAGATCTGCAAAAGGAATCTGATTCCTGCCGCTACTATTCACATCGGCCCTAATTGGTGAATGTAGCCTAATAGTTCATATGTAGTTGCTAATCATTATCATGTCACACACACTTTTTTTTTTTTTTTTTTTAAAGTTTGTCTTAAATAAACCGTAAAGATTAGTTAATGACTTGTCTATTTGATGTTTAAAAATAAATCTGCAAACAAAGCATTGGTACCATATTTTGATCACAGATTTGATGATTTAATTTGATAATACAATGGAATAAACTGATGGGTCTACTCTAACTAATTATGAGCACTTAACTGCAGAATCCATTATTAGTCCAAGCTTTTATTTTTTTTAAGCTTTTAATCAGCCTATATTTAACTTAACTTGCAGACAAAAACATAATTCATTAGACAATGGTCCTTTTTTATCTTTTGTACCTTTTGAATTATGGGTAGTTATTTGTATTGTGTTGTCATCTGTCTTTAGAATTGTTAAATGTTGTTGTTCATTGTACTCGCAAAAAAGCACAAGTTGTCAAATCTTGATTCCTTGCCACCATTACTTTGTTGTTCTCTAGAGACATTCCAGTCTTGACAGTGAAGCTAGATTGAAGTTTTACAAACTAAGCTGTATATAGTGAGCATATTTTTGTACCTTTGTACTGTAAATTATTTGATAGAGCACAAGGACGGGATGTATAGCTTCAGTTTATTTTGTCAATTAAAGCTACCTCCTAAAACTGTATTGGCTGCCAGTAGCAGAATAAATTGGTTTATATACTTTTTTTTTTTTTTCTTGCATTGTACATAAGTTTTTTTTGTACATAGATGCTGTAATAAAGAAAAGTTGTATATTAATCGAGGTAGGGGGTTTATGTTCTGTAAGTTGTAATTTTTTTTTTTATATGCAAAGCTTTTAACAAGTAAAGAATTGTTTTCCATTGTGAGTTTTTCTTTGGCATGGGGTAAGTCATCTAAGGTGAGGATTAAATCTTTTTCAACTGCGTCTCTTATAACTCCTTTAACAAAGGAGATTGTCATCCAAATGTTACAGTGTAAGACGTGTTGTGCTAATGGTTGTCACCTGTTTTTAAAGTGGTCCTAATATCAAATATAACCTCCTGCTACAAAAAAAATAAGTAAAGCGTAATGGTCTAGGATCTCAAAGCAGCCACTCATGACCAAATGTCTGGGCACTTGGTTATATGATTTCTGATGCTGGGCTAGTTTATTCTTATGTTCAACAGAGATTACATGAACAAATGCCAGGATGCTTAGGTACGCAAATAGAAGCTATGGGGTTCCAAAGTGGCAATGCTGCCAAAAAAAATAAGTATTGTGATCTACGAATAACTTTACCATCTTTTAGTGTAGCATGGTGGGAAGGTTGGAAGTGGTTTATATTTGATCCAATTTAACGTGATACTTACGGCAAAAAAAAAAAAGTGCTGGTAAATATTGTTTAAAAACTCTTAAGTCCAATTCACAAACGGACCAGAGAGTAAAAAGTAGTGATGCTCCGAAACATATCGACCAAAAATGACCTTTTCGGCAAAATGCCGAAAAGGAAATCTCGCCGGAAATGGGGGCGGGGCCTGGGCAGGGCCCCATCCCTGGTGCTGCCCATTACGGGGGTGTCCTTCTGGTGCAGCGCAGTCCTCTCCTCTCCTGTAATGTGTCTGCAGTCTCTGACCATCTCCTGTACCATGTCCGCAGTCTCTGACCATCTCCTGTACCATGTCCCCAGTCTCTGACCATCTCCTGTACCATGTCCCCAGTCTCTGACCATCTCCTGTACCATGTCCCCAGTCTCTGACCATCTCCTGTACCATGTCCGCAGTCTCTGACCATCTCCTGTACCATGTCCCCAGTCTCTGACCATCTCCTGTACCATGTCCCCAGTCTCTGACCATCTCCTGTACCATGTCCCCAGTCTCTGACCATCTCCTGTATAAAAATATTTTTAAAAACAGTCACTTTCTGTATCGGTGCTGTTTCGTTATCGGTTTTCTGCCTAGTGTATTTTTCATTTTCGGTATCTGTTTCGGCACCAAAAAACCCATTTGGTGCATCCCTCATAAAAAGGCATGCGATCTTCACCACCAGGGTTTTGCTAGCGGTATCACATGCAGTATTTTTCAAAAAACAGCGTGGGGGTCGAGGGGACCCCCAACGCTGTTTTCTGACAAATAGCTGGTTGTTAAGGAGAGAAGCTGACTGCTGCATCCTTAACAGGTGACGCTGTCAGCGGGTTCCCTGGTATGCATTGGGGGGGAACCCTGGCCCGCTCCTTAACAGCCAGCACATTGCGGTAAATTACCGCAATAATGCGGTATTTACCGCTAATTCAAACAAATACCGCATTCGGTATTTAACGCAAGTTTCTTAATGAATTGATCATTTGCACAGTTGTTACCGCATGCGGTATTTTACCGTATTTTGTTAACCGTTCTTTAACTCTTAGTGAATTAACCCCATTGTAATGAGCTTAGCAACTTAATTAAATCAGCATTTTAAATGCTATACCTTTTTTATACATAAAGATTTTCCCATGATCAGCTTAACTTAAAGTGGTATTGAACGCAAACATTTATTATATTGCAGCCTGCCAATTCTTAGATGTGATATTTCTATTTGTTTCCTTTTTAGGCTTGCTTTCTTATATTTTCATCTGGTGATCTGGGCAGCGAGTCTATTGTTTATCACAAGCTCAAGCTCTCCAACAGAATTTATCAATTTACATGGATGAGACAAAGCACTTTACACTGGCAGGGGTGGTTAAATAGATCAGCTTTTATTTATACATGTAAAACCTTTATCCCAAAAGGAAAAAAACTGTTGCTGTAACTGATTATAAAGTGTGAGCTGGAGTTTGGCTTCAATATGTTACTGTATTCAAATCTGCTAATACATTTAACACCCCCCCCCCCCCCAGGCTGACAATGCTCCTGTCTGCTGTGCACCCTGAGCTCAATCCTCCAGAGTGCTGTCTCACTAATACAGGAGGTGTGTTACTGGCCAGATCACCAGGTGAAAACAGAGGGGGAGTGGGGGGAAGCACCGATGCACCCATTACATCTAATGATTGGTAAGCTGCAATATAATATATTTTAGGGTATTGGGTTTAAAGTGGAACTAAAAGACAAAAAAAATTTTACCTTTGTTCCAACAGTCTGATGCCGGCGAAGTCCCTTACCGATGCCAGAATCTTCTCCCTAGCATCTTCCTGATGCCAGACTTCGGCCGTCTTGATTAACTGGCATGGGTTGAAACCATTCCCATACATGCATAGGAGTGTAGTAATCCCGTCACAAAGATAGGGTGCCGGAGTGTATGCGAAGCTGTGCATGCTCCGCTCATTCTTCATTCTAGAGGGAATTGCAGAGAGTCAGGTAAGTGTATTGAATTGAAAACAGACCTTGCGAGTCTCCTCTGCAATAAGGGCCCTTTAGGTGTGTCTGCAGCTTCATAGTACATGAAGTGCACTGCTCGTTTTCATGAGTACATTTCTAAAGGTACCTAGCAGTACTTGCATTTAGGGCTGTGTTCGCCCAGGCAAGAATTCAGGCTGCCATTTATCAATGGGCACATACTGCCCTAAACACTAATACCGCTAGGTGCACTGTCCACCCACAGCAGCTGTCAGCTCTCATATAGTAGGACAGGCTTCCAGCAGTGAGGCTGAATGGTGCACCTGTGACTTCTGCCCACACCTAAATGCCAGATTCTCATCAACTGGGGTTAGATGCCAAGTGTAAATGGGGATTAGTAAGGACTGAAAAGCATCACTAATTACCAACTCTAAAGTATTACATATCCTCTAACAAACAAGAAATAAAAATATGGGGCTAGGGATGGCGTGCAAGTCGTTGCTGTATACACAAATCAGTAACCTAAATAAACCCTCCCTGTTTCCAGCCTTTGCCATTCATAAATTAATTGTGTTACATGGGAAACCCCCCTGTCTGAGAACAGGCATATTAAATGTTTATAATTTAATTAGGGGTTGTCTAACTATTTTATGGAGTAGATAATTTATTCTTTTATCAAATTTTTAAATCTGCTCTGATTTACCACCAGCTGTATTTTCTAAAGAAAAACACATGCCAGAGTACACCACCCTTTGGATACTGCCAAAAGAAATGTTGCAACATGATCTGTGATGCTTTGCTACTGTAGTTGCAGTATTCCTGAAGTTACATTTGTCTCTCTGAATGTTGTGTGCAAATCAAGTCCAGCTGATGTTTGAGAAGGCTGCAGAGCACCCAAGGTGTATGACACTTATCATATAGGGGCTGTGAGGACCAAGCAAAGGAAGTAAAACCCTTTGGCCAACCAATTGTTAAAGGTCTGAAAGTGTTTTTTTTTTTTTTTTTTTTTCAATTTTTGTATAATAGCTCAGTGTTCCTCAACTCCAATCCTCAAGGCTCCCCAACCAGTTTTCAGGCTTCCCATTGTTTTGCACAGGCGATTTGATCAGTTTCACAGCCGTTTCGTCTGAGGGAAATCCTGAAAACGTGACCTGTTGGGGCGCCTTGAGGACTGGAGTTGGGAAACAATGTAATAGCTTATCTTAATTGTAGACTTGGTCTGTCTTATTGCCTTCAAACCAGCTCATCTGGCGCCTATCAATTTGAAGGAGTAGTAGCTCTAGTGCAAGGAATTTCCTAATCAAAAAAAACATGCAGTATATTTTAAATTGAGCAATCCTGCAATTTTTTTAGTCAATGTCTATTTAAAAACCTTGGGATTTATAATACAAGGGTCGAAAGTGAACCTGTGTCAAACCCAAAAGTCCACAAAACAAACTCACCAGGTTAAAGCAGATTTTAACTCTAAAATTGAACTGTTGTCCTCTTCAGCCACCGTCCTTTTTTCCATTCTAGGCCAAAATGACATGTCATGTGCTCTCAGAGCCTCCTGGGGTATGTAGGCACATATGTCCCAGGGAGGAACTGGCTCCCATTCCGGAAAGGAGTAGAGGGCTAGGCCTGGCGGCACATGATTGGGAGGCAGCATGTTTAAACCAGAAAGTGAGAGCCTCCTCCCGGTGATGTCATAGAGGAAGATGGTAGCACTGGACTTGATGGCAGCAAACAAGCATATTGCAGCAGGACAATGCTGAATGCACTGGGTGGGTAAGTATCTGAATTGAGGACAACCCAGCTTCAGGTAAGCAGAGGTTAAAAAAAAAAAGGGGGGGGGGGGAATGAAATTGCTCTTCATTTTACACTATGATGGTTTGTTTCTGAGTCCAAAAAGATTTGATCCCATATGGTATGTCACTTTGCTCTGATTTGCTTTTAATACAAACAAGCATTTAAACCCATTTATACATGGGTTGCCAATAAGACTAAGTTCATCCTACAATAAAAATGGGAAATGTAGATCTGCATTTTATCTGTCTGTTTTGCTCTACCTACTGATGTAGCATGATTTTGTTTTCAGACTTGGATACAGAAAGGGAGCAAATTCTCAGTGAAAGGGCTCCACTAAACTGATTAGTGTGTACAAGTTCTGATTGGGCATTAAAACATGGTATCCTCTTAACAGATGAATAACACCTTGTTACACACAACCAACCCATTTTGTTACTTAATGCAAAAGCCGTAAACCATAAAGCATATCGGAAGTAAAGTTCTACTACTCAACTGTATAGTAAGGTAACTAAGTTTTCAAAATAAAATCTGGGAATGACCTACTGATCATGCCAAATTTCAATGGGGGTAGGGCAGGAGTGGAGCAGGGGGTGGGGATGATGATGACATTCAAAGCAAGCGGTCTGGGTCAAGAGTTTAGAGGCTAAACCTAATACCTCCTCCAATGCAAATTCCTCCCTCCCTGAATTGTTCTCATTGGACCTGGGCAAGGCATTGCTGGTGAGTTCCCTCCCCTCATATCCAGTGGTAGCACCTGTACAGCTGCAAAAGGTAACATATACTTGCAGTTTGTATAGGAGTCTGTGTCATCAGGTGAAACATGTAATTTCTCTTCTCTAGCACCCCCTTCCATGTGACAGGTCACGTCCCAGTTTGCATTTAAAGGTGGCTGCAGGCAGAGGGCTCTCCAGATCAGTAATATCACAAAGTGCCATTGGTGTTTACTGCAACAGATTTACTTGGCCACACAGTGCTTCCCTTCCACTTTCCCCTACATTAAAATACTGTGCACAAGGTGGCCTCTCCCCCTGTATGTCCACCCACCCCCTATCCTGGCCCTGTACTCTACTATAGTATTGGCGTACTGGATCCACGCCCAGATGTGCACTACAGGTCACCACCACAAGCAAGGCAGTAAACCATCTGTACGTCTCATGAAAAAGTCTAAATAACCGAGAGGGGAGAGACTTGGGTAGACTTGTGATATCAGCATGAGCCATAATAATAATTCCAGACACACTCCTCTCCCTCCTGCTACAGGCCAATCATAGAAATGTTGCTGAGACGGATCACCCTGAAGTTGTTTGGGCTGGGGGCAACATTAATAAAGTTAGAAAGAAATCAAGGACACATTTTATCTCAAGGATGAAGTTGGGTACACTTTTTTTTTTACCTTGGGGACAGCCTCTAAAATCGGGGATTGTTCCCAGAAACGGGGGATGTCTGGGGTCTCTACTTTTATAGACCACTAAACATGGAAAAGGCTACCTTTTGAATAGCATGCTGAATAAAATATGTTGCTGATAACATAAGGTTCCCAACTCTGTGATAAGCATTGGTGTAGTATACCTGCCTGTAGATCTATGCTGTGTTGCCAGGCCTGACGACCCCAAACTGAGTGGGAAAAAATGGGGAAGTCAGTTGTACACAGAGCACCTTCACTTCTCAAAAATTTGCAATGAATCGTCAACACAATCAAATTGAGCGGATACTTTTCTTATCACCACCACACTAAAATAGCAAGCTCAAGACAGATCAGGATAAATCGAGCATACCAGGTAGGAATGTATAAACAATACTTAGTCAGGGGCTGTAAATCCTCAAAGGGCTTTTAAATAAGCCCAGTTGTAAAATTGCCATGTCATAAATCCTCTGCAGGACATCAACTGGCTCTAAAATATCCTGGTCATAATTGTCTGTCACTGTTGTAAAACCATTTAGAAGCAATACAAATTTAAAATGTGTAGTGCTTACTTAACCTGAAACTGCCCTTTTCATACATCTTTAGCTCTCAAACTCTACAAATAGTCCATAACCACGGGTATATTAAAAAAGCATTCCTAAACTAGCATCTACCTGTATGTAAGAAAATCCATTAGAGACCAAACACCCCTATATTATGAAGTTCAGAAAGCTGATGGGACACATTCCCCCTTCTGAAGAAGCCATACATAAGATCGGTGTCATGTTTCATGTCTATTACCGTAAGTCATAATTTTATTCTGTGCAGTATTGTGTTGGTTGTTGGACTCTAAAACATGATCATTTGGATGTAATTGGAATATATTATAGAATAAATAATATTTGGAAGAATTGGCAATAAAGAACTATTAGGTGAAATACCGTATATACTCGAGTATAAGTCGTTCCGAGCATAAGTCGAGGCCCTAATTTACCACAAAAAAATTGGGAAAAACTTATTGACCCGAGTATAAGACGAGGGTGAGAAATGCACAGCTACTGTAAGTGGAAGAGGGTCAACAATGCCCATTTGCAGCATCACTGTGCCCATTTGCATGCCTCACTGTGCCCATTTGCAGCCATAGGTCCCCTGAACTTCAAACTCGGTAGTTAAGGGTTCCTAGATGCCCCCTAGCGGCAGCCAAAATTTGGGGTCACTGAACCCAAAGGGTCCCGAAATGACATTGCTGCAAATGGACACAGTTGACTGAATTTGGGGCCCCGTATCTCGGGGCCACTTAGTGCTAAGAACCCCAAATTTGGTGTGCAAACCCAGTGGAACTAGCACCATAAAATTTCCAAAGCTAGGGTTTCTAGCACCAAGTGGCCCCAAGATACAGGGCCCCAAAAATCAGTTCAGAAAATGTCAAGCACTTTTCTGCAGCAGAGAATGACATTTTCCGAACTGGTTTTGGGGCCCCGTATCTCCAGGCCACATGGTGCCAGGAATCTAAGCTTTGGATATGTTGTGGCACCAGTTCCTCTGGGTTTGCACACCAAATTTGGGGTTCCTAGCACCAAGTAGTCCTGAGATACGGGGCCACAAAGTCGGTACGGAAAATGAAATTTTTTTGCTGCAGCAAAGTGCTTGACTCGAGTATAAGTCGAGGGGGGCACTTTCAGCACAAAAAAATGTGCAGAAAAATTCGACTTATACTCAAGTATATACGGTATATTGAAATAATAGCAAGCAAAGCTGATGTCGATTTTTAATAGAGGTGGCACATGAATTGTTGCAGCAAACATCTACATGCCACCAATGTGTTATCTATGGTGGTATAGATAGCATTGTACTAACAAATGGCTCATAGATTTCTGCATAGGTGATACATGGATATTGTAGCATATGCCATGTGTCAGCTCTGTTATAGCAACTCAACCCTATAGATTGATGTAACTGGAGAGTGCAACATCTGGTACAGCTGTGCAGGCAGCCAATTAGCTTCTAACTTCAACTTGTTCAATTAGGCTTTAAAATTAAAACAAAAAAACAAAAAAAATGGAAGCCGATTGGTTTCTATGCAGAGCTGCACCAGATTTTGCACTCTTCAGTTTTAGTAAATCAACCCCACTGTGTAACCTATGCACAATATGTGGCAGATAGAGTTGTGCAACCTAGGTGCCGTTGCATTCACCTGTGTATGCACTGAATGCTTTAATACTGAGGTTTGTGGTTGTGTTGGTATGGTACTAAATTTTGTCCTCATACATATTTTGTCAGTGTGGTAGGATTGTGTTTTCAGACATTTTTTTGGTTGTGTCAAAACTGTACCAATTATAGTTCTCTGGACATATTTGTGGTTATGTCAGTATGTTAATTATGTTTCTGGGGACATGTTTCTGCTTGTAAATGTGTTAATTTGGTTATATTATTGCAAATGCTAGTAAATTAGATTTTGTGCTATATGCTGTGTTGAGAAGAGGGGAAAGGTTGCCAGCCTAGAGGAGAAACGCGTATCCATCCACCCTAGTAGCACATATATGGAGCCCAAACATGAGACGGAAGGAGGGAACTGCGTTGCCCCTTCTCCACCTTCCAAGTCTCAATCCCAGCCTCTTGTTGTGCCGCAACCCCCTTACCCGTCACCATTTGGCCTAGAGGCTGGCAGGAGAAGTAACACTTGCCAAAGTACAGCTGTCAGGAATGCCCTTTTTTGCATTCCTGACAGCTGTACCGCAGTGGATTATGTGGTATAGTATATTGGTCCCAGCACTAAATGTGTATGGGACCAATATACTATACCACATAATCCACTGCAGTCCTGTCAATAGCAAGTGCCATATCTGGTTGCAGTGCACTATGTGTGCCGCTGCTAGACCATCAGTCCTGTTTCAGCACGCCATGCGGAGTATGCCAGTTTTACCTCCTACCCCCTATCCTGCTGCAATCTTGGGCTCACCAACATTGAAAAGTTGCAAAGTATGTAAAATATTGATCTGATATAATATGCTGTTTTGCCTTGCTGTGTAATGTGTTATAGGATTATAATACCAGGGCTCAAAATTTCAAGTCCTGAGCTACTAGCCTGGCCTTAGAAGTTACTCGCCACCAGTTGCTCCACCGAACCCATACCCTGCCCCATCCCTAATTCCACCCCTTAATACACCCTTGTAAATGATCATATTTTCTCTTTATTTTATTTATCACAGTCAGATCAATGCAATATGATTGCCGATTGCTGGTATTGGTTATTTTTATTTGTTTTCTTATTCAGTGTAATAATTACAAATTATACTGAGGGCGGGGGTGGACAGGGCAGCCATCAGAAATTTTGGCGCCCCATACACAGCTTTAGGCCTGGACCCACAACACCCCCCCTCCGTGCCTGACCACAAATATTCCCCAGGGCCAACACACTGGCCATCCCACCAAATCCACCCACTGGCCATCCCACAGCTCTACAGGCAGCCCCCACACCTGTACACATTCAGCCCCCCACACATCTGTACACACTCGGCCCCCCCACTCCTGTACACACTCTGCCCCCCTCACACCTGTACACACTCAGCCCCCCTCACACCTGTACACACTCAGCCCCCCTCACATCTGTACACACTCAGCCCCCCTCACACCTGTACACACTCAGCCCCCCTCACACCTGTACACACTCAGCCCCCCTCACACCTGTACACACTCATCCCCCCTCACACCTGTACACACTCAGCCCCCCTCACACCTGTACACACTCAGCCCCCCTCACACCTGTACACACTCAGCCCCCTCACACCTGTACACACTCAGCCCCCTCAAACCTGTACACACTCAGCCCCCTCAAACCTGTACACACTCAGCCCCCTCACACCTGTACACACTCAACCCCCCTCACATCTGTACACACTCAGCAACCCCCACATCTGTACACACTCAGCCCCCTCACACCTGTACACACTCAGCCCCCCTCACACCTGTACACACTCAGCCCCCCCTCACACCAGTACACACTCAGCCCCCCTCACACCTGTACACACTCAGCCCCCTCACAGCGGTACACACTCAGCCCCCTCACACCTGTACACACTCAGCCCCCTCACACCTGTACACACTCAGCCCCCCTCACACCTGTACACACTCAGCCACCCTCACATCTGTACACACTCAGCCCCCCTCACACCTGTACACAGTCAGCCCCCCTCACACCTGTACACAGTCAGCCCCCCTCACACCTGTACACAGTCAGCCCCCCTCACACCTGTACACACTCAGCCCCCTCACACCTGTACACACTCAGCCCCCCTCACACCTGTACACACTCAGCCACCCTCACATCTGTACACACTCAGCCCCCCTCACACCTGTACACAGTCAGCCCCCCTCACACCTGTACACAGTCAGCCCCCCTCACACCTGTACACACTCAGCCCCCCCTCACACCTGTACACAGTCAGCCCCCCTCACACCTGTACACACTCAGCCCCCCTCACATCTGTACACACTCAGTCCTCCTGACACACATAGCACACACACAACACACAACTCTGGCCCCCCTGTACACAAACAGCCTGTCCTCCTCACTTATACACACAAACCCTACTTGTAAAGAGGTCTTCCTAGTCCCAGTTCCTTTTCACAAAGCTGACACATGTCCCTAAGACTCAGAGAAGAGCTGCAGCCATCACGATTCAAAATACAGTACAAGCAGCACTCACATGAGGAGTGCACATGCAGGAAGCAGCCACAGGTGCCAGTAAAAAGCCAGATGTGAGCAAAATAGCAGAGAGCAGCAGCTGCTGACTCTTCTTTTGTGAATGAATGTATAGAGAAAGACAGGGCAGCCATGCCAATTGGAGGAGGAGAAGGGATAAGAAGCACCCACCGCCATCTTTTCTCCTGGCAGGTGTGCTCCACTCGCCCTCAGCTTTTTTCCACTCATCAAATGCGAGCAGGCGAGCGGAAATTTTGAGGGCCGATTATACTATCGTATTATACTATAGGGGCATTGTATATTATGTCAGCCTGTCACCATCAAAAAATGCCCCCCAAAACAGCAATATTTTCATGTCTACTTACAGTATTCCACAACCACTATTTGCAGTGCAACTTTACACGCACTGCTATAAGGTGGGCTCCAAATCTCATTTCCTCTGGTGGACCCAAGTGTCCCAGTCTGACCCTGTACATTTATGTTATTCTTTATTTTCAGGGCAATCTGTGACCCACCTGGAACATCAGCATCGTACGTTGTTTTGTTCCCCATCTCTTGTGTGTTATCAGCCATGGTGACCCTGGCTTCATTCCACCATGTCAATAAGTACATTTTTTTTTTATACACATCTTAACAATGGCTCCAGTGCATGTGCTTGTGCTAGTAATTAAACACTGTTGACTATGAGCACCCAGCAAAATTATAGCCTCTACTTTGTTTAGACTTCTGTAACACCTCTTATGAGGATATAGGGGCAAGATATCTTTGGACACTTTGCGTAATACAATGTACTGTATGTAGACCCTAACAATTAACTTTTCTATTTGTTCCTTTTGGACTATTAACCACTTCAGTCCCGGAAGGATTTACCCCCTTTAATGACCAGACCGTTTTTTTGCGATACGGCACTGCGTCGCTTTAACTGACAATTGAGTGGTCATGCGACGTTGTACCCAAACAAAATTGAAGTTCTTTTTTTCCCCCCATAAATAGAGCTTCATATTGTTGGATTTTTATCACCTCCTGAGGTTTTTATTTTTTGCGCTACAAAGAAGAAAAAAAAAGACTGACAATCTTGAAAAAAAAACAAAACTATTTTTTACTTTCTGCTATAATACATATCCAAAAAAAAAATATATAAAAAAAAGTATCAGTTTAGGTCAATATGTACATATTTTTTATAAAAAAAAAATCACAATAAGCATATATTGATTTGCGCAAAAGTTATAGCGTCTACAAAATAGGGAAAAGATTTAGGGACTTTTATTTTATTATTTTTACTAGTAATGGCGGGGATCAGCGATTTTTAGTGGGACTGCGACATTGCAGCGGACAAATCTGAATCTGACGCTTTTTGGTGACCAGTAACACCAATACAGTGATCAGTGCTATAAAAATGCACTGATCACTGTATAAATGGGACTGGCATGGAAAGGGTTAAGTGTTCCCTAGCGAGGTGTTTCTAACTGCGTGGGGGACGGACTGACTGGCAGTAGAGAGAGATCGCTGTTTCTGATCACTAGGAACAGCTGATCTCTCTCTCGTCCCCTGTCAGAATGGGGATCCACCTTGTTTACATAGGCGGATCCCCGTTCTGCCTCTCTTCACAGAGATTGTGGGTGGCCAGTGGACATGGAGTCCACTAAATCCGCGGGCAGGCTTCCGCGGCGCACAAAGTGCGCCCGCAGTACCACATGCACAGAAAGACGTACAGGTTAGCACAGCCGAGCCGCCTTGCCGCAGTATATATGCAGAAGGCAAGTGGTTAACCACTTCAGCCCGGAAGGATTTGCCCCCTTAATGACCAGGCCATTTTTTGCAATACAGCACTGCGTTGCTTTAACTGACAGTTGCAGGGTCATGCAATGCTGTACCCAAACAAAATTAACTTCCTTTTTCCCCCACAAATAGAGCTTTCTTTTGGTGGTATTTGATCACCTCTGCGGTTTTTATTTTTTGCGCTATAAACAAAAAAAAGAGTGTCAATTTTGAAAAAAAAAAAAATATTTTTTACTTTCTGCTATAATACATATCCAAAAAAAATATTTAAAAAAAATGTATTCATCAGTTTAAGCCAATATCTATACTTCTATATATTTTTGGTAAAAAAGAATCGCAAATTGATTGGTTTGCGCAAAAGTTATAGCGTCTACAAAAAAGGGGATAGATTTATAGCATTTTTATTTATTTTCTGTTTACTAGTAATAATGGCGATCTGCGATTTATACAGCGATCTGAGCTAAAAATAGCCACTTATTACTGTATAAATGTCACTGGCAGGGAAGAGGTTAACACTAGGGGGCGATGAAGGGGTTAAGTGTGTCCTAGGGAGGTGTTTCTAACTGTGGGGGCAGTGCACTGACTGGGAGTAGAGAGAGATTTCTGTTTCTAATCACTCGAAACAGCAGATATCTTTCCTCTCCTTGACAGAATGGGGGATCTGTCTGTTTTAATTGACAGATCCCCCGTTATCACTCTCTCAGTAGCGATCGTGGGTGCCCGGAGGACATCGCAGCTACCAGGCACATGCATCAGCTCCTACATCACACGGCGTGGGTGCGCCTGCTAAGGCTAGTTAAAGGGCCGACGTACAGCTACAACTATTTGCCCAGGAGAGCCAACCTTTCGCAGTATAATGACAGCGGCAGGTCGGCTAGTGGTTAAATATGCCATCAAAAGCGTTTTGTTATATCTGTTCGACAAAAACAAAAACCCCCATTGATCTGCCAGAGATTTAGTGAGCTGATGACTTTCTTTATACAGCTGTGGCCAAAAGTTTTGAGAATGACACAAATATTAATTTTCAAAAATCTGCTGCTTTAGTGTTTTTAGATCGTTTTGTCAGATGTTACTATGGTATACTGAAGTATAATTACAAGCATTTCATAAGTGTCAAAGGCTTTTATTGACAATTACATTAAAGTGGACCTGAATTTTTTTTTTTAATGCAGACTTCTACCTGGTACAGTAGAGGATGTCAAGTCATCTGTGCCTAGTTTTGCCACAGAGTTAATTCAGCTCTAAGCAATCCTCTTGTCTTTTTGTAGTAAGATAAAAAAAAGTCATAGATAGGTTTGTGTTGCCACATACCCCACTGCTGTGCCTGACATCTGATTTCTTCATCTCATAAACAGAGAGAGACCGAGAGAGAAAGAGAGTTCCAGCTTCACATCTCAGCATGATTGGGCATGCTGAAGTCATGTGGTGCCTTTCCTGCGTTTTGACTGGATGTTACTCAGGAATAGGAGAGGGTAGAGGTAGGCGGGGAGTCTTGTGACATCACGACTCAGTCCACGAGCTCCAGCAAAGAGACCCACCCACCGATTCCTGAGTTTTGCGGGGCTCTTACTTCTGAAGGGGGTGACATTTGCAAGGTAGGGATACATGCAGGAGGCTTACATGCATATATATACATTAATACTGTGCCATCAGTTTATACTGGGTGATTGGTGGGTTTACATCCACTTTAAGTTTATGCAGTCAATATTTGCAGTGTTGACCCTTCTTTTTCAGAGTTTGATGAGCCGAGCACCCCCCCCCCCCCCCTTCGGTTTGCACCAGAACATGCGAACAGACAAAAAATTTGTGCGAACACCGTTAACCACTTCCCGCCGGCCTATAGCGGATTGACGTCCGGGAAGTGGTTCTGTTATCCTGACTGGGCGTCATATGACGTCCAGCAGGATAACATGCCGCAGCGCCCCCGGGGGCGCGCATCGCGGCGATCGGTGGAGCGGTGTGTCAGCCTGACACACCGCTCCACCGATCTTGGTAAAGAGCCTCCGGCGGAGGCTCTTTACCACGTGATCAGCCGTGTCCAATCACGGCTGATCACGCTGTCAATGGGAAGAGCCGTTGATCGGCTCTTCCTCACTCGCGTCTGACAGACGCGAGTAGAGGAGGGCCGATCGGCGGCTCTCCTGGCAGGGGGGGTCTGTGCTGATTGTTTATCAGCGCAGCCCCCCCTCAGATCACCACACACCCTATCAGTGCCCATCATCAGTGCCCGTTAGTGCCACCTCATCAGTGCCACCTCATTGGTGCCACCTCATCGGTGCCCATCAGTGCCGCCGTATCAGTGCCCATCAGTGCAGCCATATCAGTGCCCATTATTGAAGGAGAAAGCATACTTATTTACAAAAAAATTTAACAGAAACAAAGAAAAACTTGTTTTTTTTCGAAATTTTCGGTCTTTTTTTATTTGTTGCGCAAAAAATAAAAACCGCAGAGGTGATCAAATACCACCAAAAGAAAGCTCTATTTGTGGGAACAAAATGATAAAAAATTTGTTTAGGTACAGTGTAGCATGATCGCGCAATTGTCATTCAAATTGAAACAGCGCTGAAAGGTGAAAATTGGGCTGGGCGGGAAGGTGTCTAAGTGCCTGGTATTGAAGTGGTTAAAGTCTATGGGACACGAATGTGAAAAATCAAAAGTGCTAATTTTAAAGGCTTATATGCAAGTTATTGCCATAAAAAGTGTTTGGGGACCCGAGTCCTGCCCCAGGGGACATGTATCAATGCAAAAATTTCTTTTAAATTGGCCATTTTTTCAGAAGAAGTGATTTTAGGAATGCTTAAAGTGAAACGGTAAAAATGAAATATTCCTTTAAATATCGTGCCTGGGGGGTGTCCTTAGTATGCCTGCAAAGTAGCGCATCTTTCCGCTGGGCTCAGCCCTTCCTTCTCTGAGCTGGCCGCTCACCTGTTGGCTAATTACCAGCTCCTATCTCTCCACAGTTACTCAGCTGTTGTTGTTTTCCTGCTCGTCACTCCTGCCTACTTAAGCCGTCCAGCCCAGAGGGTCACTGTCTTCGCCTTAGTCAACATCACAGAGACACTTTCCTGCAGTCCTGTTAAAAGACTTGCTTGGCTGACATCCCTTCTGGCTCCAGATCTGCAAGTTTTACTACGCTCATCTCCCCGGCTTCCTGACGTTTGGCTTGTCTGACTATCTGCTCTGGTACTCTGGCTATGTTTTGACTATGTTTTGTTCTATTTACTTTTATTATTAAACAAGTGTGATTTAACTGTACTTCTGTCTCGGTCTGATTTCATAGTTTCTGACACCATGTTTATAACAGTGCCACAGCAAAATTACATTTCTAAAGGAAAAAATGTCATTTAAAATTGCTCACGGTTGTAATGTATTGCCAGATCCCGGCAATATACATAAAATGGAGGGGGGGAACCCATGCCATTTTTTTTTTTTTAATTCTCTCATAGAGCTCCCCTTAACCACTTCAATACACTAAACCCTGTTTCCCCGAAAATAAGACCTAGCGTGATTGTCGGTGATGGCTGCAATATAAGCCCAACCCTCCAAATAAGCCCTAGTTAAAGTCCTTGTAGGTCTTATTTTCAGGGTAGGGCTTATTTTCGGGGAAGCAGGGTAGGGCTTATTTGGGGGGTAGGGCTTATTGTGCAGCCATCACTGACAATCACGCTAGGTCTTATTTTTGGGGAAACAGGGTATTATATATTGTACACTGCACTATATACCCTGCACTGTGTTATATATACTACACTGCGTGCACTATATACTCTGAACTGCAGTATATATACTATACGGACTGCACTATATACTCTGCTGAAAAATTGGGCCTTAGGTATTGGTGGTGGCAGAACACGGTAACCCCTCACAGTTACTCTTGTTGGGCGCAGGAACGGTCCCTGCTGTTAAATATTATTTCAGAAATTGTAATTACATGCCCCTGTTTAAACAGGGCAGAAACATTAGACTTTAGGTGTTGGTGGTGCCAGAACACTGTAACCCCTCACAGTTACTTTTGTTGGGTGCAGGAACGGTCCCTGATGTTAAATATTATTTCAGAGGCTGCTTGCCCTCTTTTAGTGGCCTGTGAGCGTCTGCCTCTCCTTGGAGGCCTTCCAGACATGATGGGTATTTGTTTATTTTTTTTTAACACCGCACTACACTGTATTATATATAATATATAAATCAAATACACTGCCACTAACTAACCAGCCTGCCTAATCTAGCTCAATCGCTCTAACTCTGTCCGCTATAACACACTATATGGGCGCTGTGTAAACAGCCTTATATAGTGTGGGCATGGACTTAGTCCCCTTGAGCCATGATTGACCAAAGGCACCTTGCTTTTGGGCAATTATGGCTCTCGCTGAGGAGCGTGCTTTGATTGGCCAAAGCATGCAGGTCAGGTGTATGCTTTGGCCAATCATCATATAGCAATGCACTGTGTGGTCTTGCAGTGCATTATGGGGCACTCGAATTTGCCGCAAACTCCCCATAACATTTCCTGTTCGGCGTAAGGGTATACAGATCAGGGCACACCGCTCCTGGTATACAGATCAGGGTATACAGCTTAGCACCCTATCACCAAAATCGTTCGTTCTGTTACCTTAGCTTCTGTTAGGATCGCTCCAAAAGCGTATTTTTCATCTGATATTCTCATCATGTGTACGAGGCTTTAGGCTCCATTCACACTAATGCGTTTTTTGATGCTTTTTGCATTTTGCAGAAAGGCAGGGAATGTTTTTAACATGGGTTCCTATGGAAGACATTCACATTAGTGCATTTTTGTGCCTCTGTGTTTTTGAAAAGGGTCGAGAACTTTTTTTTCCACAAAATGCAGCGTTTTGCATGCAATAGACTTCAATGGACCGGCATCCAAAATGCAAGTACTGCGTCTTTACCGTGATTTTATGGCGATTTGAGGTGTTTTGTTACATTCACTGTATATAGCTGGTTGCTAAGGAGCAGCCCGGGAAGCCGGCTGTCGCATCCTTAACAACCGATGAGTCATTATCTGTAAGCGGGCTTGAATGTTAAAAAAAAAAAAAAGGGCGTGGGGGTCCCCCACAAAGAAAATATCAGACCCTTCGGTCTGGTATGGATTAGGAGTGGACTCCACCCAAAATAAAAAAAAAATAATGGCGTGGGGTCCCCTGCAAAATCCATACCAGACCCTTATCAGAGCATGCAGCCCCCCACCCCAAAGTACCTTGCCCCCATGTTAATGGAGACAAGGGCCTCTCCCTGACAACTCTGGCCGGTGGTTGTCGGGGTCTGCGGGCGGGGGGCTTATCGGAACCTGAAAGCCCCCTTTAACAAGGGGAGCCCCAGATCCTGCCCCCCCCCATGTGAATGGGTATCGGGTACATCGTACCCCTATCCATTCACCAAAAAAGCAGTGAAATGTTAAAAAAAAAAACAAGAGCTGTAAAAAACAAATCCTTTATTAAAAAAATAGCTCCGAGCTGTATTCTTCCACTGCCCTCTCTCCCGATGCTGTCTTCTTCCACCGCCGTCTCTCCCGATGCCGTCTTCTCCCGTCTTCTTCCACCGCCGTCTCTCCCGATGCCGTCTTCTCCCGTCTTCTTCCACCGCCGTCTCTCCCGATGCCGTCTTCTCCCGCCGATATGGGCCGATGTCTTCTTCCTCACCGCCGGTTAGCTGCTAAAAACAAAAAAGGCCGCTCTTGTCCTGAGGCTGTCTTCCTCCGTTGTGATGTCCCCCACTGTCTGACATCTCTTATATAGCAATGGGATGTTGCATTCCAATGACGTCACCCGGAGAGCAGCTTATACGTCATACCCTATAATCCAGGATATTATAGAAAATTCAACACTTTTCTAAGGGTTTCCTTAAAGTACAAATAAAGGCAAAACCTTTTTTTTTTTTTTTTTTCCAGTTTGGATTGAGTAATTTGTATTGTTATAACCCCTGTTAGATTTTTTTTTTTTTTTTTGCCACATGTGTCCCATTGGTGAAATTTCCTTTCACTTCCTGTCCCATAGCCAAAACAGGAGATGATCGGTAATCCCTCCAAAGTGAGGGAATCCCTGGCTGTCAGCAGGGCCACTAGAAATAGTTCCCCTATTGGAAGGTTTCCCCTCTATTACTGTTCTGGGGACAACCCAAAATGTAGGAATTTTCTTTTACATTCCCTTTCGATGATAAAGGTAAACGGGACAAAAAAAAAGAGGATGAATCTGAACGGGCACAGACAGCAATAAAAATGGACAGGTGCTCTAATCCCTCTACACTTTGTCTAAAACCCCAAAAAACATGTTTTTTCCTTTAGTTATACTTGAAACGGCATACACAAAGTTGTTAACATTTTATGTTTTTTTTTTTCTGATCACCTTAGATAGCTTTATGGAAATTAGTGTCTTTGTAGCACTCCTGCTGGCATAAGCAGCAGGATGGCGAATGTCCCATTATTATTTATATAGGATGGCAAATGTCCCATTATTATTTATACTTGCAATGTGGAATAATTATATCCACCTCAAATAAGGCCTTACAATACATACAGATGCAAAAGTACGTATCCAATCAACATTCTTTCTGCCTGACAGAATCTTCTTAATTCCAAAAACATACTGCCACATCCTTGTGTGCCAAAGCTCACCACATTCATTCTTTCCAGTTATCAGTCATCTCCACGCATCTGGAACTTGGCTATCGTGTTGCTGTGGATGTCTCTGATAGGGATGGGCTGAACGGACCCCTGTTCGGTTTGCACCAGAACTTTCAAACACCGCAAAAGTTTGGACTCGAATAACGAACCCAGTTAAAGTCAATGGGACCCGAATGTTAAAAATCAAAAGAGCCCATTTTGAAGGCTTATATGCAAGTAATTGGGCATTCAATGGTTCTAGGGGTCCGGGTTCTGCCCTGGGGCCTGGGGGACATGTATCAATAAAAAAAGTTTGTGAAAAACGTAATTTTTAAATGAGCAATGATTTTTTGATTTTTAAAGTGAAAGAATAAAAATGAAAAATTCCTTCCAATATAGTGCCTGGGGGTCCCCTTAGTCTACCTGTAAAGTGGCAGATCTGTACCATGTCTAGAATGTGCTGCAGCAATAATTGCATTTATAAAGCCAAAAAACTGAAATTTTCCCTGCAAGCTGCCTTTATTTTGCTCAGCAACAGCTGGGGAGCCAGTGTGCATGATGAGGCCACAATGTAGTGCACTAGGAACAAGATTAGAGATTTTTTGGATACATTCTGGTGTCACTTTGACTTTAGATAAAATAACAGGTCCATAAAAACTGGTCTTTGGGTGTCGGTGGCACCTTCTCACCGTAACCCTATAGAGGTACTCTTGATGAAAGCAAGAATTGGCCGTGCCGTAAAAAATTGCAATGATATGCACCTGTCAAACAGGTGCTGAAAATTTGGTCTTTGGGTGTTAATTGTGCCCATGAAACCTATACCAAAAACATTCTTCCAGAAATGATTGAACACCCTCAAAGCTAGGCAGCCTCGAAGTCCTGCAGAGATTCCACATCGGTCTATTCTCATAACCCAGTAAGTCAGTGGATCAACCGCTGGAAAGCTCTCCATCTCTGTTTTGGCCCCGAGGTAATCATCCACCATGTGATGCAGACGCTGCCAATGGCATGTGGAAGCTGACAGCTCTGGGCAGCGAGGACTAAAAAAAAATTCTGAAATGCCTCACTTAGGCGGACGCCTTCTCCAACCCTCCTCTCTTGACCAACAGAGGACTCAAAACTACGTTTTCCACGACATTGTAACCTACTGGAGTCAGGAAAAACATTCAATAAAAACCTCTTTAACCACTAGCCTACCGCCCACTGTCATATGACAGCGGGACAGTAAGGCTCTAGTTCTTGGCGGACGCCATATGACGTGAGCCCGTTTAAACAGGGCATGCGCGCGATTGTGTGTGCGCTGCCCTGTACTGTCGTGGCGGCGTGTGACCGAGACACTGCTCGTCACCGAGACACGGCTCGTCACCGACAGGGGTGAACAGCCACTGGGCATGGCTGTTTACAACGTGATCGGCCGTGATGAAGTCACGGCCGATCACGAATGGTAACTCCCCACATTGCACGGCACATGCGCACGATCGTGGGTGCACTGCGCGTGCACGTCGGTGGCGGCGTGTTCACGGGAACACTGCTCGTCACCGACGATAGTAAACAGCCATTGGCCAGGGCTGCGTACCACGTGATTGGCTGTGATCCATTCACAGCCAATCACTAAATGTAAACATAGAGCTGTCGCTAGCTGTTATCAGCTCTTCTCTCCTCGCACACCGTTTCCAGTGTGAGGAGAGAAGAGCCAGGAGCAGTGAGTTACAGATCTATGTTTAGTAGTGTCTGCACCAACATCACACCTGTCCCATTGCCCCCCCCCAATTGTCATATGTCACCCAACAGTCACCCCATAAAAGTGCACCTGTCACATAAGAGACTGCCATCAGTGACCGTCAGCGATGCACCCGTCACCCATCAGTGACCGTGGCCTGTCACCCATCAGTGACCGTCACCTGTCACCCATCTGTGACCATCACCATCCGTGGCCTGTCACCCATCAGTGACCATCACCCATCACACCATCATCACCTATCAGTGAACGTCACCTGCCACCCATTGCACAGCCCATCAGCAACCGTCACCTGCCACCCATCTGTCAACCGATCGAGAGTAGTAATGATTCGGATGAAGAATGGGTCCCTCCTAAAAGGACACGACACTCTGGAAACCAGGCAGCCGCCAGCAACCAGGATTATATTCCCATTATATTCCCAGGCCCAGTACCAGCGCTGCCACCAGCAATAGGCCCCAGGAACAAAGGCTCAGTACCAGCTCTGCCGCCAGCAATAGGCCCCAGGAACACAGGCCCAGTACCAGTGCTGCCGCCAGCGATAGGCCCCGCACAGGAAATTCAACTCCCCCAACTACTGGAGTGTCACGTCCCCCAAGAGCCAGGGCCGCTACATACATGCCAGATGGTCTTGCCAACCCAAAATGGCTGCCTTCCAACTCGGGATCACCAAGTATTCCCCCTTTCACAGCACAGCCAGGTGTGCAGGCCAACACCCAAAATTTCACAGAGATCGATTGCGTTCATCTGTTTTTGCCCGACACTTTGCTGCAATTCATTGTGGACCAGACAAATTTGTATGCCCAGCAGTATTTGCCAACAACCCCCAATCATCTTATACCCGTCCGTTTGAGTGGAGAGATCTGAATTTGGAGGAGTTCAAATTGTTTTTGGGCCTCACCCTAAACATGGGGCTTACAAAAAAAATGAAGGACATGTCATATTGCCATATTGGCCCCCCAACCCCATCCACCATATGCCCATGTATTCTGCCGCAATGCCCAGGTCCCGATATGAGATGATTATGAGATTCTTTCATTTTTAACAACAACAAACAGTGCCCTCCCCGCAATCATCCAAATTCCAATAAGCTATAAAAAATTCGCCCACTGATAAATGTATTTTCCCAACGATTTGCAGAGCTCTATGTCCCCGAGAAGCATATATGTGTGGATGAGTCCCTGGTACCATTTTCAGGCCGGCTAGGAATAAAACAATATTTTCCTAGCAAAAAGGCCAGATACGGAGTAAAATTTTACAAGCTCTATGAGCCACGGGACATCTTTTATGCGTTCCGCATATATGAAGGAAGAGATTCCCAGCTCCAGCCCCCTGAGTGCCCGGCCTACATGGGCACAACTGGAAAAATCGTATGGGACCTTGCTTACCCACTTCTGTAAAAAGGATATCATATATACCTTGACAACTTTTATACCAGCCTGCCCCTTTTCAGAAACCTATACATCAAAAAAACCCTGGCCTGTGGAACCTCAAGAAAAATTAGGAAGGGCTTCCCACAATCCATAGTAAACAAAAAGCTGCAAAGGGGGAAAGAGCAACACTGAGATGCAATGAAGTGCTGGCCTTGAGGTGGAAGGATAACATGAACGTGCACATGATGTCCACCATTCACGATGAAACTACAGTTGTAGTTCAGCGAAGACGAGGTCCCATTGAAAAACCGAAATGTGTCCAAGATTATAATCTCCACATGTGGAGGGGGGGGGGGGGGGGGTGTGGATTTCAATGATCAAATGATTCAGCCCTATTTGTCAATAAGGAGGTCCTGATTCTGGTACAAGAAGGTAGCAATTTTTCTCATCCATTTGGGCGTTTAGAATTCCTACATAGTCTACACCAAATCCACAGAAAGCCCTGCCCTCTTCCTAAAATTCATAGAAGAAGTAGTCACGTCCCTCAACTATCAACAAAGACCCCCCCAGAAGACCTTCGCTCTGATGCTGTTAGCCGACTTCATGAACGCCACTTCCCGTACAACATTCCACCATCTGAAGCAGGCCGAAGACGGCAAAAAAGATGTCGCGTGTGCAGCAGAAGAGGATTTTGAAAATATACCAGCTTCCATTGTCCCCAGTGTCCCTCCCAACCTGACCTTTGCATTGGTGAATGCTTCGAACTTTATTATACATCCCAGAATATTAGCCCAAATTTTCCCGATTTTCACCATCTGTGCTGACCATTTTCCATGCTCCCCCAAATAACCATGCCACTGCCTTCCACATGAACTGACCCTGGCCTGCTTTTTGACTATGCCTCTGCCTACCGTTTGGACTGCTTCCACGTGAACTGACCCTGGCCTGTTTTGTGACTATGCCTCTGCCTACCGTTTGGACTGCTTCCACGTGAACTGACCCTGGCCTGTTTTGTGACTATGCTTCTGCCCACCACTTGGATTGCTTGCACGTGAACTGAACCTGGCCTGTTTTATGGACTATGCTTTTGCCTACCGCTTGGACTGATCTGTTGCCCTGCTACTGTAGTACACAGGGGTCTCACATATGTGAGGGGCTCCAGAATAGTTTTTCCGGATGGAGAAAATTTTTTTTTTGTTTTCTCTGGGTTTTGTAATTTCCTGGCTAGGGTCTGGAGTCCGGAGGCTTCACAGACATTTGGGTGGGTCGATGCCTCTACCCCTGTGCCCCTGTGCACAGGTCTTACCCGATTGCGGCCTTCAGCCTGCTGCTGACTTACTGCCATCATGCCTTTGCCTGCCGCATGAACGGACCACACCTCTGCCTGCTACCTGGACTATGCAAATAATCAGCTGTAGCAACAGGCAGTAGGTTTATGAAGGGCTGGAGAGTGGTACAATAATGAGTGTCTGCAGGTAACAGTGTACCAGGACCAATATTATGGCTGTGCTGGCTGTCTCTGCCTGGACAATTTCTATGGACAAATGCTCTGGCTGTGCTGACAATATCCTTGTGCTGACTATAGACAATGTTCCTTCCTGCTGCCTGGATAATTACTATTGCTGTCGCTAAGCACATCCCTGACTGCTGCCTGGACCAGTGCTCTCTTCTGTGGACACTACTAAAAGCACAGGTATTACTTTTTTTTTTTTTTTTTTTACCCTTTCCGCAATAGAATTTATTTTGGATTGTAATTCTTGGTATGTACATGCTATGTGCTAGAAATATGAAGGGCCTTCAAAAATGATAGGTTGCCAGGAAATTATCTATGTAATGTATGCTCCTAGAATGCCTGATGGTGCTACTTGGATGTTGGGCCTCTGTATGTGGCCAAGCTGTGTAAAAGTCTCACACATGTGGTATCCCCATACTCAGGAGGAGTAGCAGAATGTATTTTGGGGTGTCATTTTTTCTATGTGTTGGAAATATCTTATAAATGGACAACTTTGTGTAAAAAAAAAAATGCGTTTTTATTTTTTTCCACATTTTCCAAAAACTTCTGGAAAAAAAATAACCATTCAAAAGACTCATCATGCCTCATAGATGATATGTTGGGGTGTTTGCTTTCCAAAATGGGGTCATTTTGTGGGCAATTCCATTGTCCTGCTGCTCCAGGGCCTTCAAAAGTGTAATAGGTGGTTGAGAAATGAGATGTGCAATTTATGCTCGTAGATCGCCTGATGGTGCTACTTCAATGTTGGGCCTTTGTATGTGGCCAAGCTGTGTAAAAGTCCCACACATGTGGTATCGCCATACTCAGGAGGAGTAGCAGAATGTATTTTGGGGTGTCATGTTTGCTATGTATTTGCTATGTGTTGGATATATCTTATAAATAGACAACTTTGTGTAAAATATGCGTTTTCATTTTTTTCCACATTTTCCAAAAACTTCTGGAAAAAAAATAACTTTTCAAAAGACTCACTATGCCTCATAGATTATACGTTGGGATGTTTGCTTTCCAAAATGAGGTCATTTTGTGGGAGATTCCATTGTCCTGGTGCTCCAGGGCCTTCAAAAGTGTAATAGGTGGTTGAGAAATGAGATGTGCAATTTATGCTCGTAGATCGCCTGATGGTGCAACTTCAATGTTGGACCTTTGTATGTGGCCAGGCTGTGTAAAAGTCCCACAATTGTGGTATCCCCATACTCAGGAGGAGTAGCAGAATGTATTTTGGCGTGTAATTTGTTGTATGCATAAGCTCTGTTAGAGAAATAACCAGTTAATATGACAATTTTGTAAAAAACAAAAAACAAAGAAAAAACTTCATTTTGCAAAGAATTGTGGGAAAAGTTACAACTTAAAAAAACTCACCATGCTACTTAATACCTTGGAATGTCTACTTTCTAAAAAGGGTCATTTGGGGGGTATTTGTACCTTTCTGACTTGTTAGTACTTCAAGAAATGAGATTCACCTGATGTACTGAAGGCCTGATCAGCTGTTTTCAATTTTCAGTGATTGCACCATAGTTTGTAGACTCTATAACTTTCACAAAGACTAAAAAATATACACTAATTTGGGTTATTTTTACCAAAGATATATAGCAGTATAAATTTTGGCCAAATTTTATGAAGAAAAATTACTAATTTGCTAAATTTTATGACAAAAACAAAGAAAAAGGCAATTTTTCACAAAATGTACAGTCTTTTTTTATTTATAGCACAAAAAACCCATTTGATTAAATACCACCAGAGGAAAGCTCTATTTGTGTGAAAAAAAGGACACAAATTTCATTTAGGTACAGTGTTGCATGACTGAGTAATTGTCATTCAAAGTGTGAGAGCACCGAAAGCTGAAAATTGGTCTGGACAGGAAGGGGGTTTAAGTGCCCTGTATTGAGGTGGTTAATGTGTCCTCGAGATTTTATCTTCTGCACTTTCTGTGGGGACAGGATTAGTTCTGAGACCTTCCCCAGGAGGAGGGAGGAGGAGGGTTGACTTATGCTCGGGCCGAAGCTTGAGCATGTGTAACCAGCGCTTTCACAAGCATGAGACTGCAGACTTGGCTGGCTTAAATCAAGTTTGGTATCCACCCAGAGACTGGCCACATCAATCACCTTGCAGGTGGACAGACAGGGAGAATGCATCATAGCCAAAAGCAGGATGCTGGAGCCATCAGCTATGATGGAGCAGGAGCACACATGTTCCTGACATGGTCAGTCTGCAGTAGCTTGTGCTGTCAGTCCCATTGCCATGCTGGAGGGCAACGGTTTATTGTCCTTCAGAGTTTGGGGGGCCGGACTGTGGTCAAAGGGAGTGGAAATTTTCCTGACATCAGTGGGAGTAAACATTGCCACATTTGGTATTAGGGGGAAGAATAGTGCCCCATCGTTGGTATCATTGGGAGGAATTGTGCCCCTTTGTTGGTATCATTGGGAGGGATCGTGCCCCATCATTGGTGTAATTGGGAGAAATGGTGCCCCATTGTTGTCAGTTGGCAGAATAGAGTCTCATAACAGTGGGAGAAATAGTGCCTCAAGGGCTGAATAAAGGCAAGCAGAGGGCCGCATTCGGCTCCCCAATTTTGGGTCCGAGAGACCACTGGCCTAATATGTTTAGATGCTTGGCACGAAATAATGGCAGACAGCTGAGCCCACTTACACAATTGTTGCGGTCCTCAATAACTTAAACGGCCCTTATAGCACAACTCCAGGACTTGGACTTTGTGCTCCTTCCTCGAGAACCCTACCTTCGCCCCAGAATGTTTTTTTTTTTTTTAATCTTTATAGGAAATCTTTGTCTGGTCCTGTTTCTCTTTTGGTCTTCTCCCAGAAGCAATTGTTCTGGATGATGTAGAGTGGCACTGAAGTCGTCTGTCTGCCCCTCTCTTTCAGGCCATCCACAAAATGAAGTTGGGGCTGTGTGCTTCATAAATGGCCTGGAGGAGAGGGCTGGAGACATGATTGCAGCACTGTGGTCTATAAGACCTACATCTCTTACATCTAAGTGTCCCAGAGGTACAGCAGGAGCTGAAGTAATCTTGGCATGTAAACAAGAATTGAATGTAGAAGAAAGCCTGCATGATGGGGAATTGCTTTTGAAGCAATGGAATGTTTAACTGCTGGTAAGGTTGTTGAGCCCGAGGGCTTTAACTCCAGGCCTCCCCCAGTGTTTATTCCCTAACTCCAGGAATCTACAATTGCAGTGAAGTCCCCTCCACTGCAAGCATTAAGGCTGAATTCCAGGTATGATCTTAATTGTATAGTTACATTAGCTCAGCTTGGACCAAGAATGCATATCTCTTACCAGATGGATCGCTATGAATGCTATCAGTCACTGTAGTAGTCAGTGCTACTACAGTGATAGCCATGATTTTATGGGTCCTGTGCCAGGCAGCTGCCCCACCAATCAGAGAACACATTGTATTTATTGAAAATAAAAGGCTGTAAATGGCGACGGTACCAATCGAGTACTGAACTGTGGTCAGTATGCAGTGGAGTACAGGACCTGGAAGATTGTCAAGACCACTGAAGTAGCGACCGCTACTAAAGTAATCGTCAGCTTCCCCAGTAGAATATATGCATACTCACATTGGTCCAAGCTAGACCAATGTAAGCATGCAGTAAAGATCATACCTGGAGTTTAGCTTTAAATTCTTGGTATGTCTAGGGGGTGCAAGAACAAGCAAGATTAGGTACCCTATCTCCTGATCCAGCTGGATCCTGCCCTCTTCTCCTCAAAGCTTTGGTTCCTGGGCAGTCCCTCTGTGATATCACATACAATGCAGGAATATTAACCCTGTATTGTACAAGGTGGGGACGTGCATGTGACCACAGCATGAGCACCTTAGAGAATAGGATTTGGGGAACTGGTGTCACCACTGGAGGGACCACCTGCTGGAGCGTAGAATAAGATCATTATTTCTCCTTCTGTCATTCTGTCACCACAAGACATAATAAGCATTCAAACCTTGCAGTGTGGTACTGCTAGAGTAGATTTGTTTTAAATTCCAGGAGTTTTGCTTTAAAGCTGAACTCCGGGATAAGCAAACATGGTCTAAACAGAAAAGGCAGGCATACTCTTCCTTGAATCTTCATGTACTTTGTGCATTTCTTCCTGATCTGTGCAGTAATCCAGTGTGAAAATGTATGTGTAGGAGCTTCCTGTATTAAAGACTGCTCACTGCTGCTCTCTTTCGTTGTACAGGGTGACGGGTCTTGTCTCCGCCCCAGTGGTGGCTGCTCCATTAGGGGAACAAGGGCGCTGTCCCCCTAATCCATGCAGAGCGCTGGGCACATGGATTTCAGTGAGTTTTTTTTCTTGAAGCACATGATTAGAGCCTGAGGCTCTAATTGGCTTCAATTAAGGGTGGGCTCGGGGCGCAGAGCACTCTGCCCTGAGCCCACCCAGTTGTGTGACAATAGGGAATAAATATTCCCTATTGTCTTCCTGCTTCTCCTCCCGGCCAATCAGGAAGCGGGTCTTCAATTGGCCGGAAGGAGAAGTGACCGTATTGGCCGCCAAGGAGGAGGAGGAGACGCACGGGGAAGCCAAAGCTGCCGTGACCTAGATAAGGTAAATGCGGGGCTTTTTGAAGGACAGGCAAGTGATAGGGGGTGGTGTTTGGTTTACCAAACGACGGGGGGTGTGGGGGGCTTTGACTGATGAACCGACCAAACGGGATGGTGGGTGGTTTGTTTGCTGCCCCCCCAAAAAATGGAGCACCAGCCGCCACCACTCCACCCCCACTCCACCCCCTCCTGTAGTTTTCTACAGGCAGCCTGTAGTGAGTGGAGCCTGTTAGGTTCCTCCCACAGTTCTGCTCTTTGCACAGATTTGATGATGTCATTACTACTTTTACAAGGTAATATTTGGGTTTTCAAAGGCATTTGGTGCACAAAAGTGGATGTACCGTATATCCTTTGTGGCTACTGAGGAATATATTTAAAGGCATGGTTCACCTTTATCAAAAAACTGCCTATGCAGATAAGGAACGTCTGTAGATAAAAACAAGCTGTTCAGCTTTGCCCAAGGCTGAATAATGCCCTTGCTATAGGTGTAGGCCATTTATGTGTTTCATGAAGCCTGACTAGAAAATCTCAGGATACTGCTAAGAGAGGCCTTGCTGTTACTGTTCACCTTCACCATCACAGGAGCAGGCTCTTACTTTGCTTCAACCCCTCACAGGCACTTATAATTAAGCCCTGGTGGGTGGGGCGAAACATGTCAGGGGCATGGCCTGAGCAAAGGCACTGACTGAGGCTTTCACATGTATACATCCATACTAGGACTGGGGAGCGACGGTTTCAAGTTAAAATACGGTATTGCAATGGCATTATTCAACTTTGGTCAAAGCTGCACAGTTTTTTTTTTCAACAGGCACCCCGTATCTGTGTAGCGGGTGCCCTGCATTTCCCGCGACCATACCAAGCTGACCGAGGCTCTCACTGAAGGGAGAGACACAGCCTATCAGATCCTGTGGGGGAACTTCTCCCCTTGCTCTCCTTCTCTCACTGTGCTCTGGGTGAGAGGTCTATTCAGACACTGAGTACCCTCCCCTGTTTCTTCATTGGCAGAGGTAGCTGGCCAATCCCAGGGAGGACTGAAAAATTGCAAGGAACTCTAGGACATGTAGTTCCCAGCACAGGTGCCCCCATTCTAACCCCTGGGGGCAGAGACTACAAGTTCCAGCCTGCTCTGAGAGGAAGGAGAGAGGACCTACTCTTGTCTGCCTGGGACCAGGGCAGACCACCACGAGGTGAGGAAAGGGGGTGACGTGTCCAGAGAGGCTGCTGTAATCCTTGGGGCCATCACCATTCCAGCCCAGATGGACCTGCTTTTCAGGGTCACTTTGAAAACCTTCCGTGACTGTTGCCACAGAGAGGGAGACAGCATGACAGGTGCCAATCCAAACTGTTGGTTCCTTCAGACTGATCGAGTGTGTCCAGCATCTCTACATCGCTCCTGTGTGTGTCACAACCGTCTCCAGGATATGGTGAGTGGGCTCATGCCCAAATTGTCTCTAAACTGTGGAATCAGATAGTTTATGAACACTGCTAGCAAACATCGCAATCTGGATTGCCAAGAGGACCTGTTATGTGGTCACACCAAACCTCCCTTTGCTGATTACTGACCCAACCCCCCCCCCCCTTTTCTGTTATACTCTAAGGATCCCTTGTTATTGTCTAAGTTCCAACACTGCCGGTGAAGATAAAATCAAGCCCTTGCAGCTAGACTACTGCACCTTTGTCTTTAAGGAGACACATGACTGATTTCTACGAGCCTGAAAAAGTCAAAAGTTTTGGGATCCAATTTGCTGCAAGCTTTCTCATTTCCAAGTATTTGTGGATAATGGCACCAACTCTCTCACGTGATATTCCCAGATATGTAGCAATACTTTTGGCTGATATTTGGCGGTCCTCCATGATCATGTCATGGATGGCTTTCACATTTGCAGGCACAGAGACAGAAACAGGCCTTCCAATGGGTTTCTCACTTTCAACACCGAAATGGCCAGTTTTAAAATTGATAACCCAATGTTTAACTGTTGCATATGAAGGCCCACTGTCACCCAAAGTTTGTGAAATGTCATCATGCATCTGCTTCGCACCTTTCCCTTGGAAAAACAGGAACTTGATTATGGTCCTATGCTCTTCCACACTGAATTTTTCTGGAGGTGCTGCCATGTTCACTTTGGACCTGAAAAAGAAAGATAAGTTAAAATCATAGGTAGTTGATTTTTGCACCAAATTGGCCAGTACACCCTGCAATTTACAGCTTCCTAGATCAATTTTTTCTGGGTAAGACTCAATACTTATCAGCACCCCCTCATATGCTGCTGTGATCCTTGGGGCCATCACCATCGTCTCCAGGATTTGGTGAGCGGGCTCATGCCCAGATCGTCTCTAAACTACTGATTTAAATAGCTTATGAACACTGATATCAGACATCACAATCCGGACTGCCAAGAGGACCTGTTATCTGGTCACACCAAACCTAACTTTGCTGATTACTGACCCTTGTCTGAGGGTCCCTTGTTCTTGTCCAAGCTCCAACACTGCCGGTGAAGATAGAACCAAGGCCTTACACCTAGACTGCTACTCATTTGTCTTTAAGGGGAAATGTGACTGGTTTCTATACAGCTCAATCTCATATTAGGATTAGAGTAACTGTAGGCTGGCCCTCCTTCTTCAGTAGTAGAAGCATAATCGGCTGAAGTTCCTTTGAGAATCTCATTGCTAAATGTATGTTATTGCGCTGCTATCTTGAGTGCTACTGTTATTCATGTGTCATTGCTATTTGTACTTAACCAATTTTGCTAAGAGTTAATTAAACAAAATCCTGGGCTGCTTTTTTCAGGATTTGGCTGATTAACGCTCGTATACATTTTTTCCTTCTACTCAATTAATACAAGATACTGTTGAATTCAGTTTGCATTGTGTCTGTGTGTCATTCACTAGGGCAGCATTTCTCAACCTTTTTTCAGTCAAGGCACCCCTCTAAAATTATGGACAGTCTCAAGGCACCCCATTCTAAAATGTAAAGGCTACTCTATTAGTTTTACATAATGCACATCCATAAGTCCAAGTAGGACACCCAACCTTAGAGGTGATTTATTCTTCCAAAGCAAACACACCTTTGCAAACTGGTACTGATTAGTATTCCTGTGTTTCTCTTCTCCCCCAGTTTTTCTTCTCCCCCAGTTTTTCTTAATCACCCAGTTGATGTGACCCCAACACTTATCGAGAGGAGCAGGGTAAGGTCAAACAAGGATGAAATGCAGGCAACTGACATCCTCCTTATCAACTGATGATGCCATTGGATTTTAGGATGCCGGTGTTTCGTCACATATGGCGACCCATCACATTTGGCTACCCACTGGAGTGCGCATGCGCGACACCGCCATATGCGTTCCAACAGTTTTAGGACTAAAGAGCACATTAAAACCGTCACGGAAGTGACGTTCCGTCGCCGCCATATTGCTACACCCCGCACTTCTCCATAGTAAGGATACACTAAGAAGGGGGAAAGCGGACATCTTCTTACACCCACCGGAGTCTTGCATTTTACACTTATTTTTAGCAGTAAAGTGAGTTTATCTAGTGAAATACAGTACTTACAATCCCGTCTGACTCGTTAGATGTTGAATTTTAAAAGCAGCGTCAAGCCTGCTTATGTCATAGGTTTGCTAATCTGACAGAAGTTCGCTGCTTTCAAACTTCATCTAACCAGTCAGACGTAGTTCTAAGTACTGTATTTCACTATATAAACTCACTTTACTGTTACAAATAAGTGTAAAATGCAAAACTCCGGTGCGTGTAACAAGATGTCCGCTTTCCCCTTCTAAGTGTATCCTTACTATTGAGGAGTGCAGGATGTAGCAAGATGGCAGCGACGGAACGTCACTTCCGTTACACATTCTGACGGGTCGCCTAATCTGACTAAACAACAGTGTTGGAACGCATATGGCGGCGTCACGCAGGCGCACTCCAGCGGGTAGCCAAATGTGATGGGTCTCCATATGTGACGAAACACAGACAGCTAGAAAGTTGTAATGGTGCACAATGAAAACCTGTGGCTTTGTGTAACTTAAAGAGCCTTCATCCACACGGCAGCTTGTATAACATTTTTAGGCATTTTGCCAAGGCACCCCTGAAGACACCTCAAGGCACCCTGGTTGAAAAAGACTGCACTAGGGTATTACACTAACAGTATCTCTAGGTGTGCCAGAGGGGCTGAGATGGTTCTTGGGGGTTGAGAGGCAGAGTATTGAATCAAACATATTCTGCATAGACACCACTTGATACCACAGTGCCCAGGGCAGCTGCCCCTCCTGCCCACCCCTTGTCTCAGCCCTGGTTGGTACTGAATGCTAACAGTACTGTACCAACATCTTATTCTGGAGAATGTCTGGTACAGATACAACTGGAAAAGCTGTACCTAAAATGAAGTTATACTACATTTGTACTTTCATTCTTGGATCTAGTACAAACACCACCCTCCATACCGGTGAGCTTGAGAGACACCACAGGAATTGTATTACACACCCAAAGAGATTTGAAGTATTCAAACAACGGCGCCAGTGTGAATTAGTATACATTGTTTGCTTTATTAATAAATAAATATAACAATGTTTGACAGATGAACTAATTGTCTTAAGACAGTTTAGTAAACCCCGTCTTGTGAGAACACTACTTAAAAGCTTATCAGTTTTAATGAGAAGCATAACAGGGGCTTAGGGATTGATTCCATCGACTTATCCCAGAAAAACCTTTAAAAGTTCAGTCTAATTTTACTATGGCTGTTGGGGATTCATGATATGCCGTGCATCACCTGGCTTTTATAGCTTTCGAAGGAGATAAAAAAAAAGAAATTCTTGCTATATGCTGAATTTTATAGAGGAAATCTGTCATCACGCCTCTGGATAATATCTACAGCCTCAGGTAGTGGATGTATTTGCTGTCACATATTTGCTTTAAATTATATCTTGCATTATATCTAAAGCCAAAACCTTTTTTAAGTTGAGTATGGAATGGTTTAAAGCCTTGTCAGTTTTTTTTTTTTGCTGTCCCATTAGGGAGATTTCTCTTCACTTCCTGTAATGTGACATGGCAGGAAATGAGAAAAAAAACACTGTTTGTCAGGAGAAAAGGTGTCCCCATCTGCAAATTCCCCCCTGTTTTCTGTTCATTTGACAAACGTCACATTTTGTGTTTTTCACTACCATCTCTCCTGGTGACAATGGTCACCAGGACAAAATGAGAGAGGTTCTCCTATTAGAATGCAGACTGTTCTGTTTCTAATGCCACTTTATGCGTTGGCATCCCTCTTTAGACCCAGTTTGTCTAGACATTATGGTCACCTGTTGACTTGACACCAGCCACAAGCAGCTTAACTCTTCAATAAGACACACAAGTTGAATCCAACACAATTTGACTTCAGCTAATTGCAAAACAGAGGATGTTTTTCCAGCATTTTGAAGTATAAGAAGACAATGACTTACCAGAGTTCTCTGTCTGTGAATAACACTGACTGAGGGAACATGGAAGAAATGGTGAGAATCTAAGGCTGGTCATACACAATTCTAAGGCCGGCCATACACAATTCTTGGAAGGTTCAGCAGGAACCGACGAGATTCAACCGTTAATGGGCAGGCTGAATGTACCAAGTTGATCAATCAACTTGGGTATAACCAGCCTACAGGATTCTCTTGCGATTATTGCTAGCGGCTGCTATAGCCACTAGCGATAATAACTGTCTTCTACCAGCAGGGATGGCTTCCCCCACTCGCCCCCCACCGGAAGAAGACAATTGCTCGGGAGGAGGAATTTCCGCACTGTCTGTGTTGATGGGGGAATCGTGCTAATTTCTTTCCTGCAACCCGTGGTTACGGGAAAAAAAATTGCACCGTGTATGGCCAGTCTAAGTATAAACCAGTGGTCTCCAAAACGTGAACCAAGGGAAGCATGTGGCCCTTTGCTTGTTTTTTATCCAGCTCTTGAGGCACAATTTTTTTCACTGACACCCAGCAGTGTGTTTAGGGTTTGTGCTACCCTAGGCCTGACTAAACTCGTGCAGCCCCTGATTTAAATATGGCCCACCCCTTCCTGTCAAGGCCACACCCCTTGCTGTTTAAGACCGACCCTAAATTTTTTGAGTGGGGACACTAGTTGTGAGGTCCTGGGGGGTTGGCGGCGGCAATGCATTCCATTAATTTGCATAGATTTTCTCTCACTTCCTGTTTGGCTATGGGTCAGGAAGTGAAGGGAAATCTTTGCAATGGGACAGGGATGGTAAAAAAATAAACTGACAGGGGCCATAACCCTCCCTTATTCTATCAAAAATGAAAAATAAAGTGTTGTCTATAGTTCTACTTTAAGCACAAATTTCTGATAATTTTATGGAGAGGACTGAGAAGATATAACCATGCCAATGGTGCAGCAAAAAACATAGCACAGTGAGGAAGGTTTGTGGTCCAGGATGAGAGGACAGTCAAAATTAGAAACGGTGCCCCCCCACAGTTGCGGAATGCCGGCCGCCCGCATACCGGAATCAGTAAGGCCACTTTATGGGGGCGCTAGACTAATTTGCCTCTCAGCCCAGTCCGCCCCATAAGACTGGCGCTGCACTGTGTAGCGCAAGCAGGCGGGGACTCTTTCCATGCTGCCCCCCTGCAAAGTGCTGCCCTAGTGCTGGGCCTTGTCGGCCTAGGCCAGGATACAGCATTGCTGACACCAACAAAGGGGCACAATTCCTACCAATGACACCAGCGATGTTCCTCCCAATGACACCAACAATTGGGCCCGAAGACTCCAATGATGGGGCATAATTACTCATAATGTCACAAACGATAGGGAACAATTCCTAACAATGATATAAGCGATGGGGCACAAATCCTACCTATGATACCATATCTGGGATCTGTAATGCGCCATGAAGATGCACCAGGAAAGAAAAATTACAGAAAGGTGAGTATATAATTTTCCGTTTTCCTGGCGTGTCATGGCAGCATACAATGGGAACTAACTCGCCATATAGGAGGGTGCAAGGAAAATGTTGTAATGGTCAGTAGCGCAAGTATGCATAATGAATTTTCCAAATGTTACCGTCGTGAGCTGAACCGGGTTCACCTAATAAAGTGTAATGAAGGTGTCCTGGGAGGGCCATATTGCTGACTTGCAAATAGCCTCAGGAGACACTCGCCACTGTTCTGTCCACAGAGCTGGGACTGCCCTGGTTGAATGAGCTCTTAAAGGAAAAGTCCAACCTGAGCTTTTTAGGCTGGGCTTGTCCTTCTGTGACCCGTTTTCAGTGGAGAGCCGTCTGAAGTCCGCTCCCTGCTGACGTCACTGCCATCCGTCAAGGCAGCAGGTCTTCCCGAATCTGGATCCGCCAGCTGCCTTGACTGATGGCAGTCTCAACGAGCCGCTGAGATGGCCGCTCCCTGCCCCTCCACAGCTCGGCGATCCAATGAGCGTGGAGAAGCAGAGAGGAGAGACGCTGACTGACAGTCAGCAGCTCTCCTCTCGGGGAGCTGTAAGAACCGAGCCATCGGCGATGTTCGGTGGCTCGGTTCGCAGTGCAGAGACGCCGGGGGACAGATACAGCATTGGTCTGATGCTGCATCCATCTAGGTAAATATGGATCTAAAATTAAGAAAAAAAAACCATACTACTCTTTTAAGTCCTCTGGAACAGGAAGGCCTTGTAAAGGTGTAGGCTCTTTTAATTGTCTTAACAATCTAGGAGGTGGCTGTAAGTGTTGATGCTGACTGACCCTGCCTTAAGCCATGCTGGAACCAAGCACAGATTTCAGCTTTCCTGAATGAAAAGGTAGCTGCCAAGCAGGCCGTCAGAGTTAGATCAAAATCCAGGGGATATGGTTCTCTCACTTCACTAAGAAAAACAGTAAATTTAATTTCTGGTTAAATTGGAAGGAGAAAGACAACTTATGGATAAAGCAGCCTGGGGTTTTAGGACTTTCTGTCTGGGTACAACGTTGGGTGAGGCTCCTTGAGTAGAAAGTCTGAAGCTCTGACACCCTTTTCACAGAGCTTGTAGCAACCAAAAATCCGGTCTTCAGGGTTAGATTGAAGAGTGTAGCCAATTCTGAAGGATAGAAATGAGGCCTCAATAGAGCTGGAGACCATAAGCAAGTCCCACATACAGTGGCGTCATTAGGGTTGGTGTCACCTGGTGCCGTAAAACATGGTGTCACCCCCCCCCCGGGGAATGGATGGAGCTGGGATGGAATCAGGGGAAAGGATGGAGCTAGGATGGGGTGGTGGATGGAGCCGGAATGTGATGGGGGGTGGATGAAGCTGGAATAGGATCAGGGGGATGGATGCAGCCAGGATGGGATCAGGGGAATGGATGGAGCTGGGATGGAATCTGGGGAATGGATGGAGTCGGGGTGGAATCAGGGGAATGGATGGAGTTGGGATGAGGTGGTGGATGGAGCCAGGATGTGATTGGGGGGGTGGATGGAGCTGGAATAGGATCAGTGGGGTGATGGATGGAGCCAGGATGGGATCAGTTGGTGGATGGAGCTGGGATGGGATTGAGGTTGTGAATGGAGCTGGGATAGGATGGGGGTGGTGGATGGAGATGGGATCTGGGTGATGGATGGCGCTGGGATGGGATCGGGGGGGTGGATGGAGCAGGGATGGGATCGGAGAGGTGAATGGAGCTGGGATGGGATGTGGGGGGTGGATTGAGCAGGGATGGGATGAGAGTGGATGGAGCAGGGATGGGATTGGGGGGATGGATAAAGCAGGGATTGGATTGGGGGGATGGGTGGAGCTGGGATGGGGGGTGGATGGAGCTGGGATGGGGGTGGATAGAGCAGGGATGGGATTGGGGGGGTGGATGGAGCTGGGATGGAATCTTTGATTTTGGGGGTGGGGGTTAGAGGATATGTGCTAGGGGGTGCTTTGGTAGGGGAGAGGAATTGTGCTGCGGGGGGGGGGGGGTTAAACGTAAAATCTGCCCCCCCTCCTTTTAGCACAAGTCATTTCTAACCCAAAACAAAGCACCCCCTAGTACATGCCCTCAACACCACCCTCCTTAAAATGACTCCTGGCAGCATAAATGTCCTGTCCCCCTCCTCTGCAATACCTCAGCCCCGGGCAGGTGCTGTGGCGCGCTTTCCCTCTTCCTCCTGGTCTGTGTACATGAAACGTCAGACCCGAGGAGGAGGTATCTATAGTCTGGTCTGCAGTGAGTTCAACCGGCGGGGAGAGAGATGATTGTGGCGTGTGGGACAGTCAGTGTCAGACTCAAGGCACCTCTGTCTCACTCTCTCCTCCCCCACTCTCCCCGCACATCGCATGCAGCTGAGAAGATCTGGAAGGGAAGGAGGGAGCTGCAACGCTGGTGCCAGTCTCAGCCTGGTTGCACCCATGTGCGGACCGCGCTCCCCCCCCCCTAGCGATGCCACTGCCTACATAGGTAACAATAGTTTCTTGGCAGGTCTATAACTTCATGCAAGCCTTTTAAGAATTGCATCACTAAAGAATTAAGGGCAGACAAGACTGAACTTTGAATTTTAAACATATTTGAACCTAGGCCTCTGTTCAGCCCCAGTTATAAGAACTGCAGAACCTTGGCTGGTTCAGGTGATAAAGGACTCCAGGCTTTTGCTGTGTGAGAGCTGCATAACTCACCCATAGTCTCTGGTAAGTCTTATTCATGGAGACCTCTCTGGCTAAGGTAGCCATCACCTGCGCTGAGCACCCTTGACTTGGTAGCCCCCTCCAGTCCTGATCAGGTGAAGAAAAAAAGGAGAATGCTGCGGGTCATGTCTGTCTTTGATTTATAGTTAACCAGTCATATCAGGTTGTGGGGCGGAGTCACAACCATAGTATGCTGCCATGATGCGCCAGGAAGAGTTTTAACATTTCCTCATCTAAAACAAATACAAAGTTTATACTTTGCTGTCCTTAAAGAGCTGACTTTTAATATTATATACCTGTCCAGTGTTCCCTTGACGTCGGCACCCCAGCTGGATTTCGGATCGAATTTCGGGTGCTGCTGCCGCCGCTATTCCTGGTAAGGGGACCCGGAAGTGAAGCCTTTCGACTTCACAGCTAGTACCCTGCTGCGCTTTCTAATTGGCCCGGCGGCAGAGGAAGAAGGAGGGGGGGGCCGAACTTCCGAGGGACGGAAGTTCCTCCCTCCCCCCTGAAAGGTGCCAAATGTGGCACCGGAGGGTGGGAGGAGACAGATAAGCGGAAGTTCGACTTTTGAGTGGAAATCCACTTTAAAGTCTCACTTCTTAATGTGTCTTGTTCTCTAGGGAACCCCTCCTTCCTCCACGGCCGTCCGATAACGCTGCTAGCAAGGAGATGGTTGCTTTGACAAAAGGCACTTTTCTCCATCTCCAAGCAGTTGCCCTCTTGCCTGGAACATTTAAGCTGACAAGCCACCCTGGCATTCCATTAGGAGACACTTCTCTCGGGCAAGTGCTTGTAGACGGAAAAAAGTGCCAATTGTCAAAGCAGCTGTTTCTTTGCTAGCTGCGTTGTTGGATAACCATGGAGGGAGGAGGGATGCCCTGTAGGATCTCACAGCTAGCATTAGCCAGCTTCAACATAGAAAGATAGAGCAAGGTAGTACAGAACAGAATACTTTAATAAAAAATTAGCGAGACTTCTTAGTATATATTTGTTATATAGACTTGTTTTACATAAAGTTTTCATGAATTCCACAGAAAGGTTATCAAGGGACCACTGGGACCTGAACAGAATAGTAATAAAATAATGTCTTAAAGTCAGCTTCATTTCGGACAGGCAGGCTCCAGACGCAATAAGGAGGGTCATTAATCGAATCCACCAGGTGGCCCAGAAACAAATGCCTTCTCTGCTTCTGTCTCTGGATGCAGAAAAGGCATTCGACAGAGTACACTGGGGATATCTAAAAGCAGTACTCAATAAATTCGGAATTAGCGGCTGGTTCCAATCAGTGATACTCTCGCTATGCTGCAGCTCATCTGCCAAAGTACTAACAGAGGGAACCATGTCCAAACCCTTCAGTTTCGCTAATGGCACCCGACAAGGCTGCCCAGTCTTCCCCCTCATTTTTGCACTCCTGATGGAACCTCTGGCAGCAAAAATTAGAGGGGACGAGTAAATATCAGGTATCGCCAACAATGGTATAGACCACAAAATCAGTTTATTCGCTGATGACGTTATACTCCTGGTTACCAACCCAGCTCAATCTATGCCAGCGATCCAAGACATACTCGATCAATTCAGTCTTACTTCCTTTTACAAACTTAACTCCTCCAAATCCTTACAATAAGTCAAGAATGTCACCTAAAAAATAACTTTCCCTTCACATGGACAGACAAATCCCTCACATATCTAGGGATAAACTTGGCTCCATCTCTACACCAATTATACAATCTTAACTTTCGCGACTTCCAAAAACAGCTCCCCCAACTACTGAACCAATTACGCACTTTTGGCTTATCTAGGTTAGGCAGGATTGCCTCTTTTAAGATGATGGTCCTGCCCAAAATCCTATATCTATTGCGCACAGTACCGATCCTTATCCCCTCTGCATTTTTCTCATTAATACAAAAACTAACCTCAAGATTCATCTGGGACACTAAACCTCTTAGATGTGCCCTTCACATCCTAACTAGATACCACAAAAAAAGCGGAATGGACCTTCCCCACCTCCACACATACTACTACTCCTCTATCCTAGACCAGATATACTACTGGTGGCATCAGTCATCTAACAAATCCTGGTCGACTATGGAATCCTCTTCCTTCTCATCTAATGGCCTGATAGACGCTCTCCTACTAACATCTGCTGGGCTTCCCCCCAACATAAAGACCACTTCCCCACCAATTACAGCATCTCTGATGGCCTGGAAGAAATTTACCTTTGACGTGTCTCTACAGCATTCGTCTCATACCCTATCGATTCCTCTCAAATCACTAAAGATACACTTGACAAATCTCAATCTACAACAATGATTAGCACATGGGATTAACAATCTAACTGACCTTTATACCAGTAACAACCTGAAGACCTTCCGAGAATTTCAGACTGAATACCACCTCCTAGACTCCGAAGCATAAACCTACATGAGGAAATCTCATTTTCTAAAACATACTAAACTGAGATTAGTATACTTGCACCTCTACTCCAATTCTACACACACAAGTTATAACCTAAACATGGTATCTCCTCAATATACGCAGCCCTCACTGATAATTGACCCTGTATCCAAATCTCTACCCTATCAAAATGGACAGAGGAACTAAATACCAATATAGCTTAGGATATGTGGGAATGAACATTTAAAATGACCTACACAGCCTCCCACTACTCCAATCATTGGGAATCGTATCAAAAAACCCTACGTAGATGGTATCTCACACCCTACCATCTATCAAAAATCTTCCAGGGTCATTCAGCTAATTTCTGGAGATTTTGTGAAAGTATTGGAACTATAGCACATGTCTTATGATTTTGCAGATCTATAACCTCCTACTGGAGACAAATATTCTCCTTGATCGCTACAATATCACATACCCCCTATACCCCCAACCCATTACTAGCTCTACTCTACATTGGAATAGAGTTTCCTCCCAATCAAGAGTAGTAATACTACACCTACTACTTGCACCAAACTGAACATCACCAAGCTCTGGAAAAAAGCAGAACCCCCATCTATTTCCAGTACAATTACAGACCTAAACCTCCAATGTGAGATGGAGAAAATAGTGGCTAGGAAAAATTTATATATGAAAAAATTCCACTATTACTGGAAGTCTTGGCTATCACACCCACAATGCACTGTGACTTTATGAACTGCAGAGCCAACTTGTTTACTCTAAACGCTAAAGCTTGGTTATGCTTATGTTATATACAGTTCGAGGAATAATATTTTGGGATTTATAGGGTTGTCAGGTCACCTCGAGGCTAGGTGACAGATGCACTCTGTAGGAGTCAGAAGTGCACCGCTAGGTAGTGGACCCTAGGACTGACTGCTGCGGATTGAACCCTGGGAGGTTCAGGAAGCAGGTCTACTGGATCACTGACACAGATCCCACTGGGAGCTAGAGCATAGATTCCCCAGGGCGCGGAGTCTAAGAGCCAGCAGGTGTTCACCAGAACCTTTAATGGTAAGGATGGACTGAACTGCAGTCTGGCTCCAGGTCGCGGCCCCCAGGGTCTCACAGCTCACACTCACGGTAGACTACAGGAGAAGTGGAAGGAGGCAGCAGGCTGGAGCAACAAGGAAGTAAGGGACAAGCCAAGGTCGGGGCCACAAGCAGACAAGGACAACAGAGTACACGCCAATGTTCAGGGTCACAGGCAAACAGGGATGGTCGGGGACACGCCAAAGGTCAGGGTCACGAGCAGACAGGAATAGCGAAGAACAGGCCAAAGTCGGTAACAGGAATCAGACGCAGGAACACAGCAAGTTCACACGGAGGCTAACACACAATGGTTGATCAGCACTGCTGGCTTGCAGTGCACAGGTTAATATAGGGTTTCCTGATAGGGCCTGGGGTGGGGCCATGCTTAGAGGAGAGGTTATAAAAGCAGTCAGGTGAGAGACAGCTGGTCTCTAGAGATGAACACATGGAGACAGGTGAGCTGACAAAGAAACTCTATTGCATAACCATGACAGTACCCCCCCTCTTATGAGACCTCCCCCTCCCCCGCCTGTGCCCAGGCTTAAAGGGAAACTCCAGATGGAGCCTCCTCAATAGACGAGGAGCAGTGATCCAAGACCTCTCCTCAGGACAAAACCCTTTCCAATGTACGATGTACTGAAGAATGCCTTTACGGAGCCGGGAATCCAAAACTTGACTAACCTCGTACTTTAGATTATCCTCAGAGACCGAAACCGAGGTAAGGAGGTAAGGAGAGGATGAAAGGACTTATTGAGGACTAAAGGCTTTTTAGAAATGGGTAAGGGCACGAGAAGACCATCAGAAGTCTGAGCAGGGTCCCCCAGACCCTTAAAGATGTGCTGGACATCCAACACAGGACCATCAGACTGGATAGAGGTCAGTGAATCCCTGAGGTCAGGTTGGTTAAAAGGTGACGTGTCAAAAGAGTTAAGCTGGATAGCTGAAACACAAACAGAATGCAGAGAGCCCTGAACAAAAGATTGAAAACCCCACCTGGCCGAATGAGGCAGTCTATCCAAAGGATGGATTGAGCCTCTTAAACAGGTTTGAACTGACGTAGTAGCAGTAGGGTGAGGCCAGGTTACAGAAGGTCCTGAACAAGAAGCAGGAAGCTCACTGGGCATAGGCTGGACTGGTGCAGAGGCCAACTGAACAGCATTGCCAGGTGCAGCGACCACCAGAATTGCATCGCAGGGCGTAGCGACTGTGGAACTGGTGGACGAGTCAGCCTGGGTGTGTGTCCAAGGGGGTCCAGGGACAGGCAAAGGGAAATGACCATGCACACTGGAGTGACTGATCGGCTCAGGTTCACAGGTAGGCTCCTCATCCAGAGTGCCACAAGACCCAGAGAGTGCCTCAGCCCGACTATTGCAGGAGACATTCCAGAAATCGCTATACGCAGCGGGAAGAGCAGAAGATACTGGGATGGTGGCAACAGGAGGATTCTCTTTTGGGGTAACCTTGAGTAGGCAGGAGGAGGAACAGAAGGAACCCCAAGTCAAGATCTGTCCAGCAGTCCAGTCAAGATGTGGAGAATGGAGCCGTAACCAAGGAAGACCTAATATGATAGGAGACGAAGCCTTAGGTAAGACAAGGAAGTGTATCCATTCCTGGTGGAGTGTCCCTACTGACATCTTAACAGGGAGGGTCTGGAAGCGGATAGGGCCCCCTGGGAGAACAGTGCCATCAATCGCCAAGACCACCAATGGCGTTGTAAGGGGCAAAAGGGTAAGTCTCATGAAAGACGCAGTTCCCCAGTCCATAAAATTGCCAGCGGCTCCGGAATCCAGATGTGCCGAGACCGAACGAGAGGAAGCCCTGACATGAAGGAACACAGAAAGAAGAAGACGAGAAGGTGAAGGTGATACTTCAGGGTCTAATACTCCACCTTCCAGATGTATTAGCCCCGATTGTTTTTTCGGACGAAGAGAACAAGTGTCACGAAAATGACCTTTGGCCCCACAGTAGAGACACAGGCCCAGAGTTCTGCGCCTAGCGCGTTCTTCAGGGGACAACTTGGTCCAGCCCAGCTGCATAGGTTCCTCAGCGGGCAGGGGGTGCTCCTCGTATCGAAGAGAAGGGACTGGGAGCTCAAGCTGCCTAAGGAACGGGGAGTGCTGGCTTTTTTCCAGGGCCCTCTCCTGAAAGCGAATATCGATCTGGTTACACAAGGTGATAACACCATCCAGATCAGCAGGAAGGGATCTTCCTGCTAATTCATCCTTCACTCTATCAGAGAGGCCATGTTAAAAGGTTGCAACTAGGGCCTCATTATTCCAGCTCAATTCAGCTGTGAGGATATGGAACTGAAGAGCATACTGTCCCACAGAAGCGGACTCTTGACGGAGACGTAAAAGAGCGCTAGCCACTGAGGAGACACGACCCAGTTCCTCGAAGATATTCCGAAAAAGTTGCAAAAAATCAGACAGGCTAGAAACCACTGGATCATTCAGTTCCCACAGAGGGGCAGCCCAAGCTAGCGCCTCGCCGGACAGAAGGGATATATTATAGGCTACTTTCGCCCGATCGGACAGGAAGGTTTGGGGCTTAAGTTCAAAATGAATCGTGCACTGGCTAAGGAACCCCCTGCACGCCTTGGAGTCCCCAGAGAAACGGGCTGGAGCTGGCAGTTGTAATGAATGTGTGGCTGCGACTGATGCGATAGGTGCAGCAGCAGATAGCGGTTGAGGTTGTTGAACCGGGGGTCCTAATGAGGCCTGAACCTGTTCAAAACGGGATGCCAAATCCTGAAGGAATCGCATCACTTGGGTCTGATGCGATTCCTGGGTCTCAAGTCTGCGAACTAAGCCCTGCAACGGATCATCTGCGGGTAGTGGCACATCAGCCGGGTCCATGGCTGATCAAACTGTCAGGTCACCTCGAGGCTAGGTGACAGATGCACTCTGTAGGAGGCAGAAGTGCACCGCTAGGTAGTGGACCCTAGGACTGACTGCTGCGGATTGAACCCTGGGAGGTTTCAGGAAGCAGGTCTACTGGATCACTAACACAGATCCCACTGGGAGCTAGAGCATAGATTCCCCAGGGCGTGGAGTCTAAGAGCCAGCAGGTGTTCACCCGAGCCTTTAATGGTAAGGATGGACTGAGCTGCAGTCTGGCTCCAGGTCGCGGCCCCCAGGGTCTCACAGCTCACGCTCACGGTAGACTACAGGAGAAGTGGAAGGAGGCAGCAGGCTGGAGCAACAAGGAAGTAAGGGACAAGCCAAGGTCGGGGCCACAAGCAGACAAGGACAACAGAGTACACGCCAAGGTTCAGGGTCACAGGCAAACAGGGATGGTCGGGGACACGCCAAAGGTCAGGGTCACGAGCAGACAGGAATAGTGAAAAACAGGCCAAAGTCGGTAACAGGAATCAGACGCAGGAACACAGCAAGTACGCAGGAACACAGCAAGTACACACGGAGGCTAACACACAATGGTTGATCAGCACTGCTGGCTTGCAGTGCACAGGTTAATATAGGGTTTCCTGATAGGGCCTGGGGTGGGGCCACGCTTAGAGGAGAGGTTATAAAAGCAGTCAGGTGAGGGGCAGCTGGTCTCTAGAGAGGAATACATGGAGACAGGTGAGCTGACAAAGAAACTCTATTGCATAACAATGACAAGGGTGCATATTTACAACACGGTAATTTTTAGAAAAATAGAAATTTATTAGAGATTTATAAAAACAAACACCCAAACATAAGTATTTGATATTACAGTACTTTTACAAGTGCAAACTGATTTCATCTCTACACATTTCGTCTTGGTTATTGGCTTCTTCAGGAGAATTTTTTTTATATCAGGCACAGTAAACACTGGAAGTAGAAAGAGTTTTTTGAGAAAAGGTAACACGATAAACAATCAAAATACATCATCAAGTATATATCAAACACATACAAATTTAAACATTCCTGAATTGGCAAAATGCATCGCGCCAAAACTCCAATAGGTCATATAAGTTACCTGCATATTCAAAAAGCTTTTTGTATGTTTATTGAGGCTCCAGTGTCATAGGGGTATGGAAAATTGGATCATCAGGTATAACCATAGAGGGGATGCATCTTTAAATACAACCGTTTGTATGGTCCAACTGAAAGGGAGAGTGATGAAAACCACTTAGACCTGGGAATATGGAAAATCCCCAAATCATTATTGTTAGAATCCCAAAGGGGGAAACTAGTCTATAGCTTTACCCCACAGACAGAATCCTTTAATGTGTTCCAAAACTTCAAATTGATTGAAAGCTTCCAGCCACAGGGGAAATAGATGAAGTTGCAATAGATGGTGAGAGAAATAAGATAGATTGGTTTCTGAGATTTCATCAAGTCACAATATGACCCCTGAATCAGAAAAATAATATAAACATTCCAGTCACTAGTTAGTCAGTTAAGAAAGTAATCTTGTGAGGATAAATTAAGTTACCTTAAAGTTTCACAACAAATCTCTCCCCTTCCTATGCCGGACCACAAATGAAGACCAAAACCGGAATGTTTATATACCCCCCCTCCACCCAACTTTTTGAGACGGGAATGAGGGACACCTACTAGCAAAAGCATGTAGGCATAGGCCACGCCCCCTGCCACACCCCCTTAAAGGAGAATGAACCTTAAAAAAAGATTAGTTAAACCCACAAGTGCTTTTTTTTTACTACTATTCCTTTATATTGGCTTTTGAAATTTACAAATGCAGCAATTTAGATTTTGGATGAAAGGTTTAGCACTGGGAAACACTTTTTTATAGATAAAAAGTGCATTTTATGTACATCTATATAGATCAGACCAAAATGAGGGACAAATGAGGGGGAAAGAGGGACAGAGGGACATTGCTCCAAATCAGGGACAGTCCCTTGAAATCAGTGACAGTTGGGAGCTATGGCAGAATTGTGGCAAATCTGCCCGCGATTCACAATGCCCAGGCGTGAATGAGGCCTATGGGTGCCAGCGGCCACTGGCTTCTACCAACCGATGCTAAAAACGGACCGTTTCCATCTGTTTGGGTCCATTTCTGTTTTTTAAATGGAACAAAAATAAAGACTTGTTCCGTTTTAAAAAAATGAACCTCAATTGATATGAAAATATAAGATAGAAAAAGGAAAGTGATGCAGCAATCACATGTAGGAATTGGTGCTGCTCCTTCTGGAAGTAGTGTACTTTGTGTGTATTTTGTGGAGCAGAGTACAAGGCGGGGATATCCCGCCCGGCCTCAGACATATCACTTTATAGCCGTTGACAGCTGCGGCCACAATGTGCTAGGAAGCTGCCGAGCCAAAGCATCACGCGTCGCCATGGAAACGAGTCGGGACCGTTCCCGGTCTCTATTGGCAACGCCGGGCGGGGCTACAACAACCCCGGGAAGCGTGCTCTGTGATTGGTTTGGTCTCGCAGTGGACGACGGGATTGCTCTCCGGCGCCGCCATCTTGGACGTTGGCTGCTGTCGGTTCTGTGAAGTGAAAGCATCGTTCTCTCGGTAATTAGCGGGTAGGCAGACACTTGTGTGGTCCGGGCCGGGCGGGGGTTGTGTGGTGTGCATGTTCATTATTGTGTGTGAGCTGTAGTGCTGCTTTGTGTACCATGCTAGGCCTGGCAAGTCTCTGCAGGTTTAGAGTGTTGTTATTATTAGTCTGTGTGTATGGGGATGGAATATTCCAATGGTACAGTCCAGGTCTATATGCTAATGTCCTTGTCACATGCAGACACTCGGGCACCCAGGGTGCAGGACAATGGACCCGCCAGGTAAGTCTGGACTGCTAACTTTACAACTAAAAGCAAAACTTTTTTCCTTAGCTTTGCATGGAGTGGAGAGGGATTAGAACACCTGATTATTTCCATTGCTGTCTGTGTCCCCTTTAGGGAGATTCACCCTATTTGTTCCACTGACCCCCCCCCCCCCAATTCCTCCAATTACTGTGGATTCCTTCACCTTGGGGAGGATTTCTTCTCACTTCCGGTTTGGCTATGAGACAGGAAGTGAAGGGAAATCTCCCCAATGGGACACAGATTACAAAAAAAACCCCTGACAGTTTCCCTTAAGCCTCGTACACACCATCAGATTTTCGGTAGGGAATTGTGTGATGACAGACTGTTTGCCTAAAATCCGACCGCTAGTACGCTCCATCAGACAATTGTTGTCCAACTTTCCGCCAACAAATGTTGGATGGCAGGCTAGTAAATTTTCGGCGGACAACGGTCTGTTGTCAGATTTTCCTATCGTGTGTACACAAGTCCATCACACAAAAGTACAAAGACGCATGCTCGGAATCAATGCTCACTAAACACAAAATTAGCAGAAGGTGCCCAAAGGGTGGCGCCCAAGAGCTGAAATTCCATGTAGTACGTCACTACGTTCGTGAGTGAGTTTTTGGCTGAATTCAGACCTGAAACAGACCAAAAGACGCATAGGGCTCCTGTGCAAATTCGCACCAGAGCCCCAGCGGAGAGGTGTAAACCGGCTCTATAGAAAGACCGTCACAATCTCCTACCATGCGAATTGGCTGCGGGGAAACCCTCATCCAATTCCCATAAGTGCCTCACTCTATCCAACATGAAAAAAAAAAGGTTGGCCTTTACTTCTACTTTAACTGCTTCAATTCCTGGGCACTTTTACCCCCTTCCTGTCCAGGTCAGCTTTCAGTGCTGTCACACTTTGAATTACAATTGCGCAGTCATGCAACGCTGTACCCAAATACATTTTTTTTTTTAACGCAAATAGAGGTTAATTTTGGTGGTATTTAATCACTGCTGGTTATTTATTTTTTTGCTAAAAAAAAAAAAAAATGAAAAAAGGCCGAAAATTTTGCGGAAAAAAACTTTCATCGCTAATGGGCACTGACTTTCATCACTGATCATCAGTGCCCTGATTACCTGTACAGGTCTCCCCTGTGAGGAAATGTCACTGATCGGCTCGCCTCTCCTCACACACTGTCAGTGTGAGGCGAGGAGAGTCGATAACCAGCATTTCCTTGTTTACATGTAATCAGCTGTGATTGGACACAGCTGATCACATGGGTAATAAGCTGAGTCATTGGCTCTTTACCAAGGACACAACGCGATCACCGCACCCCCAGGAGTGGTGAGACTGGGGTGACGTCCTATGACATCGTCCAAGAACACGAGAGCACCCCACCCACCGTCATTTGTCTATATGGCGGGAGGGAGATGGTTAGAGTGGTAGTAAACACGGTTACGCAACTTGTACCTACAGGTAGGCCTATAGTAAGGCTTTCCTGTAGGTACTGTGAATATCTCCTAAACTTGCACAGTTTAGGAGATATTCAGAGTGCATGATGCCGATGACCTCATTGGCGCATTCGCTCTGAAGGTCTGGCTTACGGTGCCGAACCTTCAGACCCCGTGCCGGAAACGGCTTGAGCGCGGGAGTGACACCATTACAGCACTGGCCACTCCCACCGCCGGACCCTGCGAACACGGAAGAAATGCCGGGGGGAGGTGTCAGCCGTCTCAGTGCTGAGCAGGCATATGTTTCTCTTTTAAGGTAAAAAAAAACATTTAAACTTTAGCACCACTAGGTAGACGTGGCCCTCTGTAGACGCAATGCAACAGATTTATAGAAATTCATTCTGCTCACTCTTGGGATTTTGGTATGCCTACGCTAGATAGTACCACCCGTGTGCATACTTTTTTTTTTTTTTTTTCTATATTTATAATGTCTTCCTTTTCCCACTTTTTTTTTTTTCAGGGAGTTGGGCATAAGAGACATGTCTTCGAGTAGCAGTGGTGCCCGATCTGCTGGTAGACGCCATTCTCATTCCACCCCTCATAAATACTCCAAGACAGAATCCTTCACTGGGCGCTCAGAGAGCTGTGACATTGACAATACAGAAGATTCTCCTCATTCTTTTTCTCCCATCTACCATGACACTTTTGAAAGTGAGAACAAAGACAGTGAATCACGGTCAAGGATACTGGAGAACGAATCTGGATCAAAGTGCCCTAGGTATTGCTTCCAATTTAAAGTAGAACTTTGGCCACATGCAGATATTTACATACTTATAGGAAGCAGTTAAAAATCTTTAACTCCTTCCCGACTGGCACACACCGATGTACGTCGGCAGAATGGCACGGCTGGGCAAATGGACTTACAGGTATGTCCATTTGAATTTTCTGCCGTGCCATTGTGTGCGCGCGCACCGGCCTGAAGCTCCGTGAGTCGGGTCGCGGGTGCCGCGGACTCGATCGCCGCAGTGATACCCGCGATCACCTCACGGAGAGGACGAACGGGGAGATGCTGATGTAAACAGCATCTCCCCGTTCTGCCTAGTGACAAGTGTCACTGATCTCTGCTCCCTGTCATCGGAGCAGTGATCAGTCTAGTGACACAGCTAGCCCATCCCCCCTTCAGTTAGAACATATCCCTAGTACTGATTTAACCCCTCCCCGCCCCCTAGTGGTTAACCCCTTCACTGCCAGTGTCATTTACACAGGAATCGGTGCATTTTTAATCACACTGATCGCTGTATAAATGACAATGGTCCCAAAAATGTCCGACATGTCCTCCATAATGTCGCAGTTACAATCGCCGCCATTACTAGTAAAAAAAAAAATATTAATAAAAATGCCATAACACTATCCCCTATTTTGTAAACGCTATAACTTTTGCGCAAACAAATTAATAAACGCTTATTGCGATTTTTTTTTTTTTTTTTTTTTTTTTTTTTTTTTTTTTTTTTCCTTTACCAAAAATATGTAGAAGAATACGATCGGTCTAAACTGAGGAAAAACATTTTTTTTTATATATTTTTGGGGGATATTTATTATAGCAAAATGTAAAAAATAATGCGTTTTTTTTTTTTTTTCAAAATTGTCGCTCTTATTTTGTTTACAGCGCAAAAAATAAAAATCGCAGAGGTGATCAAATACCACCAAAAGAAAGCTCTATTTGTGGGGAAAAAAGGACACCAATTTTGTTTGAGAGCCACGTTGCACGACCGCGCAATTGTCAGTTAAAGCGACGAATTGCAAAAAGTGCTCTGGTCAGGAAGGGGGTAAAATCTTCCGGGGCTGAAGTGGTTAAACATGCTCTTAGTATGCTTTGTAGCTGTTGTTTAACTCCAAACTGAGCTGCTGAAAGGGCAACTTGAACAGTTTTAGTGCTTCTGCTGTGAAATCTGAGAATGAATTGTTCCACAGTGTCTACATCTGCTGGGGTCAGTAAGGGCTTGCTTTATATATTTGAATGTTCATAGCCTCAGTTGTGACTTCATAGGCCACAATTCTACTTTAAGTATATGTAATGTATGCATTATTTTGGCAGTTTAGTGTAAATTGTAATGTTGATATGTGACCTGGTGACCCTTTTTTTATTTTTTTTCATGTTTTTTTTACAGTGATCTGAACTTGGACGATGGAAAGTGCACCTCACTAATTGCACAATCTTTAGAAGAAATGCACCTCTCTCCTTGGGAGATGTGGTTGCTCAACAAAGAAAAACAATCTCGTATTGAGCTGCAGAAAAAACTGTCTGAGGTTAATATGGTGCATGGGGGGAGGGACAAAGGTTGGAACGTTAAATGAAGCTCATGGCTGCAAAAGAGTACGATTGTAAAGAAATATATAAAAATATATTTATTGATATTTATTAGTTGATAAACTTAGTAACACGGATAGAAACGGTAATGCATCATGATAGTAACTAGCACAGTGCTATTGGATAAGTACAGTTGATACTAAGAGATACATAATTATATAAAACCAAAATAGTAATCAAAAAAACACACAACTAAATGAATTGACATTTTAAAGTTTATATTTATATATATATATATATATATATATATATATATATATATATATATATATATATATATATATATATATATGCACATGTAGGGATAAAACAATTATATAAAAGATAGTTAATGACAGATAGAGGGTTATTTACTAAAGGCAAATCCACTTTGCACTATGAGTGCACTTGGAAGTGCAGTCGCTGTAAACCTGAGGGGGACATGCAAGGAAAATTAAAAACAGCATTTTTGCTTGTGCATGATTGGATGATAACATCAGCAGAGCTTCCCCCTATTTCAGATCTACCCCTCAGATTTACAGCGACTGCACTTCCAAGTGCACTTGCAGTGCACTTGTAGTGCAAAGTGGATTTGCCTTTCTTAACCTCGTAGTCTCCAAGTTAGCTCCACCATAGAACCTGCAGAGGGGCAAAACCCCATATTGAGTTGTATATGGAACCTAAAGCCATAGGATGTCTGATCAATATGGCTACTTGAATATAGGTGTAATGGTAAAAACGGAGTGTGGCTCATCAAGAGCGGGCACGCGATCTGAAATAAAATGATATAACATTGCCATAAGGACCATAAACCAGTGAGGGGATATTAAAGAAATTGGATAATTCAAACTCTGATGAGTTACTTACAGTCAGTAGAGCTGTGTGTAGAAGGTGCACTGGGGGGGTGCCCGGGAATGTCTTCCAAGGGTTCCAGATGCACAGACCACTCTGTGAAATATTGCACAGAGTGGTCCCTCATCTCCTCTTTGGCAGTCCCCATTCGGCGCTGTCCGCTCCTCCTCCTTTTTTTGGGTTCCCCTTAGCAAGTGTGGTGCTAAGAGGACACCCGTGTGGGCATGCTTCTGAGTCGGGTTGTGCGCGACCAAAGACGACTACAGTGTTGGTAAGCCACACCCCCACTCCCTCCTCATAGGAGTTTGACAGCAGTAGGAGCCAATGACTCCCACCACCCTCAGTGTCTCCTGTGAGACCAGGAACAAAGAGGAGCGGTGGTGCAGTTGAAACAATGCTGGAACACAGAGAGGAGTCAAGTAAGTATTTTGGGATGGGGAGGAGAACAACTAGTGGGGAGTTTTTTTTACCTTTTCTAAAGTGGATGTAAACCCCCTCCTATACCCAATGGAGTGAACATATACAGAGGTGAAACCAATCTCACTAAATAAGTTTTACTGGCATATCTGCTGTCTTCAGCTTAGAAGAAGGATGCCACCGCTTCAGGCAGGTCGGCCAAAGCTGAAAACCTCTCCTCCAGTTTTCAGGAGCCCCAGGTGTTGGCAATGCATATAGCAGCAAGGAAGAGGAAAAAGTTCTGGATAGCCGCACTCCGAAAAACCAATTTAGCCTTTTATTAAAAAAATCAGGATCGCTTTGCTGTGGTCTGTATTTTTATGATCCTGATTTTTTTAATAAAAAATTAATTGTTTTTTTGGATTGCTGCTGTCCAGAACTTTTTCCTCTTCCTTGCTGCTGTCTTTAGCTTGTGATATTCTTTAGAATTCTAACATTGTGTTAGAATTTTTACTTCCTCATTCAGCAGTAGGAGTGAATTTTTGGCATACACTGTGTGACAGCTGATTGGAGGAAAGGTACACACCCCCACTCCACATAGTTAGAGAAAGGAAGGCATGTGCAGAGCTGTGCTGTGACAAGACAAGCTCTCTGCTAATCTATTTATAGCACCCACCCCGACACAAATTTTAGGCTGGTTTTATCTCGGTTGTCGGAGAACTTGTCAGTAGTTATGCTGATAACAGAGGAACGAAACAGCAGAAAGACACGGGACTTAGGGCTTTGGGGAGAGATAAGTAAACACCAAAGATATATGTGCCCAGGTCAAATTTCATGAATTGTATTTACATCCACTTTAACGCAGAGAATGCATTAAGGTCCAAAAAAATTTTGATTTTATTACCACCTAAAGGGGGGTCCAACAGGGGCAATTGTGGAGGAAAGTTAGTGATTGTTGCATCCAGATTATTTTTTGTAGATTGGTGCGGCCCACTACTAACATAGGGAGTTTACACCATGATCTATATATACTGAGACCTGAATCTGGAAATAATAGGAATGAATTTGAAAGGTCAGACTCACTTTAGTAAACAGCACCAATATATTTTATAGAAAAAAAGATGAAATTACTGCAGATCCTAGACGCGCACACACAGCTGGGATATCACATTATTATAATGTTGGCACAATGTTTCATTAAGATTGTATTGTACTTCATTTGTTTGTTATTTTATCTAATTTCTTACTTTTTTGTATATTCAGCGTCTGCACTAAATATTTTGCCATATAACAAATGTCTCAGTTTTAGGCCTCATTAATTACAATGTCTGCCATTTTTTCCCAGGAGATGAAACTGGAAGAGGAAAGGAGAAAAGCTCAAGAGAAAAAAGAACTGCAAAAACGTCTGGCAGAAGAACAACACAAGGACTGGGTGCGGAGAAAACAAGAGCAGGTAAAAACCGGGAGCTGGCACCCGCCGTTTTTCTATCAATGAGTCATCCCTGCTGTCAGCAAAAAATAATAAAAAAAATATGTGAGGTCCCCTGCTGTAGACGCATCATAAGTCACATCGTCCAGCGATGTAGGTCCACGTCAATCATTGTGAACAACAGTCGCCGACTAAAAGGAAAAACCCTGCCAAACCCAACCGGTCCCATTGCTTGCCGGCATCAGATGACATTGCCGGTTCTCCCCGCCTCTAAAAAAGACAAAGGGACGGGGCCACCCAATGACATCACCAAGTGACCCTGTCCCCTTATGACGTTGAATATGGCCAATGATGTAATAAGGGGTGGGGCCACTTGGTGACCCCACCCATTGTTTACTTTACCGGCGGGGCCAAATTGCAGCTCTGCTTCTCCTGGCACTAATGAGAGGGCTGGAAGGAAGAAAGGAAAGATCTTTGGCGCCACACATCTACGGAGTCCTATGGTGGTATGAGAGACAGCCTCAGCCTGAAACTATTACATTTTTAAATTGGACACAATAAAATATATATATATATAACTTTGGGGCAGGATGGCCAAGATTGTTTGTGTGCAGTTGGTTATTATTGGTCTACTGTAAAAAAGACAATTTACAACTGCATAACCTTAGATATTTTAACTGCCAGATTTTTTAAATGATTATATGAATAGCATTTATCTCCCACATTGTGAACTGTGCTGTGCGTGTTCAAACACAGTCCTGGTATGTAAAGGTGTGACCACTTTTGTAAGTCAGGCCCAACCTGTCATGTGTTTGTGAAAACAATAGTATTGATGTGTGTGCCAGATGTAGGCTCAAAATAGTAATTAAGTTATGCATTAACTCCAGCCATTGTTACATTTTACCATGTACATGATGAACAGTAAATCACCGGAATGATTTTATAATAATTCTTGCATCATAAACCGTTTGGATTGTGCCATATGTTCTGATCATTCTTGGAAAGGAACATTATTGCTAAAATAAGAAGAGCTTTAGAGGTTTATAACATATTTTGGAAGATGCCAAACCTTTATAGGCACGTATGAATCTACTGAGGTCATCAGATAGCGGAAAGGGATGGGAAGTCAAATTAAGATATCATGGAATGTAAGAGGATTGGGGGATGGGGGGAAAAACGAGCAGTTTTTGAAACATTAGAGTTTTAATAACCATGAATTGTATTTTTGCAGGAGACCCATTTGGAGCGAGAGGATTTAGCGCTTTTTGATACTAGAGCTAGATTTCTGTACCAATTTCACTCCACCTAGTCAATATATGCACGGGGTGTGAGTGTCCTGGTTGCCCGCTCCATACGGTTCTCATGCAAACAGAGTTTTAAAGACCATGAAGGTTGTTATATTATGTTTATTATGTACATTTTAAAAGATAAAAATGTTATGTTGGTGAATGTTTATGTTCCCCCTTCCTATAAGGAGGAAGTGTTGAAAACGGTGTTTAAAAATATGGCACAATGGTCGGTCCTACCAATCTTATTGATGAGAGATTTTAATATTAAATGAGGAGGATGCATGTATCACACCAGTAAAACCCCTTGAAGCAATATTGGGTACGTTTGCGCTCGATACTTCAAAAAAAGTGAATATCGGCCGCCAATTATCGACCCCACCTATAATCAGTCGATCCCTAGCCGCTAAAGCCTAATAAATGTCTTTTGAGTATGATAGATAAAACTAGGAACCCGGAAAACACCCTTAAATACCCCTATTTTTACATAGGGGTTGCCCACAGAAATTTTAGAAAGTGTGGAAGAGGTGGATGATTATCCTGGTCTGAAGGATTGGTCAGGAGTAGATAGATAATGACAATAGGAGATTGGTGTGTGTGTGTTTTTTTTTTTTTTTTTTTTTCTTTGATTGCCTAATTTTGCAGTGAGTGTACATGGGATGTACTGTATGTGTGTATTTGTATTGTTTGATTATAAAGTTAATAAAAAAGGATCTGATTTAAAAAAAAAAAAAATAGGAAGAACATGCATTTTGATTTATTAAGGGGACAGATCTCCATGTGATAGCCACTTGGGTTTATCCAATATGGGGATTAAAAATGTAGTTTTAGCTATATTTTACTATTTCATATATACATTTTTAAAGGCAGCACATGGTAAGCACAATGTAACAACAGAGCCAACCTGTCACCAGTCTGACTCACAACTTTGCTGTGATTGGCCTGTGCTGTGAATAAACCCAAATAGCATGTTATTAGATTGGCAGTTATTAGGGGCATACTCCCATTACTCACTCTTAGCACAGAATCCTCTGAATTTTCTGCAGGAGCAGTCCATTTTTTTACTACAAGCTCCCAACTCGCTCTTTAAATGGAGTGTCCTGGAGATTCTGCAGATTCTATATTTATAACAAGACCCAAGGTTTAACCACTTGCCGACCGCCTAACACAGATATACTGCGGCAGAATGGCACGGGCAGGCAGAATCACGTTCCCATACGTGACCTGCTTCCCGCGGGTGGGGGGTCCGATCGGACCCCCCCCGGTGCCAGCGGCGGTCGGCTTTGCACTGGGAGCGTTGGGAGGCGAGGGGGAGACCATCCGATCGTGGCCCCCCCCCTCGCGATCGCTCCCAGCCAATGGGAATCCTCCTCTGCCTGTGTGTAGTTTCACACAGGCAGAGGATGTGATGTCATCTCTCCTCGGTCTGGCAGTTTCCGTCCCAGTGCCGAGGAGAGAAGACAAGTAAGTGCACAACACAAACACACACAGTAGAACATGCCAGGCATACTTTACACCCCCCCCCCCCCCCCGTCACAAACTGACACCAGCAGTATTTTTTTTTTTTTTTTCTGATTACTGCATAGTGTCAGTTTGTGACAATTACAGTGTTAGGGCAGTGAGTATTACCCCCCTTTAGGTCTAGGGTACCCCCCTAACCCCCCCTAATAAAGTTTTAACCCCTTGATCACCCCCTGTCACCAGTGTCACTAAGCGATCATTTTTCTGATCGCTGTATTAGTGTCGCTGGTGACGCTAGTTAGGGAGGTAAATATATAGGTTCGCCGTCAGCGTTTTATAGCGACAGGGACCCCCATATACTACCTAATAAATGTTTTAACCCCTTGCTTGCCCCCTAGTTAACTCTTTCACCACTGATCACCGTATAACCGTTACGGGTGACGCTGGTTAGTTCGTTTATTTTTTTATAGTGTCAGGGCACCCGCCGTTTATTACCGAATAAAGGTTTAGCCCCCTGATCGCCCGGCGATGATATGCGTCGCCCCAGGCAGCGTCAGATTAGCGCCAGTACCGCTAACACCCACGCACGCACCGTACACCTCCCTTAGTGGTATAGTATCTGTACGGATCAATATCTGATCTGATCAGATCTATACTAGCGTTCCCAGCAGTTTAGGGTTCCCAAACAGGCAGTGTTAGCGGGATCAGCCCAGATACCCGCTAGCACCTGCGTTTTTCCCCTCCGCCCGGCCCAGCCCAGCCCACCCAAGTGCAGTATCGATCGATCACTGTCACTTACAAAAGACTAAAACGCATAACTGCAGCGTTCGCAGAGTCAGGCCTGATCCCTGCGATCGCTAACAGTTTTTTTGGTAGCGTTTTGGTGAACTGGCAAGCACCAGCCCCAGGCAGCGTCAGATTAGCGCCAGTACTGCTAACACCCACGCACGCAGCGTACACCTCCCTTAGTGGTATAGTATCTGATCCGATCTATACTAGCGTCCCCAGCAGTTTAGGGTTCTCACAAACGCAGTGTTAGCGGGATCAGCCCAGATACCTACTAGCACCTGCGTTTTGCCCCTCCGCCCGGCCCAGCCCAGCCCACCCAAGTGCAGTATCGATCGATCACTGACACTTACAAAACACTAAGCGCATAACTGCAGCGTTCGCAGAGTCAGGCCTGATCCCTGCGATCGCTAACAGTTTTTTTGGTAGCGTTTTGGTGATTTGGCAAGCGCCAGCGGCCTAGTACACCCCGGTCGTAGTCAAACCAGCACTGCAGTAACACTTGGTGACGTGGCGAGTCCCATAAGTGCAGTTCAAGCTGGCGAGGTGGCAAGCACAAGTAGTGTCCCGCTGCCACCAGAAAGACAAACACAAGCCCGTCGTGCCCATAGTGCCCTTCCTGCTGCATTCGCCAATCCTAATTGGGAACCCACCGCTTCTGCAGCGCCCGTACTTCCCCCATTCACATCCCCAACCAAATGCAGTCGGCTGCATGAGAGGCATTTTCTTTATGTCCTCCCGAGTACCCCTACCCAGCGAACCCCCCCAAAAAAGATGTCGTGTCTGCAGCAAGTGCGGATATAGGCGTGACACCCTCTATTATTGTCCCTCCTGTCCTGACAATCCTGGTCTTTGCATTGGTGAATGTTTTGAACGCTACCATTCACTAGTTGAGTATTAGCATAGGGTACAGCATTCCACAGACTAGGCACACTTTCACAGGGTCTCCCAAGATGCCATCGCATTTTGAGAGACCCGAACCTGGAACCGGTTACAGTTATAAAAGTTAGTTACAAAAAAAAGTGTAAAAAAAAAAAAAACCACATACAAAAATATAAAAAAAAAAAAAAATAGTTGTCGTTTTATTGTTCTCTCTCTCTCTATTCTCTCTATTGTTCTGCTCTTTTTTACTGTATTCTATTCTGCAATGTTTTATTGTTATTATGTTTTATCATGTTTTGCTTTTCAGGTATGCAATTTTTTATACCTTACGGTTTACTGTGCTTTATTGTTAACCATTTTTTTGTCTTCAGGTACGCCATTCACGACTTTGAGTGGTTATACCAGAATGATGCCTGCAGGTTTAGGTATCATCTTGGTATCATTCTTTTCAGCCAGCGGTCGGCTTTCATGTAAAAGCAATCCTAGCGGCTAATTAGCCTCTAGACTGCTTTTACAAGCAGTGGGAGGGAATGCCCCCCCCCCAACGTCTTCCGTGTTTTTCTCTGGCTCTCCTGTCTCAACAGGGAACCTGAAAATGCAGCCGGTGATTCAGCCAGCTGACCATAGAGCTGATCAGAGACCAGAGTGGCTCCAAACATCTCTATGGCCTAAGAAACCGGAAGCTACGAGCATTTTATGACTTAGATTTCGCCGGATGTAAACAGTGCCATTGGGAAATTGGGAAAGCATTTTATCACACCGATCTTGGTGTGGTCAGATGCTTTGAGGGCAGAGGAGAAATCTAGGGTCTAATAGACCCCAATTTTTTCAAAAAAGAGTACCTGTCACTACCTATTGCTATGATAGGGGATATTTACATTCCCTGAGATAACAATAAAAATGATTTAAAAAAAAAAAAAAATGAAAGGAACAGTTTAAAAATAAGATAAAAAAATAATAATAAAGAAAAAAAAAAAAGCACCCCTGTCCCCCCTGCTCTCGCGCTAAGGCGAACGCAAGCGTCGGTCTGGCGTCAAATGTAAACAGCAATTGCACCATGCATGTGAGGTATCACCGCGAACGTCAGATTGAGGGCAGTAATTTTAGCAGTAGACCTCCTCTGTAAATCTAAAGTGGTAACCTGTAAAGGCTTTTAAAGGCTTTTAAAAATGTATTTAGTTTGTCGCCACTGCACGTTTGTGCGCAATTTTAAAGCATGTCATGTTTGGTATCCATGTACTCGGCCTAAGATCATCTTTTTTTATTTCATCAAACATTTGGGCAATATAGTGTGTTTTAGTGCATTAAAATGTAAAAAAGTGTGTTTTTTCCCCAAAAAATGCGTTTGAAAAATCGCTGCGCAAATACTGTGTGAAAAAAAAAAATGAAACACCCACCATTTTAATCTGTAGGGCATTTGCTTTAAAAAAAAATATGTTTGGGGGTTCAAAGTAATTTTCTTGCAGAAAAAAATTATTTTTTTATGTAAACAATAATGCCGCGTACACACGAGCGGACATTACGGCGGACTTTGCCCGGCGGACTGGATTTCGTCGGACAATTCGATGTGTGTGGGCTCCAGCGGACTTTGTTTTCTCAAAAGTTCGACGGAATTAGATTTGAAACTTGTTTTAAATTTATCCGTTGAAATCGAGTCCGGTCGAAAAGTCCGCCGTCTGTATGCTAGTTCGACGGACAAAAAGCCACGCTAGGGCAGCTATTGGCTACTGGCTATGAACTTCCTTGTTTTAGTCCGGTCGTACGTCATCACGTACGAATTCGACGGACTTTGGTGGATTGTGTGTAGGCAAGTCCGTTCATTCACAAAGTCCGTCGGAAAGTACGTCGAAAAGTCCGCCGGGCAAAGTCCGCCGTAATGTCCGCTCGTGTGTACGCGGCATAAGTGTCAGAAAGGGCTTTGTCTTCAAGTGGTTAGAAGAGTGGGTGATGTGTGACATAAGCTTCTAAATGTTGTGCATAAAATGCCAGGACAGTTCAAAACCCCCCCCCCAAATGACCCCATTTTGGAAAGTAGACACCCCAAGCTATTTGCTGAGAGTCATGTTGAGTCCATGGAATATTTTATATTGTGACACAAGTTGCGGGAAAGAGACAATTTTTTTATTTTTTTTATTTTTTTTTGCGCAAAGTTGTCACTAAATGATATATTGCTCAAAAATGCCATGGGAATATGTGAAATTACACCCCAAAATACATTTTGTTGCTTCTCCTGAGTACGGGGATACCACATGTGTGAGACTTTTTGGGAGCCTAGCCGTGTACGGGACCCCGAAAACCAAGCACCGCCTTCAGGCTTTCTAAGGCCGTAAATTTTAGATTTCACTCTTCACTGCCTATCACAGTTTCGGAGGCCATGGAATGCCCAGGTGGCAAAACCCCCCCCCAAATGACCCCATTTTGGAAAGTAGACACCCTAAGCTATTTGATGAGAGGTATAGTGAGTATTTTGCAGACCTCACTTTTTGTCACAAAGTTTTGAAAATTGAAAAAAGAAAAAAAAAATTTTTTTTCTCGTCTTTCTTTATTTTCAAAAACAAATGAGAGCTGCAAAATACTCACCATGCCTCTCAGCAAATAGCTTGGGGTGTCTACTTTCCAAAATGGGGTCATTTGGGGGGGGTTTGTGCCACCTGGGCATTCCATGGCCTCCGAAACTGTGATAGGCAGTGAGGAGTAAAATCAAAAATGTACGCCCTTAGAAATCCTGAAGGCAGTGATTGGTTTTCGGGGCCCCGTATGCGGCTAGGCTCCCAAAAAGTCCCACACATGTGGTATCCCCGTACTCAGGAGAAGCAGCTAAATGTATTTTGGGGTGCAATTCCACATATGCCCATGGCCTGTGTGAGCAATATATCATTTAGTGACAACTTTTTGTAATTTTTTTTTTGTCATTATTCAATCACTTGGGACAAAAAAAATGAATATTCAATGGGCTCAACATGCCTCTCAGCAAATTCCTTGGGGTGTCTACTTTCCAAAATGGGGTCATTTGTGGGGGTTTTGTACTGCCCTGCCATTTTAGTACCTCAAGAAACGACATAGGCAGTCATAAATTAAAGGCTGTGTAAATTCCAGAAAATGTACCCTAGTTTGTAGGCGCTCTAACTTTTGCGCAAACCAATAAATATACACTTATTGACATTTTTTTTACCAAAGACATGTGGCCGAATACATTTTGGCCTAAATGTATGACTAAAATTGAGTTTATTGGATTTTTTTTAGAACAAAAAGTAGAAAATATCATTTTTTTTCAAAATTTTCGGTCTTTTTCCGTGTATAGCGCAAAAAATAAAAACGGCAGAGGTGATCAAATACCATCAAAAGAAAGCTCTATTTGTGGGAAGAAAAGGACGCAAATTTCGTTTGGGTACAGCATTGCATGACCACGCAATTAGCAGTTAAAGCGACGCAGTGCCGAATTGTAAAAAGTGCTCTGGTCAGGAAGGGGGTAAAACCTTCCGGGGCTGAAGTGGTTAACCACTTCAGCCCCGGGCCTCTTTTTTACACTTGTTGTTTACAAGTTAAAATTATTGTTTTCGCTAGAAAATTACTTGGAACCCCCAAACATAATATATTGGTTTTTTTTTTCTAACACCCTAGAGAATAAAATAGCAATACTTTCTGTCACATCATGTTTGCGCAGCAGTCTTACAAGCGCACTTTTTTTGGGAAAAAATACCCTTTTTCAATTAAAAAATAAGACAGAAGTAAAGTTGGCCCATTTTTTTTTTTTTTTATATAATGTGAAAGATAATGTTACACAGAGTAAATTGATACTCAACATGTCATGCTTCAAAAATGCGCCCGCTCGTGGAATGGCAACAAACTTTTACCCTTAAAAATCTCCATAGGTGATGTTTAAAAATGTCTACAGGTTACCAGTTTTGAGTTGGAGGAAGTCTAGGGCTAGAATTATTGCTCTCCCTCTAATAATTGCGGCGATACCTCACATGTGTGGTTTGAACACAGTTTTCATATGCGGGCGCTACTCACATATGCGTTCGCTTCTGCATGCAAGCTCATCGGGACGGGGCGCTTTAAAAAAACATTTTTTTTTCCCTTATTTAATTTACTTTTAGTTTTATATTTTGACACAGTTAAAAAAAAAAAAAAAATGGGTCACTTTTATTCCTATTACAAGGGATGTAAACATGATGATCAGTGATCGTTGTGTTTTTCTGGCTTCCAGCTGACGGAACAAAATGGCACTGTGGGAGGGATTCCATGGGTGGAGAGAAAGAAAATTGCTTGATTTCCCCCATCAACACAGTGTGAGTGTTGATGGGGGGAATGAAGCTATTTTCTTTCCTTGCACCCATGGTGGAATGCATAATTATGCATAAATTGCATAATTTAAGGGCTGCTTACCACCCTGGGCTGTGGTGTGGGGATATAAAATCCCTGTACTTCTCCTTGTTCATTCTGCATGGCTTCCAGGACAGCTCAGTATGCTTCTGATTGGTCAGCGCCAGCACATGCTTCCACCCAAAAACTAAAATCTGGTATATTGCTACTTACCAGCATTCAGATGTTTTTCCTGCATCAGTTTTCTTTTACTGTATAAGGTTTAATAATTTCTCTGCAAGTACAGAAAAGTACTTGTCAGAATTTGTAGTGTCTTTGTAACCTGGTATGCACTGAACTAATCTATCGGTTTTCTCTACTTTCTTCTGTGAACTACAAAGTAATACCTCCTGAGGTAATGAAGGGGTGGTACAGTGGCACTTATGCCTTGCAGCAATGGGGTCCTTGTATTGAATCCTGGTCAGGACACTGTCTGCATTGAGTTTACATGCTCTCTATGCTTGCATGGGTTTCTTTTGAGTATTCTGGTTTACTCCAACACTCCAAAGACATATTGGTATGTTAAGTGGCCTTAGTATAACTGATTTGGCTCACAGTGATTTGCCCCCTAGGGGTGGCATCACAGGGGTGCCAGAAAAAGTACTGCTTTTCTTGTACTCGCTTCTTGGGCAAATTTGTTTGCTAGCCTAGAGCAATTTTTATACTGGCTGAAAGGGCCAGCTTGTGTACAGCAATTGGCACGTTTTATTGTATGAGCACTCTCACTGCACATGTACGTTTGTTTCCTTTATTCACAGAGACGGAGGATGCTTTTTTTTTTTTTATTTTTTTTTTTTTTTTTTTTTTAAGGGCTTGCCTTGATCCCGAGGAGATGACCTGTGGCTTTTGGGTCTTTTTTCCCTCCTCATTGGGTTTTTCTCTTTAGGAGAGCCCTCGCCGAAGACCTGGAGGACCAACTTAGCTCCTTAAGGAGTTTAGTCCCTTTTTTTTTTTTTTTTTTTTTTCGGCCTAGGTGGACTAGAGTACCTTGCGCCCTGGGGATTCAGGGATTGATCCATTCTGTATCATTGTGCACATTTTCCCCTGTGCTGAGTTTCCTTTGTACTTCCTAGAAATGCCTTTTTTAATGTTTCTAGCAATCAGCTAATAGTAAAATGTGAAAATCTAAAATTTTACGTTTTATTTCTTGCCCTTATTGTGATGTAACTCCTACATTTATATATATACTCTGCAATTGCACTTCAAATTATGAGCTGCAAGCAAAAACTTGCACGTGGTTGAAGTATTGTCAGAAGAAATAAAAAAGGCCATGTTCAATCCACATAATGTACACAATTCGACTCCTACAAGTATACATACATCATATGCGAACAATGAGCAATCACATCCAACAAACAGCACAAGCAAACACTAACCCGTCTATGTTTTACAAATGACCTGTCGGAAAGGAATTTCTGTCTGTTTTTTCCATGATTCAGCCATGCGGCTATTGAATCCAGCTTGTAAATATCTATCGCTTGGCTAGATTTATGTGCTGTCACTTTCTCAGGAAAGTGTTGTAATTTCTGTTGACTGTTGCATGCAGTTGATTTGCTGTAAGTGATGGTTCGGCCAGTCTGTGTTAAGAATGTTTAAGACACACATTATCCTTCAATAACAGACACACAAATGATATCATAGGGCTTTAATGATGTCTCCTACAAGGTTTATTGGTACATGTGGAGGGAAAAGTAAATGCAGGGCATGTGGTTTTTTTTTTTTGGTTTTTTTTTTTGTGTGTATACGATTTTGTATGCAAAATGTACAGTATATTCTACAATACAGGGATTAAAGCAGAGTGGAAAGTGTGTATGTGTGTGTATATGCAGGGCTTTTTTTTCAGCAGAAACTAGGGGGAACTCAGTTCCACCACCTCTGGCTCAGGTCTTCTGCTCCCTGTTCCCCACTATCACTTGGTAACGCTGAAGTCCAGCTTCTGCATTTAGAAGTGATATCTTATTTCCCAGTAGCTCCCACCACAGCTCATATCTCCTTTGCAGATCCCACTGAGTGACGGACAGGGACAAGGGAGATACAGATCAAATAACCAGGGTTCAGTGCAGTCATGGGCAGGAGAGGGTGCATGGTAGGCTGCACCCTCTGTGGTCTCCATTTTTTCCCTGGTGACCAGTTGTTGATGCTCCTACTGCATGATCTCCCTTGGAAGTGACTGTAGTATAGTATGCTGGGAAGTACTACAGCCTGATAGGTGTTTTAGCTTAATATTGCAACAAAGGTATGACAGATGGTGGAGCTTTTAAGGAGGGGGGAGAAGATGAGGGCAGTGGAGGGAGGGGGTTGTATGCAGAGGGAAGAGCTACTATTTGATGCCATTTGGCAGGTATGTGTGTGGCGGGCATGGTTGAGTTCCTGCACCTCTGAGAAAAAAAGCAGTGTGTGTATGTATATATGTATGTGTGTAATATATATATAAATACACATACACAGGGGACGGAAAGTATTCAGACCCCCTTAAATTTTTCACTCTTTGTTATATTGCAGCCATTTGCTAAAATCATTTAAGTTCATTTTTCTCCTCATTAATGTACACACAGCACCCCATATTGACAGAAAAACACAGAATTGTTGACATTTTTGCAGATTTATTAAAAAAGAAAAACTGAAATATCACATGGTCCTAAGTATTCAGACCATTTGATCAGTATTTAGTAGAAGCACCCTTTTGAACTAATACTGCCATGAGTCTTTTTTAGGAAAGATGCAACAAGTTTGTCACACCTGGATTTGGGGATCCTCTGTCATTCCTCCTTGCAGATCCTTTCCAGTTCTGTCAGGTTTGATGGTAAATGTTGGTGGACAGCCATTTTTAGGTCTCTCCAGAGATGCTCAATTGGGGTTTAAGTCAGGGCTCTGGCTGGGCCATTCAAGAACAATCACGGAGTTGTTGTGAAGCCACTCCTTCGTTATTTTAGCTGTGTGCTTATGGTCATTGTCTTGTTTGAAGGTAAACCTTCGGCCCAGTCTGAGGTCCTGAGCACTCTGGAGAAGGTTTTCTTCATCTTGGCCGCCTTCATCTTTCCCTCGATTGCAACCAGTCGTCCTGTCCCTGCAGCTGAAAAACACCCCCACAGCATGATGCTGCCACCACCATGCTTCACTGTTGGGACTGTATTGGACAGGTGATGAGCAGTGCCTGGTTTTCTCCACACATACCGCTTAGAATTAAGGCCAAAAAGTTCTATCTTCGTCTCATCAGACCAGAGAATGTTATTTCTCACCTTTCTCTTGGAGTCCTTCAGGTGTTTTTTAGCAAACTCTATGCGGGGTTCATGTGTCTTGCACTGAGGAGAGGCTTCCGTCGGGCCACTCTGCCATAAAGCCCCGACTGGTGAAGGGCTGCAGTGATGGTTGACTGTCTACAATTTTCTCCCATCTTCCGAATGCATCTCTGGAGCTCAGCCACAGTGATCTTTGGGTTCTTCTTTACCTCTCTCGCCAAGGCTCTTCTCCCCCGATAGCTCAGTTTGGCCGGACCGCCAGCTCTAGGAAGGGTTCTGGTCGTCCCAAACGTCTTCCATTTAAGGATTATGGAGGCCACTGTGCTCTTAGGAACCTTAAGTGCAGCAGAAATTTTTTTGTAACCTTGGCCATATCTGTGCCTTGCCACAATTCTGTCTCTGAGCTCTTCAGGCAGTTCCTTATGACCTCATGATTCTCATTTGCTCTGACATGCACTGTGAGCTGTAAGGTCTTATATAAACAGGTCACAACAAAGGGTCTGAATACTTAGGACCACGTGATATTTCAGTTTTTTTCTTTTTTAATAAATCTGCAAAAATGTCAACAATTCTGTGTTTTTCTGTCAATATGGGGTGCTGTGTGTATATTAATGAGGAAAAAAATGAACTTAAATGATTTTAGCATATGGTTGCAATATAACAGTGAAAAATTTAAGGGGTTTGAGGGGGTCTGAATACTTTCCGTCCCCACTGTATAGATAGAGAAAAAAAAAAAAAAATATATATATATATATATTATAATCTGAGAGAGAGATCACACAAAAATGATTACACCCCACACATATTTGTTAATATTTTATATCTTTTCATGTGACAACACAGGGGGTGTTTCCTACACCTACATACTTTTGCATATTGATTAGGTGTTCCTCATTCTCATCTCAAGATTTAGAAGGTATGATTTAGTATGCATTTCATGTGTATATTTAGCTATTTTCCTGAAGTTCAACTCAAGTTTAGAAAGAATACTTATGCACCCAAAGAAGATATAATTATATATACAGACAGTCCCTGGGTTTACATACAGTATCTCACAAAAGTGAGTACACCCCTCACATTTTTGTAAATATTTTATTATTTCATTTCATGTGACAACACTGAAGAAATGACATTTTGCTACAATGTAAAGTAGTGAGTGTACAGCTTGTATAACAGTGTAACTTTGCTGTGCCCTCAAAATAACTCAACACACAGCCATTAATGTCTAAACCGCTGGCAACAAAAGTGAGCACATGCCTAAGTGAACATGTCTAAATTGGGCCCAATTAGTCATTTTTGCCTCCCCAGTGTCATGTGACTCATTACTGTTACAAGGTCTCAGGTGTGAATGGGGAGCAGGTGTGTTACATTTGGTGTTATCGCTCTCACTCTCTCATACTGGTCACTGGAAGTTCAACATGGCACCTCATGGCAAAGAACTCTGAGGATCTGAAAAAAGAACTGCGGCTCCATGTGTGAATGGACACACAGAGCAGTGGCTCGATTTGGGTGCAGCCATAGCAAGCTGCTTGCTGTGGGGGCACCCGACAGGAGGGAGAAGCCAGGAGCGCCAGTGTGGGACCTGAGAAGAGGAGGATCCGGGCCAGTCTGTGCAAAACCACTGCACAGAGCAGGTAAGTATAACATGTTTATTTTAATAAAAAAAAAATGAAAACTTTAAAATCAATTTAAACTTCAGCTTTAAGCCAAAGACCATTACAGAAAGGAGGTCCACCTCTGTATTAAGCTGGCCACAGATGGATTGAATTTTGATCACCTCCTGTGATGGTGGAGATGAGTAGTAACGGCTGGACCTCACTTAGAAATGTCCTAGCAACGTCTTTGGAGTATTCCAGTCAGGCTTCAGGAGATATGTAAATGGGCTACACCTATAGCAAGGGCATTATTCAATTTTAGGTCAGAGCTGCTGTCTTTTATCTACAGACACCCCTTACCTGCATAGGCAGTTTTTTGTAAATGTGAAGTAACCCTTTAACCTCCCTGGCGGTATGATTCTTTCTGATTTTAGGTGCTGAAAGCGGTACAATTATTTTGCATGGAAATTTGGCGTTTTATATTGTAGGCCTGTAATTCTTAACAATAACACACTTAAATCTGTCCAAACAAGAGTCTAGTAGATATCCCGGGTATGATAAAGTTTGAAACACAAAAACATAAATTATAATATAATAAAAAAAAAATAATAATAATTAAAAAAAATAAAAATAAATAGTAATAAAATAAATTTCCACACGATTCACTATCGCTCAATTCTGCAAGTGTTCTAATTTACTATCGCTGTTTTCTAGCTGATCTAAAGCCATTTTTGACGTAAAGGGACACTTTTTGGTTGCTATGGACAATCTCCAGTTTCCAGGCAGAAAGAACAGTATATGCAATATAAAACTGCATGCAGGGCATGGGCCAGAGCACTGGGGACAAATGGGATGTGAAATGATTTCATACAGTACTGTAATCTGTAAGATTACAGTACTGTATGTGTTATGCTTTTTACATTTTTTTGAATTTGCCGCCAGGCTCCGCCCCCGTGCGTCGCGACGCTCGCAGGGAACGGAGCCTGGCACAGAGAGGCTTCGGAACAGGACACAGCCCGCGGACACTGCGGGGGACATCGCAGGACCCCAGGGACAAGGTAAGTAAGGAGGCACCAGGATCCTGCGATGCAATCCCGAGTGTGGCTCGGGTTACCGCTAATGGTCCTGAATTTTAACCCCGAGCCACACTCGGGAAAACGGCCAGGGAGGCTACGTATGAGTTACATTTTTGAAATATTTTTCAGTTTAGAATAAAAACACAAACAGGGCATTTAATAAAGCAGCGTACCAAATAAAACCTGATCTGCCTTTAAAAAATAATTTTAGATACGCAAATTCATTCTAGGGCCATTGTCAAATCTTAGCTGAGGTATGCTGACGCTGCTGAATTTGGTCTGGGCTTCTAGGTTTTAGTGGCCTCTGATGACGAAAGAGTTAAACACCAAAACATCCCTATAGCTCAGCTTTTCTAAAACGTATTATCCCAGAGGAACCTTTAAAATAAGTTTCAGGTCTTGGAGAACCCTTGCTAAAACCAATTAGCCATTGGTGGGAAACATTTCCCTTACATTGGGGGTTAATGGAAAGAATACCTGGTGGTGTCATGCTGCTGGCTTTGCCAAGTGGAGTTGGTCCTGGAACTATGCAGGCACCATCAGATGGCTCAAATGCTGCAACCCCCCCCACAAAAAAACACCCCTCCTAGCACAAATCCTTTACCCTTAAATTTTGTTTCCTAGTACACATACTCCCCCTCCCCACTTCCAATCCCTCCCACCACAAACTTCCCCCCCAAATCCCCCTTCCTAGCACAAATCTTCCACCCCCCAAAAAAAAAAAAATACTTACCCCTTGCCGAACCCCAAATTTCCCCTTCCAACACAAATCCCCCTGACCCCCAATCTCCTTGGGGCGCGCCCCCCGCATGATACTATAGTGCCCAGGACAGCCGCCCCACCCCTTGTCCCTGCCCTGCCAGGAGGTTTTACAGGGGATCATGTCTAACTGCTGCACCATCTGGTTGGGCTTCTTACCATGAAGCCTGGGTGTTCCTTTTATGTTGTATAGCATCATGGGAGCCATAGCTCACTGCCATTTGAAAATATTCACCTTTTTTTTTTTTTGACCTTAATAATCCTAAGACTCCAAACTTCAATATGCAGGATCCTTTACTAGAGCTGACTCTATGAGTAATGGTTGGGCATTGTTTTAAAAACCTGTTATTAAAGGATTATGACGATTTTAATATGGAAATCTATCTTGGGAGCTCTGTTGCCTATAATTTTTTTTTTTTTTTTTTTTAAGTATGTGAAAGATTGTTTTATATGTCTTTTAGATTGCATATAAAATGTGCCAGGTGTTCCCACATAGCTTGAGCTGAGGTATGAAGCAAGGAGAGTACAGTGTGACAATAAAAGGACTGCAATTATCTTGCCCTGGCAAGCAGCCAGTCTCCTATTGCAGCTATTAGTAAATGTGGCTCCAAGAAACTGGTGGGGCCATTTGCGAAGGGTATAATTAGCAAATCAGAAGCTTCAGTCTATGTCGTGCATAGTTCTGGCTCGGCTGAAAATAAAGCAGAACAAATAAAATAGGAAGCAAGGGATTACACAGAGACATGCAATAGCTGCTACGGATTCAGGATAAAGAAGTCAAATTGAACGAGGCTGAATGAATTGCTTTTTTTTTTTTTTCTTCCTTTTTATGTCATTTTGTATTTATTTTTCTTCACTTTTTCCGTCCGGGGGCAGAGGGGAAGTGTAAAATAGCATGCAGGGCATCCAAAGACAATTATTTAAATATGCCCTTTGCAACATGAATTGCACAGAGGAAAACCTAATTTCCTTTTTGCTGTTTTGAAAGAAATTCTTGTGTGTGTTTTTTTTTTTTTTTTTTTTTTTTGCTGTTTGAATTTTCCTTCTTTTTTTTTCTTTTTTTTGAAAAGCATCATCTAGCATTGCGTTAACAAGGTTTCACGCATTTACTTTTTTTTCCCGTAGTGCATTTTGTGCATTAACGTAAAAAAAACAACCTACTACCTGTCCTTGACCCCCCCTCTTTCCCTAAACACTTGGCTCCATATCACCATTCCAGCGATGTCACCAGCAACGCTTTCTGCTTTCACAATTGAGGGCAGTGGAACCATAGGTGCAAACAGGTGTAGTGGTGCTGCTACCTTCCTTCATTCCTCAGCTTCACCTGGTGCTCTGACCGATAAGGTGCCGATTCCTCTGTGTACTGTGAACCACTGGAGGGACAGTTGGCACTCGGGTAAACGTTAAATGGCAATATCCTTTATTGAAAGTACATGAAACAGCTGTAAAACAGCCAATGCGTAGTCTTTGCCATGACTAAGGCTTGTTGGCCGACTGTCCCTCCAGTGGTTCACAGTGGAGCCATAGGCTCCTGCTGCAATCAGTCAACCTTCTGTGAGAAGAGCGCAGGGCAGTGGCTGACAGTTGCTGTGTGTAATCTATGGACACGCACAACATGGCCCGTGCTTCCCTAGCACCCAGCTTAGTAAATGAGGCACATAAAGGATGAAGGCGTGAACAGCGCTAGTCAGGACTGCCAGAAGAGGAGCTAAGGGACTTTCCTGTTTAATATCATTGCACAGAACAGGTAAGTATAACCACTTTTATTTATTTATTTTAAATAACCTTGAGTATCACTATAAATGAAACCTTAGTTACATAGGTTGAAAACTGGACCATCTAGTCCAACTAAAAAAAAAAAAAGAATAGAATCGTCGACAGACCCCAATACCCACAATTAATCCAGAGGATGGCAACAAAAATCTGTTGGGGGGGGGGGGGGGGATGATTTTAGATATACTTCAAAGCAAATTGGTGAATCTCACTTTTTGCATTGTCTGCCTGCATTCTCAAAGTGTGTCAGCCCTTCGAAATTTAGAAGTATTGTCTGTAATAACATATTTGCAAATATCAAAAAACAGTAGTGATAGTTTTCAGGTCCTGTGCTATGTTACTTTGGGAACCAATCAATGCATTATGACATGTCAAGAAAGTGTGAATGTTTGCCCTAAATCCAGACGTTTGTCGTTTAGGGGCTTATTCCAGTGCTTTGGGGAGTAGCGAAGGAAATGTAAAGTTTCATACTTCCCATCCTTGGATAATCAACATCTGCACATTCTATGGTGAATGGATTAAAGTGCTTCTAAAGGCAGAAGGCTTTTTATCTTCATGCATTAAGGTAAAAAAACCTTTTGGGTGCAGCCCCCCCATACTTATCTGAGTCCCATCTCGATCCAGCGAAGTGCATAAGAGCATTGGCTCTCCCGGGTCTCTCTCTCCTCCTTGCCGCTCACAGCAGTGGGCGCCATTGGGTTCTGCTGCTGTTAATCACAGCCGGTGAGCCAGTGAGGGGAGAGTGGGGGGCGGGGCCAAGTTGCACTCTGTGTGTGAATGGACAATGTCCATTCACAGCTGCGTAGCTTGGGAGCGAGCCTGCTAAAGTGCCCCCATAGCAAGGTGCTTGCTATTTGGGGTACTCTGTAGGGAGAGAAGCCAGGATGGTCAACAGGAGACCTAAAAAGAAGAGGATTGAGGCTGCTCTGTGGAAAACCATTTCACAGAGCAGGTAAGTATATCATGTTTGTTATTAAAAAAAAAATTACAACCTTTACAGTCATATTAAGGTGTCTTAGGCCTCATGCACCCTGAGCCTTCAGCCCTTGTGCATAAGGACCCTGGTTACCTCTCCCTATATGTGTCTTCCCCATGCTAGGACCCTGGCGTTTAGGTGCAGGGCACAATGTTTAGGGCAACGTTCGCCCAAGGACATTCCAAGCATTAGTCCCTGGGTGCATACTGCCATAAACTTTAGTACTGCTCGATGCACCTTCCATCCCGTCTAGCTGCAGCAGCTTTCAGACTCCCATAGAGTCTTATGCCGCGTACACACGAGCGGACATTACGGCGGACTTTGCCCGGCGGACTGGATTTCGTCGGACAATTCGATGTGTGTGGGCTCCAGCGGACTTTGTTTTCTCAAAAGTTCGACGGAATTAGATTTGAAACTTGTTTTAAATTTATCCGTTGAAATCGAGTCCGGTCGAAAAGTCCGCCGTCTGTATGCTAGTTCGACGGACAAAAAGCCACGCTAGGGCAGCTATTGGCTACTGGCTATGAACTTCCTTGTTTTAGTCCGGTCGTACGTCATCACGTACGAATTCGACGGACTTTGGTGGATTGTGTGTAGGCAAGTCCGTTCATTCACAAAGTCCGTCGGAAAGTACGTCGAAAAGTCCGCCGGGCAAAGTCCGCCGTAATGTCCGCTCGTGTGTACGCGGCATTAGAGGATGGCAGCAGGGCTGTTTAGTGTTCCCGTGCCTTCCGCCTGCACCTAAATGCCCATATCTTGTGCATCAGGGCTGAATGGCTATAAAGGCTAGGATATCTTCCTGACATTAATTGTAACTGATAAAGTGACTTGCATAAGCTATGAAACATCTTCAGCATTACAGAACACGTCCTTTTGAATATGATTAACTATGCGCTTTCCCATGATATGGATAAATGGGATCCTGTACAGATGTAAAGGTATGGTATGGCATCAGAAGGTACCTGGCTATTGTCTGCACATTTTGCTATATTGCTTGTTAAAAATATGTTACAAGTTTACCTATGTTCACGCTAAACCCCACATTTTGTAACCATTTCCATGCAATTGTAATGCATTTGTAATGTGTTTCAGTGCATTCTTCTTGAAACTGTGTTTGTGTGTTTTGGTTTACATGCGTTCCTGGTGCAAAAAAAATGCTTACTGCTGAACACAGTTTGATTTTACTTTGCATGCATTTAGGATATGTTTTTCAAAAATGCACCTAAAGCATCTAGCGCAAACAAATCCTTAAAGTGATTCTAAAGGTACATTTTTATTTTTTAAATATAACAAACATGTCCTACTTCCCTGCTCTGTGCAATGATTTTGCAAAGAGAAGCCCCAACCCTCCTCTTCTGGGGTCCCCTAATGGCACTCCTGGCCCCTCCCTCGTCGAGTGCCCCCATAGCAACCTGTTTGCTTTAGGGGTACTCATGTGTGCTCACTCCCAAGCCGGCGATGTGTGTCCATTAAAAGCCGAGCCGGCTGTGAGTGTCTGGCTAGGCCCAGCCCGCCTCTCTCTCTCTCCTCACTGGCCAATGGCTCCCGCTGCTGCCTCTGTGTCCAATTAGGAGAGAGAGAGAGAGAGAGAGAGAGAGAGACACTCGTTGTTCTTGTGCGCAGTGCTGAATTGAGATCAGGCTCATTTTTACCTTAACATGGTTCTAAAACCTAAATATTTTTTACCTTAATGCATTCCTTGCTTTAAAGTAAAAAAATGTTTAGGCATCAGCATCCCCCCTCATCCCCCTTTTACTTACCTGAGCCCTCACTTGATCCAGCGCCATGCAGGTCTGCAGCTCTTCTCTCCCCTTACTTCTGGGTCTTGCTGACTTTCCTGGGGCACCAGGAGCTATTGGCTCCCCCGTGCTGTCAATCAAAGCCAGTGACAAAAGAAGCAGGGTGGCGGGCCAAGCCCCGCTGTCTGTGTCAATGGACGCAGCAGCGGGGCTTGGGAGCGAGCACACACGAGTGCCCCAATGGGAAGCGGCTTCCCATGGAGGTACTGAACAGAGAGGAGGTGCCAGGAGCGCCGGCAGGGGACCCAAATAGAGGAGGTTAGCGGCCGCTGTGCAATTCCATTGCACAGAGCAGGAGTGTATAGACATGATTGTTATATATAAAACAAAAAGAATCTGTTGCGCAACAAAAAGAATCTGTTGCGCTAAAAAATAATAATAATAAACAAAAGAAAAAGCAGCTGACACAATAATGAAACATATATAATAAAAAAGTAGCGCTGAAATCATAAATAAACAATAAAGTCCATCAATCATAAGGACGATCGAATCCAAATCTTCATCCAAAGACCAAAAGACCAAAAAAACGGGGCTTGTACACTCACATATTTTAAAATGACCACCAAGCATGTAGAAACATAACTGTGTTTACAACCGAAAAGATGGCCCAGGGTGGAGCTTAGGATGTGTGACGCTGATTGGAGATGCAGCGGCCATCTTTTCGGTTGGAAACACTGTTATGTTTTTACATGCTTGGCGGTCATTTTAAAATATGTGAGTGTACCAGCCCCCTCTTTTTTTATATAATAAATCCTATTATTAGATGTTTGCATAATGAGAGTTTTTTATTTTCTCCATATACTTATACTTGGATGCTGGAGCTGTCTGTGAAATTTAAGGGATTTGTTCATTGAGAGTAATGGGCTTAACTGCCATCTGAGGTGATCGATCGGTGCAGAGGGATCGTAGGGGCCATTCATCAATGTTTATTTTGTGGGTACCCTACACACTGACGGTAAGGGTCAGTTGATTTGGGTGTTGGTGGTGGCTATCCTTTCCATTCTACTTGTCTTTTGGACGAAGGCGAAGATTTGGATTCGATCGTCCTTATGATAGATGGACTTTATTGTTTGTTTATGATTTCAGCGCTACTTTTTTATTTTTTTTATATATATATATAACGATCTTTATCGTCTAGGCGTGTTCGCAACTCCACGCGCCCGCCAGGAAGCTGACACTCCGCAGCGCTAATCGCGGGTAGTGAGACATTTCCCGATCTGTGCAGCCGGGAAGTGTCTCACTGCCTGTGATTTGCCCTGTGGAGGGTCAGCTTGCTGGCGGGCACGGGCATGTGGAGTTACCAACACTCCTGAGCTCATCCTTAATGTTAACTTTACTATTACTTTAATGTACTTTCAGCTTTTACAACTACTTTAAACATGGAAACTTGCTAGAAACCAGTTAAACTGCAGTGTGCCTCTTCTCACGCTTTTATTCTCCTATTTGGACTGCTGGTGTGGCTCACTCATTGACATCCAGTGTTGTTTCGTAAATAGTTTTATATGTGAATAGACCGGATAGGTTTATTTAGACAACAAATCAAAGGTGGGCAGAATGGTGTCAGCAGTAGTAGGGTTCATATTTCTGGGTTTGGATTTTAGGAAATACTTTTTATGCCTTTTATCATTTATGAGCTCTTTCAATGCATTTTTTAACGTGGACCGTAACTCAAAATGAAGATTTGCTGTGCAATAGGGAGCATCTAGACATGTTATTTGTGCCTAGGCAGTCCCCTTACAACATTTACATTTTGTCATCAAAAATGAGCGTACGTTTCTTGACAAGGTCAGGTTGGTCAAGCTGAGGACTTTGAAGCATCAAGTGATTTTCATTGCATATTCTGTGTAGGAAAGAAAGGAGAAGGAGGAAAAACTTCTGAAGGAAAAGCAGAAGAACGAAGTGCAAGAGCAACAGAAAAGTTCTGTACAAGAGAGGAGTAAAGAAAAGTATCAAGAATGGTTGAGTAAAAAGAAAGAAGCGGAACAGGAAAGAAAACGAAAAGAAAAAGTATGTATTTACTTAGATCAAAGCCTAATTTCATCCTCTCCCCTCCGTGTGTGTGTGTGTGTGTGTGTGTATATATACAGTGCATCCAGAAAGTATGCACAGCGCTTAATTTTTTCCACATTTTTGTTATGTTACAGCCTTATTCCAAAATGACTTAAATTCATTATTTTCCTCAAAATTCTACAAAAAATACCCCATAATCACAACGTGAAAGAAGTTTGTTTGGGAAAAAAAATCAAATTTACATAAGTATTCACAGCCTTTGCTCATTACTTTTTTTGAAGCACTCTTGGCACCAAATACAGCCACAAGTCTTTTTGAGTATGATGCTACAAGCTTGGCACACCTATTTTTGGGCAGTTTCCCCCATTCTTCTTTACAGGACATCTCAAGCCCCATCAGGTTGGATGGGGAGCGTCGGTGCACAGCCATTTTCAGATCTCTCCAGAGATGTTCAATCTGGTTCAAGTTTGGGCTCCGGCTGAGCCACTCCAGGTCATTTACAGAGTTGTCCCATAGCCACTCCTTTGTTATCTTGGCTGTGTGCTTAGGGTCTTTGTCCTGTTGGAAGATGAACCTTCGCCCCAGTCTGAGGTCCAGAGGGCTCTGGAGTGGGTTTTCATCAAGGATGCCTCTGTGCATTGCTGCATTCATCTTTCCTGAAAAACATCCCCACAGCATGATGCTGCCACCACCATGCTTCACTGTAGGGATGGTATTGGCCAGATGATGAGTGGTGCCTGGTTTCCTCCAGACATGACGCTTGCCATTCAGGCCAAAGAGTTCAATCTTTGATTCATCAGACCAGAGAATTTTGTTTCTCATGGCTCGAGAGTCCTTCAGGTGCCTTTTGGCAAACTCCAGGTGGGCTGTCATGTGCCTTTTACTGAGTAGTGGCTTCTGTCTGGCCACTCTACCATACAGGCCTGAATGGAGTTTTGCAGAGATGGTTGTTCTTCTGGAAGGTTCCCCTCTCTTCACAGAGAAATGCTGAAGCTCTGTCAGAGCAACCATCGGATTCTTGGTCACCTCCCTGACTAAGGCCCTTCTCCCCCGATCCCTCAGTTTGGCTGGACGGCCCACTCTAAGAAGAGTTCTGGTGGTTCCAAACTTCTTCCATTTACAGATGATGGAGGCCACTGTGCTCATTGTTTCTGTACCCTTCCCCAGATCTGTGCCTCGATACAGTCCTGCCTATGAGGTCTACAGACAATTCCTTTGACGTCATGGCTTGGTTTGTGCTCTGACATGCACTGTTAACTATGGGACCTTTATATAGAGAGGTGTGTACCTTTCCAAATCATGTCCAGTCAACTGAATTTACCACAGGTGGGCTCCAATCAAGTTGTAGAAACATCTCAAGGATGATCAGTGGAAACAGGGTGCACCGGAGCTCAATTTTGAGCAAAGGCTGTAAATACTTGAGTAACAGTAATAAGGAGAGCCGGCAAAACTGTAATTCTTGAAGTGTCGTTTATTGATACATCAGAGTGACAATAAAACAATAGCTACAACTAAGGCTATTGCCGAAACGCGTCAGCTTTATTGTTTTATTGTCACTCTGATGTACCAATAAACGACACTTCAAGGATTTTGCCGGCTCTCCTTATTACTGTTACATTGGAGTGTGTTGGCACACCTCAAGCCTCGGCACCTGTGAGTGGACCTGGTGTATGGGTTGAGTTGTCCCTGCAGAGAGCGCTGTTACCCTTCTTCTTTTCCATGTAAATACTTATCTACATGTGATTTTTTTTTTTTTTAATTTTTTATAAAATTGCAAAGATTTCAAACAAACTTCTTTCACGTTGTCATTAGGGGGTATTATTTGTAGAATTTTGAGGAGAATAATGAATTTAATCCATTTGGAATAAGGCTGTAACATAACAAAATGTGGAAAAAGTGAAGCGCTGTGAATAAATAAATATTTTTTCTCTATATAGATAGAGATATCTATCTATCCTATCTATCTATCTATCTATCTATCTATCTATCTATCTATCTATCTATCTATCTATCTATCTCATACATAGAGAGAGAGATTATCTATCTAATCACACACACACTATAATTAATTTTTTTTTCGTGCATAAATAAACCCCATTGAGACGGTATTTCTTGGTAAACTTTTAACCGCTATTCTCTTTGAAGTTTCTGTCATTTATCTTTCTCTACATTTTCGTCTTATTATTTTTTTTTTTTCCATGCACCTGAATTTATTTTTTCTATTTTAAGCCATATTTCTTCTTTCTAAATAAAATCGCTAACAGTGGTTAGAGCTGAAAATAGTTTCTTGCTAAGCAGGTAGTGCTGTTCCACGAATGAAAGCCCTTGAGCGCTAATTAAAATGTAATTTTCTTCTGCGGTGACTGAACGAACCCTTCTGGAAGACCCATACTATTTACACTTTAACCATTTTGTGGGCGAAGCACATTCTTGAAGCCCTGAATTACAATCCCTCCTGGAAAAGTAGAGGATATTAATAAGTTCCATAAATACATTTATGGAACATTTGCAAGATCGCAAATAACAAACCTTGCCCAGGGGAGACTGCAGAGCAGCCCATATATTTTTTTTTTTTAAATGAACTGCGCCGTGATCGGACACAGGCCTGTCCTTGCAGTTTGCAGAGCACACTGCTTCCCGCATTAGGCGGCTATTCCAAATATTACATGGCACGTTCAACTAGCATTTTGCATCATAGATGAAAGAGATGTAGGACCTTTCTGCATACCTTCTTTTTTTTGAAGGAGGCGTCTTGTATTCTGGTACCCGTTTCACAGTCTTTATGGAAAGGTGAAAGAGGGCAGAGGTAATGAGGAGGTAATTGGGTTCCTATGACTTTTTTTGTTTTTTGCAGGAAGAAAGTGAGATGCGTCTAGCTGAGCAGAGAGCTAAGAAAGAACAGGCAGAGCAAATATTCCAGGAGTGGCTAGAACAGGCTAAAAACAAGCCACGACCAACTTCAAACAGCTATGGCTATGTCAACGGGAAATTAACAGGTATGTTGCTAGGGAACGTCCAACTCCGGACTCTTTGCAGTGGGCCCCTTCCCAGCCAGTGTCATTAGTACAGTGACAGTGCATATTTTTGGTACTGATCACTGTATTGGTGTCATTGATCCCCAAAAAAGTGTCAGTGTCCCGATTTTGTCCGCCAAAATATCGCAGTCCAGCTATAAGTCACTGATCGCTGCCATTACTAGTAAAAAATAAATTTAAAAAATCTATAAATATCCCATCATTTGTAGATGCTATAACTTTTGCGCAAATTAACTAATATATGCTTATTGGTATTTTTTTTTAATCAAATATATGTAGCAGAATACATATTAACCTAAACTAATGAAGATTTTTTTAATGAAGAAATTAGATTTTTTTTACAATTCTTCTTTATTGGGTATGTTTTATAGCAGAAAGTAAAAAAATGTTTTGTTTTGTTTTTTTTTTTTCAAAATTGTTGGCCTTTTTTTTGTTTCTAGCACAAAAAAACGCGGAGGTGATCAAATACCACCAAAAGAAAGCTCTATTTGTGGGAAAAGGACAACAGTTGTATTTGGGTACAGTGTCGCACGACCATACAATTGTCAGTTAAAGTGACCCAGTGCTGTATTGCAAATATCAGCACGAGTCCCTTCTGACAAGTTTTCCTGAAAAAGTGACGGGGGAGGGACCTCCAGCCCTCAGCCAGTAATTGACAGCCTCAGCTCTGTTTCTGTGTGAAGGGGGTGGGGGGGGGGGGTGTCCCTTCTTTCTAATCAGCTTTCAGAGTTATCACTGAGCGCTGCAGTGTGTAATTTCATCTCCCTGCCCCCTGTTTTCTTACAGCTCAGACAAGCTTGATAAATTTGAATGGCTGTAGAGAAGGGAAGACTGCAGATAAACAGGTGCAACTTATGTAGGAGAATTTGTTTAATCTCTGTTTATCACCTGAGGCCAGTCACTTCATTGTGTATATAAAACAACCACTTTAAGTCTAAGGAGTACAGTAAGAGGCTGCATTACTCGCCTGACTCCCTGCTTTGGCAGGCTTCAGAATTGTTACCTCCACAAAGCTTCAGTCTGTGGGCAGTCCCTCGGCATTACCACATACAATATAGGATTATTAATCATGTATTGTGCGTGGTGGGACCAAGTATGTGATGGCGGCTGAGAGCAACTTAGAAAGTAGACTGTGGACCAGTTTCCCCGCTGGAGGAAGCCTGCTGGAGAGGGATGTTAGGGGTTACAAAGCAATGCAAAGAGCCTGCATTGCTTGTCTGACTCCCTGATCTGGCACTGTCCTCGTCTCCCCGAAGCTCCTGTCTGTAGGTAGTCCCTCTACATTATCGGTAGTCCCTCTGCATTATCCTTGAATCAAATCCCGGCCAGTACATTTTCTACATTGAGTTTGCATGTTTTCCATGTGCTTGCATGGGTTTCCGTTGGGTGATCTGGTTTCCTCCCACACTCCAAGAACATGCTGGTAGGTTAATTGGCTACTGTCTGACTTGGCCCTAATGTGTATGTACGTATGCAAGGCAGGCAACCTTAGATTGTAAGTTTCTGGAGGACAGAAATGAATGAGTATGTAAAGTGCTGCATAACTGTCAGAGCTATACAATGCTTGTAATAAATAAATAGAAAAAAATGGTGCTCCCCATACAGTGTTTCTCCTGAAGCAGGAAATATTTTGCATGTACAGCACCATCTGCAGGTAAAATCTAGTATTGCACTTTGACAACTAAGATGTAATGATGCTTTGTGGCACACAGGACAGGTCTCCAGAGACTCTATTTGGTGTTAAAAGGTATTTCTTAAATAAATGAATACAAAAGACCACTCCACAGCTGATGTGCAGTTTAATTAAGCATTATTCCTGGGAATTAAGTGAGAGCAATCAGGGAGCTAGGTGTGCAAATGCAACTATGTTAAAGTAGCAAAATGTGCTCACCTTGTCGTAATCTTCCTTGTGATCAACTAAAAATCCAAATTGGTCCCTTAGACATCGGTAGGGGGGACATTTATGAGTCTACTGGAGTCCGTACATTGTAACTTCCACTCTCTATGATTCCTTCATCGCCAGTTATATTTACATTTTCAAGGCCAGTTTGATTTTCATTGGTCTCTGAGTGAAACATCCATCCAACACAGTGTGTGTTGCAGCATCACATATGGGTGTGTTCCAGGATCACCAAATTGCCTTCACAATTGCAGATTTTCTGTTTCACATTGTGAACAAGCTGGTGTTAGTCTTCTAGAAATATGAGCCACGTGACATGAGACATGCTGTACACCTTTGATTGGGGTGTATTGATTTATTGCCTCTATGTTAGCATAAGTCCTCATGCACTGGGTGTTTTCAATGCCGCTTCTAGAGGCATCTTGCCTTTTTTTGTTTTTTTTTTTGTTTTTTTTGCCTCTAAATGCCCCTCAATGTTAGCATTGTGTCCATGCACAATGTTCCACTTGACCCTCCCTTCTAGATTGTAAGCTCTGACAAGCAGGGTCCTCTGATCCCTCCTGTATTGAATTGTATTGTAACTATACTGTCTGCCCCCTTGTTGTAAAGTGCAGCGCAAACTGTTGGCGCTATATAAATCCTGTATAATGCACACGTAGACTTTTACAGGAGTTTGGAAGCACTGCCAGGCCATTCAGGAGCAATAGCATTTTCGCAGAAAAATGTCTGACGTACCTAAACGCGCTCAAGCGCTTTGGCGTTCATTCATTTCTGTGGCCAGAACAAATACATTTTCTGGCCAATGAAGTTTAATAAATGCCCAAGCGCTTGACACACCTAAAGTGGTTTTAAAGCCTCAAGGTTTTTCACCTTCATGCATTCTGTGCATGAAGATGAAAAACCTTCTGTGCTGCAGCTCCCCTTCCAGACCCCCCCCCTTTTTTTACCTGAGAGAAAAACTCACCCTCTACCACTATATAGTATAGTTGGTGTGTAGAGTAGTCTGCGCTCGGGCTAATTAAGCTCTCAAAAGATTCATAGAAAGTACAGGCCAGCAACTCGACAACTTCTCTATAGAAAATATTTATTTAAGCATTACAGCAGTAACATCCAAATAGCTGACGCGTTTCGGCTTTAGGCCTTCATCAAAAGCCTGCTTTTAATGAAGGCCTAAGGCCGAAACGCATCAGCATTTTTGGATGATGATACTACTGTAATGCTTCAATAAATATTTTCTATGGAGAAGTTGTCAAGTCTTTTTTTTTTATTGGCTAGATAGCAGCAAGAGCTATTGGTTCACGCTGCTGTCAATCAAATCCATTGACACAGGGCAGAGCCGAGTCCTGCTGTCTGTTTCAATGGACACAGCAGCAGCAGGACTCGGGAGCGAGCCCGCATGGGTGCCCCCAGGGAAATTGGCTTTCCGTGGGGGCACCCAATGAAGAGGAGGAGCCAGGAGAGCTAGCGTGGCACCCCAGAAAAGAGGATCGGGGCTGCTCTGTGCAAAACATTGCACAGAGCTGGTAAGTATAGGCATGTTTGTTGTTTTTTTTTAATTTTTTTTTTTAACTAGGATTTTTTAACCCTCATTTTAACTAAAAGCAACATTTTTTTTTGTTTTAGATAGAGTGGAGAGGGATTAGAACCCCTGTCAGTTCTTATTGCTGTCTGTGTCCCAGGGAGATTCACCCTCTCTCTATTCTATTCTATCTACCATTATCATCAAAAGTGGTAGTAAAAGAAATTCCCAAATTTTGGGGGAATAGAGAGGGAAATCTTCCAATGAGGACACTAGTTCTGGTGACCCTGGTAACACTCCATGATTCGCTCAATTTGGAGGGATTTCCTCTCACTTCCTGTTTTGGCTACAGGACAGGAAGTTAAGGGAAATCTCCGCAATGGGAAACAAATGGGAAAAGAAAAACAGAAGGGAGTTATAACTCTCCCTTACTCTATCGAAAATGGGGAAAAAATAAAGTTTTGTCTTTTAGTGATGCAGCCTTTAGTGATACAGTGCATGTATAGCCTAATGTAGAGTTTTTTGTACAACTCACATACAGCTACTTCAAATACACCATCACAGTGTTCTAATCCATCTCCCCTCTATCCAAAGCTAAAAAAAAAAAAATGCCTTTTATGACACTTTAAACAATTATTGCACTTTCTCCATCAAGTATGCATTTGTATTTGTCCCAAAAGCCTATGAAAATGCCAATATGATGGTTTTCCTTTAATGAAGACAAGTCCTGGCTTGACTTGCTGTCTTCTAAAGTTGTGTTTACATCCCACTTTGCTGTGATTAAGATGCTCTAGGCCACCACACAAGGGTTCTGTTTGGGGACAGGAGACCAGCTCTGCACTTGGCTCTGCAAAGCCTAAGTCCACCTTTTATTCCATGTAACATGTTACACTCATATTTAGGATTTACCATAGTGCCAAGCCTCCCACCCCCTCCCTACATTTTACAGGATCACAGGGTTCTTCTCCCCAACAGGTCCTCACATTTGAAAATTTGTGTGGATGGATCAGAAGAGATCTGTGAGTTAACTACAAGTCCCATCTTCCACCATGGCAGAGGGACTTGTAGTTTTTAATGGTATTAATTACCGCACTTGTAGTCCATCGACACTTGATTTGTAACCGAAAATCTATACCTCAGTACAGACATGTAGAATCTTCAGGAGCCCGTGCGTTGCACCTGTGATCCACTAATCGCAAATGCAATGCTTTACAGGCTTGCAGCCGTGGCCAAAAGTTTTGAGATTGATATTAATATTAATTTTCACAAAGTCTGCTGCCTCATTTTTTTATGATGGCAATTTGCATATACTCCAGAATGTTATGAAGAGTGATCAGATGAATTGCAATTAATAGCAAAGTCCCTTTTTGACATGAAAATGAACTTAAAGCGGAGTTCCACCCAAAAATGGAACTTCCGCTTTAAGGGAAGGTGACCCCCTGAGATGCCACATTTAGCATGTCATTTTTTTTGGGGGGGAGGGGGGGCGGTGGATACACTCTTTTTAGAGGGTTCCAGCTCCCACTTCCTCCCGGCGCGCCGTGGCGCCGGAAGCAAGTTTACCTCTCCCCCTCCCTCTCGGCAATTATCTGGGACACATCACAGGTCCCAGATAATTGCCTGGCCAGTCACGGCGCACCGCATGGCTCGCGCATGTGCAGTGCGTGCCCAGCTGTGAAGCCACAGCCGGGCACCCACAGTGACAATGCTGGCGCCGCAGAGAGAAGGGGGAGAGGAGCGGAGCTTCGTTACCCCGCATCGCTGGACCCTGGGACAGGTAAGTGTCCGATTTATTAAAAGTCAGTAGCTGCAGTATTTGTAGCTGCTGACTTTTAAATTTATTTTTTTTTTAATTTAAGCGGAACTTTGCTTTAATCCCATACAAAACATCTCTACTGCATTTGTGAAGAAGGCTTCAGGGTGCCCAAGAAAGTACAGCAAGAGCCAGGAAAATTAATATTTGTGTCATTCTCAAAACTTTTGGCCATAGCTCTTCATGCAAAAAATAATCTACTTTTTATTTTATTTTTCTGCAAGTGTGGATGCATTCGTTTTAATTTTTAATATTTTTTTTGCAAAAGGTGAACGTAGCCTGAGCATGTCATCACAGCTTGGGAAGACTGCAGGCCTTGATACTTAAAGCATTTCTTTTGTAAAGTTATCCCAACCTATTGGCATTTTTTGAGAAGCCATGGAAACGATTAATAAAGAGCTGATTTGCTTTATTCCCACCATTGGATCCCCTTGCTTAGATCTTCCAAGGGTGATCTGTAAGTAATATCTGGTTTAAGAAGACATTGTTGTGTTCCATAACATTTTTAGTGAAGTGCTTTTTGTTTCCTTTTTGGCAAACTAATACAACTTGACTGGTTATAAAACGACATCAGATAAGTGTTAGTTTAATGCAAATTTTCCTTTAGATTTTCATCTCAGGAGCGTCCAAGCCTTTTTAAGATTTCTTTTATAAGCATGAAAACAAATGTAATTTTTTTCCCCCCATTTTAAACTTTACAACCTATACAATAGTAGTGTTTTATGCATGGTAAATACATTTACTGCCTTTCTGGAGTGGAGACAGGCCAGGCATGCTTTTCATACCTTTGTTGGAAGCTCATAAAGTGCTGACAGTTTTCATTGCTGTCTGAAAACACCCCCCTCCCCTGTACATAACAAATGCCAGAGCTTGCTCTTAGGGCTGCTCTGAACTGTTTGGTGCTGTGTCCTCATGGCCGATATATACTGACATTGTGAGCTTCACACATTCCTGCTGTCAGCCAGTGTCTAGGCATCTGTGTCCAGGAACTGTGATAGTCAGTCACGGGTCACTCACTCACAGTTCCTATATTCTTGAAGAGGCAAACTGGGGTACTTGCTATGGCATGTGTATTTGTCACACTCATCCACGTGATTTTCAGATAGATAACCTTCATGGTTCACTTAAAGGAGTAGAGATCGGGTGTAAATAAATCATTTCATTCCACCACGTGGAATGAAGGACATTAATACAGAAAATGCAAATCTATACACGTTAACTACAGTGATTGCTTAACCATGTGCATATAGCCATAAAAATATGTACAATACGTACATCACAACCTGTGGTATCGCATATTTCAACATAGAGCGTTTTTTTTTTTTTTTTTATTATATGGTATTCGAATAAGAATATGCACACTCCAATCTCTTAAGCATGCATGGTTTTCCCTATGGAACATGGAGGGGAAGATATCTCTGGGGTCATTCCTTGCAGGTTTAGCTATGGACAAATCTATTCATGTGCATACAAAACATAGGAAAACCAGAGCACACTGGCCTCGTGAAGTGTATTTACTGCTTATTGACGATGGGTAAAACATATTAAACTCAAACTGGATTACTGTATATCAGATTCATATCCATATAAAACCTCCGACCATCAATATCATGCAGCACAGTAAAGGCTGACGTGTTTCAGGGGTCAAATGACCCTTTCTTCAGAGCCTACCAATGGTGGATTACATACCATACCACAGTGGATATAAACAGTCTACACACCCCTGTTAAATTGTCAGGTTTCTGTGATATTAAAAAATGAGGCAAAGATAAATTATTTCAGAACTTATTCCACCTTTAGACCCCTTTCACAATGAAGCGTTTTTCAGGCGCTAAAGGGCTAAAAATAGCACCTGAAAAACGCCTCCCCTGCCACCCCAATGTAAAAAAAGCCGAGTGCTTTCACACTGGGTCTCTGCGCTGCCAGGACGTTAAAAAAAAGTCCTGTAAACAGCATCTTTGGGGCGCTAGAGAAGCGGTGTATACACCGCTCCCGCACCGCCCCTGCCCATTGAAATGAATGGGCAGCGCTGCCAAAGCGCCTGCAAAGCAGCCACTTGCCTCCTCCTCCTCTACGAGTGCTCCCTCAGCAAACTGTGGGCTGAAGGGGCACTGATGTGGGCATACTCGCAAGCTGGTCTGTGTGCGTCCATAGACATGTACGGTAGAGCTGCACAATTAATCGTTAAAAAAATCGTGATCTCGATTCAACTCCCTGACGATCTCTATTGCAGAGTTTGCCGATTCTTTCATATAACAAGTGGAGAGACTTATCTGCTCACTCAGCTGTCAAAAGAATACATCTGGGCAGTCTGCCAAGTTTTTACAATGAAACATTGTAACTAACTCTTCCTTCTTAGATCAAAGGGCTAAACTTCTGTGTGAAAAATAAACCCAGGCAGCATGCTAAGTTTTTAAACAACGTGTAAATGCAGGAAGTTTAACCACTTAAAGTCTAAATCTTTTTCTGACACTTGTTTCTTAAGTTGAAATCAATATTTTTTGCTAGAAAATTACTTGGAACCCCCAAACATGATATATATTTTAGCTGAGACCCTAGGGAATAAAATGGCAATTGCTGCAATATTTTATGTCACACTGGATTTGCCCAGCGGTCTTTCAAACGCAATTTTTTGGGAAAAAATACACTTCAATGAATACAAAAAAAACAAAAAACGAAACAGTAAAGTGAAAGATGATGTTACTCCGCGAGAATCGTGATCTAACTTCTAAGCAAAAAAATCGCGATTCTCATTTTAGCCAGAATCATGCATCTCTAATGTACAGCGCAGCTCAGCTTGCCCTTCACTCCCTTCTCAATGAATTTGACTGACAGCAGCTGACTCTGCTCTGTGAGTCCTGTGAGGAGGAGAAGAAGAGAGAAGCCCTGCTGCGCTATATTTAAGATGTTGGCAATACATTTACTTGTTTGGCTTTAAATGCAGGAAGTTCATATACTTTCTGCTGAGCAGACAGAACACCGATGTCCAAATGTCAAAGGGGTTAAGAGTTTTCTTGTGTTTCTCTGTAACAGATATGTTTAAGTTTTGTATGTATTAGCCTTTACCTGTGTCCATGTAAGGCTTAGCACTTAATAAAATGGAAAGAATGGCAGAAATAGGCTTTTTTTTTTTACAAAACACACATGTTGAAATTAACTGCTATGTGGGTTAATATAACTATACATCGATAAGGTCATAATAAAACAGATGTGCTGTCTGCTTGACTCTCCTTCCCTTTTCCCCATTCACCCACTTGCATGTTTTAGTGTAAACCACACATCCTGCCATTTCCTCTCCTCAAATTGTGCATTTTATTTGTTTAGGATATTATGATGGAAGTTCTTACCCTGCTCCAACTTTTTATAATCCAGTACCATGGAAACCTATCCATGTACCTCCACCACCAAAGGAAACTGTCAAAAACCCAAATGGAAAGAAGAAGAAAAGAGCAGTTTCAAGCTTGTCATATCGGCCTACTACAGTTTTGCCCTATAAGCCCAAGGACAATCTTCATGTTGGTGTAGGAATGATCAAGAGCTAGCTTCCATCACATGCTGCTGAATCAGCTGAAATTCGAGCTGCAGGTGGCTCTGTTGGTCCCAGCTGACTCAACAAGACCAAACGGTGTGAAAAATTATTAGCCAAACGTTGCCTGCATCTTGTCAGATGCAGGCACTATTCAACAGCACTACTATATTCAGGCAGCTGGGTGCTTTAAAAGAAGCCTTCACTAATCTCTGTAGCTACAGCAATTTGGAGAAATTCATCCTCAAATTTTATAGCGGAAGCATGTAAAGCAGGGGTCTCAAACTGGTGGCCCTCCAGCTGTTGTGAAACTACAAGTCCCATCATGTCTCTGCCTGTGGGAGTCATGCTTGTAACTGTCAGCCTTGCAATGCCTCATGGGACTTGTAGTTTTGCAACAGCTGGAAGGCCGCCAGTTTGAGACCCCTGGTGTAAAGTGTTACTAAACCCAGGACCCTGCATTCACTATATCTGATCTCCCACAGTACACAGAACATGCAAATACAATTATTTTAGCAAATATAAACTGCTAAATACCTTTTCTTATCAGCAGTTAAAACTTGTAGGAGGAGTTTTGATACTGCACTGACTGTCCTATCAGGATTCAGGACCCCTGACCCGCTGTTTGGACAGTGCTGGTTGGCCCCGTGCTGATCACATGCACTCTTCCAAGAAAAAAAAACTCTCCTAGTCATACTCTCCAAACTGAGCATGTGCAACCTGACTCCAGTAATCAGGATATGTTTTGGAGACAGTGCAAGAAGGGAAGGATCTGTGCATAAAGGATCAAACAGCCTTTTTACACAATGCAGAGGAATAACCCCCTAGGTTCCACAGTGAGTATGACAAGCATGCTTTACTGCATATACAGACTGATTTTACTGTTGTGGGTTTAGTAACACTTCAAGTGGCTTTTCTCAGCCTTCCAGATTTCTAATCTCTAATGTAAACACAGAGTAGGAGCTCTGGGATGGGGAGGGGGGCAGGGAGAGCAGAGATGGTGCTTGTGCTGTGTACTTTGAGGATGAATTGTTCCACATTGAGGGCTTGTTTTAAAGTACACTTCCTGCTAGTTATGAATATGTAAATACTTGAATAAGCACGGTTTCACTTTAAAGTGAAACTATTGTGGTTTTTATGTCAATTATATTTCATTTTTTAAGTTTTTATACTTTTTTAGTTTTATGTTTTTTATATTGTGTTTTATTTATGTAAAATATTTTCTTTAAAAATACACATTTGATAGAGAGTGCACACATGACAAGATTCGTAGAGCATTATGTTTTCCTTTTAGACTCTTTGGGGGAGATTTACTAAAACTGGAGAGTGCAGAATCTGGTGCAGCTCTGCATAGAAACCAATCGGCTTCCAGGTTTTATTGTCAATGCTTAATGGAACAAGCTGAAGTTAGAAGCTGATTGGCTACCATGTACAGTTTTAGTGAATCGCCTCCTTTCTGTTTAATTGAAACTTTGGGTGGAGCATGCTAAGTCAACTCCTTCACTTGTGTGTATAAATTTTAGCTTTAGCTACTGAGCTTTGTAAAACCTGCTTTTTCAGCAGAGTAAATAAAACTTAGACAATGTGAAAAAGAGCCCAAAGCTTAACCTACTATTTCATTTTGAATCCTGACTGTAACAAACAGATAACAATATACATCCATACCTGTTGTATATTCCCTTTTAAATGAAGCCTATAGACCTAGAAACATATGAGTTGACTTATTTTAGAAAATGCTATTCTTTTGGCTGTCTGTGGGTTTAATGATCTTGTTACTTTTGTACGAACTGAGTCATTGACCCGGAACAAGCATGCAGTTGGTTTCTATGACCAGCATGACCGCCAGGAAACTGACATTTTCATGAGGCAGGGTATATATATATTTAAAACTGTATCTGTTTCTGTTAATGGATTAATAGAGAAGCAGTAAGCCTAAGAGCCCTTGCACACTGGGGCGGGGGGCGGCGTCGGCGGTAAAACGCCGCTATTATTAGCGGCGTTTTACCGCCGGTATGCGGCCGCTAGCGGGGCGGTTTTACCCCCCGCTAGCGGCTGAGAAGGGGTTAAATACCACCGCAAAGCGCCTCTGCAGAGGCGCATTGCCGGCGGTATAGCCGCGCCGTCCCATTGATTTCAATGGGCAGGAGCTGTAAAGGAGCGGTATACACACTGCTCCTTCACCGCTCCGAAGATGCTGCTGGCAGGACTTTTTTTTTTTTACCGTCCTGCCAGCGCATCGCTCCAGTGTGCAAGCCCTCGGGGCTTGCACACTGGAATGAAAGCAGCGGCACTTTCGGGTCGGTTTGCAGGCGCTATTATTAGCGCAATAGCGCCTGCAAACCGCCCCAGTGTGCAAGGGCTCTAAGACCCCATACACACTATTAGATTTTCTGCAGATTTTTGTCTTCAGATTTACCAAAACCATATAATATGAGGTCAAACCTTAAGAGTTTAAATTTGTATGCAATCAGGCAGGCCCTTGCACTACATGGTAAATCTGAAGACAAAAAACTGCAGAAAATCTAATAGTGTGTATGGAGCTTTAGACCCTATTTACACGTGTGCAACTTGTCATGTGACTTTGGACATGAAAGTCGCATAACAAGTTGTACCACATGTTTTCTAATGATAACTGTTTATATATATATGCAACTTAGTCACAGTGCCTTCAAAGTGGTTTTTGCCCTACTTTTTTCATGCAACTTGAGGGCTATAGACTTCAATGTTAAAGTGGTTGTTAAGCCACTAAGTAAATTACATGCAATCCCCTCTGTTAGAACAAGTCCTATGCTGCAGTGTATGTGCCTTGTAAAAAATATGCCCAATTTTACCTGAATTCACAACGGCGCTCACGTGACTCCTCGCTGCTCCCTCTCCTGATCTGACAGCTAGAGTGGGAGGGGACGAGAGCCCCCCGCTGACGTCAGTCAGGGGGAGAGTAGGTGAGATGGGACGTCAACTGGGGGGGAGGGAAGGAGAGAGTCGAGACGTCAGCCAGGGAGGACGGGAGCGGCGAGGAGTCACGTGAGTGGCGATGTGAATTCAGGTAGAAATGGGCATATTTTTTACAAAGCAAAGACACTGCAGTATAGGACTCGGTAACAGGGGACTGAGTGTAATTTACACTATAATTTCAGCAGCAGGAGGGGGGCGGGCATGGTCACTAGCTGGCAGGCAGGGAGGGGGAGAGGACAGAGGAAAGAGGACAGAGCAGGCCTACGGATGACGGAGTCACGTAAACTGACCACGGTGTCAGGGCTCAGCAGCCATGATAAACCGTGGTCAGTTAACCCGGGGGAGGGCAGGATCAGCCAGGTATTTCAGGTATTACAGGGGGGCCAAATCACATCGCACAAGCACTGTGTTGTGTAACTTTTTTTAGGGTTACAAACGCTTTAACCCTCAAAAGTTGCATGAAAGTCGTACCTGAATGTTTTCCATGCAACAGTGGGTCCGACTTTGCAGAGGGACAATAAGTCACATCCAAGTTGCACCCATTCAGATCTGCAAGTGTGACTGGAGCCTAAAAGGTAGCCAGTAACAACCATGAAGTATGCTGTTAAAATCCCACTCTTGGAGTCACCAAATTATATAAAACCCAGTGATGAACGTAGACTACCATAATCTCCACCTATAATTGGATAACACAATGTCACTAGATTTACTTGGGTGCTGGAAGCGTGTAAGCATCCACTACTCATGCAAAAGTCCATAGCCCTTGCAGGAACACAAGGTTTCTGTACATAAATGCAAGTCCTTATACATTTGGGACTTGTGCACATGGGTGTTACTGTCAAAAGCTGCTCAAATGAATGCTGTCAAACACAGACCTGATTTTCATGCAATACAAATTCATATCGCATAGGATAGAAAGAAACATGACGCAAAGCAGGTCAATGCAGCCCCAGAACGGCCATTCCGATGACCTACGCTTGATGTATACCAACTCCTGAACACAATTCCTAATTGGACTTGTATACAGGCAGGTATGTTTTGTTTTCTTTTGTTTTTTTTTTGTTTTTTATTCAGTTGCTCGTGCAAACATCTGCTTAGACCTGGTTACTCTTTGATCCTGTAAACACAAATCCAGTGAAAGAGCAAATGCTCAAAGTAATATTATTTATCCTATTTTTTAAAACCTACACATTTTAGATTACTAGATGGTAGATTAAAAGTAAATTTGCACCTTCTTCTTTTTTGTTTTTGAAGTTTTTTTAATTCTTCTTGGTTACTCCATCAAAATGTTGAGAAATGCAAAATCCATTTTGCCAACTGAAAAAAAAAAAAAAAAGTCTGTCAGTAGCAACATGGATTGTGCTTATATTTTCTAGCCAGTACTAAGGATAATCACAATGGTAATGTTTAGTTGTTGTAACAGGACCTCTTTTTGCCCCAGATTTGTTTTTGTCTTCACTTTGCAGGATAATTTTAATACAATTTTGTACAATAAAAAATGTTTAATGTTAATTTGAACTAAAATTGTTGGCATTGTTTTAAATGTGACGTGCCTTTTTTATATTTTTTTAATAAATTAAAACAGATTGTCAAACCCATTTTTAAGTTTGTGTTTTTTCTATTTTTTATTTATATCTATGCAGTTTATGCTTTGGCATGATAAGTCTTTATAAAAATAAACCAAATAATTAATAATTTATCATTGTTTAAAGAATGCAACTGCCCAGACTGGGTTTGGCTAACATGACACATATTGATCAGACTACTGCACTAAAATAACCTCAACTGTGAAAGCTGTGCTGAAAGAAGGAAGGCAGAGGACAAAGCACTAGTCTTATGCCGCGTACACACAAAACTGTGGCTTTTTGTTCGAAGGTTGTTGGCTCAAACTTGTCTTGCATACACACGATCACACAAATGTTGGCCAACAATTATGAACGTGGGAACGCGGTGACGTACAAGACGTACGACGAGCTGAGAAAAAGGACGTTCAATAGCCAGTGCGGCTCCTTCTGCTTGATTCCCAGCATGAGTGAACTTTTGTGCGACAGGCTTGTGTACACACGATCTGACTTTTTGAGAACCTGCTATCATTTGTTGGTGGAAAGTCCGACAACAAATGTTCGATGGAGCATACACACAGTTGGACTTTCCGACAACAAGCTCACATCCAATTTCCCGTTGGAAAATCTGACTGTGTGTACGCGGCAAAATTATTGCTTGTTTGGCTTCCCTCTGCTGTCCTTTTCCCTATTACTGACTTACTATGCCTTGTTCCACACCACATCTCTATGTGGAGACAGCCATCTTGGTAGAGGAGCAGGTCTTTGCTTCTTAATATGAGAGCTGCCCTCACCTCCTTATTATTGCTGATCTTATGATTGATGGGTGAATTTTAAAGATGCATGAGAGGTTCAGATAGCTCCGATGTAAGGAATGGATGAAATAGAAGCTAGGTGAGGTACAGCTTCCACTCCAGCAAACAGGACAAGGAACAGCACAGTAGTGACATCACCACATTTTCATTATAAATCAGGTGATACTGGCAATCAAATGCAGCAGTGCCTTAGGGCCCTTTCTCACAGGCTTTCCGATAAGGTTTGCCTTTCCGTTTTTAAAGGCAGACCTGATTGGAGGCTCCATGTGGATCTACGGGCAGGTTGATGTAAACAGACTTTTGTCCGTTTACACCTGCCTACCTAAGTCTGTTCGGATCTGGAAAAAAAACAGATAAACAGAAGAGGACTGCGGCTTTTTCCGGACCTAAACGTGATGGATTAAAGATAGCCAGATGTACGTGTCCGTTTAAAAACGACTGCCCATAGAGCCACCACGGTTTTGTCTGCTGTGTGAATGCAGACACACACTTAATGGGCACGAATGTGTGAAAAAAGCCTAAAATAATCTCATACTCCAGACTAAGGCCTTGTTCACATTTGGGTATTTTAATCTATGCCCTGTGCAGTGCTGTGTTTACCGGCAGGAAGATACACAAGTGTGGATCCCTGTGTAAGTAAGCATGGCTCTGCACAGGGCACGGATTAAAACGCCCTATGTGAACAAGGCCTTACAGCTATGAGGCTCAAGCTATTTTTTCAGGAGGAATTCAAGACAAAATGTAAATTTTCTAGGGTACTGCTTTAGATAAAAATAAAAAAGGCCAGTTATTTTGCCAAAAAAAACAAAAACACTTATATAGAGCACTTTTGTACAGGCCTTTAGAAACATTTAGCATTTTTTTCTGCCAGAAAAACTCCTCTTAAAAAATGCAAACCAGAAGAGGTATTTTTCTATCTCTAAATGTCCTAATGTGCATGGACTCATAGGATAACATTGAGCTGCTTCTACAAACACAAAACTCCTGTAGAAGCAGTGTTTTGTAAGCCCAGTGTATAGTTACATAGTAGGTGAGGTTGAAAAAAGACACAAGTCCATCAAGTCCAACCTATGTGTGTGATTATATTTCAGTATTACATTGTATATCCCTGTATGTTGCGGTCCTTCAGGTGCTTATCTAATAGTTTTTTGAAACTATTAATGCCCCCCGCTGAAACCACCGCCTGTGGAAGAGAATTCCACATCCTTGCCATTCTTACAAAGAAGAACCCTCTACATAGTTTAAGGTTAAAACTCTTTTCTTCTAATTTGAATGAGTGGCCACGTGTCTTATTAAACTCCCTTCTGCGAAAAAGTTTTATCCCTATTGTGGGGTCACCAGTATGGTATTTGTAAATTGAAAATAATTTTCCCTCTCAAGCGTCTCTTCTCCGCAGAGAATAAGTTCAGTGCTCACTACCTTTCTTCATAACTAATATCCTCCAGACCCTTTATTAGCTTTGTTGCGCTTCTTTGTACTCGCTCAATTTTCAGTACATCCTTCCTGAGGACTGGTGCCCAGAACTAAGCCCTGCTTCGCTTAGTGTCATTCGCAAATACAGAGATTGAACTGTTTACCCCATCCTCCAGGTCGTTTATGAACAAATTAAATAGGATTGGTCCCAGCACAGAACCCTGGGGGACCCCACTTCCCACACCTGACCATTCCGAGTATTCCCCATTAATCACCACCCTCTGAACTCGCCCTTGTAGCCAGTTTTCAATCTACTCACCCTATGGCCTACGGACCTTACTTTGTACAGTAAATGTTTATGGGGAACTGTGTCAAATGCTTTTTGCAAAATCCAGATACACCACACCTTCCGTTATCTAGATGGCAGCTCGCCTAATCAATACTGCAGTTTTGGTTACTGAAGCCCCTCGATTCCCTCGTAAAGACCAAGAAGAAGAATAAATTCAATACCTTCGCCATCTCCCCATCCTTTGTAACCAGATGTCTTTCCTCATTCTTTATGGCCTGTCCTCCATTTTTTTGCTGTTTATATACTTAAAAAATTGATTGGGATTTTTTTTTTGCTCTCCTCCGCTATGTGTCTTTCGTGTTCCATCTTGGCGGCCCTAATTGCACCCCTACATATCTTGTTGCATTCTTTGTAAAGTCTGAATGCTGACGATGATCCCCCAGCCTTGTATTTTTTGAAGGCCTTCTCCTTTGCTTTTATATGCATTTTTACATTGGAGTTGAGCCATCCAGGAATTTTGTTTGCTCTATGCCCTTATTTAATATGCTCCTAAAGCAAACCTATCTCTCCTCCATGTTCTTTTTTTCTAAGATTTTATCCTAATTTATATCTTCTAGTAAGGTTCGTAGTTTAGGGAAGTTGCTCTATGGGCCCTTATGCTTGCACTTTTTTTTCTTTTAAAATTTTGTATGCGTCCAAACCCTGCTTCATTGAATCTTATGGAAATAGCCTGTGTTTTGCATGGGGTGCATTCTAGACTGTTCTGGAACTGGAGCACTTTCCAAGTCCAGATCTACTGACATTGCCCTGCCTCTGTAGACTCCCTTTGAGAGTAGGCCTAGCACCAGGAGTTACCTCATTTACTTAGGTAGCTGGATGCCTTTACTTCTTGCTCTTTGCTCCTGCTGGTTTTGCCATGAAAAGAGTTAATGCTGTGGCTACTTAGTGCTGATGTCATCCTCTGGGTGATGTGTTGTGCCATCAGCTGCAGAGACTCTATCCGATTCACATTTACTCCATTGATCTAACTCTTGAGGAGTCAGTCTACTGGTATTACTCTCAAATTAAAGAAGACTGTTATTGACACACTGCTCACCAGTCTGAAGCCAGAGTATCAGCCTATTGCTTCTACCAGTGCAGTCTCCAGTCTTGGGTTGTTTAACCACTTGCTTACCGGGCACTTAAACCCCCCTCCTATCCAGACCAATTTTCAGCTTTCGGCGCCGACGCACTTTGAATGACAATTGCGCGGTCATACAACATTGTACCCAAATAAAATTTTTATCATTTTTTCACCACAAATAGAGCTTTCTTTTGGTGGTATTTGATCACCTCTGCGGTTTTTACTTTTTATTAAAAAAATGTAAAAAACTGAATTTAAAAAAAAAAAAAAGTTTATTTTTTTATATTTTGTTATAAAAAATTTTAAACGGGTAATTTTTCTCCTTCATTGATGTACGCTGATGAGGCGGCAGTGATGGGCACTGATAGGCGGCAGTGATGGGCACTGATGGGTGGCAGTGATGGGCACTGATGGGTGGCAGTGATGGGCAGCACTGGCAGGTGGCACTGATTGGCACTACAGGTGGGCATTGATAGGTGGTACTTGTGGGCATTGATAGGTGTCACTTGTGGGCACTGTGGGCACTGTTAGGTGGCACTGTTAGGTGGCACTGTGGGCACTATTAGGTGGCACTTCTATTGGGCACTGATGAGGTAGATGTGCCTCTTCCACTTGGGGACCGATGTCCCTCACATCCGATCCGGTGATCGGCTTTTTTTTTCTACTCGCGCTGTCAGCGTGAGTAAAAAAAAAACGATTACCGATCTTTTGTTTACATCATGTGATCAGCTGTCATTGGCTAACAGCTGATCACATGGTAAGGGGCTGGGACCGGCCCCTTACACAGATCGGTGATCAGCCGAGTCTCAGAGACTCGGTGATCACAACGCGCCCGGCGCGCGCCCTACAGGGCGCGCGCAGGGAGCGTGCACAGGGGAGGCCGTCATATGACGGCCTCCCGGGAATGTAGGTCCGCGCTGTAGCCGTCATTCGGCTATAGCGCGGATGTCAAGTAGTTAAAAAACCTAAGGCTGCAGAGACCTTTTCTTTAAACCCAGTTTTTCATCTATTTCTTTATGGATATTGAAAGTATCCTTAGAAGTTAGTTAATATAAAAAGTCTACACACCCCTGTTTAAAATGCCAGGTTTCTGTGATGTAAAAAAAAAAAAATGAGACAGATAAATAATTTCAGTACTTTTACTTTAATGTGACCTATAAATTGTACAACTCAGTTGAACAACAAACTGAAATCTTTTAGGTCGAGGAAAGTAAAAATAAAAAATTAAAATAATATGGTTGCATAAGTGTGCACACCCTTAAACTAATACTTTGTTGAAGCACCTTTTGATTTTTTTACAGTCTTTTTGAATATGAGTCCATCAGCATGGCACATCTTGACTTGGCAAAATTTGCCCACTCTTCTTTGCAAAAACACTCAATCTGTCAGATTGCGAGGACATCTCCTGTGCACAGCCCTTTTCAGATCACCCCACAGATTTTTTAATCTGATTCAGGTCTGAGCTCTGGCTGGGCTATTCAAAATTTAAAAGTGGATGTAAACCCGAAAAAAAAAGAAAAAAAAAAAAAGAAGACTTCTACCTGGTACAGCAGAGGATGTGAATCCATCTGTGCCCATTCTTGCCACAGAGTTAATCCAGCTCTGAGCAATCCTCTTGCCTTTTTTTACTAGGCTAAAAACCGACACACAGAGAAATCGGTGTCGCCACATCCCCCACTGCTGTGATTGACATCTGTTTTCTTTCTCTCATTCAAGAGCAGAGGGAGTGTGTCTCTGATTCCATCTTCACATCCTTCCCCCTTTCTTCTCAAGCTCTCTTAGCATTGGTGTGAGATTAAAGCTACTGGCCAGTAATCCTCCACCGGCGCCGAGTAGATGTGACGTGCGCACATTGAATAGGGGCCGTGAGCGCGCTCTGCTTGTGCTTTGCATGCAGTAAGGGCAGATCTGTGCACTTTTCATTGTCCAGGCATGAGCGTTGGCCTCGTGATGCTGCCTGGCGAGGGGGAGTGTAGAGGTGGGCGGGGGGTCGTGTGATGTCATGACTCCGCCCCCTGAGTTCCGGCAAGGAGACCCGCCAACCGTTTTGCGGTGCTCCTACAGCGAAAGGGGGCTAGATTTTAAAGGTAAGCATACATGCAGGATGTTTCTTTAGCTATATTGCTTCAATCTGTGCTTTTAGATTGATCTGGGTGATCAGTGGGTTTACATCCACTTTAATCTTCTTCTGGTGAAGCCATTCCTTTGTTGATTTGGATGTATGCTTTGGGTTGTTGTCATGCTGAAAGATGAAGCGCCTCTTCATGTTCAGATTTCTAGTAAAAGCCTGAAGGTTTTGTGCCAATATTGACTGGTATTTGGAACTGTTCATAATTCCCTCTACCTTGATGAAGGGCCCTGTTCCAGCTGAAGAAAAACAGCCCCAAAGCATGGTGCTGTCACCACCATGTTTCACTGTGGGTATGGTGTTCTTTTGGTGATGTGCAGTGTTGTTTTTGCACCAAACATATCTTTTATAACTATGGCCAAAAAGTTCAACCTTGGTTTCATCAGACCATAACACATTTTTCCACATGCTTTTGGGAGACTTCTGATGTGTTTTTGCAAAATTTAGCCAGGCTTGGATGTTTTTCTTTGTAAGAAAAGGCTTCCATCTTGGCACTCTACCCCATAGCTCAGACATATGAAGAATACGAGAGATTGTTGTTACATGTACCACACAGCCAGTACTTGCCAGAAATTCCTGCAGCTTCTTTAATGTTGCTGTAGGCCTCTTGGCAACCTCCCTGACCAGTTTTCTTCTTGTCTTTTCATCAATTTTGGAGGGACGTCCAGTTCTTGGTAATGTCACTGTTGTGCCATATTTTCTCCACTTGATAATGACTGTCTTCACTGTGTTCCATGGTATATCTAATGCCTTGGGAATTCTTTTGTACCGTTCTTCTAACTGATACCTTTTAACAATGAGATTGCTCTGATGCTCTGGAAGCTCTCTGAGGACCATGACATTTGCTGTAGGATGCGACTAAGAAAATGTCAGGAAAGACCTAATAGAACCGCTGAACTTTATTTGGGGTTAACCAGAGGCACTTTAAAATGATGGCAGGTGTGTAATGACTCCTATTTAACATGAGTTTAAAAGTGTGATTGCTTAATTCTGAACACAGCTACATCCCCAGTTATAAGAGGGTGTGCACACTTATGCAACCACATTATTTTATTTATTTTTTTATTTTTAATTCGCCCCCCTAAAATATTTCAGTTTGTTTTTCAACAAAACTTTGTACAGTTTATAGGTCACATTAAAGGTGGAAAAAGTTCTGAAATGATTTATCTTTGTCTCATTTTTTTTTTTACATCACAGAAACTTGACATTTTAACAGGGGCGTGTAGACTTTTTATATCCACTGTATCTGCTACCCCTAAGCACTTATTAAGCTCATATTCATTTGGAGAGGATTTTGTGCATAAGTGGTCCATTCCCATTGTGGATCTAGCCAGGTGGCTAGAGCAGGTGGCTGTAGCATTAATCTGCAGTTATGATGGTTTGCTGGAATCTTCTCATTTCCTGCATGTGTCTCATATTGGCACATATATTTAGAGCACTTTGGCTAAAGTGCTGGACTACAGAATCTTTGTTCAATAAGTATTTAGTCTGCATGACCTTTTGAGGGACAACTGCTTTTGGACCGGCTCTTAATATTATCAAGGTTGCCACTGGTAGCAAGAGCACCTATCTTCTGGAGCAGAAGATACCCAAGGAACAGACTCCTGTCAACCTACAAGATTTGTCACTCTAATGCTGCGTACACACGAGCGGACTTTTCGACTGGACTGGTTTGATCGACCCAGTCCGGCGGACAATCCGATCGTGTGTGGGCTTCATTGGACCTTCAGCGGACTTCTCTAGTCAAAAATCTGACGGACTTTAGATTTGAAACATGCTTCAAATCTTTCCGACGGACTCGAGTCTGGTCGAAAAATCCACTCATCTGTATGCTAGTCCGACGGACGAAAACCCACGCTAGGGCTGCTATTGGCTACTGGCTATCAACTTCCTTATTTTAGTCCAGTCGTACGCCATCACGTACGAATCCGTCGGACTTTGGTGTGATCGTGTGTAGGAAAGTTCGTCGGACCAGTCCGTCAGAAAGTCTGCCCGTGTGTACGCGGCATAAGTCAACCAGATCCTCAAACAAGCCCTCCTCAGCATGAAGGTGTGTCTCCATTTTTCAGAGTGGGAGATTTTTAACCTTTCTTTATGGATTAATACATAGCTTGTGTCTCAGATGCTTGGGCGAGGGAGGTGATATCTCAGAGCTAAAATTGGGAATTTTGCTCACCATCCCTCCCCCTTGGGATTTCTACCGCCATCCATCCATCCCATTTCACAAATTAGACATTTTCAGGTCTTCTGGATCAAGGACCCAGTTCTTGTGGCCAAACATTTTCAGGGGTTTTAATCAAATCTGTTTACTGTTCACAAACCCAAAGGGGGCAGCTATTCCATATCTGATGCAAAAATTTTGAATAAAATCCACCAAATTTAGCATTGCCTTCTTTCATCAAGGATACTTTCTGGCTTCTATGGATATCAGCGATGCTAACTCTAATATTCACATATTTACAGCACATCAGCAATTCCTATGCTTTGCTTTGGGGCCACTACACTACCAATTTTTTGCCCTTCCCTTCAACTTCTCGCTTGCGCCTCGGGTATTCACAAAGGTCGTAGCTCCAGTACCTGTCCCTGCTGTGCTTTTGTGGCACCCCTATTGTGGGATACTTTCAAAACTACTTATTAAGGGACCAGTCACTGCTCACTCTCAGAGAACACGTCTTTAACTGTTCAGACATTACAATGATTTGGACAGATTCTGAACCGTTTAGAATCTTTTTGCATTTGAAGTATCTGAGTCTAGTCCTAGACATAGCTCAGGCCAGAGTGCTCTTTCCAGAGGAAAAACTTCAGATTCCCCGGTTCAAACTCTTTAGTCCAGGATCATCATAGTTCTGATGGTAGCCTCTGTCATTGGAGAAGTCAACCCTGACTCTGGACATAATGATATATTCTTCTTTCTATGAGGACCAGGTTGTCCCTGGCAGGGTGGCTCACCAATTGCTTCCTTCCCATTTTTTGGAGGATTCTCATGACAAATGCAAGGCTGTTGGGCAGGGAAGTAGTCCTGGACACCCTGTCAGTACAGCAGACTTGGCTGTCTTCCACGTCTTATCTTCCAATCAATGTCCTGGAACTTTGGCCAATTTGGCTGTCTCTCTGGTATTAGACCATCCTACTTGGAGGGTCATTTGATCCAGATTCAGTCAAATAATTCCACAGTAGTGAAACATCAATCATCAAAAAGGAACCAGAAGATTTGCCCCAGCAAGAGAGTAATTTAAATCCTGTCCTGGGCAGAACTTCACGTTCCAGCCTTGTCCACTGTGTACATTAGACAACTGGCAGGCAGATATTCAAATTGCAGCACCTGGACCCAGGGTATTTGACCCTAAACCCAGAAGTTTTCAAGGACCTGTGTCACTTAAGTGGCATTGGAGTATGCAGGGGCTGCTGCCATCACATCCCAGATATCTCAGGGCTTTGGGATATTTTACACAAAAGGAGGCTTTTACAGGTAAATAACATGCCTCAAAATTGGTTAAATGCACATAAAATGGAATGGAAACGTTTTTGTTGAAATAAATGGTCTAGCAATAGGGTCTTTTTAAAGTCCTGATGTAAAACAAAAAAAAAGAAAAAAAGAAGGAAATGATTTGTATGCCTTGGGCATCAGTCTGAAATTTGTATATGTAACAGGGACAAGTCAAATATTTAAGTACCCGTGTAATGTGTTTTTAACTAGCAACAACTTCCTGTTCTGAGAGAAAAATAACTCTAATATCATTCTAGATAATAAAGTAGACGAAGCAGGACATATGACTTAAGAATGAGTTTTTAAATGCTATTTGTTAATGAACATGTGAAAGGTTCTAGGAGCTGAACAGGAAATAAAGCTGTAACAGTTCCTTCAAGCCCTGATAAGTTTCTTTGTGCCTGCTAATCCCTTCTAATGAATATGCTATAATTTAAGGAAATGTCTCTTTTAAAAGCGCAGTATCAAGTAACCAAAGTAAAAGTGCTGAGGTAAGGTGGTTGATTGTGAAAAGCTTTTGTCTGTGGAGGAATGCTTTTAATTTGTCATTGTGACTGATAGAACTTTAATACTGATTGTACAAATAATCACTGATATTGTCACAGTTCACAAAGCATCCTGTTTGGTCAGTGACAGACTGACAGTGTTTGTCCTCGGGCAATGTTTGCTGTAAATGTTGTCTCTTCACCCCTTAGTATAGGCTTGCAATCCATGAAATATTGTTTTTTTTTTTTCTTTCCTTTTTAGAAGCACTGTATAATCTTTTTAATGCTAGATAAAATTATCTGTGTGTGTTATCTCTATAATGTGTGTTAAACCTTCCTTGTATGTATATTTATTAAAGCGGAGTTCCACTCGTTTTTCTGTTTATTAGAAGTCAGCAGCTCCAAAAAGTAAACACATACTCACCTGTCCCATGGTCCAGCAATGCGGCCCCCCCGAAGCCTTGGTTCTCTCCCCTACCTCTCCCCAGTATCACTAGTGTGGGCACCCCGCTGTGACAGCTTGCGGCTTCATACCCGGGTGCACACTGGGCATGCACGAGTCGCGCTGCGCTTCCTGAATGGCCGTGCAATCTTCTGGGACCTGTGACGTGCCCCAGAAGTTTGCAGGGAGAGAGAGGAGAGGAAGAGTTGCCTAGGTGGCGCGAGCGGAAGTGGAAGCTGGGTACCTGTCAAAACTAGGTATCCACTCCCCCCCCCAAAAAAATGACATGCCAAATGCAGCATGTCAGGTGGTTAGGAGTCCTTAAAGCAGAAGTTCCACTTTTGGGTGGAACTCCGCTTTAAACATACATTATATTACCAAAAGTATTGGGACTCCTGCCTTTACACGCACGTGAACTGTACTGGCATCCCAGTCTTAAGCCTCGTACACACGATCGGATTTTCGGTAGGGAATTGTGTGATGACAGACTGTTTGCCTAAAATCCGACCATTAGTACGCTCCATCAGACAATTATTGTCCAACTTTCCGCCAACATATGTTGGATGGCAGGCTAGTAAATTTTCAGCGGACAACGGTCTGTTGTCAGATTTTCGTATCGTGTGTACACAAGTCCAAAGTACAAACACGCATGCTCGGAATCAATGCTCACCAAACACGACATTAGCAGAAGGTACCCAAAGGATGTCGCTCAAGAGCTGAAATTCCACGTAGTATGTCACTATGTTCTTGTGTGTTGGCCGACAATTGTGTACCGTTTGTATGCAAGACAAGTTCCTGGTACACGCCCTTCTGACAAAAGTCTGATGCTTTGTTGGTCAACAATCCGATCGTGTGTACGAGGCTTTAGTCTGTAGGGTTCAATACTGAGCTGGACCACACTTTGCAGCTATAGCACCTTCAACTCTTATTATGGGAAGGCTGTCCACAAGGTTTAGGAGTGTGTCTATGGGAATGTTTGACCATTCTTCCAGAAGCACATTTGTGAGGTCAGGCACTGATGTGGACGAATAAAATAAAAGTGCGCTGTCAGTTAAAAGATATCAAACTCTATCAATAGTGACCACAGTGAGAGTCAAATCAACGTAGTAAAATATCTTGCTCAAACTAGCAAATTTGTAACAGTGAATAAAAACTAAAAAAGAAATTAAACAAACTTGTCAACCACATAAGATGTGCCACTTAGTGTCCATATTGCTAATTACTCAAAGTCTACTGTGCAAAATGTCTCAAAGACACCAATGTGATATATCAACATAAATGTCCAAAAACAAATAAAAAAAATTGTGCCCAAACAATTTTTCAAAAAAAGACAAACAGATGAGTAAAGGTGCACTGTTCCCAGTTTTCCTTAATAATGACATCCAATAAAGTGCTTCTAATGCCGCGTACACACGATCGGACTTTATGGCACACTTGGTACCGGATTTCGTCGGTCAATTCGATCGTGTGTGGGCTCCAGCTATGAACTTCCTTGTTTTAGTCCGGTTGTATGTCATCACGTTCTAATCCGTCGGACTTTGGTTGATCGTGTCCGTCGAAAAGTCTGCCGAGCAAAGTATGCCGTAAAGTCCGGTCGTGTGTACGTGGCATTTGTTCTACCAGTGCTTAAAAGTAGAAATAGTGGCCTCTTGCCAAATCTCCATAAACCCCAGATTATAAAAGATCATGAACAGCATGAGTTGCAGAGCTTCCTTCAACCTCCCAGGTTCAGCTGTACATCGGCACTGTGTGGAAGTAGATCATATGTTCAACCATAGATGCCTCAATCTCGACTCCAGATCTTGTTGTGAGCCTCAAGCCAGCTATTCTTAGTGTTGGGCCATGTTGTATATATAAAAAGAAGGAAGACTCATCGTGCAGTACGTAAAAAAAAAAAATATTTGTTTAATAAAATGTATGCACTTACAGCAATTAGATAATCCCAGATGTAGCCTTATACGGGGAAACGCGTCGGAAGGAAATAGGAGCAGGATTCAGTGCTTTCTACAAAGCTGAAGTACTTCCTGTATGGGAGGGGTTATATAAGGGATCACTTCTTGTCTAAAGACCTTTGGTCTACCAGTGTCCATTCACCTGGAGATGAAGTATAACCCAGCAGGTAATGAATATTAGCCTAACTCTGTGTCCCATGATATACTCAAAGAAAAGGATTTTACAGGTAAATATGACGAAAAAAATCTTATTTTTACAAAAAAGCCCACAGAAACAGAAGCAATACCGGTATGATGCCTATAGCTGCAGGCATTATCCCAGTATACCACTTGAAAGCCGCTATGAAAATATACATATTGCAGTCTTTAAATGGTTACAGCAGAAATTTAGGAGAAAAAAAAACCCCCTAAATAGCGCATCTAAAATTTTAAAGTCTGCTTTTGCTGCTATGCTCACCTTTCATTTGGAGCAGCCCAACGCAGTGCTGCATTTCTGCCACTAGATGTTGTCAGTCTTCTTTTGAGTTCAGGTTGTCAGGGGCCCACCTCTTAGTCATCATCATACCGCCTATGCTCAGAATACCACTGCACTGAACGACAATTATATATCATTACCCGAGCGCTGTTCAGTTCAGTAGACTGCTTCTCAGTACATAAATACACCGCTCTGAGGACTGACATCTCTTAGTACGCCAACTTGGTCTTTATTATTGCCAGTTTCCCAATCTGCAAATCTATAGTAATTTGTATTGAATTTGCTACAGCCATAGCAACAGGTTGCAAAGGTTCTCTGGCTCAATCAAAAATTACCTGAATCTGTCGCATGCATCGGAAAGCTTATCTAAACTGTCGCAAGGCTTTCATGAAGAAGGTGCAGGCAGTGTTGAAGGGACCAGACTACCAGAAATGATTCTAAATGGTTTATTGAATGGCCTCCACAGTGTTGTCATGTTAAACAGGAAGGTAGGAGCACTTTATATTTTTGATACATTTAGTACATTTTCTGGTGTGCATGTGTTGGTGTATTGCAGAGATGTACTAAATATGTTTTTTTTTTTTTTTTTTACATACGTTTTAATTGTCACAAGAAGAGCAGAGATGTCTATGACTTCTATGATTGACAACCTGGCTTCACCAATGGAGTGATCCCCAATGGAGGAATAATATGTTCTTGGGGGAACAGCCTGGAGCAGACATTTTTAGTTAATGGATTATGCCCAGTGAGTTGTTTATAAGCTAAAAAAAATCCATGTTTGGCACTGGTTTTCTGGAAGAGGAAGGGTTACTGATAATCAGCCCTAATCAACTCGGGTTCCGCCAGAGTTTGCTCTCTGAGCCTTGGCTGACTGATCTTCTACTTGATGGTGCCTGCATAGTTCCAGGACCAATTCCACTTAGCAAAGCTAGCGGCAAGAAGCCAATAATCTTTTTAGCCGTCTTTAACCACTTAAGGACCGAAAGGTTTTACCCCCTTAATGACCAGGCCATTTTTTGCAATACGGCACTGCGTTGCTTCAACTGACAATTGCTTGGTTGTGTGACGTTGTACCCAAACAAAATTGATGTCCTTTTTTTCCCACAAATAGAGCTTTCTTTTGGTGGTATTTGATCACCTCTGCGTTTTTATTTTTTGCGCTATAACCAAAAAAGACACCATTTTGAAAAAAAAAAAAAAACAATATCTTTTACTTTTTGCTATAATAAATATCCCCCCAAAAAAGAAATTTCTTCATCAGTTTAGGCCAGGGATATGCAATTAGTGGACCTCCAGCTGTTGCAAAACTACAAGTCCCATCATGCCTCTGCCTCTGGGTGTCATGCTTGTGGCTTTTAGAGTCTTTCTATGCCCCATGGGACTTGTAGTTCTGCAACAGCTTGAGGTACGCTAATTACATATCCCTGGTTTAGGCCAATATGTATTCTACATATTTTTAGTAAAAAAAAATTTGCAATAAGCGTATATTGATTGGTTTGCGCAAAAGTTATAGCGTCTACAAAATAGGGGAAAGGTTTATGGCATTTTTATTATTATTTAATTTTTTTTACTAGTAATGGTGGTGATCAGCGTTTTTTAGCAGGACTGCGACATTGCGGCGGACAGATCAGACACTTTTGACACTTTTTTGGGACCAGTGACATTATTACAGTGATCACAGCTAAAAATAGCAACTGATCACTGTATAAATTACACTGGCAGAGAAGGGGTTGACACTAGGGGGCGATCAAGGGGTTAAATGTGTCCTAGGGAGGTGTTTCTAACTGTGGGGGGAGTGGACTGACTTGGAGTACAAAGAGATCGCTTTTCCTAATCACTAGGAACAGATCCCCATTCTGCCTCTCTGAGGAGCGATCGCAGGTGACCGGCGGACATTACGGTCGCCGGACCTGTGCATCGGCTCCCCCAGGAGTGCAGCAGGCGTGCGCCGCCCACAGTGACTCGTGCACAAAACGACGTACGAGTACGTTGTTTTACGCAATAGGGCCGCCCTGCCGCAGTATATATGTGGTGGGCGGTCCTAAGTAGTTAAAGTGGTTTTAAAGGCAGAAGGTTTTTTACTTTAATGTATAGAATGTATTAAGGTCAATAACCTTCTGGGTGCAGCTCCCCCCCCTAGCCTCTCTTTATACTTACCTGAGACCCATATCAATCCAGCGATTTGTATGAGAGCAGCAGCTCTCTCTTTCCTCATTGGCTCACACAGCAGTGGGAGCCATTGGCTTTTGCTGCTGTTAATCACAGCCAGTGAGCCAATGAGAAGAGAGCGGGGGGCAAGGGCCAGGACCTCCAGTGGGGCATCCAAAAAATAGAGGATTGCACAGAGCAGGTAAGTATAACGTGTTTGTTACTAAAAAGAAAAATGACAACCTTTAGAATCACTTTATGGGTGGCATTCTGATCACCACTGTAACAGTTGCATTCTTTGTACTTACCACCTATGTAATGGGCATTTTTCCCCATTGACCCCTTGATGAACCACTTTCCAACCACGCTATAGCCAAAATATGGCTACAGCATGGTCAGCTAGTTCAGGGAGGGTGTACATAGATGTCCTCCCAGAACACCACCCCCTGCGCGCTCTGTGCCGCTGTGTCCTTTGTACTCAGCTGATCACAGATCACATGGTAAAGGGCTGCTGTGATTGGCCCTTTACCCTGATCAGCTGTGTCCAATCACAGCTGATCACAGGTAAACCAGTTATTGGCAGTCCTTTCTTCACGCACTGTATCTGCGTGAGGAAAGGAGAGCTGATAACAGACAAGGCCTTCGGTACATTGTTTACACTGATCATCAGTGCCCTGATTATCAGTGAAGCCCTATCAGTGCCAATCATTGTAGCTTATCAGTTCTGCCTCATCAGCTCACATCAGTGAAGAAGAAAAAATTACTTACCGTATATACTCGAGTATAAGCCAAGTTTTTTAGCACATTTTTTTGTGCTGAAAATGCCCCCTCGGCTTATACTCGAGTCAAGCACTGCAGCAGAGAATGACATTTTCCGAACTGACTTTGGGGCCCTGTATCTCAGGGCCACTTGGTCCTCGGAAATTTGGCTGCAGCTAGGGGGCATCTAGGAACCCTTAACTACCAAGTTTGAAGTTTGGGAGACCTATGGCTGCAAATGGGCACAGTGAGGCTGCAAAGAGGCATTGTAGACCCTCTTTTCCACTTCCAGTAGCTGCGCATTTCTCACCCTAGACTTATACTCGAGTCAATAATTTCCCAGTTTTTTGTGGTAAAATTAGGTGCCTCGGCTTATATTCGGGTCGGCTTATACTCGAGTATATACGATATTTGCAAAATGTTATAACAAAATAAGAAAAACTTTATTTTTTTGTTCTTTTTTCATTTTTTTAGAATAAAAACCCCAGTGGTGATTAAAAACCACCAAAAGAAAGCTCTGTCTCCAAAAAAAAGTGTCATTTGGGTACAGTGTTGCATGACTGAGCAATTGTCATTCAAAGTGGGACAGCACTGAAAGCTGAAAATTGGTTTGAGCAGGAAGGGGGTGAAAGTGCCCAGTATTGAAGTGGTTAATTGGTTTAGTAGGGGTTCCCTGAGTCCTGAAAACTATTTTAGTGGTTCCTCTGGTGTAAAAAGGTTGAAAAAGGCTGCTCTAAATTTTGGATGGGTTCTCAAAGAAGTGAGGGAAAATCTACCCAGTGGGGCCACAGACAGCAATAAACCCTAACAGAGTTCACACCCTGCTCTTTTATTGCTAGCTGTGTCCCAGTTGAGATTTCCCCTCACTTCCTATAGTGTCTGACACCTATCAAATAGACATGAGGCAAGGAAACTTTCCCCAAAGGGTACACACACATCAATCTGAAAATGACAGAGGTTCCATGCCTTCAAGGCTTTATCCAAAACGAAAATAAAAATGTTGGCTGGGTGTGAAGTCTGTGGTTGACACCTGGCACTTTGTAAAATTTCCATAATACCATGAAAGAATAAAAGAAATGAAACTGTTAAAACTTTAAATCTTGACAGGCATGCCGTGAAATAATCCAGTGTGAGGGAAAGGGGTGGCGCACTATAAAAGATTCAGTCTGAACATCCTTCATATGTCAGTTTTATAGGAGCACCCTGGAGACATGAGGATTTATGTTAAGCAGCAGTAATTTAAATTTAGATAAGTTGTGTTGATGCTAACATATTTGTTTTAAAAATAGTTTATGCTGAAAACCAAGGTACATGAAGGCGCATGCAGCATGCTAATAAAAAAGAGTGCAGTTGCTTTTGACGTTGCTCTATCCTGAAGGCCACCATACATGGCTTAATTTTCTCACATTCAGCCCCTGGGATGATGGAGAGAAAATCAGTTGATGCTAAACACACTATATTGAATCTGTAGCACCCTCTAGTGTGTGCTACTAGTGTTGAGAGTAGCGGAAAGCATATTCTGACCAGGAATAACCTGAGTCATAAAATTGGGTCAGGGTTACTAGAGGCCAGGGCTGGATGACTCATCCTGGCAGCTCTCTGGTGTCTCCCCTGGTGTCTGGAGGGTTGGAGAACCTTCTAGAGCTAGAGGGCGGGGGTTAGGTGGAGCTTCCATGAATATTCCCCAGAGGTGGGTTGGCATGGGGCTGGAACAACCCCATAAATAGGCATGGGCCATTCCAGCAGGGGAGTTGGGTGGAAGATGGAGAAGCAGCCCTGAGGATAGGCTGACGGTGGCTCTGGAGGGACACCTTACCGGGGGGCTGCCTCGGGCTGGTGCTCAGGAAAGCTGGCCTGGAAGGATCCTAACACAGAAGGCAGTGGGAGGCTTTATGCCAGACAGGCAGCAGGAAGGAGCAAGGAGAGACAGTGAGTAGATCAGCATAGTGCAGGGACAGATAAGGGGAGAGACTGCCATCTGTAGCAGGCCTCTCTTGAAGACCGCGGTTTGCCAAGTCTTCATCTAACCTTGCCCTGGGAGGTCGAGGTCTCCATGTGTGTGTGTGCCAGTCAGTCAGGACTGGGGCAGAAAGTCAGTTAGGAGGACTGGGAGGAAGATCAGCCAGGCAGGCTAGCATTTTCTGCAAGCAAGTGGAGCTGGGATAAGCAGGAGGAATGTCATGCTATTCACTCACATTGGACTACTTTGTCAAGGGACTGAGAGTTCCTGCCTATAAATGGGCCTTTGCTGAGCTAGTAATATCCTGCTAGTTCCTACAGGTGTGAGCAGCAGGCTCTGTGCTGTGAAAACCAAGTTTGTGCAGGAGGAAGGAAGTAGAGAACTTTTTGTAATGAGGGAGTAATGCCCTGTACACACGACCGGTTTTGTCATCGGAATAAACTCCGAAGGGTTCTCCGACGGAACTCCGACGGAATTCTGCTCAAGCAGTCTTGCCTTCACATGGTCACACCAAAGTCCGACCGTCCAGAACGCGGTGACGTACAGCACGTACGACGGGACTAGAAAAAGGAAGTTCAATGGCCAGTAGTCAATAGCTTCCATCTCTTACTTGCTTCAGAGCATGTGTCGTTTTTTGTCCGTAGGAACAGCATAAAGACGAGCGGTTTTCCCGATAGGAATTGATTCCGTTGGAAATATTTAGAACATGTTCCATTTCTAGGTCCGTCAGAATTTTCAAAAAAAAAAGTCCGATGAGGCATACACACGATCGGAATAGAGGATGAAAAGCTTCCGCCTGACTTTTTCTTTCGGACATTCTGCTCATGTGTACAAAGTGTTCCTTTGTTCATAGTTCTGGACATTTTTCTAGTTGGGCATCCCATAATTCCCTACCCCATCCAAGGTATCAACCCCTAATAAACATCTAAAACAAGCCACTGTTTTCTGTGTTGGAATGTGTGAAGGAAATGCTATGTGACTGGCTATGTGACTGGCTGTGCAGCAGTAGGGACCTGGGACACTAGCGACTTCTAAGGGGGGTAGTGCTACACATTCAAAAGTAAAAGGTCAATAAGAACACTAAACCCAAATCTTGAGTCTTTAATCATTCAACCGATACCCGCAAGAAAATCAGAGCACAACAAGTTTCAGGGCCATAAAATCCCCCTTCATCACGGTTGGGTGGAATAGAATATTGAATGGACTCACAAGTGTTTCTGAGAAGTCTTCTGCCGTGAGACTATATTAACCCCTTCCCGACCAGCCGCCGCAGTTGTACTGCAGCAGGTTGGCTCCCTTAGGCAAAATGACGTTACCTTACGTCGCTTCGCCTTTTGGCCGATAGGGGGTGCGCACGCGCCGCCAGAGCCGATGCGAGTGCCCGGAAGGCGCGATGACCGCCGGGCAGCTAGCTGCCACAACCCCGGTATCCTCTTATTCGGCTGGAGGTCCCCTTTCCGATAATAATGGTCTCTGCAGTAGATTCGCCGCAAGATCACTTTTATCGGCGGCGGGAGAGGAGCCCCCCCTCCCTCCGCTGCTTACTGGAGCCTTACTTACTGCAGCAGCGGAGGCGATCGGATCCTTTCTCCTCTGTGGCATGGAGATGAGTGAGGGGAAGATGACCCCCACACTTCTCCATAGCATTGCAGGGCGTAAGCGACGTCAAAACGTCACTTCCGCCCATAGCTCTTAAAGGGCCATTTTTTTAAATGCATTTTAGTGTAAATATTTATCATATTTAAGAGGTCCTGTCGTGCTTTTTTTTCTATTACAAGGGATGTTTACATCCCTTGTAATAGGAATAAAAGTGACACATTTTTTTTTTAAAGAACAGTGTAAAAATAAAAAATAAAAAGTAAAATAAGTAAGGAAAAAAAAAAAGATTTTAAACGCGCCCCGTCCTGCCGAGCTCGCGTGCAGAAGCGAACGCTTACACGAGTAGCGACCGCATATGAAAACGGTGTTCAAACCACACATGTGAGGTATCACCGCGATCGGTAGAGCGAGAGCAATAATTCTATCCCTAGACCTCCTCTGTAACTCAAAACATGCAATCTGTAAATTTTTTTAAACGTAGCCTATAAAGATTTTTAAGGGTAAAAGTTTGTCGCCATTCCACATGTGGGCGAATTTTTATAGCGTGACATGTTGGGTAACAATTTACTCGGTGTAACATTATCTTTCACAATATAAAAAAAAAATTGGGCTAACTTTACTGTTGTCTTATTTTTTAATTAAAAAAAGTGTATTTTTTGAAAAAAAAAGTGTGCTTGAAAGACCGCTGCGCAAATACGGTGTGACAGAAATTATTGCACCGACCACCATTTTATTCTCTAGGGTGTTAGGGAAAAAAACTTATAATATTTGGGGGTTTTAAGTAATTTTCTAGCAAAAACTACTGTTTTTAACTTGTAAACAACAAATCTCAAAAAGAGGTTCGGTCCTTAAGTGGTTAAAAGTAGACATGTGCACAGCCAAAAAATTCGTTCATTTTCGTTTCATTAGTTTATTATTTTTTTTGTTTTTCAGGTCATTCGTTATGATCGCGATTCGTAAATTCGTTCATTCGTAAATACGTAAATGCGTTCATTCGTACATTCGTAAATTCGAACATTTGTACATTCGTACATTTTTACATTTGTACATTCGTAAATTTGTACATTCGTAAATTCGTAAAATCGTACATTTGTAAATTAGAAAATTCGGAAATTTGTAAATTCGAAGTTTGAAAATCCAAAAACCCGAAAATTCAAAAATCTGAAATAGTAACTAACTATTACATTATAGGTATTGTAATTTCCTTTCAAATTTGACTGTCAGTGAATGTAACAAATACAAATTTATCCGAAGTTACGAATTATCCAAAATGAATGCTGCATCTAATCAAATGGAAAGGAACAAATTAATAATAAATAATAATAATAAAACGTTGTTATTATCATTATTGTTATTTATTATTATTAATTAATTACGTTCCATTCCGTTTTTTCGGATCATTCATAACTTTGGATAAATTTGTATGTGTTACGTTCACTAACAGCCAAATTTGAAAGGAAATTACAATACCTATAATTTAAAAGTTACTAGTAATTACTAATAGTTAAGTTATTATTAGTTAACTATTATTTCAGATTTCTGAATTTTCGAATTTACAAATTTACGAATTCACTAATTTACTAATGTACGAATGTACGAATGCCTGAATGCCCAATTTTATCGAATTTCCGAATATTCTGAAAAAATTAGTTAAACGGGTTTTCGTTAATTCGGATATTCCCGAATTACCGAATTTGTCAAAATTCGTTGAAAAACGAATTCGGAACTAAACGAATTGCACATGCCTAGTTAAAAGACTCTTGGACGTGCATCTTGGAGAACACAACATACAGGGATATGGAAAATGATTATCGACACTGACACACATACACCTACACAGGTTGAACTAGATTAACCACTTGACGACCGCCTCACGCCGATGTACGTCGGCAAGGTGGCACGGACAGGCAAAATCACGTACATGTACGTGATTTGCCTTCCGCGGGTGGGGGGTCCGATCGGACCCCCCCGGTGCCCGAGGCGGTCGTCTTTTGTCCAGCGGCGATCAGAGGTGAGGGGGAGACCATCCGTTCGTGGCCCCCCCCTCGCGATCGCCGCCGGCCAATTGAATCATTCCTTTGCTGCTGTATGCTAAACAGCAGCAAAGGAAATGATGTCATCTCTCCTCGGCTCGGTAATTTCCGTTCCGGCCCGAGGAGAGAAGACATGTGAGTGAGTGCACAACACTACACACACACAGTAGAACATGCCAGGCACACAAAACACCCCGATCCCCCCCCGATCGCCCCCCGATCGCCCCCCAATCACCCCCCCCTGTGACAAACTGACACCAGCAGTTTTTTTTTTCTGATTACTGCATTGGTGTCAGTTTGTGACAGTTACAGTTTTGGGACAGTGAGTATTACCCCCTTTTAGGTCTAGGATACCCCCCTAACCCCCCCTAATAAAGTTTTAACCCCTTGATCACCCCCTGTCACCAGTGTCACTAAGCGATCATTTTTCTGATCGCTGTATTAGTGTCGCTGGTGACGCTAGTCAGGGAGGTAAATATTGAGGTTAGCCGTCAGCGTTTTATAGCGACAGGGACCCCCATATACTATCTAATAAATGTTTTAACCCCTTGATGGCCCCTAGTTAACCCTTTCACCACTGATCACCGTATAAGTGTTACGGGTGACGCTGGTTAGTTCGTTTATTTTTTATAGTGTCAGGGCACCTGCCGTTTATTACCGAATAAAGGTTTAGCCCCCTGATCGCCCGGCAGTGATATGCGTCGCCCCAGGCAGCGTCAGATTAGCGCCAGTACCGCTAACACCCACGCACACAGCATACACCTCCCTTAGTGGTATAGTATCTGAACGCATCAATATCTGATCCGATCAGATCTATACTAGCGTCCCCAGCAGTTTAGGGTTCCCAAAAACGCAGTGTTAGCGGGATCAGCCCAGATACCTGCTAGCACCTGCGTTTTGCCCCTCCGCCCGGCCCAGCCCAGCCCACCCAAGTGCAGTATCGATCGATCACTGACACTTACAAAACACTAAACGCATAACTGCAGCGTTCGCAGAGTCAGGCCTGATCCCTGCGATCGCTAACAGTTTTTTTGGTAGCGTTTTGGTGAACTGGCAAGCACCAGCGGCCTAGTACACCCCGGTCGTAGTCAAACCAGCACTGCAGTAACACTTGGTGACGTGGCGAGTCCCATAAGTGCAGTTCAAGCTGGTGAGGTGGCAAGCACAAGTAGTGTCCCGCTGCCACCAAAAAGACAAACACAGGCCCGTCGTGCCCATAGTGCCCTTCCTGCTGCATTCGCCAATCTTAATTGGGAACCCACCGCTTCTGCAGCGCCCGTACTTCCCCCATTCACATCCCCAACCAAATGCAGTTGGCTGCATGAGAGGCATTTTCTTTATGTCCTCCCGAGTACCCCTACCCAACAAACCCCCCCAAAAAAGATGTTGTGTCTGCAGCTAGCGCGGATATAGGCGTGACACCCGCTTTTATTGTCCCTCCTGTCCTGACAATCCTGGTCTTTGCATTGGTGAATGTTTTGAACGCTACTATACACTAGTTGAGTATTAGCGTAGGGTACAGCATTCCACAGACTAGGCAAACTTTCACAGGGTCTCCCAAGATGCCATCGCATTTTGAGAGACCCGAACCTGGAACCGGGTACAGTTATAAAAGTTACAGTTACAAAAAAAAGTGTAAAAAAAAAAAATATATATATATAAAATAAAAAAAAATAGTTGTCGTTTTATTGTTCTCTCTCTCTCTATTCTCTCTATTGTTCTGCTCTTTTTTACTGTATTCTATTCTGCAATGTTTTATTGTTATTATGTTTTATCATGTTTGCTTTTCAGGTATGCAATTTTTTATACTTTACCGTTTACTGTGCTTTATTGTTAACCATTTTTTTGTCTTCAGGTATGCCATTCACAACTTTGAGTGGTTATACCAGAATGATGCCTGCAGGTTTAGGTATCATCTTGGTATCATTCTTTTCAGCCAGCAGTCAGCTTTCATGTAAAAGCAATCCTAGCGGCTAATTCAGGGAACCTGAAAATGCAGCCGGTGATTCAGCCAGCTGACCATAGAGCTGATCAGAGACCAGAGTGGCTCCAAACATCTCTATGGCCTCAGAAACCGGAAGCTACGAGCATTTTATGACTTAGATTTCGCCGGATGTAAATAGCGCCATTGGGAAATTGGGGAAGCATTTTATCACACCGATCTTGGTGTGGTCAGAGGAGAGATCTAGGGTCTAATAGACTCCAATTTTTTCAAAAAAGAGTTCCTGTCACTACCTATTGCTATCATAGGGGATATTTACATTCCCCGAGATAACAATAAAAATGATTAAAAAAAAAATGAAAGGAACAGTTTAAAAATAAGATAAAAAAGCAAAAAAATAATAAAGAAAAAAAAAAAAAAAGCACCCCTGTCGCCCCCTGCTCTCGCACTAAGGCGAACGCAAGCGGCGGTCTGTCGTCAAACGTAAACAGCAATTGCACCATGCATGTGAGGTATCACCGCGAAGGTCAGATCGAGGGCAGTAATTTTTGCAGTAGACCTCCTCTGTAAATCTAAAGTGGTAACCTGTAAAGGCTTTTAAAGGCTTTTAAAAATGTATTTATTTTGTTGCCACTGCACGTTTGTGCGCAATTATAAAGCATGTCATGTTTGGTATCCATGTACTCGGCCTAAGATCATCTTTTTTATTTCATCAAACATTTGGGCAATATAGTGTGTTTTAGTGCATTAAAATTTAAAAAAGTGTGTTTTTTCCCCAAAAAATGCATTTGAAAAATCGCTGCGCAAATACTGTGTGAAAAAAAAAAAAATGAAACACCCACCATTTTAATCTGTAGGGCATTTGCTTTAAAAAAATATATAATGTTTGGGGGTTCAAAGTAATTTTCTTGCAAAAAAAAAAAAACTTTTTCATGTAAACAATAAGTGTCAGAAAGGGCTTTGTCTTCAAGTGGTTAGAAGAGTGGGTGATGTGTGACATAAGCTTCTAAATGTTGTGCATAAAATTCCAGGACAGTTAAAAACCCCCCCAAATGACCCCATTTCGGAAAGTAGACACCCCAAGCTATTTGCTGAGAGGCATGTCGAGTCCATGGAATATTTTATATTGTGACACAAGTTGCGGGAAAGAGACAATTTTTTTTTTTTTTTTTGCACAAAATTGTCACTAAATGATATATTGCTCAAACATGCCATGGGAATATGTGAAATTACACCCCAAAATACATTCTGCTGCTTCTCCTGAGTACGGGGATACCACATGTGTGAGACTTTTTGGGAGCCTAGCCGCGCACGGGACCCCGAAAACCAAACACCGCCTTCAGGCTTTCTAAGGGCGTAAATTTTTGATTTCACTCTTCACTGCCCATCACAGTTTCGGAGGCCATGGAATGCCCAGGTGGCACAAACCCCCCCCAAATGACTCCATTTTGGAAAGTAGACACCCCAAGCTATTTGCTGAGCGGTATAGTGAGTATTTTGCAGACCTCACTTTTTGTCACAAAGTTTTGAAAATTGAAAAAAGAAAAAAAAAATGTTTTTTCTTGTCTTTCTTCATTTTCAAAAACAAATGAGAGCTGCAAAATACTCACCATGCCTCTCAGCAAATAGCTTGGGGTGTCTACTTTCCAAAATGGGGTCATTTGGGGGGGTTTTGTGCCACCTGGGCATTCCATGGCCTCCGAAATTGTGATAGGCAGTGTAGAGTGAAATCAAAAATTTTCACCCTTAGAAATCCTGAAGGCGGTGATTGGTTTTCGGGGTCCCGTGCTTGGCTAGGCTCCCAAAAAGTCCCACACATGTGGTATCCCCATACTCAGGAGAAGCAGGTAAATGTATTTTGGGGTGCAATTCCACATATGCCCATGGCCTGTGTGAGCAATATATCATTTAGTGACAACTTTGTGCAAAAAAAAAAAAAAAAAAAGTGTCAATTTCCCGCAACTTGTGTCAAAATATAAAATATTCCATGGACTCAATATGCCTCTCAGCAAATAGCTTGGGGTGTCTACTTTCCAAAATGGGGTAATTTGGGGGGGCTTTGTGCCACCTTGGCATTCCATGGCCTCCGAAACTGTGATAGCCAGTGAAGAGTGAAATCATAAATTTACACCCTTGGGCGTGACCAAGATGGCTACCTGAGAGGACGCAGATACCAGAGCTCTGCTGGATATGATCTAAATATCCTGCTCCTGACTACTTTACTGCCACTATACTTCCCTAGTCCTAGTCCGGATGCCATACGGGACGAGACATAAGGGAAAAAGGCTTCGTTTTCCTCGGACGGAGGAAGCTATATCCCCGAAAGTGCCTATACACGTGGCGGGAGGAGTCCGCAATATGGCGTCGCAAACGGCTGTGGAGGAGCCTACGGCAGAGAACCAGCTGGGATTCCAGGAGGTGATGGCGGCGATCGCCTCCTGCCAGGCGGCACTAACTAACAAGATTGAAGCCGTGCAGCTGGATGTCGGCCTGATACGACAGGACATCGATAAGCTCCGCTCGAGGGTATCAGAGACGGAGCAGAGAGTCAGCCAGACCGAGGACGCTGTGGCGGAGCACACGGCCTCCATACGCACCCTCCAAACAAAGGTCCGATCTCTGGAATATAGGGTCGACGATGCAGAGAATCGGAACAGGAGGAACAATCTCCGGATTGTCGGTATGCCGGAGGGAGTGGAGGGAAAAAACCCGACGGTGTTCGTGGAGGAGCTCCTGCGCGCCGTATTACCAGACGCTCACTTCTCTCCCTACTTCACGGTAGAGAGAGCTCACCGGATCCCTCCGGTTCCTGGCCCGCCTGGTTCAAACCCCCGCACACTGATCTTTCGCTTTCTGAACTTCAGAGATCGAGATGAGGTTCTTCGGGTGGCTAGAAGAGCGGGTGAGGTTAAGTATCAGAATGGCAAGCTGTTGTTCTTCCCGGACTATTCTCTCGAGACTCAGAAGCTAAGAAGATCCTTCGACCAGGTTAAGATGGGGCTTCGGGCAAGAAATATAAAGTACAGTATCCTCTTTCCAGCTAAATTGAGGGTGCAGGATGGAGAAGCGGTGAGATTTTTCACATCACCTCGTGAAGCAGCTGCCTGGTTGGAGTCCCTGCCTCCCGTCCGTTGAAGGCGGTAGGAAGTGAAGGAGCCATCCGTATCAACGAAACCTATGTGGTCAGTTTGGGGTTATTTTTCTGTTTCTGTTATTTTACTCGACCTTCCTGTATGCTGATCAGTAATAACTGATGGCCATTATGTGCACTGTACTTGTCTACCTGCTGCTGCTGATACTCCTATTGATTGGCTGCTATGAGATGGTGGCATGCACCGGATATACTCCCTCATGGCACATATACTGTCCACGGATGGGAGAAGATGGAAGTCATTGCTGACACTAACGGGGGGGGGTGGGCGGAAAGCCTGGACTGGTATGCACTGCATGAATCTGAAAATTCCCTGCAGGTCTGACTGCGGTCACCCGGACTTAATTAGTGTGGGCGGGGGTAATGTCATTCGGGTAACGTGAGGCAACATTTGGAGGCTGAATGCTCTGGTGCTAATAAGGGCGTCCTGAGACAGATATACCCACCCCCTCACTGACTCTGCTTTGCCACCGAGGGAAGTGAGACTGGGATACTTAGACCGGATGGTGCTAGCTGTGCCCCCCCGTATAGCCTCATGGCAGTGAAGAGGAGCAGGAGATGCACGGTTAAGGGGGTTTGATAGATCAGATATTTTGAGACTGGCCACTGTTCTCGACGGAGGTCGCATTTATGAGAGAATCTTTCTTTCCTTGTTTTTTCTTTTTGTTTGTTTTCTTTGCAACTAAGAACTGTACCCCTGGGGTAACCAGGAGACCATTACCAGCATAATCAACCAGCATCTCTAAGGTGACTTTTGAACGTTCTCTGTCTTAAATTCACGCCCTTTGAACAGTTCTACTAGTTGGGGTTCAGGGAGACATATGCATCGCCATTTTTGGGGGATGCGGGGAGGGGGGCATGTTTTTCTGCAGTTGCAGATGTGGGGGTTTTTATGGTTAATTTTTCTTTTGGAGTCGCTTTATTATTGCCACGAATATAAATGTACCTGTATTCACTTGCGTTGTTGCATATTTGTTGAACTAGATTGCAATACATGCTATGGAGTTGTACCCGACCGATGGTTTTTCTGGCTCGGGTCTCCCCCGGATGGCCTTGGTTGGAGGGGGGAGGAGACATGCGGACCCTGGCGGCAAATATATCACATGAGTCATAATGTCTAACATTACAATTATATCTTGGAATGTGAGAGGAATGAATTCGGCTGTAAAAAGGGCCTTGGTTTTTAATTTTTTGAAAAAAAATCCCCCACACATATGCATTTTTCAGGAGACGCATCTGATTGGATCCAGGATCCTTGGTCTCCGTAGAGCATGGGTTGGAGCCCAGTATCATTCTACCTACTCCAATTACGCCAGGGGGGTAAGTGTTCTGGTCCGCAGGTCTCTTCCCTTTCAGCTCATTGATGTGCGTACAGATCCCGGGGGCAGATATGTGATTCTACATGCACAAGTTTATGATAAGAAGATGGTAATAGTAGGTTTATATCTTCCTCCCCCGGCCAATGCTCACATACTATATGACATTATGCAGATTGTGTTGGGGTATGGTACAGGAGAGGTTTATGTAATGGGGGACTTTAATTTGGTGCCCTCCCGGGAAGTGGACAGACTGCACCCGGGGCCTGGCTCCTCGTCTGAGCTGCGGACATGGGCGGACACATATGCTCTGACGGATGTTTGGCGCCACTTTCATCCGTCGGAGAGGGAGTACACCTGTCACTCCACGTCATATCGCTCCCTTTCCCGTATAGACCTGGCCTTTGTGTCTGCTGATGCCTTGCGCTGGATGAGGGAGGTTAGACATTTAGTGAGGGGAATCTCTGATCATGCTCCATTACAATTAAATTTATCACTGGATGAATCCAGGGCTCTGAAGTTGTGGCGTCTGTCCGGTTTCTGGGCGACTGATGAGAGATTGCAGGAGGATATTACGGAGGATGTCTGTAGTTTTTGGCACGCTAATGAGGGTTCCTCAAATGATACAATTATATGGGACACCTTCAAGGCCCGGATAAGAGGAGATTATATTTCTCGTATTGCGTCGTTGCAGAGAGAGGCTTCTAGAACCTTGGAGCGGCTGGAGGCTGAGGTGGCCGAGCTGGAGAAGGCGTATATTGCATCTCCTAGTGCGGTAAACCATGATTCATGGCGGAGTGCATTGAGGGACCTACAATTACATAATGCTGAACAAACGAAAAAATCCCTGTTATATTCCAAGCAAAAAGTTTTTGAGTTTGGCAATAAAAATGGAAAGCTTTTGGCTTGGCTGGCTAGGGGGATGAGGGGCTCCACACATATTGCAGGCATACGAGACACCCAGGGGGTGTTGGTATCATCTCCTGAGGATATCAGCTCTAGTTTTTGCAGATTTTTTCATAATCTGTACACGTCACGGGCATGTACTACACCAGCGGAACTGGAGGGCTATTTAGATAGAATTCCATTTCCGGCACTGTCTGCGGCCCACAGGGAGTCTCTGGAGGAGGATATTACTTTGGAGGAGGTGCAGGCAGCCATGGGAAGCTTGCAGGCTGGGAAGACTCCGGGGGTGGATGGACTCCCTGCGGAGTTCTACACCCAGCATATGGAGCTCCTGGCTCCTAGGTTTAAAAAATTGTTATCTGGGCTTGGGGAGGGGGGACAGTTGCCTGAGTCTATGGATGAGGCTGTTATAGTCCTCATCCCAAAACCGGGTAAGGACCCACAGGATTGTGCATCCTATAGACCCATATCCCTTATTAATGTGGATGCCAAGGTTTTGGCAAAAATCTTGGCCACCCGACTATCTACAGTCATATCCACATTGATACACAGTGACCAAACTGGTTTTATGCCTGGTAAGGGCACTGATATAAATATTAGGCGCCTTTTTCTTAATCTGTCCCATACACATGACAATGTGGGCAGTAGGGTGATTGCCTCTTTGGACGCTGAGAAGGCGTTTGACTCTGTGGAGTGGGAATACCTTTGGGGGGTACTGAAGCACTTTGGATTCGGGCCCGTTTTCATACGCTGGATTCGGATGCTATATCGGGCTCCGAAGGCCAGGGTACGTGTAAACAACAGAGTTTCGGAGCTTTTCCCACTCCACAGAGGAACTCGACAGGGGTGCCCGCTGTCCCCGAGCCTTTTTGCTCTGGCAATAGAACCGTTGGCAATAATTATCAGAGAGTCTCGAGCAGTTCATGGGTTACGGATTGGCTGTTTAGAAGAGAAAATTTCTCTCTATGCGGACGATGCCCTCCTTTATCTGCAGGATGCCGGCCCCTCCTTGGACGCCGCTCTGGAACTCTTTGATAACTTTGGGACTTTCTCAGGTATTAGAATTAATTGGTCCAAATCACTTCTTTTCCCGCTGGATGGCCAACCCACTGCTGGAACAGGGCCCTCATCTTTACAATGGGTCACTGAATTTAAATACCTTGGGATTAGGGTGGTCAGAGATACAGCTCAATACTATAACCAAAATGTACTTCCACTGTTGCGCCTTATCAGAGAAAAATGCCAATCGTGGTCCGCCCTTACCCTAAACCTAATAGGTCGCATTAATATTCTTAAGATGATAATCCTCCCCAAGGTTACATATTTTTTTAGGAATAGCCCCACATGGATACCAGTGACATTCTTCCGTGAGGTGGAAAGGTGTATAATTTCCTTTATTTGGCATGGTTCGGTTCCCCGTCTAGCAAAATCTACGCTGTACTTACCAACTAATTTGGGGGGGCTGGCTCTCCCGGATCTGCGGGTATATTACTGGGCGGCAATGATGGTTACAGTCTATTGGTGGTTTGAGGGTAAGTGCTCAAATGCGGCGGTGTGCCTGGAGGCGGCGTGCCTGGGCTCCTTGCAGGCCTTACAAAACCTAGCATACAGGGGACTGGGGGCTCATGGGGACCTACCTGCTCCGACAGTGGCAACTGTGCGAGTGTGGGGCGTGGCGAGACGTAGATTTTTTCAGAGGGAGCACTGGTCGCCAGTGCAGCCGTTATGGGGTAACCCCAACTTGCCCCAATTTAGAACCATCCCTGACCCACAGATATGGGCAAGACATGGCATCAAGACCTTAAGGGATATTATGCCAACGGGTGTGTTGCTCTCTTTTGCCCAACTTCGTAGATCATATGAATTACCGGGCTGGATGTACTTTCGCTATATCCAGCTTAGCCATGCAGCTAGGGCACAATTCCCAAACCCTCCGGTTTTGCAATTTGATCCTGTGGAAGATCTTTTGTCTTGCAGCGATCTGAAGAAGCCTCTCTCTGCACTCTATGGTACACTACTGAATACTGACTCCCCCAAAATGGATAGGCTGTGGAGACTGTGGAAGAGGGATATTCCCACATTGGAGAGGGAGGATTGGGATGAATGTCTGGAGTCAGGTCCCAGGTTGGTGGTTGCAGCTGGGGACAAATTGACACAAATAAAGTTTCTTCATAGAGTTTACTTTACCCCAGTGCGTTTATCCAAAATGTACTCTGACAGAGACCCTCATTGTCCTAGGTGCAGGATGCATCTGGGTACTTTTATGCACATGTTCTGGGAGTGCCCAGCTCTTACAAAATTCTGGTCAGAAATTTATGAACAACTTAATGTTAGGCTGGAGCTCGAGGTCCCAAAAACACCGGAGTTGGCCCTGCTGGGCATTCATGAAGATGAGCAGAGGCCGCATCATAGTAAACTCTTGATCTCTTATCTTTTCTTTTATGCCAGGAAGGAGATTCTTTGTAAATGGTCCTCCTCATCTCCCCCCAACATATCGACGTGGGAAGAAAAGGTCAATGCGGCCCTACCCCTATACAAATTGACCTATATTAACAGGGGATGCCCTTGGAAGTTTGAGAAAGTGTGGGCATCCTGGATAAATTAGTAATCACAGTTGGAGGCACAGAATTTTTCTCCCTCCTGGCCGGGTGGACATAGGGTGCTACTGATCAGATGTATGGGTGTGGACGGCTTGATTCTCCCCCCCCCCCCTCATCCACCCCCCCCCCCCCCTTTTTTTTTTTTTTTTTTTTCCTTCCCCTCCGCCTTGGGTCCAAGTACTCTTTTCCTTTGATTTTATCTCTCTATACATCCATTACCATGTGATTAGTGTGCTGCAGATACCGTGAATTGATGTGTAATACACATGTTGTTATGTAGTGTAATGATAAGTATAAGTAGTATGGATGGTGACCGAGTGATACAAGATGTAACTCAGCTGTTGCATGTACTGTGATTATATACGCCTGTACTTGTATATTCGATTTGTATGAACTATTGTTGTTTCCAATAAAGCACTCCTGATTGTTAAAAAAAAAAATAAATTTACACCCTTAGAAATCCTGAAGGCAGTGATTGGTTTTCGGGGCCCCGTACGCGGCTAGGCTCCCAAAAAGTCCCACACATGTGGTATCCCCATACTCAGGAGAAGCAGCAGAATGTATTTTGGGGTGCAATTCACATAGGCCCATGGCCTGTGTGAGCAATATATCATTTAGTGACAACTTTTTGTAAATATTTTTTTTTTTTTGTCATTATTCAATCATTTGGGACAAAAAAAATAAATATTCAATGGGTTCAACATGCCTCTCAGCAATTTCCTTGGGGTGTCTACTTTCCAAAATGGGGTCATTTGGGGGGGGGGGGGGGTTTGTACTGCCCTGTCATTTTAGCACCTCAAGAAATGACATAGGCAGTCATAAACTAAAAGCTGTGTAAATTACAGAAAATGTACCCTAGTTTGTAGACGCTATAACTTTTGCGCAAACCAATAAATATATGCTTATTGACATTTTTTTTACCAAAGACATGTGGCCGAATACATTTTGGCCTAAATGTATGACTAAAATTGAGTTTATTGGATTTTTTTTATAACAAAAAGTAGAAAATATCATTTTTTTTCAAAATTTTCGGTCTTTTTCCGTTCATAGCGCAAAAAATAAAAACCGCAGAGGTGATCAAATATCATCAAAAGAAAGCTCTATTTGTGGGAAGAAAAGGACGCAAATTTCGTTTGGGTACAGCATTGCATGACCGCGCAATTAGCAGTTAAAGCGACGCAGTGCCAAATTGGAAAAAGACCTCTGGTCCTTAGGCAGCATAATGGTCCGGGGCTCAAGTGGTTAATGGTTCTCAACTCCTGTCCTCAGGACCAACTATCAGGCCAGATTTTAAGTATTACCTTGGGGATGCAGACTAGAATACTGCAATCGCTGAGGAGCAAATGATATCACCTGTGATGTGTTTTCGTTATCTTGCAAACCTGGCCTATTAGTGGGTCCTGAGGACAGGAGTTGAGAACCACTGAACTAGATGGACTATTGTCTTTATTCAACCTTGCCAACTATGACACCTTTATCCCGGGTGTAGTTGTAGTTCTCTTCAAGCTTGCATTGCTATTTTTCATAGCTGTAACCACACGGAATACAAATGATGTTTTCTCTGCAGGCTAGAACTCGCCCCCCTATAGATTCTCACCTTTGTTTTCCCCGGAGCCTTCTTCCAGTGGTATGATTAGAATTCTATCATGCACAGTGTGTAAGTATCTGAGATGACTTCTGAGTGAAAGGTAAGGTAATTGTGCTGTAGGTTAGCAGATATTGCTGAACGAGTACACAATCTGTCAGACAAATTCACCTTTGAATAATCGAAAAAAAAACAAGAATTCTTGATAAAGGTAGAGATACTTGGAATGAAATATGATATATTGTTTTGCCCTAAGCGACTTTGTCAGATGACTGGCAAGTAGAAGTTCATCCCTTTCACAAATTAACAATACCGTGTGTGATTAAATTTATTCACAATCTGATATCGAACTGATTTACACCCTCACAGCTCATGTTCCTTTAAAGCTGAATTCCAGACACAGCTAAATACAGCTCAAAATACATACAGTGCCTTGAAAAAGTGTTCATACCCCTTGAAAATTTCCACATTTTGTTATGTTACAACCAAAAACGTAAATGTATTTTATGTGATAGACCAACACAAAGTGGCACATAATTGTGAAGTAAAAGGAAAATGATAAATGGTTTTATGAATACTTTTTCAAGGCACTGGGAAGCTCAGTGTTCTGCTGCTTCTCTTCCCCCAGTTCTTATGCAGCATAGAACAGAGGGGATGTGATCACTTATAAAAAAGGGAATAAAGGTATTTATAATGTATTTTTATATCTATACAAAAATGTTTTGCTTTTCATTTCTATTTTAAACTGAATGGGTTGTTTTACAAGGTGATCATTTACAAACACATTTTAAAGTGGTTGTAAAACCGTTTAAAAAAAAAACAAAAAAACAAAAAACTGCAAGACAAAGGCATAATGAGCTAGTATGCATAGCATACTAGCTCATTATGAATTACTTACCTGAGATCGAAGCCCCTGCAGCGGTCCTCGTTCACCGATCCGGCGGCCGACATCTCCCTGGGGGGTTACTTCCGGGTATCGTGGCTCTGGCGCTGTGATTGGCCGGAGCCGCGATGATGTCATGCGCGCGGGAACGGTAATGGCACAGTACAACTAAAGCAACAGCACGTACGTGCTGTTGCTTCAGTTTGCTTAAGTGTGCATGTGCCGATGACGTTGGCACATACAAATCCAGAGGATATCTCCTAAACCGTGCAGTATAAAGTGGTTGTAAAGGGTTTACAACCACTTTAAAGCTGAGCTCTTCGGTGGGAAAATATCTTCTAAATACAGTCATGTGTATTCTTCTTTGAACCTTGGTGTGCTTTCTGTATTTGTTCCAGATCTGTGCAGTAATCCAGTGTAAAACATTGCCTCTGTGTAGGAACTTCCTGTAATAAAGACCGGTCACTGCTGCTCTCTCCTTGTTCAGGGTGACTGGTCTTGTCTCCACCCCCTCTTGTAGTTTTCAGCAGCCAGCCTGTAGAACAGGGATATGCAATTAGCAGACCTCCGGCTGTTGCAGAACTACAAATCCCATGAGGCATAGCAAGACTCTGACAGCCACAAGCATGACACCCAGAGGCAGAGGCATGATGGGACTTGTAGTTTTGCAACAGCTGGAGGTCCGCTAGTTGCAGATCCCTGCTGTAGAAGATGGACCTGCTGGGTCCCTCCCACAACTCTGCTCTCTGCACAGGCTATGTACAGCACAATATTGAAGTCCCTGCTAATTTTAAAAGGTAATACCTGATTTTGCAAATGCAACTTTGCAAAGGCGACTTCAGGTGCGACTTGGCAGAAATCTCTGCGATATCATGCACAGATGTCCATGCAAGTCGAACCTGAAATCGCCAAAAGTGGTGCAGGAACTACTTTTTCAAATCAGTGTGGCACCGCAAAGTCGGCATCCCACTGATTTGAACAGTTCCATTGCCGACAATAGGGTGTGACATGTCACGCGATTTGGACCCGTCAAATCGCATGACAAATTGCACCGGTGTAAATGGGGGCTTAATACAATTTAAAACTAGTTTAGACTTATAGTAAAGTTCCAGCTAAAGCCTAACCAGTCCTAAATATGCCCCCCCCCCCCCTCCTATCACCAATACTAACTAACCTGTGTAAACAAAATGAATATACTTACCTATTTTCAACCCACTCTGGTCCAAATACATGATCCAGCTCCCCTGTGTTGGTCAGCGATGGCTGCAGGGGAGAGGAAGGACCACCAACAATGACTTCACCATAGGAGCCTATGGGTGATGTCATTGCTACCGGATTTCCCAGCCCACTCTCCATTCCCCTGCAGCTGCTGCTGGCTGCCATAGGGGATCATATGACCGGACCGGTGCAGGCTGAAAATAGGTAAGTATATAACATTTTTTATACCAGTTATTTAGTATTGGTGTTAGGAGGGGGAAGGGAGCATATTTAGGACTAGTTGGGCTTTAGCTGGATCTTAACTATAAGTCAGGCAGATTACAGCGTTGCATCTGACATCTATGGAGCGTCATCTTAAAGTCAAATGGGAAATGCTCAGATTTTATTTCTAGACTTATTCATGCTGGAGATATTTTCCCTACTTTCTGTTGAGTCTCTAGTGCAAATGAACAAAACAGATTACAGCGCACACATTCAAAAGTGACATTTATCCTGCAAGGCTGAACATATTTAAAAATACGGGGGTTTGTTCACACTATATGGTCATATAGTGCTAAGCCCACTTACTGCGACAAAGTACCCCAAATTAGTGGGTCCTACCCTAATAATAGAATGAAAGAACCTGTGCCTCAACCATGGGAGATAAACTCTTCTATGTGGGAGAACTGAAGGGATTCCTCCTATGCACTGGTGGCCACTACTAAGAGGTAATGAAGAGGGGGAGGGGTGCTCCAAGCCCAAGAGACCTGGTCAGGGTCCATACAATATACAAAAACATACTTGGGGGCACACCCTAAAATACATTCAAGATGGTGCTGCTATAAGACCAAAAACAGTACAAAACAGATTACAGCACACACATACAAAAATGACATTTATCCTGCAAGGTAGGTTAAAAACACCTGAACATATTCAAAAATACGGGGGGGGGGGGGGGTTTGGTCACACTATATGGTCTTATAGTGCTAAGCCCACTTACTGTGACAAAGTTCCCCAAATTAGTGGGTACTACACTAGTAATAGAATTCATTTCATTCACCACACAGAGATTCTAATGCCGCGTACACACGGTCGTACTTTTCGTCTACAAAAGTCAGACAGCCTGTCCGACAGACTTCCGGCAGACTTTCGGTGGACTTGCGGCGGACTTGCGGCCTACTTTCTAACGAACGGACTTGCCTACACACGACCACACAAAAGTCGGTCGGATTCGTACGTGATGACGTACACCGGACTAAAATAAGGAAGTTCATAGCCAGTAGCCAATAGGTGCCCTAGCGTGGCTTTTTGTCCGTCGGACTAGCACACAGACGAGCGGATTTCGGGGTCCGTCGTAGTTACGAAGTAAAGTTTTAAAGCATGTTTCAAATCTAAAGTACGTCGGATTTGAGGCTAAAAAAGTACGTTGAAAGTCCGGAGAAGCCCACACACGATCGGATTACCAGCCAGCTTTAGTCCGTCAGCGTCCGTTGGACTTTTGTAGACGAAAAGTACGACCGTGTGTACGCGGCATTACACCCACTCTAGTATTTACAAATATGTTATTCATGCTGTGTACTATTGGAGAAATGAATCCCCACTTCCTGTTCCTTGGAGAGGGAAAATGTATCCACAGGTACACAGACAGCAATATACACCATACCTGTGAGATCCCTCTAGAACCTGGAAATCACTGTAGTAGACACTGCTACTCCAGTCATCTCCACTGGCTTCTGGGTCCTGTGCTGAGTGCCCTGCTGCATTGGGAACACAGGATTTCCATTGCTTGGAATGATGGGAGGAGTCACTTTGAGCGGGGCGGGGGGGGGGGGGTGTCTGTGGAACCCAGCTTACTTTAGAGGTTGGGAAACCCCGGTCTCAGCTCCCCATGTCCATCTTATGTGTAAGTTACCCTGTGTCTATTAAGGGCACAGGATGACTGAGAAAATGGACAACTACTTAATGGACACTGAGAATGTGGCTTGGATTACTTCAAATGGGACAGTAATATTTATCAACAATATCCCTCAAGAAATCTATGATAAATTTATTCCACTGTATCAGAATGATGGAATATTGTAGGAGCTTTGCCTCATAGACCATTGTAGGTAGGAGCCGGACAGTCTGTTACTGGGGTCTCCTGCTATTGTCTGTTTATTAAGGTGTTCTGTGTTTTTACTTAGGGTAATGTGCAATGTACTTTGTTTTAGCCTTTTTGCTGGGCAGTCCAGTCACCCAGGCTGGTTTAAGTACTGAGTTAATTAGCGTGTTAATTATTTCATTATCAGCTAGTAGTTGCTAGAGAGGGAGTAGCATAGTTTTGGCTGGTTGCTGTTTAGTTATGTTAATTATATTTCTGTGTACAGTAATGTGACCATCCTCTCCCGATAGTGTAGTGTATAAATTCTCTGTGAGCTTTCAAATAAAATGTTCTAGATCTCATACAAGCTATTTATCGACTAGTCTTGTATGCTATGCGGCTATAATATCTGGTATCTATGTCCAGACTGGCGGAAGTGGTATACTGACGGAAGCACCAAAACTGGTTACTGGGGCGGTTCCATCACAGGCACCATTCAGATAACTCTTTGCATCTTCTCAATGATCGCAAATTGTTCTATGGTTGGTTGAGGTGAAGTGGTGGGGCAGTGACGTCACTCATTGAAAAAAATGCAAAACGTTCTCTAAATGGCGCCCATGCCATGCTCAGAATGCAGAAGGGCAGCTGCTCAGCACTGGTAAGCATGTGGAGTGGAGATCTCTGGAGTAACTGGGTCAGCCTCTATAGGGATACCACAGATGTGGTAAATGCATAGTTAAATTGGTCCAAACTGGATGTAAAAAAATGCCATGCCTGGATATCTTCTTTAACCGGTCATTCCTCCAGCCTATGGAGGAATGACGCCGGGGCAGGCCTCTTCTTGATCTGGGTGGACGTCATAGGAAGCCCTCCCAGATTGTGCCCCATGATCTGTCACCGGCTGATGACTAACCACTGTACCAGCCCCCTACCAGTACTATGTGACCACTGTAACCAATCACAGCAGGTCACATGGCAGTTGTAAACGATGAATGGCTTCCTTTCAAGTCGTCCATTGTGCACAATTGTGTTGCTAGCTGTGGTTGGGCCAATCACGGCTCATCTGTGCCATGGGATCAGCTGTAGCCAATCACAGCTAGTCACAACAAAACAAACTGAATGAATCGATTTCATTCAGTAAAATGCTTGCATGTATCAATGAAAATTGAGTACTGTCCGTGATATTTTTTTATTTGCACCAACATACAATTTTTCAGGACAGGCTTTCGGGGTTTCACAATTGCACTAATACGGCTACAATCACATCAAGTATGCATGTATCAATGAAATTCAATGCTATAAGCAAACATAATGTGTAAAAAAAAATACTGATCACTTACCCAGAGTAGTACAATGTTACTATGGTCAAAGTGTGTTAAAAAAAAAAAATCATACTGTCACCAGTCAATGTCCCTGATCACCATCACATCACCGTTATATGATGATGCTGTACTGCACTGGTTACAGTATGTAAAAAAAAAAAAAAAATACATTTTAATTTCCTAATTTTCCCAAAATTATGACAAAAACTTCAAAAAGCTTGCCATGCCTCTTACTAAATACATTGGACTGTCTACATTCCTCAAATGGGTCATTTGGGGGTATTTGTACTGTCCTGACATTTTTGGGCCTCAAGAAACGAGATAGACCGTCAATACATCAGGATTGATCAATTTTCAGATACTGTATATACCATAGTTTGTGGACTCTATAACTTTCCTACAGACGAAATAATATACTACACAGATTTGGGTTATTTTCACAAAAGAAATGTAGATGAATACATTTTGGACTGAATTCATGAAAAAAAGATTATTTATTTGCAATATTTTATAACAGAAACAAAGAAAAACGTGTTTTTTTTTCAAAATTTGGGGTCTTTTTTCATTTATTTAGCAAAAAATAAAAAACACAGTGGTGATTAAATACCACCAAAAGAAAGCTCTATTTGTGTGAAAAAAATGATAAAAAATGTAGTTTGGGTACAGTGTTGCATGATTGCGCAATTGTCATTGAAACTGCGTTAGCGCTGAAAGCTAAAAATTGTCCCAGGGCAGGAAGGGGGTAAAAGTGCCCGGTATTGAAGTGGATAATGTATGTGGTCAAAGTAGTACAACTCCTCCTAGTACTTTAATATATTGCCAGGTGATTCTACTTGCTCCGGATCAGTTTCTTCTAAAAACAATGGCCCCCCGCTGCCTTTTTCCAAGAACAAATACCAAGAATATCCCCTTGTTGAACAATGGATATTCCATTAGATGTCTATGTTTTCACAAGCAAAATAAAGGCAGCAGTCTCTTGACTTTTGCTGAAGGACAATAACTCTTTAATGGGGCTATTCTTCTATCACTAAACCCTCTGCTACGTAGAAAAACCCTTGGAAACAAATACTGGTGCTTTAGGAAATAACCGTTTCTTTTTTTTTAGTGGTCAAAGTAAGTTGTTTTGAATTAATTCTTTCTTTCTAAAGGAATTAAGGTCTTGGCTTCTTTTAAAACCGTCCAAAGTCAACAAATTCATCTTGCAGCCCATTTCTTGCTATTATTTCAGGTGCTTGGGCGTGTTCTGCGTCTTATAGAACATTGATATACCTTCTTCAAGTCAGCTTCAAAGAGCGAACATCTTCAGGATTAAGATATTTAAAGAGATTAAGAAACCTATCATCCCTTTTCGCCCTTGTGCATATCAACCGTGATCCTTGCTGTCCTGCCTTGTGTTATGCATTCCTTGGCATACAACTTTCAAAGGAGCATGATAAAAAAAACTAGGTGTATGTAATCATATTTTCTGCTGCCTTTCAAATAAGGACTGATAAGTGCTGGTTTGTACAATCATATTACCAAGGTTTTAATCTTTCAATGGATGAATCCTCCAGTCAACATTGTAATCTAAAGTTCTACCTTGTATCACAAATAAAAGAACAGTCTCATTTTGTGTCTTTGCTTTTCTTGTTGACATGCTTAGAGCCTTTATTTTATGGATACAGAATGTAAATGAACGCAGATGAAAAATAAAATGCATCTAAAGCCAAAAACAAAAATGTAATATATTGAAGCGTTCCGACTGTAGATGTAAAGAAGGCATTCATTTTCTTTTTCTAAGGTCCCTTTCAAAAAGGCTTTCCAAACAAGACCATCTGTCAGTTTTTAAGGTGGACCTGATTGGAAGCTCCATGCAGCTCGGACTTGTGCCCTTTTACATCCACTTACCTAAGCCCCGGTTCACACTGAGGCAGTGCGACTTGCAGCGTGACTGCCTCAGGCGACCTGGACACGACAGAGGCGGCGACTTTCAAAACGACTTCTATATAGAAGTCTATGCAAGTCGCCTCAAGTCGCCCCCAAAGTAGTATAGGAACCTTTTTCTAAGTCGGAGCGACTTGCGTCGCTCCGATTAGAACGGTTCCATTGTACAGAATGGGACACTACTTGTCAGGCGGCTAGGTCGCCTGACAAGTCGTCCTAGTGTGAACCGACCCTTAGGCTCGATTCACACTTGTGCGATGCAACTTTGGACATCAAATTTGCATGACAAGTCATTCCCCATGATACCCATTCATATATGCGCGACTTAAAGTTGCAGCAACTTTAAAGTAGTTTGATCAGTACTTTGGTCCAACTTTCATGATGCTTGAGGGCCATAGACTTCATTGTTAACCCTCAGAAGTTGCATGAAAGTCGTACCTGAATGTTATACAATACAACAGTTGTGCAACAGTTGTCCATTATCACTGGTCAAAACCAGTAATAAAGTCGTATCCAAGTTGCACTCCAAAGTCGGCCCAATATTGGAGTCATCCAAGTGTGAATAGAGCCTTAAGCCGCGTACACACGATCGGATTTTCTGACGGCGAAATTTGTGATGACCGGCTGTTGGCGGAAAATTTGACCATTTATACGCTCCATCGGATAATTGTTGTTGGATTTTCTGAGGACAAATGTAGGATCCCAGGTTTTAAAATTTTCCGCGGACAAATGCCGTTGCATTTTCCGAGCGTGTGTACACAAATCCATCGGACAAAAGTCCAAAGTACAAACACGCATGCTCGTAAGCAAGGACGAGCAAGAAACTGTCGTCTTGTAAACTCGCGTTCGTAATGGAGGATTAACATTCGTGACACGGCAAATTATGAAATCTCGAGATGCAGCGCACATTCTCTTTTTCTTTAATGGGATAACAATGGAGCTGCTTTGCTGGTGATACTGACGAAGTTATTGCAAACACATTTTCAAAGGCTTTTTTTTCTAGTGATATCAAGAATATTATTATTATGCTTATTTTTTTAAATTTTGGCAAGTTACCACAACACCATTATCCCGTAGTTGTTAAGATCAAAGATACAAGTATGTTGGTGTCCCTTGTCAATTTTACATTGTATTTTTTTAAATGTAACTGCCGACTCCCAAACTGTCATTTGAAGTAAACCACATAGCCAAGTATTATTCTCCATAATTTTTTTATTGTGCATTTAAAAAAAGAAAACAAATAAAATTAGACATGCTATCTGCCAATAGAACTTAACCAAAAAGTGCATTCTATGCATCCAAAAATATAGAAAATATACCAAATCAAATCATTATTTTTCAACCAAAAAATAAAATAAAAGCCTCATGCATGTGTCCTGCTTCTTAATATAGGGGGTCAACAATGCCAAGAGTTGGTAAAAGCAGGGGTCCGTCATCTGGAGATAATTCCAAAAAACATCCAGATTATTCTCCTGGAGCTCCCGCAGCAAAGGCATATGACATAATTGGTCACAATTAATAAAGCAACCAATTTTTGGTCCTAGAAATCCTCCTCCTCCTGTTCCTGGACTGGACTTGGATCAAAGCAATAACTCTGAGGCCAATAATAAATAAGATGTTATCTCCTCCGATTCCGCAACATGTCTGGTTGACGAACAGCTGCTCAGAAACGAACTGAAAAGCACGAAATGAAAAGCGCGAATCAACATTCACCAAACTTCTACTAACATGAAATTAGCAGAAGGAGCCCAAATGGTGATGCTAAAGAGCTGAAAAGCCACGTAGTACGTCACTACGTTCGTGTTTGTTGGCCGACAATTCCTCGCGTTTGTATGCAAGACAAAATCCAGGCACATGCCTTCGGACAAAAGTCCGAGGTTTTGTCTGCGGAAAATCCGATCGTGTGTACGAGGCTTGAGTCTGTTCAGATCCAGGAAAAGAAATGGAAAATTACTTTTTCATTTTTCTGGACCTAAACGTGATGGATGGCAAAAGGGCAGAAGCCCATTTACATTTAGTTCCCCATAGAGTCATCACAGGTCTGCCACTGTTTGCTGTCAAAATACAGGCACATACTGAACAGGCACAAATGTAAATAAGAACAAAAAACAAAAAAAACTGACATCTGTCCCATTCAACTCTGATTCAGCAAGCGATCTGTTCATAGATCCCCTGCTAAACATAACACAGCACCCAGTGTGTAAGGACCTGTTTTCTTTTTCCAATCATGAATCTCCCAGTAACACACTTCTAGTTGCAGAATGACTCACTCACTATTGTATTACAACAATAGCATAGGTGTGTGCGGGTTGTGTGCCAGGTGTGCCTGGGCACACCCTAATCACTCTGTGCAGTGCCGATTCCCCCTACTGCCCGGGCTTTTCCTCCATGTTGCACCCTCTACCACAGTGCTGCTGGCTGCCCACCCCCCCCCCCCCAGAGGCGGCTCTAGGCTTTGTGAGGCCTTAGGCAAAACTTAAACATGAGGCCCCACGGACTGGGACGCTCCGTGATGAGGCCGCTATACCTCAGGCTGCGGGCAGTATCTGATTTGTCCGTCAGCTCCTAAGCCACAGAGTCCCAGTGGGGGTAGGCGGAGCCGCCAGCGTCAACTTGTGATTGATGCGGCGTCAACAGTGATTGAGAACAGGCAAATTAGGCGGCCGCGAGGCCCCTGTGAGTGCGAGGCTTTAGGCGACCGCCTAATTTGCCTAATTAGAGAGCCGCCTCTGCCCCCCCCCAGCTGCTGCGGGGGATGTTTCAGGATGAAGAGTGGGAGAAGGGGTTAATTAATATGTCATTTACCGGCCCCTTCCTTTTCTAAATGAACACAGTGAACATACTCACTGTATAAAAATAAGAAGTGCAGCGCTAAAAATATACTTGCAATAAATAACATATATATTTCTTCCTGCAAAACAGGGAGAAAAAAACAGGCAGATGTGTAAGTAAGGGCTGAAGTGGTTAAACGATGCTCAATTGGTACTAAGGGGCCCAAAGTGTGCCAAGAAAATATCCCCCACACCATTACACCACCATCCTGAACCGTTGATACAAGGCAGGATGGATCCATGCTTTCATGTTGTTTGCACCAAATTTTGACCCTCCATCTGAATGTCGCAGCTGAAATCGACTCATCAGACCAGGCAAAGTTTTTTCAATCTTCTGTTGTCCAATTTTGGTGAGTCTGTGTGAATTGTAGCCTCAGTTTTCTGTTCTTAGCTGATAGAAGTGCCATTCGGTGTGGTCTTCTGCTGCTGTAGCCCATCTGCTTCAACGTTTGATGTATTGTGCGTTCAGAGATGGTATTCTGCATACCTTGGTTGTAACGAGTGGTTATTTGAGGTACTGTTACCTTTCTAGTAATTCAAACCAGTCTGCGCATTCTCCTCTGACATCAACAAGGCATTTTCATCCACACAACTGCCGCTCACTTTTTTGGACCATTCTCTGTAAACCCTAGAGATGGTTGTGCATGAAAATCCTAGTAGATCAGCAGTTTTTGAAATACTCAGACCAGCCCGTCTGACCCCAACAACCATGCCATGTTCAAAATCACTTAAATCCCCTTTCTTCCCCATTCTGATGCTCGGTTTGAACATCAGCAAGTCGTCTTCACCATGTCTAGATGCCTAAATGCATTGAGTTGCTGCCATGTGATTGGCTAATTTGTAATTTGTGCTACCAAGCAATTGAACAGGTGTACCTGATAGAGTGGCCGGACCGGGGAGTGTATATCCCATAGTTTGTAGATACTATAATTTTCATGCAAACCAATTAATATAAACTTATTGGGATTTTTCTTTACTAAAGACATGTAGCAGAATACATTTTGGCCAAAATTTATAGGGAAATTGGATTGTAAATTTTTTTTATATGATATGTTTTATAACAGAAAGTAGAAAATATCGGGGGGTGGGGGTGGGTGGTTCAGTCTTTTTTCATTTATATAATAACAAACCCAGTGGTAATCAACTACCGCCAAAAAGAAAGCTCTATTTGTGTGATAAAAAATGATATATATTTAATTTGTGCATAGTGTTGCATGACTGAGCAATTGCCAGTTAAAATAGCACAGTGCCGAATAGCAAAAACTGCCATGGTCATGAAGGGGGTAAAACCTTCTGGAGGTCAAATGGTTAATTTCAGATGGAATGGGGAAAGTTCGATTTTTTGTTAGTTTTTTTTTTTTTATAAAGTGAAGTGGGAGGAATCTTGTAGAAAGGTAAAAAGACGGCAATAAACACATAATAGTGGTTCCAACCCTTTCCCACTTTGAGTTCTCTTTACTTCCTTTTCTATTTACCATCCAGGACATCGAAAGAAATCTCTCCAGTGGGGTCACAGAAAGAAAAAAAATGTCTGACAGAGGTTCTATCTCTTCCCACTCCATCCAAATGTTTTGGTTGGAGTTTCAATTGAGCGAAAGTCTAGCTCCCGTCTTTGTCCCCATTGGGGGGGATTTGCCTTAACTTCCTGTCTCAGAGACTTGACAGAACACAAACCAGGAAATCTCAACTTTGAGATGTGTCAGTTCTCATTGGAACACATCCTTTCGGCGAGTTTACATAACTGTAAAAACATTCTATGCATTAAGATAAAAAAAACCTTCTGTGTGCAGCAGCCCCCCTAATACTTAAGCAAATCAAATAGTCAATCAAAGTCAATGAGCCAATGAGGAGACAGAGGGGGCGGTGCTGAGCCACAACTCCATGTCTGAATGGATACTTGCTGTGGGGGCACTTGGCAAAAGGGAGGGGCCAGGAGCGCCGGCAAGGGACCAGAGAAGAGGAGGATCTGGGCTGCTTTGTGCAAAACCACTGCACATTGCAGGTAAGTATAACATGTTTGCTATTTTTAAGCAAAAAACAAAGACTTTAGTATCACTTTAAGACTTAGAATACCTTTCGTTTTGATGCACCTGGAATTTATTTAGCTAATTTAAACTGAAGTTGAACATTGAAGCCTGGGTCACACCTATGCATTTTTAGTGCTTTTTCAGTTTTGCAGAAACACATTACAGTCCCTTTAACATGGTTTCCTATGGGTCACATTCACATCTGGGCATTTTATGGAAAGGGCCAGGGACTTTTTTCTGGGTTTTCATTCCATAGATTTCAATGGATCAAAAACATCTATTGAAAAACGCAAAATGCATTTGGAATATGCAAACTGCAACCTGCATAGATGTGAACCAGGTCTAAGTAGTCCCGTGGCTCTGGTGAGTAGATTTCTTCTTGAGTTTTAAAATGATTTAAAAAAGCTGAAGCATTAGGTGCCAACTGAATATAGTGCTACACTAAGCATGACCTGTCATCGATGTACATATTTGTCGAGCACTATGGCACTTCCAGGTGGCAAGTCAAGTCAATGTTAAGCTGAAGGGCAAACTTTCGAATGACACAAGATGACAAATTTAGTAAATTTACCCCTTAATCTTTAGTCTTTGTAGTAGTGAAAGGTTAAGTAAACAGCATGGGAGAGAATCATCACAGATTAATACCAGGGTATTTCTCGTGTATAAACACAGCAGGACAGCCGTTTTCTGAACTTGGCTGGAAAAAAATCTGAACTCAGTGCTCTTCTTATTTTTTTTCAACAGAGATTTGCCATGATGTAGGGTACAACGTCTATAATCTTGTGGTTTGGAACTGAGTGATTCAGAAACATTTCTAGTTATAAGTATACTTTGAAGGGTATGCACAGTAGTTTTGTACATGTATATTTTCGATGGTCAGAATTTTAATGTAATTAATTCTGTAAAATATGCCTAATATTTATATTTTTTCAGGCCTATCCTATTATAAAGTTATGTGCAGGTAAAATAATAAAAATATTGCATATGACAATGATGTATTATTGTATTTCAAAAAGTGGAGCTTTAGGATAATTTTGACTTTTTTTTGTGTATTTCACTTTCTCTTCTGTAAAAATCCAGTTTACAGAGCTAAATAGCTCAAGCTGTAATTTACACATGAAAATAAATAAAAACAATAAACGTAAAACAAACATTTTAAACCAATACATTAATCAGAGCAGTAAGTCATTTACCTCTCTCCCTTGCCTCCAAATGTCTCTATCCTACGTTTAAATGAGAAGCCAGAGGTCAGAGCACATTGGCCACATAAAGGATGATGAAGGGACATTGGTTACAAATGACAAGTAAAAGGCAACTGTACTAAATGCTTTCTTCTCAGTTTTTACACAGGAAAAGGAGAGGTATGACTGCATCATTAGTAACGCATCACAGAATGTACTCTTGTGGCTAACAGAAGCTGGTGTCCAAAAAAAGAATAGAACAGCTTAACACAAATAAATCACCAGTAGCAGATGGCTTACACCCGAGAGTCCTCAAATAACTCAGTCTGGTTTAGCCAGACCGTTATTCCTAATTTTTATGGACAGCATACTGACAGGAATGATACCAGATGATTGGCGAAAAACCAAGTGGTACCAAAATTAAAAAAAGGGCAGTGATATATTTCTGGAAACTACAGGCCAGTCAGTCTAACATCGCTAGTATGTAAACTATTGGAGGTAATAAGAGACTATATCTAAAAATTTGCTGATGAAAACAGTATCATTAGTAGTAATCAGCATGGGTTTACAAAAGGTTGTTCTTGCCAAACCAATCTGTTAAACTTCTATGAGAAAGTGAGCTGCCATCTCGATAAAGGTAGGCCTGTGGATGGGACGTATCCGGATTTTGCAAAAGCATTTGATACAGACCCACATAAATGCTTAATTTACAAACTTAGGTCTCTTGGAATGGACCATAGAGTTGGTTCTTGGATAGAAAACTGGTTACAGGGGCGTGTCCAAAGTGTGGTGATAAATAATGTGTACTCAGACTGGTCTGGAGTGGTAAGTGGGGTCCCCCAAGGCTCTGTCCTGGGACCAATTGTTTAATTTATTTATAAATGATATAGAGGTTGGTATAAATAGCTCAATCTCAGTTTTTGCTGGCGATACAAAAATATTTAGGGCAATATCTTGAAAGCAGGATACAGGAACTTAGACCTGAATAAAATAATAGGATGGGCAACTACATGGCAAATTAGGTTTACTGTTGAAAAATGTAAAGTAACGCACTTGGGGCCTAAAAATATAAATGCAAGTTACTCTCTAGGGGGAGAACCTCTGGGGGAATCCAGGCTAAAGAGAGATCTGGAGGTCCTAGTTGAAGACAGACTAAGCAATAGCATGCAATGTCATGCCGCAGCAAGCAAAGCCAGCAGACTATTAGCATGCAAAAAAAGGGAATTTACCCCAGAGATAAAACTATAATCCTGCCACTTTATAAAACTCTGGTGTGACCACATCTGGAGTATTCTGTCCAGTTCTGGTCACCAATCCCCAGGAAGGATGTGCTGGAACTGGAGAGAGTCCAGTGAAGGGCAACAAAAATAATAAGGGGACTGGGGGACCTCAGTTACGAGAAAAAAGAGTTGTGCCCTGACGCAACCACTGCGACAAGCCTCCAACTGGAATTGTACATACAAACAAAATTGCAATGGTCGTGGGATTTTGAATGAGGCATGTCACTTCAAAAATAATACATAGCATGCATATACAGTAGTTTCACATTTATTGTCATAATTAAACATTCCATGATCGTAAAATATGATAACAATTTCCAATTGTGATAAAAACATATATTAAAAGGAGCTGACATAAAAAGGAATTCATATTTGATGAGATAAATTCATATTATGCTGATACATGATGGTATATACATAAAAAGATATATAATTGACACAGATGGTAGCAAACAAAATATCTTGGCATCCTAAGACTCTATGCGTTTCGTGGATCCCCGTGCACTTCATCAGGATTTTGATGAAGCTATAAGTCAGCTCAAAAAAAGAAGAATCCAGCATTCAAGAGGGGAAATGGTGCGTCAGACAAACGTCTAACCTGGGGCTGACACAGGACAGCCCATCCAGGCCAAGGGAACAGCCGAGGGACGGGCCAGGTTTCCAAGGTGCAGTCCATGGAATGTAGTGGATAATAAAGGCACATCTAGCCCACATGTATGGTTCCATGGTCTCAGTTACGAGGAACGACTACAAGCACTAAACTTATTCTTCATGGAGAAAAGATGCTTGAGAGGAGATATGCTAGCAATAAACAAATACCTTAATGGTGATCCAATGTAGGAAGAAAACTATTCAGTTTCAGGGAGTGTAAGAAGAAACAGGGCCACTCAAGGAAGTTGGAGGAGAAGCAGTTTAACTTTAAGCTGCCTAGGGTTTTGACAGGCTGGCAAGGATGTGGAACTCTCTTCCACAATTGGTGGTGTCAGCAGGAAGTATTAATAGTTTAAAAAAACTCTTGGATGTGCATCTTGGTGAACACAACATACTGGGATATGGGAAATTATTATCGACAATGCACACACACACACCCACACCGGTTGAACTGGATTTACTAGTATTTTAAATTGTTTCATGTACAATAAAATGGACATTAAGTCTTTGAAACATGGTTTTGTTGCTTTGTACATGCCTACAAAGTCCCCTTTTGTGTACTTTAACAATATGTCGATTCTAAGGGATGTTGGCATGATACGACACATTACCTGTAATACATCCCATGGATCTATACCAATAAACTCAAAAAGTGCATTTGAAAAGAAACTGAAGGAGAAATATATCACTGCCATTTAAACAGGAGTCGTAGTCTCCACTCATCTTGTCCAAACCTGTTAATAACCTTTTCAGTTATTTAATTTTTATATTGAAGAATCTTGGGCAAATACTCATCATGCATTTGCTTTAGAAGGTTATGCAGGCGGGGGTTTGCTTTTATTGATAGACAGTAATTATCCTGGGGACATCACTGAGTTCCCAAAGGGGGGGGGGGGGGTGGTTGGGCAATTATGCTGAGCAGACACTAGGCAGGAATTCCCATTATTTATCGGTGATGCTTGGAGAATCAGAATGGGACTAAGGCAGGCCATACACAGTTCGAATCTCGGTCGGTTCAGCAGGAATCGGCCAAGATTCAGACCATGTATGGGCAGGCTGAGTGTACCAAGTTTATCGATCAACTATCATAGCCACTAGCAATAATCACTGTCTTCAATGGACCGGCAAGAGGGATTCCCACATCAACACTGTCTGTGTTGATAGGGGAATCAAGCTAATTTCTTTCCTGCAACCCGTGGTTGCAGGAAAGAAATTTGCTCTGTGTATGGCCTGACTAAGATCATATGCAGTAGCTTCTAATTAGATTGCTTTTCCAGCTAATCCTAAAAACGCACTGAGCCAAATTTATAATGGTAAAAAATAAAATATGGAATAAGTTATATTTGTATTTTTCCCATACAGTATATGTAAACCCAATCACGGAACTCTCATATAAGCTTTAACATATTTACGTGATTTGAAAAGTCATCTTTACTATTCATTAAATCTGGAGCTTTTATTAAAATAATACCAGGGGATATGTTGATGAAGGTCCTTCTTCAGGTAATAGAGACTACAAATGTTCACTTCAATGTACATTACAAAAGTATGGTTCACTGTTGCCACCATCAGGAAACGTACCCTCAGAAATACCATGTAGCCATTGCTGGAGTGCATACAAGTACATAGTAATGCCCCGTACACACGATCGGACATTCCGACAACAAAATTTTCTTCTGACGGATGTTGGCTCAAACTTGTCTTGCATACACACGGTCACACAAATCTTGTCGGAAATTCCGAACGTCAATAACGCGGTGACGTACAACATGTACGACGAGCCGAGAAAAATGAAGTTCAATAGCCAGTGCGGCTCTTCTGCTTGATTCCGAGCATGCGTGGAACTTTGTGCGTCAGAATTGTGTACACACGATCGGAATTTACGACAAAGGATTTTGTTGTCGGAAAATTAGAGATCCAGATCTCAAATTCTGTGTGACGGAAATTCCAAAGGAAAATGTCCGATGGAGCCTACACACGGTCGGAATTTCCGCCAACAAGCTTCCATCGAACATTTTCCAATGGAAAATCTGACCGTGTGTACAGGGCATAAGAGGTTTCAGGAGATCAGCAGCACTGAGATGCAACAAAGGATGAACAAAAGTTTAAACAAGGTTTTTATTTAACAAAATAGACATGGTTTAACAGACGTTTTAAACGTGGGTTACTGTCTGTCAAGTTAAATCGTTCAGGAGAGGTTGTAAAAACGTCCCGTGTACATTAGGCCTTAGATACACAGTGCTTTCTATCAAACTAAATGGCATGCAGTTAGGATTTACATACAACTACCAGCGGCATTGACCCCAAAACCAAAAATGTAATACATTGAAGCTTACCAATTATTAGATGTAGTGACAGCATTCGTTTTTTTAGGCTTTTTTCCTATTGTTTTTACCTGGTGAACTCCTACCCCAGATGACTGACTTCCCATCCGACCCAACCAGGTGGGGGGTTGATAATGCCTTTGGTTGATTAGGAGGACATTGGGTGCCTGCATATGATCCTTGTTTGCCCCTCTCCTGACCCTCTCTGTCAGCACTGGGGTCACATTAGCTGGGTGAGAGAAAGAAAATGAGGGAGAAGAGAAACAAGGTAATACTAGTCAGTACCAGTGTGCAAACGTGTATTTGCTTTGTAAGAATAAATCACCTCTAGCATTGGGTGTCCTCCGTGTGGATGTTTCTGCATTATGTAAAACTAGTTTAGTCTTTTACATTTTAGAAAAGGGTGCCTCAAGATTCAGCATAATTTAAAGTTTGCCTTGACTGAAAAAAAAGTTGAGAAACTCTGCCTCCCTGTCATCAGTCATACTTCTTCTCTTGCTGTGGTCTAATGCTGGTGTGGTGGTCATTTTGTAGATATAGTGGTGTCACTCCTGTGTCTAGCTATACTCAATCTGTGCACCCAGTGATAATTATTCACTGAGTTTAGTGGGTGCCTTCCCTCTTGTACTTAGTGGATACTCATTCCCTTGTGCTTTGGTGACTTTCCTGAGCAATCACTCCCACCTGTCCTGTGCCACTTACTGGTACTATTATTTTCCCACAAGATCTGGCTCCGAGGGCCGGTTCACACCACAATTTCCACGTTCTGGATGTGTATCTGCATGTGCATTTAGATGCGTTATGGTGTGTTTTTGATGCATTCCAGTGAGTTTTTCCTCTTTTTTCTTCATCTCAATTGAGGACATGTGCGTTCCAGTGGTTTTTTTTATGCATTGTGCAGAGTTCCAGATGCATCCCATACAGAAAAAAATGCAACATGTGAAGTAGGGTCATTGGAATCCATGTTAACCACTTGCCCACTGCCTAACTGTAAATATACATCATTACTTTGACGTTAAACCCCGGTATCTTTATTTATAGTCGACGGCCAGCTTTCTGATAAAAGTGGCCTCAGCGTTGGATTCGTCAGTTTTATAGGCAGCGGGAGACGTCTCCCCCCCACTTCTCAGTGTCTTCCGGGTTTACTGGCGCTGTTGGTACACCTGGAAGCAATCCGGGCAAGATGAGCCTCACTTGGCTCTATGACCTTGGAGGACCAAAGCGTACTCTGACGTCACTTCCGGTTCTCTGCCATCAACTTTTTTTTTTCTTAAAGTCAAAACTACACGTTTTTTTCTTTTGTAAATGAGAGACCTGGGGTCTTTTTGACCCAAGATCTCTCAATATAGAGGACATGTCATGCTTATTCATATTAGAAGGGATGTTTGCATCCCTTCTAATAAGAATAAAAGTGATCAAAAAAATAAAGGGACAGTGTTAAATTAAAAAAAAAATTAAAGTAAAATAAATAATAAAAGGAAATGTTTTTTTAAAGCGCCCCATGCGTAAGTTGCGCCCGCATATGTAAACAGTGTTCAAACCACACATGTGAGGTATTGCCACGATCGTTATAGGGCGGACTTTGTTCGGACATTCCGACAACAAAATCCTAGGATTTTTTCAGACGGATGTTCGCTCAAACTTGTCTTGCATACACATGGTCACACAAAGTTGTCGGAAAATTCGATCATTCTGAACGCGGTGACGTAAAACACGTACGTCGGGACTATAAACGGGGCAGTAGCCAATAGCTTTCATCTCTTTATTTATTCTGAGCATGCGTGGCACTTTGTGCGTCAAATTTGTCTACACACTATCGGAAATTCCGAAAACGGATTTTGTTGTCGGAAAATTTTATAGCCTGCTCTCAAACTTTGTGTGTCGGAAAATCCGATGGAAAATGTGTGATGGAGCCAACACACGGTCGGAATTTCCGACAACAAGGTCCTATCACACATTTTCCATCGGAAAATCCGACCGTGTGTACGGGGCATTAGAGTGAGAGCAATAATTCTAGTGCAAGACCTCCTCTGTAACTCTAAACAGGTAACCTGTAAAAAACTTTAAAGCGTCACCTATGGAGATTTTTAAATAATGTAGTTTGTCGCCATGCCACGAGCATGACATGTTAGGTATCTTTGCTCAGCGTAGCATAATCTTTCACATTATACAAAAATATCGTGGAAAATGTTTTCTTATCATTACAGTGAATTTTTTCCAAAAAAATTGCATTTGAAAGACCGCTACGCAAATACAATGTGACATAAAATATTGATATTGCAACGGCCGCCATTTTATCTTCTAGGGTCTCTGCTAAAAAATATATATATATATAGATATCTATATATAGAGATATATATATATATATATATATATATATATATATATATATATATATATATATAGAGATATATATATATATATATATATATATATATATATATATATATATATATATAGAGATATATATCTATATATAGAGATTATATATATATATATATATATATATATATATATATATATATATATATATATATATATATATATATATATATATGAGATATATATATGTATATATAATATTTAGGGGTTCTAAGTAATTTTCTATCAAAAAATACGCATTTTTACTTGCAAACAACAAATGTCGGAAAAAGGCCTGGTCTTAAAATGGTTAAACACTGCCCATGCATTTTGCAGAATAAAGTTACGAAGCAGCCCTGATGCATCACAACATGATTTATTTTCAGACAGTTCTCGGATTGATTAGTGTGTCATTAGATGCTGATGGAGGAGCAGGGTGGTGTAGAGCAGGAGGCAGATCTGGAACGAGTTGATAGATGAGCAACCACTAGGTCCAGGCAGTGGATATCTCCAGGCTGGGATCCAGGTTGGGTTTTGTACTCACTATGGTATCAAGGTGCCTGGTATTTGTAATTTTATATGTTAAGGTAACTCATACAATCAATACAGTTGCTCATTTTAAAAGGGGATATTCACAGTTCTGCAAAAACAAATATGGAAAAATGTGTTTTGGACTCTATCCCGGACATGCCTGCCAACTGCTAAGCTACTGAGCTCATCTGCTCCTCATTTTGTGAAGTCTCCTTGAAAAGTACAGATTAACTGTTTTGTACAGTAGCTTAGCCAAGCAAAAAAAAGTGGAGGACTAAAGATAATAAACAAAATCATAATTTATTCAGTAACAATATTTTAGTCTTCATTCCATTAACAAATTAAATTTATAATGCAAAGCTTACCGATGGGGAAAAAAGACAGACGTTGCGCTCAGAACCCAATCTCTAAAAACAGGTCGTAAATCACAGGACAAACATCGGCTGTGGTACTCCATCCAAAATTATAGGCCTTAAACCTTTAATGAAGTTGAATATGGATCTAATCCACACAAAACAAAATTACATATGGAAAAGAGTTTCTATCAAACACATGCTTTAATATGTAACAAAAACATACACATGTTGTAGAAGAAATAAAAAAGAAGTGCCTTCAGGACACGTAAACCACAAAATCAGTCTCCTAAATACAAATGTCCTAACCAGGAATAAAAATAAACGTCCTGGATGTCCTGTTTTTACTCTATGTTGAAACGAACTAAATATTGCTATGTATAACTTATCTTAAATGTTATCCTAATTCCAGGCTAACTTGTACAGTAATGGACTATAAAAGGTCCTTGTACAAAGTATTTGTTTAGGCTCTCCATCCATCAATGTTCATTAAACTGTACTTGCCAAGGGCCGGTTCATCGGGTTATCACCTAGCCAGTGCAAGGACTCTGTTAACAGCTTACTAACTAAACAGTACAGTATATACTGATCGAACAAGCTGTTCTTAGATGTTCCTTTTCTACAACTGTCCAATCAAGGCCAGGGGACTGGTAGGTGACCAGCTGCTTAACCACGTCAGCTCCAAAAGACGTTCTTTGATATGAGGTGCCATGTTGAACTTCCAGTGACCAGTATGAGAGAGTGAGAGCGATAACATCAAATTTAGCACACCTGCTCCCCATTCACACCTGAGACCTTGTAACACTAAAGAGTCACATGACACCGGGGATGGAAAATGGCTATTTGGGCCCAGTTTGGACATTTTCACTTGGGGGTGTGCTCGCTTTTGTTGCCAGCGATTTGCACATTGGTGGCTGTGTGTTGAGTTGTTTTGAGGGGGCGGCGGGTTTGCACTGTTGACCACTTCAGCCCCGGAGGGATTTACCCCCTTGCTGACCAGAGCATTTTTTGCAATACGGCACTGCATCGCTTTAACCGACAATTGCGTAGTCGTGCGACGTTGCACCCAAACAAAATTGACGTCCTTTTTTCCCCCACAAATAGAGCTTTCTTTCGAAGGTATTTTATCATCTCTGCGGTTTTTAGTTTTTGCGCTATAAACAAAAAAAGAGAGACAATTTGAAAAAAAATCTATATTTTTTACTTTTTGCTATAATAAATATCCCCCAAAAATATATATGTGTATGTATATTATAATATATATGTATATATATTATATACAAGCTGTACACTCACTACTTTACTTTTGTAGCAAAGTGTCGTTTTTTCAGTGTTGTCACAGGAAAAGAGGGGAAAAAAGGGAAGAAAAAGAGTTTCTAGCAAACACATGCTTTAATATGTAACAAAAACATACACATGTTGTAGAAGGAATAAAAAGGAGTGCATTCAGGACACGTAAACCACAAAATCAGTCTCCTAAATACAAATGTCCTAACCAGGAATAAAAAAAAACGTCCTGGATGTCCTGTTTTTACTCTATGTTGAAACGAACTAAATATTGCTATGTATAACTTATCTTAAATGTTATCCTAATTCCAGGCTAACTTGTACAGTAATGGACTATAAAAGGTCCTTGTACAAAGTATTTGTTTAGGCGCTCCCTCCATCAATGTTCATTAAACTGTACTTGCCAAGGGCCGGTTCATCGGGTTATAACCTAGCCAGTGCAAGGACTCTGTTAACAGCTTACTAACTAAACAGTACAGTATATACTGATCGAACAAGCTGTTCTTAGATGTTCCTTTTCTACAACTGTCCAATCAAGGCCAGGGGACTGGTAGGTGACCAACTGCTTAACCACGTCAGCTCCAAAAGACTTTCCCTTCATTCATGACCAGGCCATTTTTTTGCTATTCGGCACTGTACCCATATTAAAATTATACAATTTTTTCCCCACAAATAGAGCTTTCCTTTGGTGGTATTTGATCCCCACTGGGTTTTTTATTTTTTATCATACAAAAGAAAAAAGATTGAACATTTTGAAAAAAAGAACAAAACTATATTTTTTACTTTCTGATATAGAACATATCCAATTAAAAAAAAATCAAATTTTTTAGTGATCAGCGACTTCTAATTGGACTGCAATAGTGAGGCGGGCAATCCATCACTAACTGACGCCGGGGGGTAACTGACTAACACTGACATCTCCACTAACACTAATACAGTGATAATAATATACACTGTCACTGTACTAATGACACTGGCCGGGAAGGGGTTAACATCTAGAGGCGACCAAAGGGTTAGCTGTGTGTCTTACAAGTGTTCATGTGTGTACTGTGTGCTGTTTTCACTATGCAATGTGGCAGTTTTTACTCCCTACAGAGACTAAAAAAACGGCACGTTGCTGCTGTCTGTTGAGAGCCCTGTGTTGTTTACCAACACAGAGCTCTCTTCTGTCATTCGCTCAGCTGATCAGCTGGTTCCGGCAATAAATCTTTGGCCCCGGACCCGATGATTGGCTTGTGCTGTAGCAAATGACAGCACAGCCATGGTGGTGAGCGCACGCGCCCTCTACTTGGAATTGCAAATCATGTATATTTATGTGATTCTGCACAGCCGAGCGGCCCTGTAGCAGTAAAGCTACAGGAGGCAATCGGCAAATGGTTAAAGTGGAACTAGACCATAGGCGTGCGCACAGGGTGTGCCAGGTGTGCCTGGGCACACCCTAATCATGCTGTGCTGCACAGATTCCCCCTGCTGTTTGGCTGCAGAAGAAGGGACTGGGGAATCTCTGTCTTAAAAGTGAGGTATCAGGGGTCTGTTTAGATCTCTGATATCAAACCAAAGCCCCCCAATGGAGCTCCTAAAAAATTGTATATATAAAAATAATAAAATTAATAATAATTAAAATATATTATTAAATAAAATTGTAAAAAATAGAAACATTTAAAAAAAAAGTTATGATAAAAAAATAATAAAAATAAACTACTGACATCAATCTCAACCCTACTGACACGGTCCACTTCTTTACTGATTTTATATATATATATCTATATATATATCTATATATAGATATATATATATAGATATATATATATATATATAAATTTATTACACACACACACGTGTGTGTGTGTTTGAGCTTTGGGTGTACACCCTAATGCCAAGGTCTGCGCACACCTATGAACTAGACATTGAAAGTAAACAAAGTTTAAGAAGTAGGTGTTAATAGTCGAATAGACTCTGTGTGTCTGTTCTACCTTAAACTCTCTTTTCTTGCCTGCTAGCAGTTTTTTTTACAAATTGTACATTGACAGTCGTGCATTCATAGCTTCATTGTACAATTGTGGGGAGGTTATGAGAAATGGCCCTGCCCAAACAGAGTATTGCACTAAACCTGTAGGTAAATATGAGATCCAGAACTTTCACTAAGTGGAAGAGTGGGTTTGATAATAAAGTTAGCAATGCCTCCACCCAGGACAGGGCTTCTGTGAACAGAATAGGTTCCCTTTTTTTTTTTGATTACTAAAAGTTAACAAAAGAACAAAAATGTAAAAAAATATATAATAAATATGTTTTATATTTTAACACAGTTATTGGTATAAAATAATGTAATTGTATCATACAATTATAGTAATAAACAAACTGTTTTATTAGGCTGCATTAATATCTGCAGGCTAAAGACTAACTTTTTGCGAATGAAATTAGCCTGCATGTGATCAATATGTTATAACTGACATTGCAGTCACATGATCAGGAACAACTCTAATGCCGCGTACACACGATCGGAAATTCGGACAGCAAAAGACCGATGAGAGCTTTTGGTCAGAAAATGCGACCGTGTGTATGCTCCATCGGACTTTTGTTGGCCGAATTTCCGCCAGCAAAAGATTGAGAGCATGTTCTCAATTTTCCCAAAGGAAATAGTTTCTATCGGAAATTCCGTTTGTGTGTATGCAATTCCGACGCGCAAAAAAACACGCATGCTCAGAATCAAGTACGAGATGGAGCCGCTCAGTCAGGTAAAATGACCGTTCGTAATGGAGATGGCACATTCGTCACGCTGCAAATTTTTTAATCTTTCTATGCAGTGCATTCTCTTCTTCTTTATAATGCTAGAATAATGAAATTGTTTTGCTGCCCATATTCACACAGAGTTCTCACAAACTGATTTCTTTATTATTTCTCGTGATCTCCTGACTAATCTTTTTTTTAAAGCCAGATCTCCATAATAATGTTCCTTTTTTTATAGTATTTTTTTTTTCATCTAGATCTCCTGTTGTATTTTTTTGTTTTTATTATTTTATAGTCATCTCCATATTTTTCTTATCTCAAGGAGGTTGCTTGGTGTCCCTTGTTAATTTGACATTGTATTTTTGAAATGTACCTGCCCATTCATTAAAAAACTGTCCTATTTGAAGAAAAACACATCGGCAAGTATTTTCATATAAAAAAAATCTCCATTTATTCTGGCTCATAATAACAAAATAAAGAGGGAAGGCAACGCTGGAGAAACAGCTGGAATTTGCGAAGCCTTTGGCCCCCAGGGCAGACATCAACTCTGTGGATAAAAAAATTGGTAGCTTGAGAAGTCCATATAATAGGGGGCACAATCTGGTCCAGGACTCCAGAGATCACGAACAGCAGCAGATGACATGTATGTCCCCAGGCTGTGGTACTACAACAGCTTGTGTTTTCTGTCAGACCAGACTGAACCCAGGTCATCATTTTCTTCTCTTCGCTGCAGCCTTCCCTCCACGCTGCCCTGCAGCCTTCCCTGCAGGCTGTGGAGGTGGACTTGTGGCAGGAGGAGGAGGAGGAGGATGGGCAAGCGTACATAAGTGGACATCATCGATCATTTGCCCTCTCAACCCCTTGTGAATGGCCTCAAAAAAAAATCTTTTCACAGTTGAGGCATTGGCCCTCCTCCATTTTCTGCATATTTGAGGCTAGATAGTAGCCATAGGCCTCTCCAGTGCCGAGAGGGGCTTTCAGGGCATCATTTGCCTCCTTAATGAGGACAAGTGCTGCCTCCTCCACATTCCTCAAATTCCTGGGCCTTTTGGTTGGAAGGCGGAGGGGAGGCACCTGGGATTGGGTGAGGCTGGGCCCAGCCACCTCCTAGCTGACACTAGCCCCTGCCTCCTGACTGACACATTCCAGAGCCTCGTCCTGGCTAAGGTCTTCCTGTTTATGAAAAAGGGACATAGTTTTAGTTTTTGGTTCATCAATCACACACAATTTTCAGCTTTTAACTGTCGCAAATAGAATAAATAGAAAATACTATAATTCTGACCCCAGCATTTTTCAATTTTGTCCCAATCATTTTTGGCCCCTACTGTCTATTGATATGTCAAACACTTTTTGTTAAATTATTCATTTGTTCTCAATAATAACATCTAGTTAACAACAATTATTTTCCCACAAAAAATATGTTTCAATATACTATACCTGGCTCCATCTGGGCTCCTCAATTTCTTCCAGGCTGGAAGGCCCAGGTTGGGGTTGAGGGAAGGGTTGAGGAAATGCTGGATGCAAGGGGGGCCGGAAGAGTCGAAAGTGATTCTCTGGCTTCAATCTGGTCTTCTAGAAAACGCATCCTGCTGTAGTACCACAGACTGGGTACATACACATCTTCTGCTGCTGCTCCTGACCTCATGGACTTATGGACCTTCTGAAGCTCCTTCCTATGCGTGCCTCTCAAGCGACCAATTTTCTTATCCACAAACTCGAGGTCTGTGTTGGGGACCCGAGTCTTCACAAATTCCAGCAGTTTCTCCATCGATGCCTTTCTTGCTGGTTTGTTGCGATATAAGGGGTTTTTCACCTCCCACAAATTGTGCATATCCCTGTATCTGTCTATGAATTTGCTGAGGAAGTCTGGGTCTTTAAATTGTTTCATTTTTGCTGCAAGACAAAAACACTAATATCAGGCTAAACTCTCCTAATCTTATCCCAATATAGGCCTCAATCTAGAATTAGTATAGGCCACTCATGTCCCAAGTTAAAATGTTACCTTTGTTATTACGTTCGTCTCTTCCGTTCCTCCTTCCTCCGCACACAGAACGTAGGTACGACACACACATGTTAGCTTTATATACACTGCGCATGCATGAAACTCCGCCCGCTTCGCCCGCCCCTGACGTTCTTTCTAGAATATTTCCAGCCCCGTGTCTTTCGTCGCAGTGGGAGATGAACATGGCGGAGACACAGCAGGTGCATAATAGCAGTAACGAGTAGGAAAGCCCGGAGCCCAAAATGTCACGATCTCGGAGGAGGAGATTTAAGGCCTCCAATATATCCTTTGTAGAGATGGTGAGATGGTCGACATATTGAAGAGGGTCGATTATGATGGGAAGTATAGACCATACACCAACATTAATGAGAGAAAGGCCAAGATCATGACTAAAGTTATGAAGAGTCTGCGCTGAAATTTTGGGGTACGACGATCCAAGGAGCAATTAAGGAAACGATGGTCGGAACTTAAATTAAGGGAACACGATCAGTACAGAAGGATCAAGAAAGTGCTTCTAAAAAGTAAGTAGTTGTCGTGTGTTACAATTATTATTATTACTTGCATGGTGCGCCATGTGCTTTTCTTTACTCTTGAACAGTTTAATATGGCTACTTTTATGTTCGGGGGCACAGTAATTGGTCATAGTAAACATTGTTCGTTTGCAAACATTTGGTCATGATAATTTGTATTCAAAGAAGTTTAGGACATTGTTGTCTAGATGTGTTTCAGACTAGAATGAATTACAAACTTGATTCAGTGTAATTTAAGGAGAGGAAACTCAGCAGCTGTTTACACATCTGGACTCTGGAGCACTAGTGTGGGACACAAGAACAAACTTTTTAGGGTGACCCACACAGGTGCTCCAATGGATACTTGTGGTGTCTACATGTGTGAAACTTGTCCAAAAAAGGTAAGTATTCCAGCTTTGGTAAGGGAAAAAATAATGTCTTCAGCTTGGAACTCTGCCAAAACAGACAATTGTACCCCACTTCCAAGCAATGTTTCATATTCATATTTCTGGACTCAAATATCTGTGTGCTAAGTATACCTTTTGTTTCATTCTCATAGGGGAGCAAAGACTCGGAAAATATGAGGACACCAAGGACCCCCCCCACCTCCTGAAGAAGGGGAGCAAAGGTCACAACCTGAGGATGTGGGGGAAGGAGATGTGGTGGAGATTGTCACCCCAACAGGTCAGTGTCGGTGTTACCCTGAAAAATCTATATTTAAGATTTTTCATATCTCATAGATATGATGTGGGTTAAATAAGAGTTCTTTTCGACGAAGAGTGAAAGCTTAAAATATAATAACATTTATTAGGAAGCAGTTGAAAGTCTACTTATAAGGCAACAGTCGGACACCACAGATTCAGGTAATAGATGTATGCCTGCATATTTATAATACATAGTGTGTATTTTTATTTTAGGTGATGTTCAGGTTGTGGTACCAAAATCCAGTGATTTCGCCAGTCACAGTGCCCAACGCATGATCCAGGAAATCATGTGTTGTAGTCAGGATTTGGACATTATCAAAGAAAAAACCAAGGAAATTGAACAAAGACTGAAGAACATGATTGATGTACTAGGGAGAATTTAAATCCGAAAAAGATTCCTGGGATTTTTTTTTAATATTTTATCTAAAGTTTTAATACAGTTTAAAAGCCAAATTTGGAAGATGCACACAGTGTGTCAATGTGTGCTATCTACCATCAGGGGATTTCAATGTATGCGTTTTGTGGGTGCAACCCCTTCTTCCCAACTCTAGTAGGTGAGAGGAAGTGGTTGCACCCCCAAAACACGTCCATTGATCCCTCATGATGGGAGATAGCACATGTTGACATTAGGTATGGGATCAGAAAGGAAATCCCCATTTTGACTCACAATTTGTGTGCATTTTCTAAATTTGGCTTTTACAGGAGTGACTTCACCCCATCTGATGAAGGCAAGATCAAGACCTTTTTCACACTATAAAATGTCTGCTATTGCCTTCTTTTTTTGCAATGTTGAACTTTGTAAGTTCCAGAGTTGTGTATGTTATGTTTGTATACATGCCTGTTTCTGTATTTTTTCAGAAATGTCAAGGTAAAACGTTGAAAAAAAAATTTTGTTTTTTTACCGCCAAATGTTTTATAAAACGCACATGTGGGGGTCCTCTGGGGGAATGGCCTCATCACGTGGTCACCCAGATCGAATGCCTCATCTGCGACAAAGACAAATGGCAGTCCTTCCACTTTCTCCTCCGGAGGTGGCAATCCCAAGCCACCACTATCGAGACGTCGATAGAACTCGGTCAGGGCAAAGACTCCACCATCCGACATCCACCCATTCCTCCCCACGTCCACATATAAAAAAATCATATGTCGCCGACACCACCACCATCAACACAATACTATTAAACCCCTTGTAATTATAATAGCATGACCCCGAATGGGGTGGTGGGACGATGTGGACATGCTTCCTATCGATTGCCCCTCCGCAGTTAGGAAAGTCCCACCACTGGGCAAACTGGGATGCCACAGTCTGCCATTCCTGTAGCGTTGAAGGAAACTGTGGATTCAAAGAAGAACAAAAAAATTAGTCATTTTGCGCATAAACATTGCAAGCAGATTAGACACAAACGTTCTTGGCCAACATCAGTATAACATAGATTTTAAGAGGTATTTAAAGGCTAAAATATAAGGGCCACTTATCAGATTCCTCACCCCCTCTGATGGCCCATTGTAAACATTTTAGGGGGGGGGGTATGTTTTGGACAGGTAACCCTCTCCACTTCATTGAGAACTGCATGCATGGAGTGCGCATGCGCGGGACTTCCGGGAAGACGTGCTGAACGGGAGCTCCGTCCCGGCCGAGCCTTCCGCGGTCCCCAGACGCAGCTATCACAAGCGGAACCCCTAAATTTCGATACCCCCGATAGAGGAGTGCCGTGGGCACGTTTCTATATGCAGAGCCGCATCCAGAAACCAACAGTCAGCCGGCATCTTGCCTTCGGCCTGCTCGCCCCCACTACCTCCAAGATGGCGGCCGCGGCCTCCTCTCACAGAGACACAGGAGAAGGAGACTCCATTGCGGACATCCCCGCTGAGGATCATCATACCACCCTCAGGATGGAATCCCCCGTGAGTACTAAATCACCTAAGACTGTATACCCCACCAGCACAGACTCCCTCTTCAACAGAGCCCTGTCTGATATGATTCATATCCCCACAATGCACTCTTCTACCCACCCCTCAGCCACACAGCAGGCTGCCCTCCCTAACTCTCCCCACCAGACAGACATGGCCCAGCTCCTGAACTGTTTCTCAGATATGCTCGCTGCAGGCCTGGCCCAGAATGCCACACAAATAACCACATCTATAAAGGCTGATTTACAGAGCTTGGGGGCACGCATAGATGTGATCGAACAAGCAGTAGACCACACAGTAGCTCGCACTAATCAGAATACGGACTGTATTCAATCGCTGCAAGACCAACTTGACATCGCGCTAGGGAAGATCGACGATTTAGAAAATCGTAATCGGAGATGCAACTTCCGCATAAGAGGTATCCCTGAATCTCTAACTAATGTCCATGAGACAGTGAAGCTTTTCATGCAAGAAATTATCCCGGATATTTCAAGCCATAAACTAGAGATTGACAGAGCCCACAGAGCCCTGCAACCACCCCGGCAGGATGGTCTCCCGAGGGATATAGTGGTTAAACCCCACTATTACGAGACCAAGGAAGAAATTATGAAAAGATCCCGGAATTTGGACAACCTGTCCTTCCAAGGAAACAAGATTCAAGTCTTTGCGGACATCTCCAAGACCACAATTCTAAAGAGGAGAGCATTAAAACCTCTTCTTGAAATCCTCTCACAGAGATCAATCAAGTACCGTTGGTCCTTTCCTTTTCTCCTCCTGTTTCAACACAAAGAAAAATCATACGGCTTCTCTTCATTCCAAGAGGGGGAACACTTACTCCTGCGACTAGGATTCATTTCCCAGGAAGTTTCTACCCAGGAACCCCCATCCAAGCCAAGTTCTTCTAAGAGACCCCCTCCAGGCAGCCCCATCACTCCTATTTGGAACAAACAACAAACGAAGCGCCACCGTGACTCTTTTCCACCCAGATGACTCCCTCTCAGCTGGGCCCTACCAGGCCTGTGTTGACACCCTTCCTCTCCCAGGATTTTCCATTTAACCGAGGGGTAACCGAGTTCACCCTCTCCATCCACGAGATCAGCAGTGTTCCTCCGACCCTCTCCGCTTTGCTCATCTCTGTGATGATGAATGGAGATGGACCTGAGTGGTCTGACATTTTTTTTTTTTTTTTTTTTTTTTTTATTTATGCATATACTCCCATGTCTTCATGATGGACTGTCCTAGTTGTTCTCCTGGGCCCGGATGGCCCCTAGGCTTAGCATCATACTCCAATCCACTATCCCCTCCCTCCCTTCCCTTCCACTTCCCTTTCCCTGTCTCCCTGCTCCATCCATTATTTGAGGGACGATGCCTAATGTATGTCTTGTTCTATTGCTCTTATGCATAGTAGTTGTTTGCTCCTGTTTCCCTTAGAGGGTATGTTACTGTTTTTATTTACGTTTGCCAAAATTTTTCTTCTTTTTTTTTTTTTTTTTTTGTTGTCCAGGTATATATACAAAATGAGTTAACCTTCACATTTTAGAGGTTCCATATCACCCCTAAGATTGGGGACCCGGCGGCCCGGCCGGGCTAGCATTGCCACTCCCTCTGTTGTAAACGAGAGGGAATCTCCCTCTGGTTGCACCAGATATACAACCTCGGCTGAGGTTGTTCCTGTTTTTCCGAGACCCCCCCCCCTTTTTTTTTTTTTTTCTCGGGTCTTGGGTTTGAACTGAACTTAACAGTCCAGTTCCTATTTTTACTAGGCACTTAAGCCTGGTCTTTTTTGAAGTTAGTAGTTTGCTTTCATTAATTATTCTCCCTCTCTTTCCTTATTTTCTTCTTATTCCCCTCTCTTCTTTTCCTTTCACCCTTCATTTATTTCAGGGATGTGCGCAGGAGACCATCATGCTCCAGAATCTTCCGCTGCGGCTTCGAGTTCTCCCTCCCAGTCTCAGATTTACATCAGCAAGGACTCGGGTAGGTCCACACAAAATACACCAGTTTCACTCCTCTTGTGACTATGGCTGATTCTCCTCCTTTACAGAGGGCGCTTAAGATTGCCTCTCATAACACCCAAGGGCTCAATTCCCCCGTCAAACGGCGTAAAGCCTTTCAAAGCTATAACTCTAGGGGTCTAGATATTGTTCTTCTCCAGGAAACCCATTTTCCCTCAAATTACTCTCCTTCCTTCCTACACAATAAATACCCCACTTTTTTCCTCGCAAACGCTTGCGAGAAAAAACGGGGGGTTGCCATCCTAATCTCTAAACAGACACCATTCTCACACGCTTTGACAATTAAAGATAATGATGGGAGATATATATTAGTCAAAGGCTCAATTGAGGGTAACCTCTACACCATCATCTCCTACTATGCACCTAACAAGGGCCAAGCTAAATTCTTCTCCTCCTTACTTGCTGATCTCTCACCCCACTTTGAAGGTAGGGTGATCATGGGCGGGGACTCCAACATCACGTTTGACCAGATTCTCGATAAATCGGACCAGGGGATCCCCCACCTGAAAAAAAACCCCAAACAGAGTCTCCAGATTGCCAGACTTCTTCACTCAGTAGGCCTTATTGATACATGGAGGGAAATCAATCCCTCAACAAGGGATTATACACACTATTCAGCCCCCCACAAAACCTATGCTAGAATCGACCATGTCTTCATGTCAAACTCTGATATACACACTGCCACCCAAGCCTCTATCCAAGATGTTCCGTGGTCTGATCATTCTCTAGTACTTTTAAAATTATCTAACTCGTTATCCCCCCCTGGCTCCCGACTTTGGCGACTAAATGAAAAAATCTTATCTAACCCTGTCCACCGTACTATATTGGAGAAAGACATTAAAGAGTATTTTTTGATTAATGACTCTGAGGACATCTCTCCCAGTACCCTTTGGAACGCCCACAAGGCGGTAATTAGAGGGAAACTGATCCAATTCTCCGCCAAATTAAAACGAGAACGGCAAGCAGATATTTTGAAGCTAGAGAAAGAGTTTAAAGACCTCAGTATTTCTCATAAACGAAATCCCAATCCCATCACCCTCTCTAAACTTGACACTATTAGACTGTCCCTCAACTCAGCCTTGACTTCCAACGCAGACAAACATCTTCACTGGATTAGTGGCAGTCACTATTTGCGTGCGAATAAATTTGGCCCCCAGTTAGCGGCCAAACTTACCCCGAAACATAGGTCTTTTGCCCTACCCAAAATAAAATCTCAGTCAGGCTCATTTACCCAAAATCCCGAAACAATCCTAAAAACATTCCAATCATTTTACGCCAACCTTTATTCTGATAATTGTCTGATTTCCCAACAAAATTTAGACTCATTTCTCGAGAAAATCCCTCTACCAAAAATCTCTGAATCCCATCGCTCCATATTAGAGTCCCCATTTCTTGAAACCGAGATCCGAGCAGTCATAAAAGACCTTAGAAAAGATTCTGCCCCAGGCCCGGATGGATTCTCCAACTATTACTACAAAACCTTCACAGATGCTCTCTCTCCGTATCTGGTTCGTCTCTTCAACTTCTTAAGCAAGTCCTCCCCTCTAGACCCTAATGCTAACCTAGCTTTCATCTCGGTTATTCCTAAACCGGGTAAAGATCCCAGCGAAGTGAGCAACTACAGACCTATTTCATTGATCAATAACGATTTAAAAATTATGACGAAAATTTTATCAAACAGACTCGCTTCTTTTATAGGATCTTACATACATAAGGATCAGGTGGGGTTCATTCCGGGGAGACAGGGTCCGGACCAAATACGGAGAGCAATTAATGCAGTTTCCCTGATGAAGTCTGGATGGGATGGGGGTCCCCCTCAGGGGGGCCTTCTCCTATCCATTGATCTCCAAAAAGCATTTGACACGGTGGCTTGGCCCTACCTCTTCACTATCCTACGTGAATGGGGCTTCGGTCCAAACTTTATTAATATCTTGGTAGCCCTATATCACCAACCTAAAGCACAAGTTAGAATACAAGGACACCTCTCGGACAGATTTACTATACAGAAGGGAACGAGGCAAGGATGCCCTCTCTCCCCTCTTCTTTTCGCAATGGCTATCGAATCTTTAGCCATTGCGATAAGGCAACATCCGGATATTCATGGAGTCCGTTGTGGACAATCTATCCACAAATGCGCTTTATTTGCGGATGATGTCCTCCTGTTCATCACATCCCCCTTAATTTCTATCCCCAACATAATTCAACTGTTACACGACTTTGAACTCGCTTCCGGACTTAAGGTTAATGTCTCCAAATCAGTCGCTCTTAATGTATCCACCCCCCAAGACATTGAAAACAATCTAAAAAATAAATTTCCATTTTCGTGGAACCCCACCTCCATCCCTTATCTCGGCATTAACCTTACATCCAGTATCGACTTAATGTTTAAACATAACTTTCTTCCCATGTTCAAAAAACTCAATGATGACCTGACCCAATGGTCTCTTTATAATCTATCTTGGTTAGGCAAAGTGAACGCGGTCAAAATGACGCTTCTACCTAGGATTTTGTAGCTTTTTCGCTCCCTTCCCATCCCAGTCCCCAAATCGCACATTCAACGCTTACAATCCACCATAATCCGCTTCATTTGGGACAAAAAAGGACATAGATTTTCGAAAGAGGTGCTGTTTAGACCCAGAAAGAAGGGAGGCCTTGGCCTACCTAACCTATGGTGGTACTATCAGGCAGCACAGTTAAGCCAATTCTCCACAATTTACCTCAAGGGTTCCAAACCAGACTGGGTGAGCATGGAACGAGAGGCAACCCCTAACTTTACTTTGGATTATTTACTTTGGAACATCCCTAAAAAACGCCCCCCTATACTAGCTCCTACTTTATCTCATTCAATTAAGTTATGTGACTCCCTCCATAAGCTAAGACCTCTAATATCTACTTGGCACCCACTTACACATATTTTCAGGAACCCCAACTTTCTCCCTGGCTTAGACATTTGAGCCTTCAAATGGTGGCTAGACAAAGGCCTCTACAGAATTGGACAATTCTTTAACTCTAATGGTCCCCTTACTTTGGCATACTGCACTTCTAAACTCGAAATGCCCCCAGCCGAAAAATTTAGGTTTTATCAATTATCACATTTCTTGAACCAGTTATGGAAGAGCGGTGGCAACCATCTCTCAGTAACTCCCTATGAACAATGGTGCGCTTCAGCCTTAGACACAAGGGGAGGTATCTCTCTCATATATTCATCTCTAGCGGAGCCCTCTGAGAAAGCGGCCTACATGGTGAGCTGGGAGCGGGATCTTGGTTTCAGCTGGGATCTGGATGTTTGGCATTCTAACTTTGCCCGATCCTTCAAAGGTATTGTGAACACGTCTCTAAATGAAGCTAGTCTTAAGACTCTTACACGCTGGTACCTGGTACCCTCACGTCTGGCCAAATTTTACCCACAAACGTCACCTCTTTGTTTTAGAGGATGCAATCATACAGGTACGCTTTTACACATTCTATGGGAGTGCCCCAAAATTAGATTGTTCTGGAACAGGATTTTCTCTCTTATCCGTAGAACTTGTGATTGTGCGCTGAAACAAGATCCGACTATTGCTTTACTTAACGGCCCCATCCCTAAAATGTCCAAACATACTCAGAAATTGATTCGGTTTATCCTCTTGGGAGCCAAAATGACTATCACCCGATCCTGGAAGTCACCGAAAGTATCCTTCCGGCTAGCTAAACAAAAAATTTCTTGGATTATGCTGCAAGAAAAGATCTCCAATACTATCCTGGACACCCTAGACAAATTCAAAATCACCTGGGAACCTTGGGCTACTTTCATTGGGTATCCCCTATACGCATGATCGGTAGTTCATGTGTGCAGTCTCTTTTTGGGATGGTCTCCAGTTTCCCTCTCATGGTGGTCTCCTGTGCACCTCCTTCCCTTTATCCTCTATGGTCAGCTCTTTACTTTATCTCACCCCACCTCTTCTGTTTCTTCCCCCTTCTATCTCTCCTCCTTTCACTCTTCAACATCTTATTCTTATCAGTACTGTCTTCTCTGGCTCTCGGTATTCTCTAAGAAACTTTTTTTTATTAACCTAAAGGTTGCTCTCGAGGTGGACCCCAGGGCATTGTTTTTTCATGATACTCAAGCACAGTATTTACCAGCTCTGGTTCACCGACTTCAGTCCAATCTGCACTGAGAGCTCAATCCACTAGGATGTTTCTTTGACAAATTATTGATTGTTTCAATATGGTTTCATGGTGTTATTTAACTATCTTATAGATTCAAGCTCCTTTTTCCCCTTTTATTTTTTATTATTTTCTCTCCTTAGCATATTATCACATTGTGTAGTGATGCGGGCTTGGGGATTCCCAGTTCGCCAGAGCAGTTAGTTCCCGGATGGGGCTCTGGTGGTGAGAATACCTGAGACCATAGTGTCGGTATACTTAATAAGAAATAGGGTTTTGACATATTGATGTAGTCATTCATTAGAATCGCTGTACTAATAACACACCATGTATTCGTTGAGCATTTTGCTCTCTTTTCTGTTTGATGTATTACTTTAATGCTTCAATAAACTTTATTTTCAACTCAAAAAAAAACAAAAAAAAACAAAAAAAACAAAACAAAAAGAGAACTGCATGCATAAATAATGTGTTTTACTTTGACCAGCCCCTCCTTACTTATACTATTGGCAGCCCACTGGACAGGTAAGACGTGTCATAATACAAATATATAAATACACACTGTACAAATTGAAGCACATTTTTACATTCTGCAATTACCTATCAAGATAATAATAGGATAACAAAACTTTAAACAGTACCATTTGAAAATATTCTAGCAGGCCCTTTCACTACATGCTTTGGTGAATTCATCTATAAATATGACCACAAAAGACGTAGGTATAGTGTGTATGGGTTTGGCAAAGTCAGCAGATAGAGGATTGGTATCGGTTGATTTAGCGGTTGGGGGGGAGGGAGGGTTCCAAATGATTTTGGGCCACAAAAAAAAAGCCTCTGGTACTCTGCATGCATTTAAGCACACAAATAACATTTGGACACATTTTAGGGGGTGTTTAGGGTAAAGCACTACAATGGAGCTGACAAAATACATTGACTAGGCTAGGTGGATATGCACCCAGGATAGCATGCTGGAGAGGTTAGTGAAGGCAAATATGCATGTAGGCCAAAAAAATAAATTTTTAAGCTTCCAGCATACATGAGGACAAAGGGGACATTCACAGCATTTTACAATCATGGTATTTAGGGAATGATGGAAGAAATACTATACAATACATTAGCATACATTAAATACATAGAATGTGATGTTAAAGGAGAAAACTTACCCTAATATAGTCCTTCTGCAGGACCTGAATAATAGCAGAACAGGTCTCTGGGATAATGATCCCCAGAGCCTGGGGGAGATGCCTGTCGAGAAATTGAGGTCCTGTAGACTTCTCCCAGTCACCAAGTACCGCAATGTGGCGACTAGTCTCTGCTCGAGAGTGATGGCTTGCCGCATGCAGGTGTCCTGCCTGCTGATATAAGGGGACAGCAAAGCCAACAAATGGTGAAAAATGGGGTCCGTCATTCGGAGATAATTCCTGAAATCATCAGGGTTATTCTCCTGGATCTCCCTCAACAAAGGCATATGAGAGAATTGGTCACGCTGGAGCAACCAATTCTTGGTCCATAAACTCCTCCTCACCCTTTTCATGAACTGGGCTTGGGTCAAAGTAAGAACCCCAACACCAAGCCCTCGCACAGCACGAATTCTATGACGAGTACGTACCCGCAACATGGCTTCAAAACGGTCGACTGGTCAGAAGAGCGAGCTGAAAATCAGTAACGAGCGGACAAGAACGCACTGAAAAACAGATACGAACTGACTTCACGCACTGAAAAGCAGATACAAACCCACAAGCACAAACTGAACAGCAGTAAAACGATCTGAAAAAGCACGAGTCTGAAATCCTCTCTCACCAAACTTCTACTAACACAAGATAAACACAAGATTAGCAGAAGGAGCCCAAAGGGTGGCGCGCTGGTTATTTAACTTCCCTTTTCTAGTCCCGTCGTACGTGTTGTACATCACCGCGTTCTGGACGGTCGGACTTTGGTGTGACCGTGTGTACACAAGACAAGCTTGAGTGAAATTCCGTCGGAAAAACCATCATAGCTTTTAGCTTTTTCCGATGAGAATTATGATCGTGTGTACGTGGCATGTTCCCAATCATTAGTGGGGACTGAAGCTCTCAGCTGTGTGCAGTGTTGGTTGCCAGCGTTCATAGACTAAAGTTCCCTCTCCCTCAGCAGCAATTTGCTATGCTTTTTCTTATTCACAATCTCGCCGTCCAAGAAATCACTGAACATTCTGGATATACTCAATATGCCCTGATTTGGAATTATCAGAATTTTCCCAAACTGTCCAATTGGAGAAATTTGGGAGCTGAAAGCAGGCTGGCAATCTATCCAATAACTGATAAATGAAGAACGACATTTTACTTTCTTTACAGTCTTTATTAGAACAATTTCAGTTACCTAAACAATAATTTTTCCAATATTTGCAGCTCCGTCATGCCTTACAGGTGCAATCTTGCACTGTTCCCTTGAAGTATAATCCATCCTGAGTGCTAACTATGGTTGCATCAGCAACACTGACAAAGAAAGGTCTCATTGGGAATCTTTATTCCACACTTATGACTGCTAATAGTGCCAGAGTCCGTTTGAGGTATGACGAGAGCTGGAAACGAGATTTGGGCCCTTTGGATGAGTTTATCCATTGCCAGTTTAATTCAAATTTTTAAAAATCTAATTTTATGACATTCTATTTGTGTTAATACATTTAGATGTGTTTCTGGAGCTTTTTTGTTTTTTTGTAATGCTATGATATATGACTTGATTTTGTGTACTGGCATATGGGGCTGAATTGACATACTTTGTTAATTATCTTGCATGTTTTAGTGAGATATGTATATGGCGCGTAACCGCGTATTGTTTTTTGTGTTTTTCGTTTTTCTTTCTTTTTCTTTTGTATTGTTTTGTATGTTACACTAAAAAAACAAAAACAAAAAAAAAAAACAGTTCAAAGCACGAAAAAAAAAAATTCTCTCTGCACCGGCGTTAATTTCTAAATATTAATCTCTAAGGGATTGAAGGTGGAATACACTTGTGCTCAATACAAAAATGAATCAAGTTGTGTGCCTCCTCACTAGAGAGATGAGCTCAGATATGTTTGGATCCTAGTCTGTACCCACCAACGCGAGTGCGCCAGGAAGCTGTTGCCCGTACTGGGCCAATCATATGCAGCCGAGCCATTCTCTTTCCCACCATCGCATGTGTAGACTGTGGATGTGTAGACATGCGGCTGTGGGATGGGAATGCCTCAGCTCATTGGCCCATTACAGTGACAGCTTCCTGGCCAGCTTACTCAGATGAGTTCAGGCTAGGCTAGGGATAAACTCAGGCTGATCTAAACACGTCTGAGTTTATCCCTACTCCTCATCTATTTATGGTGATATAACTCAGAAAGTATTAAACATCCAGGCAAATCGGATTTTCATGAACATTTTCCCCAGTGTAGCATTCATTGAATCATGTATATCAATCTGCCTCTGAAGAAATGTAAATTTTAACATTCCTACAGTCTTACTATATTTAGAGCCAATCTGGTTGAAAGCCAAAGAACCCACCTTTGTATGTATTTCTTATGCCGCGTACGCACGACCATTTTTTCTGTCAGAATAAACTCTGACTTTTTTTATGACGGAGTTCCGGCGGAGTTCCGCTAAAACGGACTTGCGTACACACGATCACACCAAAGTCCGATCGTTTAGAAGGCGGTGATGTACAACACATACGACGGGACTAGAAAAAGGAAGTTAAATAGCCAGTAGCCAATAGCTGTCCTTGCGTCGTTTTTGGTCCGTCGGAATAGCATACAGACGAACGGTTTTCCCGATAGGAATTGATTCCGTCGGAAAGATTTAAAACATGTTCAGGCTAGGATCCAAACATGCCTGAGCTCATCCCTTTTCACCCAGGCAACTAGGATTTTCAGGGGCTCAAAATGTCATTTTCCCCAGTGTGGCATTCATTAAAACCTTCACATCAATCTGCCTCTAAAGAAACATACATCTTAACATTCCTACAGTTGTATCATATTTAGAGCCATTCCGGTTGAAAGCCAATTGACCCACCTTTGTATGTATTTTTTAGTGCAGGAGATTGGATGCCAGCACACTCCATGCAACTAATACCCCTAGTGAGAATTGAACCAGGTATCCTGTCACTTAAAGATCACAGTGCTGGCTTGAATGTAGAAGCTTAGATGTACATAGAACTATTGGCCTTGCCATCCGCGGGATCAGCAACTAGGAGGGTTGCAGAAGAGAGAATGACAATAGTATAACATTTTTGCATGTGACCAATAAGTTATTATAGTTATATAATCATCATGAGGATCACACAGGGTCAGTCCTTGCGAGAGGTCCACAGTGATCACCTTTATACATGGGGTTTCTTGTATTTGGTATTGCACCTATAAAAGAACGCTGTTATGTGTTTTACTTAAAAACTAGAAATTTTTATAAGCTATTACATTCTCTAAGATAAAAAAAAACTCAACAGTTATTAAGATCATAATATTTCATACTTAGCTCCTAAAACATTATGCACAGATGCCAACTACTTCCAAATTCCAAAACCGGGCAAAACTGTTTACACAGCACTCGGCTATAAACACCCACCCATGAATGTAATTCATCAGTTCCGCTGATCCATAGCTTGGATGCCATCACAATCCAATTTTTGTGCAGAGCTATGAAAGGAGCAGGTTGGCTTCGGGGCAGCCATGAAAATTCTGAGAATTGCAGAACTCCATTTACAGACTAGTCATTATAACCACAACTGTGTCCTACACATAGTACTGACAGTCATGAATACTCCAACAGATGGAAAGGAATATCCTGTGCAATTTGTTACAGAGCAAATAATGTTTATATACTGAAGCACTAGAATGCTTAACAAAGATGTGCTTATAAATCAGCGGGCAAGAGAATACAGTGCCAAATACTCAGGAGTCAAAATATTGAAAAAAGCATGTGAGACGATATACATCCCTAATTTTTCGCCAGGAGCAAAGGAGTGGCTCTGTGGCTATGTGCAGTAATTGCACAGCATGGAAACAGAAAGACTTCCTATATACTTCAGTTTAGAGATAGTTCTCTCTTTGTCTGTTATAATAAAATAGACGCTGAGTAGAGAGCTAGCTAAATATATGTGCGTTAGTAAAAGACAGTCAGAGTTGTGCTGGAAATACCCATACTGCTTTTATGCAGGACACTTTTGGTTACCTATATAGCTCAACGAGCTATGCCTGTATGACCAGGAATGATGGCAGTCACGTAAAGCCATACCAATGGATGGCTAAACCATGACACCATTAAGTAGAGTAAGTGAAACCTCAAAACTATGATGGGTTACAGTTACAAGTGGCATTTCTGTTCAAATTGTAAAGTCCTATTCAAGGCGAACATGTGCTTTGCCTATGCATATTCGCCTTTAGAATTAAGAGATGACCAATGTTAGAATGGCTATTTCCCAACATTATCATAGATTAGTTCTATCATAGATAGAAGTGTTTGGCTTGGCTTAACATTCTACTTCTTGTGAATGAGGTGAAGAGGTGGCAGGAGATGGAATTGGCAAATCCTGCAACTGAGTAAAGGTTATCCTTTAAAGAGACCCTTTCACCAACCTAAAAAACTACATGTAAAAGCACATAAAAATTGACTATATGCTTACTTGCAGTGTTTTCCTTTTCCATCTATATATATATTTATTTACTTGAAATGTGCCTTTAACCCTTGGTGCTGACCGTCCTCCCGGTCCTTTAAGAGTACTAAAAGCTCTGAGGCAGAGGCGAGCATTCTGGTCATGTGGCCACTGTGATTGGCTGTCACAGTGGTCACATGATCAGAAAGCTCCCGATCACAAGTATGCATCGGGAGCTTACCGATCCCAGCCGGCTACCGTGCTGGGAGCGTGCAGGAAGCGTGCTCTCACCACAGTAAGTTGTTTACACAGGGCCACATATATGCATCCACTCGTCGTTAAGACCCACCCGAGAGGCCACATATATGTGAACTGCCAGCGCCAAGAGCCTAAAATAACTGGAAAATTTGACATCTTCAAGACAGTCAATTCACTAGCACAGCACTAGTGTCTAATTACTGTTTGATCTCTACTCTCCCTTCTCCTACATAAGATTTTATGTAGCTTCCAGGGGAGGAGGTAAGGGGAATACGATAGTTCTGAGTCTTCTGAGGCTGCTGACATCACATACAATATGGTGGTGCCCAGCAGCAGTCTCAGGACTTTTGGAAGTTTACACAAGGGGACTTTTTAAATGTAAAAAACAGGCATACAATAATTTAAATGTACATTGCATGGTAAGATTTGTATTGAAGGTAATGGTATGAGTAGATAATATAATTACAGTTCTGCAGAATTGTCCCTAGCGGGCAGGGAACATGATAATTGTTTTCAGACTTAATTTGCAACTTAAACCTGGACCATCTGCACTATTTAAACAGTAAACATTAAATCATTTATTATTGCATGGAAACCTCTGACATGTGGTCACAACTTAAAGGAGCAGTAATCTAAATGTCTTCTGTTCTCCATAATGTTGCAGTTTGTCACTAGATGGCTAGAAGAACACAGCTTTAAAAATCATAGTTTTACATCAACAAAGCAAAAGTTAGGTAGCCTACCAAACTGGATTTTCAAGATGTCCTACTCAACTCTAATAGAGATATTTAAATCAACTGAAAAAGCTGAAGGCAGAAAATGCAATGAGTAACCAAAAAAACAGTCTTCATCTGACAAGCAGCATTTAAAAGGGTCACTTTTTAGGGAACAGGAGGGAATCCAACGACATTCTTACCCAGCAAACATCTGGCAGACTAATTTGGCACAGCCGTGAAGAAGTCTTCTAAGAAATTATCCTATAGAGTGTTTTGCAACTAGGATATCATTCTTGCAAAAAAGCAACAAGTACAAAGGACAGCAATTTGCAAGGGACTATAAAGCATGAGCAACAACTCGAGGCAGAAGGCCTTCTGGAGTGTGGACTCTAGGGAATCACTGCTACCATGAGTTTGCAGCAAATCCCTGATGTGATAATAGTGAGGTTTGCTGAACCCTAAACTATGTGGAGAGAATGTGTGTGTGTGTGTGGGGGGGGGGGGGGGGGTACTATACGATGCCACCCTCATTTGCTCCAAAATCCTCATGTTGGTAACATAAAAGGATATCATGTCTGTTCTAGGCCTTTTAATGGAAGGGGACACATTTGGTACGCCACAGTCCAATCCAATGCGCCTTTGACCGAAAGCAGACAAGTTGGAAGGTATAGAGGACATCATACATTTTCACCAGCCCAGGGTCTTCAAAAGACTCTTACTGAGGCCCTGCCATACATGGTCAGGGCCTAAACAGTCTACACTTTGAGAAATGCACATCTGTCAGACTGGAGGTAATGGCCTATATTGACCTAGAGGGGAAACTTTCATACATCTCAAACTCTCAACTTGCATTCACATTCCACAACTCCTACAGCGATGGAGTTATCCTCCCAAAAAGTGACAAGCTATTGTATAAGAAGAGAACAATCTGTTAAACACCAAACGCTACATTAATTTACAAGGTCCAGATAAAACACTTTACTATCTAAGATAAATATACATTTAATCTATATCATATTTGGTATTGAACATATAGTAGTTTCATTCTACTACAGTGCCTTGAAAAAGTATTCATACCCCTTGAAATTTTCCACATTTTGTCATGTTACAGGAAAAAACGTAAATGTATTTTATTGTGATTTTATGTGATAGACCAACACAAAATGGCACATATTTGTGAAGTGTTATGCCCCATACACACGAGCGGATTTTCCGTCGGAAAAAACTTGGATGGTTTTTCCGATGGAATTCCGCTCAAGCTTGCCTTGCATACACAGTCACACAAAAGTTGGGTACCAAAGGTGTAGCGCTTAAATATGAAGCAAAATACAACAATGAAATGTAAAACAGATGGGAAATAAACCCCAATGATCACTAATAAAAGCAAAAATACAAATACAAATAAACCCAGTGACTGGTGATAGGTGTCCAAAAAAGTCCAAGTGAGCAAAGTAAAAAATGAATAATGAAACAATGTTAGGGACACATATGTTCTAAATAACATAAATATGAGTCTGAAAACTTTGTGTAGAAATCATGACAATAAACTCGGTGTGAACTTGAAGTGAAGAGTGCCACCACCAAACTTAGGTAGGCTCCAACAGGAACTCGCAGCTGTACTCAAGATGGGTGGTAGTGATGGTATTTCTCATAGAGTTGGTTACCAGATAATCGTGGATATGACAGATGAATTCTGTTGATCATCTCCTGCTTGTCAGTCTGCTTGACTGACAAGCAGGAGATGATCAAGAGAATTGATCTGTCATATCCACGATTACCTGGTTACCAACTCTATGAGAAATACCATCACTACCACCCATCTTGAGGACAGCTGCGAGTTCCTGTTGGAGCCTTCAGAGGATCCCAGTGTCCAGTTCCATTTGTTGTACATACAACACAAGCTCGTTTGACCCACAGAACATATGTTCTTGTGTGTTCAAATGCTCCGGTGGGCCTCACTTTGACTTTTTTGGACACCTATCACCAGTCACTGGGTTTATTTGTATTTGTATTTTTGCTTTTATTAGTGATCATTGGGGTTTATTTCCCATCTGTTTTACATTTCATTGTTGTATTTTGCTCCATATTTAAGCACTACACCTTTGGTGCCCACTTTAATTGCACTTATCTATATCTATATACACACGGTCATGCAAAAGTTCGCTGAACTTTCGACTGTCAAGAACGCGGTGATGTACAACACTACCACGAGCCGAGAAAATTAAATTCAATGCTTCCAAGCATGCGTCGAATTGTATTTGCATTTTCGCATAGGAACTTTTCCCGACCGAAAAATAAAGAACATGCTCTCAATCTTTTGATCGTATTCCACCAGCAAAAGACCGATGGAGCATACACACGGTCGCATTTTCCGACAAAAAGCTCTCATCTGGAGGTTTTGCTGGCGGAATTTCCGATCGTGTGTACACGGCATAAGGAAAAAAATAAATGGTTTTCAAAATTATTTAAAATAAAAATCTGAAAAGTGTTGCGTGCATTTCTATCCCCCTGAGTCAATGCTTTGTAGAACCACCTTTCGCTGCAATTACAGCTGCAAGTCTTAGGAGGCGAAACGCGTCGGGATCCATGACTACACCCCACCACTATCTACTGCGCCTGTTTTTTATAATTTTTATGCCGGTTTTTATTTATTTTGGGCCGAGTTTTTACCGCCCCCCGCTTGTAAAAATACTTTTTTCGGAGTATACTCCTCAAATAAAGTGCTTTTATGCTCCCTGCAAATCAAAGGATTTACACTATGTGGAGTTTTTTTTCCCCTTCTTTTTATTTACACATATGATGTTGCTCTGAGGAAATGGTGATCCTGTGACCGGAATCATATCCTGGGGACCCCAGACTCTAAATCGGTGCTTCCCATGAGGACTGCTGACAAGATGGTTTACAAGTTCTCCCACCAACCTCTATCCCACACCGTTTAACGGTATAGGCTCGTTTGACTCACCGCCACGGCCTGTGAGTCCACCGGATCTGGTAAGGGCATTCTTTTGCTTTCCTCTCTCTCCTGGTGGGAATTGTCCATTTGAGCCGAGATTCAGCCCATTGGTCGTGACCTTTCCTAATAATCCTCAGATCATTTCCTGAGAAGACAGCTTACATCCAGCTACCTGTAGGACTAAATGGGACTGTCCGATTTTGTCATCTAGAGACTTTTCGTACCCCCATGTTTGCCCCCTTTTTTTCCCCTAGAGATATTGACGTCCTTGTATTTGTCGGCCACCTCCATTGAAGTCTGGTTCTGTGGATTAACATATTCAGCTTCTTTAGATATTTTGCACCGTTATTGGCTTTACCCTGCATGTTTGATTGTCTCCCTCTTTTTTCTTCATTTTATTTTTTTCACTGTGTCCTTGTTGGTTAAACACACACTGTGTTCCCACCTGTAGTATGTATACCATTTAGTACATATATTTTTATATATCTTTATTTTATCACACTAAAGGTATTTTGATTTTCCCTCAATCCACTGTATCTACCTGTCAAACAACAGGAGTCTCATTATCTATTAGCGCCACACTTTTCTATTTTAAGTTTCACTTGCAACGGTCATATTGCTGTGTTGGCTGCTTCATCCCCACCTGAGAGCTGGCGCAATTATTTACATCCTTTTTATATCCACGATTACCTGGTTACCAACTCTATGAGAAATACCATCACTACCACCCATCTTGAGGACAGCTGCGAGTTCCTGTTGGAGCCTTCAGAGGATCCCAGTGTCCAGTTCCATTTGTTGTACATACAACACAAGCTCGTTTGACCCACAGAACATATGTTCTTGTGTGTTCAAATGCTCCGGTGGGCCTCACTTTGACTTTTTTGGACACCTATCACCAGTCACTGGGTTTATTTGTATTTGTATTTTTGCTTTTATTAGTGATCATTGGGGTTTATTTCCCATCTGTTTTACATTTCATTGTTGTATTTTGCTCCATATTTAAGCACTACACCTTTGGTGCCCACTTTAATTGCACTTATCTATATCTATATACACACGGTCATGCAAAAGTTCGCTGAACTTTCGACTGTCAAGAACGCGGTGATGTACAACACTACCACGAGCCGAGAAAATTAAATTCAATGCTTCCAAGCATGCGTCGAATTGTATTTGCATTTTCGCATAGGAACTTTTCCCGACCGAAAAATAAAGAACATGCTCTCAATCTTTTGATCGTATTCCACCAGCAAAAGACCGATGGAGCATACACACGGTCGCATTTTCCGACAAAAAGCTCTCATCTGGAGGTTTTGCTGGCGGAATTTCCGATCGTGTGTACACGGCATAAGGAAAAAAATAAATGGTTTTCAAAATTATTTAAAATAAAAATCTGAAAAGTGTTGCGTGCATTTCTATCCCCCTGAGTCAATGCTTTGTAGAACCACCTTTCGCTGCAATTACAGCTGCAAGTCTTTTTGGGTAGGTCTCTACCAGCTTTACACATCTAGAGAGTGACATTTTTGTCCATTCTTTTTTGCAAAACAGCTCAAGCTCTGTCAGATTGGATGGAGAGCGTCTGAACAGCAATTTTCAAGTCTTGCCACAGATTCTCATTTGGATTTAGGTCTGGACTTTGACTGGGCCATTCTAACACATAAATATGTTTTGATATAAACCATTCCATTGTAGCTCTGGCTGTATGTTTAACAAAAGAGACAGTTTCACCACGTCAGATCCACTATATACCGGAGAGTATTATTGTGTTGTCACACTATTCATGTAAATTGTTGGGTATTTTTTTTTCCGTTTTTTTCTCATTTTTGTATGTACTTTTTGTATAAAAATTTGGATGTTTTTAATCATCGATCATCTTTATGATCAAATATTTTTATGTATATTTAATAAAATTGACTTTTTTGCATTATCCAAGTGTATGTTGCCTTTAAAGTCCCAATGAAGGGGGACTTCTCTTTTTCTCAACTGGCTGTATGTTTAGGGCCGTTGTCCTGCTGGAAGGTGAACCTCCACCCCAGTCTCAAGACTTTTGCAGACTCTTGAGACTTCTAAGATTTCCCTGTAATTGGCTCCATCCATCTTCCCATGTACACTGATTAGCTTCCTGCCTCTGCTGAAGAAAAGCATCCCCACAACATGATGCTGCCACCACCACATTTCACAGTGGGGATGGTGTGTTCAGGGTGATGTGCAGTGTTAGTTTTCTGCCACACATTGCGTTTTGCTTTTAGGCCAAAAAGTTCAATTTTGGTCTCATTTGACCACAGCACCTTCTTCCACATGTTTGCTGTGTCCCAATATGGCTTCTTGCAAACTGCAAACGGGGCTTCTTATGGATTTCTTTCAAAAATTGCTTCTTCTTGCTATGCCTCCATAAAGGCCAGATTTGCGGAGTGCACGACTGATAGATGTCCTGTGAACAGATTCCCCCCAGAACAGAACTCCCACCTGAGCTGTGGATCTCTTCAGCTTCTCCAGAGATGCCATGGGCCTCTTGACTGCTCCTCTGATTAATGCTATCCTTGCCCAGCCTGTCCATTTTGGTGGACGCCCATGTCTTGGTAGTTTTGCAGCTGTGCCATACTCTATGTTTTTGGATGATGGATTGAACAGTGCTCTGTGAGATGTTCAAAGCTTGTTTTTTTTTTTAACCTAATCCTTCTTTAATTCTCCACAACTTTATTCCTGACCTGTCTGGTGTGTTCCTTGGCCTTCACGATGCTGTATGTTCACTAAGGTTCTCTAACAAACCTCTGAGGGCTTCACAGAACAGCTGTATTTATACTGAGATTAAATTACACACAGGTGGAGTCTATTTACTAATTAGGTGACTTGTGAAGGCAATTGGTTCCACTAGATTTTAGTTAGGAGTTTAAGAGTAAAAGGGGCTGAATACAAATGCAAGCCATACTTTTCAGATATTTGTAAAAAAAATTGAAAACCTTTTACCATTTTCCTTCCACTTCACAATTATGTGCCACTTTGTGTTGGTCTATCACATAAAATTCCAATAAAATACATTTACGGTTTTGGTTGTAACATGAAAAAATGTGGAAAATTTCAAGGGGTATGAATACTTCTTCAAGGCACTGTAAATACAATGATAATTTGCAGAATAGGAAACCTTGTCATGTGGAAATGCCGATTTGCCCAGGATAGTTGGCATTAACGGTGTGTCTGCTAGGTTTCACAGTATCGAACCACTCCAGCACACCTAACATACCCCACAGACCATGACTGGGGGGGGGGGGGGCAATCCGTTTTTGTAATGCCCTCTACAGGGTTCAGTAAAAGCTGTTGCATTTTGCAGCTGAAGCTCTCATTTACCATTGAAACTACGGAAAGTTATGTTTCTGAGGGCCAGTGACTCTACTGCATCAGAATGGACATACTCTACAAGCAATACGAACTCTGCACTGAACCAAAGACCAGGTCCTACTATTTTACTGTCGCTTTTTCTAACTACAGATTAAAGAGCTTCATCTTTTTGCTACGAGCATATAAACTTTTATTTTCCTTTCTGGGCCTGGAAGCGAGTGATACAGACAGATAGGTCAAAATTACAGCAGCAGATCCTGTGAACAGTGTGTTTTTTTGTTTACACAAGTGGTGTAGGCTACTTATTTGTGTATGTGTCTGTAAAGGGCTAACTTCTCAGTCAACCTGCCCCATTGATGATCACTCTTAGTCAGTTTGCACTTAGATTGTTGTCCTGAAAACTAGGAAATCTCTGGTGAGGCTGAGAGGCATAATGGTCACACCCAAGATTCACAATTTTTGGCCAAAAATGTTCACTGCCATATATAGGGAACAGCCTATAATGCAGTGCACAACCTTTGCCCCCTGGTCACAAGAACCAATAATGTGAAGTACTAGGTAACCTAGCACTATTTCTATTAAAAAAAAAAAACACAAGCTCACAGCAGCCATATATTCAATGTGTGTTGAAGCTGTTAGGAGCATCTGACAATTCTGTGTAGGGAGAACTACTTTTTGTTGGTATTGTTATTTGACATTGGTACATGTTCTGTATGGCAGGGCCTGGCTTCTCATACCATTTGTTTGACATTAGTTTTCCTATTACTCCTACAAATGGACAGGATTGAAAAACAAAAATGTTCCCCCTTAGATTCCAATGTAGTTTGCCAAAGTATGCAAACTTAACTTCAAGCAAGATATGCAAACCTGTTTCTGAACTGAACCCAGACATATTTACTCATCCACAGCTGACACCAAATCTAAAAAAATTGGTTAAAATAATACACCTACATGTCAGAAGACACATTGGAAAGAAGTACACATATGTCTTCTATGAAGCATGGTGGTGGCTTATGGTCATGATCTGGTCAAGAATGATAGAACAATGGAAGACTAAATACAACCTTAGCTGGATTCTCTCTTTGGAAAACCCATATTGCTTTTGGAAAATTTTTAGTTATTTACTAAAACTGGAGAGTGCAATATATGGTGCAGTACTGGTGCATAGTAAACAATTAGCTATTATTGCCAAAGCTTGACTGAGCAAGCTGATTGGAAGCTGATTGGCTACCATGCACAGCTGCACCAGATTCTGAGTGCTCCAGTTTTAGTAAATCTCCCCCTATGTGTCATAGTAGAACCCTGTATTAAATGTTTAAATGTTAAATATTTGATATGAATAATAAAACAAAGTTTTTTTTTTCTTTTTTTTTACATCAGTATAAAACCTAAATACATTTAAATTGAATACAAAGTATTATATAGTTTCACTGGAAAATAGATCTAAATCCAGTTAGGGTTGAGATCTACTTGAAGACCTGCATTTAGCAGACTTTTGCACCCAGAACAGTTATGGCAATGGCCCACTGGTAATCCTGGCAGCAACATTATATGGGGAAGAGAAATACTCTAGCGTTTCAATGTGCCGCTCCCTCACTGGTGGAATGAACTAGAAGAGCTAGAAGAGACGTTGGGGTCATGACACATTAATGATCACCATATGGGGAAGATAAATGCATACTGTTTCAATGAGTTGCTCCATCACTGATGACATTCTGCAGTGTTTCTGTCAGATGTTAAATGTTCACGTAGCCAGCAATGGAGTAATACAAGGAAACAAGAATTTTCTCTTCACTGTTTAGCAATCCCATTGCTGGATAGTTCATTCCAGCATCAAGATGGTCAGTGGGCCATTGGTCTAACAGTATACGATTGACTATAGGTACACTGGCATAAAACCCAACCATCAGGAAATTGCTAGATTTTATTTTATTCCCCTGAATATAGGCATGGTGATATTTCAAGTCTGCAAATTGTTGAGCTACCCACATAGGAACCGCTGCAATTAACAGTTTTTTTTCCAAGGTTAGTGCAGAGGCAACGAGGCACACAATAAAAGTTCAATCAACTTGGCTCAGTAATCAGTCTAGGGCATGTCTTTTTAGGATTTTTATTCCTGGTGAACTTGGATGAATAGGGTGATATGGGATACTCCAAATTCCCTGAATACTTACAGGAAGACACTTCACCTTGCTAAGTCTCTCTGAGCAACCTCTATGCAGGACACAAGTACATATGGCAGAACTAGGCTCCTTTTTAGAAGCTATCCTAGTCTGGAATACTACTAGCTTCTCCGCCCAAAGGATACAGCACCCATTCACTAGAACCCTGAGCTCAGGTCAGTACTCACAATGTCACAGGATCACCGGATGCCTCCTTTCAGTATCCACCAGACACTCTTCAGTGAGTGAGAGGTGAATGCTCACAATGCCACAAGACAGCTAGATCCTTAACAACTTCCATCAGGCACTCTTCAGTGAGGTCAGATCAAAGTCCTAGGGTGAGGGTCTCCTTGATTAGCTTCAAAAATGGATCACTGGAAGTAGGCCCCCCAACTATGCCACAGCTGCGTCCTCGATGAATAATCAGCTGGGATCAGGAAAGCTGCTGCAGATGGGGGTAGCCAACTCCACCCAAATGGAAAAAGAGCCCTGCTGCTCTAAATCTCAGACTATTTATATGCCTCTCCAGTAACTTTCTGGGTACACCTCTCCAGGAATTGGCTGGAGCACAATAAATATTCTGGCTGCCCATTTGCCTTGCTCAACCCTCATTTTTCCAGAAACATCTGGAAGACAGTTGAGAGTAATAAAACCTGCAAGTTATGAAATCAGGAACAACCAAAAGCAATTAACAACTATTCGACTGAGTAAAGAAAAGCCAAAAAGAACTAAATTTGCCTAACATCCTAGCAATTTAACTATGTTATGCTATGAATGCTATACAAATAATCAAACAAACAATTCACAAAACAAGATTGCCTGGTTTCCTGAATGTGCAGTTTCTCTGCAGATCAGGAAAATCTACATACAAACACTCTGGAGAAACAAAAAGTGATGTATCAGCATTTTTCCTAAATTGACGGTCCCTGCTGGTCACCTCAAAAACCTGACCTCAACATAACTGAAGCAGCATGGGACTACTTGTACAGGGAGATGAACAAAAAGCAACCAAAGAAAAAAACAAATTTATGTCAAGTCCTGCAAGAATGGAGAATTTACCACATTGTGAAAAAAATGACACAGCAGTGTATCAAAAGACAGGCCACACAAAACATTGACTTATTTGAAAAACACAAACTACTGTTGTTTACTTTTAAAGTGATTGCAAAGTCTCGTTTTTTTCCCCTATAAAAACAACAAACATGTTATACACCCAAGCCGAGTCACGGCTCCCTGTGTCCATACAGGCACGAAGCCCCGACCCGGACCCGTCCTCTCTCTCTCCTGATTGGCTGACTGACTTTGATTGACAGCAGCCAATGGCGCCTCTGCCATGTCTCAGCCAATCAGGAGGGAGAATCTCTAATATTGAAATGCTTATTTTAATATTAAATTGTGTTTCTATTTTCTTTTGGTATCCAAAATATATCAATTATTAAAGCAGATCTTCACTGCATATGAGTGGAGATATTAGTGGAGAAAACCCCTCCTCCTCTCCTCCCTTCCTGAAGACTCCTGGGATGTATGACTTCATTTGTCTAAGTAAGAAGCAAAGTAACTGAAGAAATGTAAAAAAAAAAAGTTTAAAACAAGTAAAAATGATATACTTTCCTATGTATTTACTAATGCCAGCAGCATGAGGATTAAAAATAATCAATGTTGATTGGGAGAGTGATGTTCCACTTTAAATATGAGTATTATCCTTTAACCACTCGCCGACAGCATGCCGTCTTTTTGACGGCGGCAGAATGGCTCCCCTGCACAAATCTCTGTATCTGTTCAGCGGCCGCTTTAAGTGACGCACTGAGGAGCTGATGCACGTCCCGCTGGGCACCCACGATGTCCGCCGGGCACATGCGATCACTCCTGACAGAGCCAGAATGGGTGTGTGTGTGTAAACACACACACATCCCCATTCTGGCAGGGGAGAGGAGACAGATCGTGTGTTCCTAGTATATAGGAACGATCTGTCTCCTCTCCCAGGCAGTCCCATCCCCCTACAGTTAGAACACGCGGAGGGAACCCCTTGATTGCCCTTAGTGTTAACCCCTTTCCTGCCAGTGTCATTTATACAGTAATCAGTGGCTATTTTTAGCATAAATGCCAATGGTTCCAAAAAAGTGTCAAAAGTGTCTGATCTGTCTACCACAATGTCACAGTCCCAATAAAAGTCCCAGATCGCCGCCATTACTTGTAAGAAATAAATAAATAATAAAAAAAATAAATGCCATAATTCTATCCCCTATTTTGTAGACGCTATAACTATAACGTTTGCGCAAACCAATCGATATACGCTTATTGCAATTTTTTTACCAAAAATTGTATAAGAATATTAATCGGCCTAAACTGAGGAAGAAATTTGAAGAAATTTGTTTTGTTTCTCTTAATTTGGGGATATTTATTATAGCAAAAAGTTAAAATATTGTGTTTTTTTTAAATTGTCGGTCTTTTTTTGTTTATAGCGCAAAAAATAAAAAGAGGTGATCAAATACCACCAAAAGAAAGCTGTATTTGTGGGAAAAAAATGACAACAACATTTTGTTTGGATACAGCGCCGCCCGTACACACGATCGGACATTGATCAGATATTCCGACAACAAAATCCATGGATTTTTTCCGACGCATGTTGGCTCAAACTTGTCTTGCATACACACGGTCACACGTAAAATAAAAGCAAAGAATTTCCAAGCTCAACTTACCAACCAGCCTGCGACCAACCGAATAAACATGCCTAACAGTATGCGTTAAAAACAGGGGTTTAGTTGCACACATTTGCAAATACATGCATAAGCTGCAGGCCACGGCAAGGCACCCTGTATCCTGCAGACCCTAACTCTAACTTTAAAGAGTCTCCACAGTGGGAGCACATGTATTCTAATGGATAGATGAGGGCAGATGACTGGAGGGAGCCCAACCCTCCTAAAAGGCGCAGGAGCACACTGAACACCCAGCACATTGCACAATGGCAGCAAAGGTGTCAGTGCGTTGCCTGACCAATATGTCAACAATACAAAAAAAGGTCACTGCCCCCACCTATAACTGGTCTTCACAGCAAGGAGCACTGGAAGGGCAAACGCATGTAAAATAAAACCAAAGAATTTCCAAGCTCAATTTACCAACCAGCCTGCGACCAACCAAATTAACCTGCCTAACAGTATGCGTTAAAAACAGGGGTTTAGTTGCACACATTTGCAAGTACATGCATAAGCTGCAGGCCACGGCAAGGCACCCTGTATCCTGGAGAGCCTGACGGTCACACAAAGTTGTCGGAATTTCCAAACATCAAGAACGCGGTGACGTACAACACGTACGACGAGCCGAGAAAAATGAAATTCAATAGCCAGTGCGGCTCTTCTGCTTGATTCCGAGTAGGGATGAGCTTTGAGTTCGAGTCGAACCCATGTTCGACTCGATAATCGCCTGTTCGATTGTTTGTCGAATTGAGAACGTTATGGGCCGTTCTCGCCAAATCCGTGTGGTGCGTCACGACCCATAATTCACTGCGGCATCGCAGTGCATTGCTGGCTGATGATTGGCCAAGCATGCACTATGACCCGCATGCTTGGCCAATCACAGCGCCGTCTGTACAGAGAGTTGTAATTGGCCAAAGCCAGGGTGGCTTTAGCCAATTATGGCTCAGGGGGTTTAGTACACGCCCCACACTATATAAGGCCGCCTGCGTGGTGGTCTTGTGTAGTGTGTTGTGGCGGCAGAGAGAGATAATCAGTATATATATACATCCCAGCTTTGTGCAGCTACATCTCACTGCAGGCCATTAGTATGTCTGGAAGGCCAACAAGGAGAGGCAGTCAGTCACAAGCCAATAAAAGAGGGCAAGCAGGCTCTGTGTCTAGAGGCAACAGTGCTGGTCGTGGACACGGTGCATCCTCATCAGCATGTGGCCGTGGGACACGCTTGTCCTTTTTTTCGGCAGCTGGCCATGTTGAGCCGCAACATGCCGAAGACTTAGTAGAGTGGATGACCAAGCCGTCCTCATCCTCTCTCACCCAGGCTCAGGGTACTTTGTCTGGCAAAGCAGCTGCCAACGCGGCCTCTTCCCTCGGCTCAATGGCATCAATCACTGCTTCCCTAGCCCCACCATGTCCTCCTGAGGAGTCCCCCGAACTGTTTGACCACAGTGTTGAGTACATGCTCCAGAAGGATGCCCAGCGTTTTCAAGGCTCCGAAGATGGTACCCAGCTAGAGGAAGGCAGTAACGTGAGCCTAGAGAGAGGGGGTGCCCAAGAAGGACAGCAATCTGGCAGTCATGTTCCCCCAGCTGCAGCATACTGCCAGGTTTGCTCCAGTGGTGAGGAGGAAGGGGATGATGAGGAAGTCACTGACTCCATGTGGGTGCCTGATAGGAGAGAGGAGGAGGAGGAGGCACATTTCCAATAAGGCAGGATGCCCCCCAGGGGCCAGCTTAAGGGCCGCACACCGACTGCATCACACCACAGACCTCCGCATGTGCAGGGCGCTGCTGTCTCTGCGCGTTATTCCAAAAGTTCTTTGGTGTGGGCCTTTTTTGAGACGAGTGCATCAGATTGCACTGCTGCTATTTGCAACATATGTCTCAAGCGTATCTCGCGTGGGCAAAACATCACCCGCTTGGGCACCACATGCTTGACCAGACATATGTTGACCTGCCATGCAGTTCGTTGGCAAGCGTACCTAAAAGACCCACACCAAAGAACAAAGCGGACCTCTCCTTGCTCCTCATCAGCTGGGATCTCCAACCCCACTATACCTTCAGTCCTCTCTGAAACCTGAACCGAGAGGAATGAAGGTGTAGAATTAGGTGTGTCACAGCCAAGTACTTGCGGGCAATCTGCTATCGGTACACCGACGTCAGATTGTACCAGGCAAATTTCCCTGCCCCAGCTGCTGCACCACCGAAAGAAGTTCGCTCCCAGGCCATCCACATGCCCAGCGGTTGAATGCTAGCTTGGCTAAATTGCTAGCACTTCAACTGCTGCCTTTTCAGTTGGTAGACTCTGCCCCCTTCCGTGAGTTTGTGGAATGTGTGGTTCCTCAGTGGCAGGTTCCCAAACACCACTTTTTCTCACGTAAGGCAATTCCGGCTCTCTACCGGCATGTGGAAGGCAATGTCTTGGCCTCGCTGGACAGGGCGGTCAGCGGTAAGGTGCATATTACCACTGACTCATGGTCCAGCAGGCATGGACAGGGATGTTACCTAGCTTTCACCGCGCACTGGGTGACTCTTCTGGCAGCTGGGAAGGATGCAGGGCAGGGTGCAGTAGTGTTGGAGCTTGTTCCGCCACCACGCATCCAAAATTCTACTGGTGGTGATTCTGCCACACCTTTCTCCTCCACCCCCTCCTCTTCTTCTTCCTCCATGGCCTCTTCCTGTGCTGATTTGTCCTCGGAACCAGCGGTGCTCCGTAGGCGTTCAAGGGGCTACGCAAGCATGCAGATAAAAAGATGCCATACAGTGTTTGAGCTGGTGTGCTTGGAGGACAGGAGCCACACTGGGGCAGATATTCTGTCAGCTTTGCAGGTGCAGGTTCAGAGGTGGTTGATGCCACGCCAGCTTAAGCCAGGAATGGTGGTTTGCAACAGTGGCACCAACCTCCTCTCCGCCCTCCGACAGGGACAACTGACCCATGTGCCCTGTTTGACTCACGTCCTTAACTTGGTGGTGCAGCGGTTCTTGGGCAGGTACCCGGTCTTACAGGATGTCCTGAGGCAGGCCAGGAAAGTCTGTGTGCATTTCCGCAGGTCATATAATGCCAGTGCTCGGCTGGCTGACCTCCAAAAGGAATTTAACCTGCCCAAGAACCGCCTAATCTGTGACATGCCCACCAGGTGGAACTCAACGTTGGCCATGCTGCAGCGGCTGCACATGCAGCAGAGGGCCATCAATGAGTACCTATGCGACTATGGCACCAGGACAGGGTCAGGGGAGCTTGTTTTTTTCCCCCACACCAGTGGGCTATGATCAGGGATGCATGCACTGTCCTGTCACCATTTGAGGAGGCCACGAGGATGGTGAGCAGTGACAGTGCATGCATCAGTGACACTGTCCCTCTTGTCCACCTGTTGGAGCACACGCTGCATGGAATAATGGACAGGGCACTTGAGACAGAACAGAGGGAGGAAGAGGAGGACTTCCTCACCTTTCAGGACCCCCTTTATCCAGACAGTGTTTCTGCGTGCCCGCTGATCACACAGGAAGAGGACGAGGAGGAGGAGGGGCAGGAGGGGGAGGAGGGGGAGGAGGAGGAGGAGGATTGTGTCAGCATGGAGGTGGAGCCTGGCACTCAGCATCAGCAGCAGTCTTCAAGGGATCATTTACAGTCCCAAGAAACCCATGGACTTGTACCTGGCTGGGAGGTGGTGGCTGCGGATCATGTCATCTTTAGTGACCCAGAGGACTTTGGACCGAATGCCTCAGCAAACCTACGCTGCATGGCCTCCCTGATCCTGCAAAGCCTGCGGAAGGATCCTCGTATTCGTGATATCAAGTGGAGGGATTATTACTGGCTGGCAACGCTCCTTGATCCACGTTACAAGGGTAAGGTTGCGGACCTTATCTTGCCGTCGCAGACGGAGCAGAGGATGAAACATCTTTGGGAGGCCTTGCAGAAAGGTTTGTGCAACGCGTTTCCAGAGCCTGGGAGGTTACAATTTCCTGGTCCTCCTGGACAACGTGTTGCTGAGGCTTCGGTCAGTCACAGAAGGAGAGGTGGAGAAGGTGGCCATCTGACCAATGCATCCAGACAATTTTTTAGTCCGCAGCCCCAAGGTATGATTGATTCCAGCAACCATCGCCAGTGTCTGTTTTACATGGTGCGGGAATACCTAGGGGCAAGATCAGACTTAGACACCTTTCCCACCGAAAATCCTCTGGGTTACTGGGTCTTGAGGATGGATCACAGGCCAGAGCTTGCACAGTATGCAATTGAGCTACTGGCCTGTCCTGCATCCAGCGTTCTTTCGGAACACACATTCCGTGCTGCTGGAGGCTTTGTAACCGATCAAAGGGTGCGCCTGTCCACCGACTCGGTCAATCGACTGACCTTCATAAAAATGAATCAGTCTTGGATCACCACCAGCTACCAAGCACCTGATGCTGATGTAACCGAATAATTTTTTTTAAATGTCAGATCCCTTCAAGACTATCTGATGCTGAGTGACTATCCTGTTATGCTGAGTGACTATCCTCTTCCTCCTCAATGATCATGCTGATAGCTTGTAAGAACATTTTTGGTTCTGGGTGCCGCCACTAGGGATGAGCTTTGAGTTCGAGTCGAACATTGGCTGTTCGCAAGTTCGCCGAACAGCGAACAATTTGGGGTGTTCGCGGCAAATTCGAATGCCGCGGAACACCCTTTAAAAGTCTATGGGAGAAATCAAAAGTGCTAATTTTAAAGGCTTATATGCAAGTTATTGTCATAAAAAGTGTTTGGGGACCTGGGTCCTGCCCCAGGGGACATGGATCAATGCAAAAAAAAGTTTTAAAAACGGCCGTTTTTTCAGGAGCAGTGATTTTAATAATGCTTAAAGTCAAACAATAAAAGTGTAATATCCCTTTAAATTTTGTACCTGGGGGGTGTCTATAGTATTCCTGTAAAGGGGCGCATGTTTCCCGTGTTTAAAACAGTCTGACAGCAAAATTACATTTCGAAGGAAAAAAAGCCATTTAAAACGTACCCGCGGCTTTTGCATTGCCGACAATACACATAAAAGTTCATTGATAAAAACGGCATGGGAATTCCCCACAGGGCAACCCTGAACCAAAATTAAAAAAAAAAAAATGACGTGGGAGACCCCCTAAATTCCATACCAGGCCCTTCAGGTCTGGTATGGATATTAAGGGGAACCCCAGCCAAAATTTAAAAAAAAAATGATGTGGGGTTCCCCCTATATTCCATACCAGACCCTTCAGGTCTGGTATGGATTTTAAGGGAACCCCGCACCAAAAAAAAAAAAAAAACGGCGTGGGGTCCCCCCAAAAATCCATACCAGACCCTTATCCGAGCACGCAACCTGGCAGGCCGCAGGAAAAGAGGGGGGGGACGAGAGTGCGCCCCCCCCTCCTGAACCGTACCAGGCCACATGCCCTCAACATTGGGAGGGTGCTTTGGGGTAGCCCCCCAAAACACCTTGTCCCCATGTTGATGAGGACAAGGGCCTCATCCCCACAACCCTGGCCGGTGGTTGTGGGGGTCTGCGGGCGGGGGGCTTATCGGAATCTGGAAGCCCCCTTTAACAAGGGGACCCCCAGATCCCGGCCCCCCCCCCTGTGTGAAATGGTAAGGGGGTACTTACCCCTACCATTTCACTAAAAAACTGTCAAAAATGTTAAAAATGACGAGACAGTTTTTGACAATTCCTTTATTTAAATGCTTCTTCTTTCTTGAATGAATGAATGAATGAATGATTTATAAAGCGCTGCAAATGCGAACTGAATCGCCTCAAGGCGCTGGATGCATTCTCTGATGTCAGCTTCTCAGAAAAGGAAGGTCTTTAGTTTTTTTCTGAAGGCCTGGTGGTTTTCTTCCATGCGGATGTTGGTAGGAAGAGCGTTCCATAGTCGAGGTCCTTGGACTGTGAATCTTCGTTCTCCCTTTGCTTTGTAGCGGTATTTGGGAATGGTAAGGAGGTTTTGTTTATATGGATTATCCCTGCGCTACCTTGGAAACAGCGGTGTATACGGACAGCTGCAAGCCCATGAATAGTGCAAAACAAAAGTGGAAAGTGCTGCGCTAATCCAGTGTGATATGTTTGTGTAACAGTGTTTATTTAAGAAAATTAAATCAACAAATGAAAAAATGGGGTGTACAGGTGCTATGTCTGTGTGCACAGTATCCTGTATTTATACACTAAATCTGAGTGAAAAAAACCCAATCCTATATGCTGTTGAACCTGTAGAAGGGATGCAAAAGTGCTCTGTGTGTAGGGAACCAATGCGAATAGTTCTCATAAACATCTAGTAACTTGTGCAAATAAACCCTTAAAGTGCTGTCGTGCCTGTGCAAAAAGGGGTATTAGAATAGAAAAGTGAAAAAAAGGTATGCGGGTACTGTGTTTGTATGCACAGTATCCTGTGAAGAAAGTATATAGATATATAACACAATTCCTTATGAAATGGAGTGTACGGGTGCTACGTCTGTGTGCACAATATCCTGTATATACACTAAATCTGAGTGGAAAGAACAGAAGACAAAAAACGAATCCTATATTGCGTTGAACCTATGAAAAGGATGCGACAGTGCACTGTGTGTGGGGAACCAACGCAAATGGTTCTCATACACACCTAATAACTTGTGCAAATACACTCTTAAAGTGCTGTCGTGCCTGTGCAAGGAGAAAATTCCGGATGAAAGCGAAAAAAAAAAAAAAGGGTATGCGGGTACTGTGTTTGTATGCACAGTATCCTGTGGAAAAAGTATATAAATATATAACACGATTCTTTAGGTCAGATTTTTTTCTATAAGGGTTGTGACAGCACAGTAGGTGCAAAACAAATGAAAAAACCTTAAGGTGCTGTTATATCTCTGCAGCCCATAGAGATAGAATAATCATATACATATAGTAACAGCAATCAGGATAATAAATAATATCCACATAACATGTGCAAACTTCACTTTGTGGGCGATATAAAAGTGCAAACTTATGCAGAAACCATGATTCGTAAAAGACTTTGTGCAGCCTGTATAAGATAGTGTGCAAAAACTTATAAATGTGACAAACAGGTGGGGGGTGTTTCTCTATAACACACAGATAATTAGTAATAATCCAAATAATTATTGCAACATGTAGTCCAGAACCAAGTCTTTTAGGATATAATAAAGATGCCGGTGCAAGCTTCAAATGCAATGTTTTGTGATCCCTTTGGCAATCCAATTGTGCAGCTAAAAAATCGGGTGGGGTGCCGAAAGAGAGAGGGTGTATAAATCCTTTTCGTGCTCAAACACACACAGGTGAAGGATGGCCCCTTACCTTGCGGCAAAAGTCCTACGAGGGGATCCTGATGAAGTCACGTGATTGGGTGACGTCACGCGTAGGGACGGGATAGGCACTGATACAGCTTTGGATTGACGAGCTCGCCGCTCGTAGGATTTTTATGTGTTATGCATCTACTGCATGTGAGTACATGCTTTTAACTTTAATAAAAACAGCGATTGGTTTGAAATACTACACTATCTGGTGCCCTTCTTATTCTCCCTTATGTTGACTCTGCTACTGTTGATGCTGGTACTGAGGGATTGAGACACAGGGACCACCGGCTCCGGTCCAGGGACCCCAAAGAGAGACCATCTCCTCCATATACCTTCTATGCGGTTGTCCTTTTGCCGCAAGGTAAGGGGCCATCCTTCACCTGTGTGTGTTTGAGCACGAAAAGGATTTATACACCCTCTCTCTTTCGGCACCCCACCCGATTTTTTAGCTGCACAATTGGATTGCCAAAGGGATCACAAAACATTGCATTTGAAGCTTGCACCGGCATCTTTATTATATCCTAAAAGACTTGGTTCTGGACTACATGTTGCAATAATTATTTGGATTATTACTAATTATCTGTGTGTTATAGAGAAACACCCCCCACCTGTTTGTCACATTTATAAGTTTTTGCACACTATCTTATACAGGCTGCACAAAGTCTTTTACGAATCATGGTTTCTGCATAAGTTTGCACTTTTATATCGCCCACAAAGTGAAGTTTGCACATGTTATGTGGATATTATTTATTATCCTGATTGCTGTTACTATATGTATATGATTATTCTATCTCTATGGGCTGCAGAGATATAACAGCACCTTAAGGTTTTTTCATTTGTTTTGCACCTACTGTGCTGTCACAACCCTTATAGAAAAAAATCTGACCTAAAGAATCGTGTTATATATTTATATACTTTTTCCACAGGATACTGTGCATACAAACACAGTACCCGCATACCCTTTTTTTTTTCGCTTTCATCCGGAATTTTCTCCTTGCACAGGCACGGCAGCACTTTAAGAGTGTATTTGCACAAGTTATTAGGTGTGTATGAGAACCATTTGCGTTGGTTCCCCACACACAGTGCACTGTCGCATCCTTTTCATAGGTTCAACGCAATATAGAATTCGTTTTTTGTCTTCTGTTCTTTCCACTCAGATTTAGTGTATATACAGGATACTGTGCACACAGACGTAGCACCCGTACACTCCATTTCATAAGGAATTGTGTTATATATCTATATACTTTCTTCACAGGATACTGTGCATACAAACACAGTACCCGCATACCTTTTTTTCACTTTTCTATTCTAATACCCCTTTTTGCACAGGCACGACAGCACTTTAAGGGTTTATTTGCACAAGTTACTAGATGTGTATGAGAACTATTCGCATTGGTTCCCTACACACAGAGCACTTTTGCATCCCTTCTACAGGTTCAACAGCATATAGGATTGGGTTTTTTTCACTCAGATTTAGTGTATAAATACAGGATACTGTGCACACAGACTTAGCACCTGTACACCCCATTTTTTCATTTGTTGATTTAATTTTCTTAAATAAACACTGTTACACAAACATATCACACTGGATTAGCGCAGCACTTTCCACTTTTGGTAAGGAGGTTTTGGTTAGCTGATCGAAGACTGCGATTCGGTGTATAGTGTTTTATTTTCTCGCGGAGATATGGTGGGGCGTTTCCTTGTACGCATTTGTGGGTGAGGCAGAGGGTCTTGAATGTGATCCGTTTCTTCACGGTTAGCCAGTGTAGGCTCTTTAGGGAGGGGGAGATGGATTCCCAGGGTTTTTTTCCTGTTAACAGTCTTGCCGCCGTGTTTTGGATGAGTTGTAAGCGCGCAAGCTGATATTGGGGTAGTCCTACGTAGAGCGAATTTGCGTAGTCGAGTCGGGAATTGATGATTGTTCCCACAACTGCCGCTTTGTCCTCTTCTGGGATGAAGGGGATGAGTCTACGTAGTTGGCGGAGGAGATGGTGGGATCCGCTCACCACTGATCCTATTTGTGCATCCATTGTCATTCCTGAGTCAAAAATGACTCCGAGACTCTTGGCTTTGGTGCTTGGGGAGATGGTCTGTCCAAGGATGGTGGGAGGTGTCCATGTAGTCTTTATTTTGGAATTTTTGTTAGCTTGTAGGAGAAGAAGTTCTGTTTTTGATCCGTTGAGTTTGAGGGAGCTAGTGGTCATCCAGTCGTCTATTAAGGAGAGGCATTTCTGTAATTGCTGATGAAGGTCTTTTTGTCCGTTGATACGAAGGTAGAGTTGGGTGTCGTCAGCGTATGAATGGAAACAAAGATCAGTTTTCCTGATGATATTGAGAAGTGGGCGGATGTATATGTTGAATAGTACTGGTGACAAGGGTGATCCTTGAGGGACTCCGCAGGAGACTGCCCGGGTTTCCGAGGTGAATGTACCTAGTTTCACTGTCTGGGAGCGATTCTCTAGGAAGGATGTAAACCATTTTAGAGCAGAACCTGTTGCTCCTGCTACTTCAGCGAGGCGGACGAGTAAAGTGTTGTGGTTTACTGTGTCGAATGCTGCGCTGAGGTCTAACAGTACTAGGAGACTCTGTTCTCCGTCGTCTGCTGCTTCAAGGGCATCATCCCATATTTTGAGAAGTGCTGTTTCTGTGCCATGGCCTGGGCGGAAGCCTGATTGCAGAGGGTTCAGGAGTTGGTGTGTGTCCAGGTGGCGTTGTAGCTGTTGTACTACCGCTTTCTCCATAATCTTGGAGATGGCGTTGAGGCTAGTTATTGGTCTGCTGCTGTTAGGGTCCTTAGGGTCGAGATTGGCTTTCTTTAGCAGAGGTTTGACCAGTGGCGGAACTACCGCCATAGCGACACACGCGGCCGCTATGGGGCCCGCAGCTGTTAGGGGCCCCCCGGACCGGTGACAGGCGGCTCCGCGGGTGACAGCGGGTGGCTTTGCGGGCCCGCGGGTGAGAGCGGGCGGCTCCGCGGGTGAGAGCGGGCGGCTTTGCGGGCCCCCGGGTGAGAGTGGGCGGCTCTGCGGGTCCGCGGTGAGAGCGTGGGCGGCTCCGAGGGCTGTCAGGCGGTGAGTCAGCTGGGCGGCTCGTGTGTGAGCAGGCTGGCCAATCAGGGAGCTGGCAGCCGGGGGTGCATAGAGATGACATCATCTCTCACCGCCCGGCGCCCTCCCTGCATCCCTGCAGTGCAGTTTTCCCCCCTCACTGTGCAGGCAGCCTCGGGAAGCAGAGAGATGACCTTATCTCTCTGCTGCCTGACTCTGGGACACAGCATGAAAGTGACACAGGCAGCAAGTGACAAGGTGAAGTGGCAAGTGACAATCCGGGACGTGTGGCAGGTGACGTGGCAAGTGACTATCCGTAATGTGTGGCAGGTGACGTGGCAAGTGACTATCCGTAATGTGTGGCAGGTGACGTGGCAAGTGACTATCCGTAATGTGTGGCAGGTGAGGTGGCAAGTGACAATCTGTAATGTATGGCAGGTGACGTGGCAAGTGACTATCTGTAATGTGTGGCAGGTGATGTGGCAAGTGACTATCCGTAATGTGTGGCAGGTGATGTGGCAAGCGACTATCCGTAATGTGTGGCAGGTGACGTGGCAAGTGACTATCCGTAATGTGTGGCAGGTGAGGTGGCAAGTGACAATCTGTAATGTATGGCAGGTGACGTGGCAAGTGACAATCTGTAACATGTGGCAGGCGACGTGGCAAGTGACAATCCGTAATGTGTGGCAAGTGACAATCCGGGACGTGGCAAGTGACAATCCGTAATGTGTGGCAGGTGACGTGGCAAGTGACAATCCGTAATGTGTGGCAAGTGACAATCCGGGACGTGGCAAGTGACAATCCGTAATGTGTGGCAGGTGACGTGGCAAGTGACAATCCATAACATGTGGCAGGCGACGTGGCAAGTGACAATCCGTAATGTGTAGCAAGTGACAATCCAGAAAGTGGCAAGTGACAATCCGTAATGTGTGGCAGGTGACGTGGCAAGTGACAATCTAATGTGTGGCAAGTGACAATCTGGGACGTGGCAAGTGACAATCAGTAATGTGTGGCAGGTGACGTGGCAAGTGACAATCCGGGACGTGGCAAGTGGACAATCGGCAACATGTGGCAGGTGACATTCTGCAACGTGTGACAAGTGACAATCTACATCTGGTGGCAGGCGACGTGGCAAGTGGACAATCCGCAATGTGTGGCGGGTGATGTGACAAGTGACATTCCGTGACAAGTTGCATCTGGTGGCAGGCGACGGTGTCAAGTGACACGCTCAGGGCTCCCACTGATTCTGCATTATGGTGAGTTGAACTAGTTCATTTTATATAACAGAACAGAAATTGGTTAGAAGGCATGGAGGTCAGCAATGTGTGTCCTTTAGGGGCTGCATACAGTATACTGCATACTTTGTTGTTCATAATTAATATAAGCTGTTGCCTGGGTACTGTGCCACATGGGTGCGGTAATCTGTTGTTCAATGGCATTAGTTATTTTTTTTGTGGAGGGGGTGGTTTGCAGGGGGGGGGGGGCGGTTTGCAGGGGGGGGGGCCCATACAACATTTTGCTATGGGGCCCTGTGATTTCTAGTTACGCCCCTGGGTTTGACGATGCCTTGCTTGAGGGAGGTTGGCACAGTCCCTTCTTTGAATGATTGATTTATGAGCTGTGTTAGGATAGGAGCCAAGATGTCGGAACATTCTTTAAGCAGTTTAGTGGGGATGATGTCGTTCGGTGATGTGCTGTCTCGAAGGCTTCTGATGATGTTTTTGGTTGTGTCTATGGTGATTGGGGACAAAATGAAATTCGGTGGTTGAGTGATGTTTGTGTCGATATCCTCTTTTTGCTTTGGTTCAGTGAGAGTGATCGTTGTTTTCTGATGGATTGATTTCCGAATGTTGTCGATGAAGAAATCTGATAACTCATTGCAGAATTCTTGAGTATCGTTTCCTGGGGGCTCTAAGCAGGTCGGGTTCATAGACTGAGCCACTATTTTGAACAGTTCCCGCGGACGGTTTAAGGCGGATGAGATGAAATGTTCTTTTTTGGCTTTGAAGATTGCCTTGTGGTATTTCCCCGTGAGTGCTTTGTAGTTAGCATGGTTTTCCTTGGTAGGATTTCTTCTCCATGCTCTTTCAGCTCTTCTACGTTCTTGCTTGAGTAGGGTGAGAGTACCGTTGAACCAGCTAGAGTTTTTTTTGCGGATGAGTGTTCTACGTTTTGGCGCCACGAAGTCTGCTGTTTGTAGTAATACATTGTTTAGGGAGTTGAGCGTTTGTTCTGTTGAGAGGTTTGAGTTTAGCAAGAGAATTTTGCTCGATAATGTAGTTTTGAAGAGATCAGAGTGAATTTTCTTCTGAGATCTATTCCAGTGTGTTGCTGTTACGTGTTTCTGTTTTTGCAGGATGGTGTTAGTGGTGATTTTAAATTTGATAGCATGGTGGTCCGTCCATGGTAGCGGTGTGTTGTCAAATACGTTGATGTCCATATTCTGTTTGAAGATGAGATCTAGGGTGTGTCCTGAACCATGCGTGGGAGAGTTTATCAGTTGTTGAAGGCCAAGTTCTTCCATTTGGTTGACGCAGGCGGTTGCGGTGGGGTCTTGGGCAGAGTTTGCCCACAGGTTAAAATCCCAAAGTACCAGCAGGTTTTTGGTTTTCAAGGTGTGCATCAAGAAGAATTCAGTGAGCGGTGTGAGGAGATTGGTCTTTGGTCCTGGTGGTCTGTAGCATAGTAGTATGTGAACGATGTCTTGAGGTGTTGTTCGGAGGTGCAGTGAGAGTGTTTCCATGAAAGGCACTGAGTTCTGTACGTTTGGTTTGGTGAACCCAAGATGAGATTTGAAGATCACTGCTAGGCCTCCTCCTTTTTTTCCGATTCTATGCTCGGTTAGGATACTGTAGTTCTCGGGCACCAGTTCAGTTAGGATGGTGTTGCAGTCAGGTGTTAGCCAGCTTTCTGTAATGAAGAGGCAATCTAAGTTGTTTTCGATGACGAAATCGTGGATTTCCAGCCTGTGCTTGACTGCAGATCTGGTGTTGATCAGGGCGCATGCTAGTTGTTGCGGTTGGATCGGTGTCTCCTTGCATTTCCTGGTTGATTGTGGGTTGGTTCTTAGTAATTGTTCTTTTTTTAGTCTTTTTTGAGTGGCGATCGGTAAAGTTGCGGCGGTGTTTCTTAGCCTGTGGATGGTGTCTGCTGTGTATTTAAAATTGCACATGATGAGGAGGATGGTGTTGCTAGTAGGAAAGGCGTTCTGATGATGGTACTGATGTGGTGATGATCCACTTGCGGGGAGATGGCGGGGTCTGATGGCTACCCGCTGCTTCTGGAGTGGTGTGGCGATGGGCGGGTGTGGGTGCGGAGGTACTTGGGAGGTACGGCTGCCTACCCCCTTGTTGTTGATCCAGAGAAAGGCAAAAAACCCCTAGCTGCGAGAGCCAATAGTGCAGCAGAGGAAAAAATTCCTTCCTGACCCCCCCCGAGGGGCGATCGGACTGACCCCTGGATCAACTGATGCAGTACCCCTGGTGGCTTACCTGTAGGATGGTCCGGCGGACGACGGGGGGGGGGATCAGACACTACTTACTGGTAGGTGGTGCAGTGGCTGCGTCAAGGATGATTGAGTTGGAGTAGCCTCTGGTGAGATACCGGAGCCTTTGCGATGATGTTCAGTGTTGGCGGGAGGGGTGATTCGGGTGTGGAGGGGTGCGGGCTCTGTTGGCCAAAAAAAGGAACGGGGGGATGAGTGGCTGGCTGCAGGAAACTAAGCCGCAGCCGTGGTCTATCCCACAGAATCTAGCAGCTAGCCTATGGTGATTAGACTGCGGCTGCGGTGGTGACCCAGGGGGGGGTGCCGGAAGGAGGGATCAAGGATGGTGGGTCCAACCGGGGGGGGTTACCCTGCTGTGCTGGGGGCCTCAGATGTTGCACCGGGGGTCTTTACTTGGTGCACTGACGGCCTGGGTGTGCCAATATGGCCGCCGGTAGGCCTGAGCTGCGGCTGGGCGGCGGTGGGTGTACCAAAATGGCCGCCGGCCAGGCCCGAGCCGCGGACTTTCCTGCGGTGGTCCCGGCCGTCCAGCGGAGGTGTGCGGGATAATCCGGAGGTGAGGTAAGCAGGAGGTGGGGGAGCGCCCGCCAGGCGGGCAGACCGGTCGATGAAGGGGCAGTGAATTGCTGCCTGTTAGCAGCCGAGCTGGGCCGGAGCCGCGGAGTATCCTGTGCGGCCGGCCGGCTGGCTGAGAGCGGCGTCAGGGGGGGAGGAGCGGGAGGGGGGTCTGATGGTAGTGCGAGGGGGGGTTAAGCCGGACCACGGAGCTGCCCGGCGGCCGGCCGGTTAGCTGGCCGGGGCGGGGGACCGAATGGACCGAACAGAGCGGGGAGGGGGGGTCCCGGATGCAGGGGGTCCCGGATGCAGCTACAAGGGGGGCCGCTCGGACCCGCAAAGAGCCCCGAGCGGCCGGCCTGCTGCTATGTGGTGTGGGATGAGAAGATGACAGATGGAGAGGAGGGGAGCGGTGAGCTACCGCAGGGGGGGGTCGAGATGAGTCAGGACCCAAGGATGGGAGGCCGAGTGGCCGGGCTGCTTACGAGCCGCTGCAGCAGGCTGCAGCAGAGGTCTGCTCTCTACAGTGTCAGCACTCAGACTGACAGACTAGGGCCGCTCCTCACCCATGCTGGCATGGAGGGAGGCTCCCGATGTGTGACGGCGTCTCCTCATCTGACGGTTCTTAAATAACGGGGGGCGGGGCCACCCAGTGACCCCGCCCCCTGTGACGCACGGGACATGACGGGACTTCCCTGTGGCATTCCCCGTGACGTCACAGGGAAGTCCCTGTCAAGTCACCGTGCGTCAGAGGGGGGCGGGGTCACCGGGTGGCCCCGCCCCCCGTTATTTAAGAGCCGTCAGACGAAGAGACGCCGACACACAGCGGGAGCCTCCCTCCATGCCAGCATGGGTGAGGAGCGGCCCGGAGAAGAAAATGAAGAAGAGAAGAAGAAAGAAGAGAAGAGGATGAAGAAGAAGATGAAGAGAAGAGCGGGAGCCTCCCCTCATGCCATGGGTGCGGAGCGGCCCGAGGAGAAGAAGATAGAAGACGCCGCGGAGGAGATGCTGGACGAGAACGCCGGAGGAAGAACCAGAAGAGCCAGAAGAACCAGAAGAAGATGAAGGAAGAAAGAAGAAAGAAGAAGCATTTAAATAAAGGAATTGTCAAAAACTGTCTCTTGTCATTTTTAATATTTTTGACAGTTTTTTAGTGAAATGGTAGGGGTAAATACCCCCTTACCATTTCACACAGGGGGGGGGGGGGCGGGATCTGGGGGTCCCCTTGTTAAAGGGGGCTTCCAGATTCCGATAAGCCCCCCGCCCGCAGACCCCCACAACCACCGGCCAGGGTTGTGGGGATGAGGCCCTTGTCCTCATCAACATGGGGACAAGGTGTTTTGGGGGGCTACCCCAAAGCACCCTCCCAATGTTGAGGGCATGTGGCCTGGTACGGTTCAGGAGGGGGGGGCCGCACTCTCGTCCCCCCCTCTTTTCCTGCGGCCTGCCAGGTTGCGTGCTCGGATAAGGGTCTGGTATGGACTTTTGGGGGGACCCCACACCGTTTATTTTTTTTTTTTGGCGTGGGGTTTCCCTTAAAATCCATACCAGACCTGAAGGGTCTGGTATGGAATTTAGGGGGAACCCCACGTCATTTTTAAAAAAAATTTTGGCTGGGGTACCCCTTAATATCCATACCAGACCTGAAGGGCCTGGTATGGAATTTAGGGGGTCTCCCACGTCATTTTTTTTTTTTTTCATTTTGGTTCGGGGTTGCCCTGTGGGGAATTCCCATGCCGTTTTTATCAATGAACTTCTATGTGTATTGTCGGCAATGCAATAGCTGCGGGTAGTTTTAAATGGCTTTTTTCCCTTCGAAATGTAATTTTGCTGTCAGACTGTTTTAAACACGGGAAACATGCGCCCCTTTACAGGAATACTATAGACACCCCCCAGGTACAAAATTTAAAGGGATATTACACTTTTATTGTTTGACTTTAAGCATTATTAAAATCACTGCTCCTGAAAAAACTGCCGTTTTTAAAACTTTTTTTACATTAATCCTTGTCCCCTGGGGCAGGACCCAGGTCCCCAAACACTTTTTATGACAATAACTTGCATATAAGCCTTTAAAATTAGCACTTTTAAATATTAATTAGAGTCAAAAAAACAGGGGTAATTGGCGCTGTTCCGCTAAGATCAAAAAGACTGGTGTATTATATCAAGTGAACTATGAAACAAACCAAGCACAAATAGCAATGTATAAAATAAAGAGAAATTAAGTGAAAATAGCTGAAGTGTGTGCAACACCTGCCATGAAAAAGTGCAGCGTGTATTCGTTCCTAGGTGAACCAAAATAGATTAAGGTCTAGGTGAAAATGAATTCTCAAACCAACTATCAGGAAATCCTTAAAATCATATACTAATCATAATAAACATCAGTAGTGCAAAAACTAGCAAACACCAATAGTGTATAAATAAATGACTTTGAAATCTATAATCACAAATGCACATAAAAAAATTAAAAAATTAAAAATTAAAAATTAAAAATTCATCACAAATCTTGAGTCCACAAAAAGTCCCACAAAATATAAGTAAATTGTAAAAAAGGCCTGTAGTGCAAAATTCTTCATAAAGTGCAAATAGTGAGTCTTTTTAAATTTCTAGCAATGATCTTAGTGCCGTGAAATCCTCCTGTCATCCAAAACGCCCCCCAATGTGCCCTCACTCACCGAAGGAGGACACCCCTGCAGGGGTATCAGGCCTGTCAGCTGTATTCCGCAGCTATGGTCCTTGGTAAAGGCTCCTGTTCGGATCTCCACTCTCGGTGTCCGGGCTGGCTCCAATCAATCCCCGCAGGCACATCTGGCTGATGGTGTCCTGTTCCGCAGATTGATGTGCAGCTCCTCTGATGAGTCTTCTATGGTTGGGGTCCTCTCGGACCAACCATAGAAGACTCATCAGAGGAGCTGCACATCAATCTGCGGAACAGGACACCATCAGCCAGATGTGCCTGCGGGGATTGATTGGAGCCAGCCCGGACACCGAGAGTGGAGATCCGAACAGGAGCCTTTACCAAGGACCATAGCTGCGGAATACAGCTGACAGGCCTGATACCCCTGCAGGGGTGTCCTCCTTCGGTGAGTGAGGGCACATTGGGGGGCGTTTTGGATGACAGGAGGATTTCACGGCACTAAGATCATTGCTAGAAATTTAAAAAGACTCACTATTTGCACTTTATGAAGAATTTTGCACTACAGGCCTTTTTTACAATTTACTTATATTTTGTGGGACTTTTTGTGGACTCAAGATTTGTGATGAATTTTTAATTTTTAATTTTTAATTTTTTAATTTTTTTATGTGCATTTGTGATTATAGATTTCAAAGTCATTTATTTATACACTATTGGTGTTTGCTAGTTTTTGCACTACTGATGTTTATTATGATTAGTATATGATTTTAAGGATTTCCTGATAGTTGGTTTGAGAATTCATTTTCACCTAGACCTTAATCTATTTTGGTTCACCTAGGAACGAATACACGCTGCACTTTTTCATGGCAGGTGTTGCACACACTTCAGCTATTTTCACTTAATTTCTCTTTATTTTATACATTGCTATTTGTGCTTGGTTTGTTTCATAGTTCACTTGATATAATACACCAGTCTTTTTGATCTTAGCGGAACAGCGCCAATTACCCCTGTTTTTTTGACTCTAATCTCTTTTGGAATTTCACATTGGTGCGATTCTGTGCTGGGGGGCTGCAGTTCCTTGATTACCTAAGCGCGGAGCTATTGGCTTTATATATTTAAATATTAATGTTCGTGTCCCATAGACTTTAACGGTGTTCGCGTGTTCGAGCGAACTTTTTTCCTGTTCGCATGTTCTGGTGCGAACCGAACAGGGGGGTGTTCGGCTCATCCCTAGCCGCCACCAGTGGCTAAGGCCAAATTTTTCTGCCCCTGTTCACTTACTACTGAACCCCGGCACTCTGCGTCCCTTTAAGCCACAGCCAGTATTCAGCGCAAGGAAAATCACACTCAACCTTTGCTGCAGCGCAGAAACTTTTTCTCAGCTGTGTGGGCCCAACTTATGATCCTGCACACAGGCCCACTGCTTTCAGAAAATACCCCTGACCTGAGCTCATCATTGCGCATCCATTCCAGATGCTTGTATGTGACATCACATACATCATATACATCACATACATCATATACATCATATACAAGCACGTGGGCTGGACGAGAGAGGTGGATCAGCAGGATGAGTGTGCCAGGGCAGGTAGATGTGTCTCATCTCTGCTTCTTTTCACCACTCTGCATATCACACATATCATAGATGAGAAGAGGGTACAGCAGTGGAGCAGATGAGCAGGAGGGTACATCGGTGGGGAAAATGAGCAGAAGGGGTTCAGAGGTGGGACAGAAGAGCAGGAGGTACAGCGAGTGGTGGGGCAGATGTGCAGGGAGGTACAGTGGTGAAAGAGATGAGAAGGGGCTTCTGCAGTGGGACAGTCGAGCAGAGGGGTACAGTGATGGGCAGATGAGAAGGGGGTAGAGCAGTGGAGCAGATGTGAAAGGAGGTGTATTGGTGGGACAGATGAGCAGGGGGAACAGAGGTGGGACAGAAGAGCAGGTGGTACAGAGGTGAGACAGATGTGCAGGAGGTACATTGGTGGGGCAGATGAGAAAGCGGGTTACAGTGATGCGGCAGATGAGCAGATAGGTTCAGTGTTACGACAGATGAGAAGGTGATTCAGTAGTGAGACAGAAGAGCAGGGGGGGGTTCAGTGTTGGGGCAGATGGGAAGGGGGTTCAGCAGTGGTAAATTAGAGCAGGGAAGTACAGTGATGGGGCAGATGAGCGGGGGGGGGGGGGGTTTCAGTGTTGGGCCAAATGAGAAGGGGTTACAGTGGTGGGACAGATGAGAAGGGGGTTCAGTGGTGGGACAGAAAAACAGGGGAGGTAGAGCATATGTGAAAGAAGGTATATTAGTCGGACAGATGAGCAGGGGGTACAGAGGTGAGACAAATGTGCAAGAGGTACATTTGTGGGCCAGATGAGAAGGCGGGTTACAGTGGTGGGGCAGATGAGCAGATGGGTTCAGTGTTAGGACAGATGAGAAGGTGATTCAGTAGTGAGACAGAAGAGCATGGGGATACGTTGGTGGAGCAGATGTGCAGGGAGGTACAGTGGTGGGGCAGATGAGAAAAGGGGTACATTGATGAGAGCAGCAGGGTTAGTAGTGGGAAAAAAGAGCAAGGGGGTACAGTAGTACGACAGATGTGGACAACGAACACAGTTGCATTTTATTGATGTACAGAGATACTGTGATGAGCTCCTGAGGCCCATTGTTGTGCCATTCATCAACGACCATTACCTCATGTTGCAGCATGATAATGCACGGCCCCACAATTGTACACAATTCCTGGAAACTGAAAACGTTCCAGTTCTTGCATGGCCAGCATACTCACCGGACATGTCACCCATTGAGCATGTTTGGGATGCTCTGGATCGGCGTATAGGACAGTTCTGCCAATATCCAGCAACTTCGCAAAGCCATTGAAGAGGAATAGACCAACATTCCACAGGCCACAATCAACAACCTGATCAACTCTATGCGAAGGAGATGTGCTGCACTGCGTGAGGCAAATGGTGGTCACACCAGATACTGACTGGTTTTCGGACCCCCCCGACCCCCCCAATACAGTAAAACTGCACATTTCAGAGTGGCCTTTTATTGTGGCCAGCCTAAGTCACACCTGTGCACTAATCATGCTGTCTAATCAGCATCTTGATATGCCACACCTGTGAGGTGGATGGATTATCTCGGCAAAGGAGAAGTGCTCACTAACACAGATTTTAGATTTGTGAACAATATTTGAGAGAAATAGGCCTTTTGTGTACATAGAAAAAGTTGTAGATCTTTGAGTTCAGCTCATGATAAATAGGGGCAAACACAAAAGTGTTGCGTTTATAATTTTGCTCAGTGTATGTGCCACTTTGTGTTGGTCTATTACATAAAATCCCAATAAAATCCCCATAAAATACATTTACGTTTTTGATTGTAACAAGACAAAATGTAGAAAATTTCAAGGGATATGAATACTTTTTCAAGGCACTGTATTATATGATGAAAGTATGCTGGACATTTTAAGTGTATGTGCTCTGTCCAGTTTACACCCCTGAAGAAAGAATATACTTTCCGAAAAGCGTTTGGTGATTCTGCTGTGAGTAGCGATCACTGGATCATTGTTCATGTATACAAATACTGCATTACTTGATTCAATATCATATCAGCCATAATTTGCTCTATTGTTTAAATACGATTTGTATATTTTAAATTTTAATTGTCATTGATGATTACTCAATTCATGCCCCTAAAGTCCCACATTAGGAGTTTACATTCCTTTCTATGATTATGCTTGTTGTGGTGTCATTCTGGGACCTTGTCCCTGGACACTCCTGGTGACAGGTCCCCTTTAAAGCACATACTGAGCTTCTGTTTAACAGCTTTTTTCCATTATTTGCACTGAGAAATGATATGTTGGTGGAAATGATTCCTTTCTGGCAAATTTAGTGTTTCTACAGCTGACGGGATACCTGCTGTGGCAGAATACAGAAACATGGCCCATAGCCTCATGCTGGCTCCAGTGGGGGGGATTGCTGATTTGGATAAACGCCAGGCAAAATCTCTTAGCGGTCTCAAACAAGGGGCACTATACATCACTGCCTGCTCACCTAATCCAGGAGGATAAACACGAGCTAAAAGAAAACCATTAAGACGCTATGCCCCCTGGTTAACTCACTATTGCATCTCAGCACATCAAATGATGAAGTTTTACAGTCTGCTCGAAGTTTACTTTTCCCGATAGAGATAACAGCTAATAGAGACCTTATTTTCTCACGAACATACAGAGCTTTTCACATGAAGAACCCAAAAAGCCAGATTCATCATGTTTTATAGATTTTTGCAGTATTTCAAGATAAACTCAAGGCAAACAGCTAACTGTGCAGATGAACTACATAATGGAGCTATTTTACCTGCAAAAGGATTTGCATTCTTTTTTAAAGTTAAAGTATAGCTAAAAACAAATCTATTTTTTCAGTTTTGGAAAGATTGTAGATGGGTTAGAACACACATCAGTTTTTATCGGTGTTTGTGCCCCAGTTAGGTAGATTCACCCTCTCTATTTGTCCTGTTTACCATTATCATTGAAAGTGAAAGTAAAAGAAAATCCCAAATATTGGGTTGTCCCCAGAAAAGTAATAGAGGGGAAATCTTCCAATGAGGACACTAGTTCTGATGACCTGGGGGTCCTCAAGGAATTCCCTTAATTTGCAGGGATTTCCTCCAACTTCCTGTTTTGCTATGGGACAGGAAGTGAAGGGAAATCTTTGCAATGGGACACAGATGGCGAAAAAAAAAAAAATCTGACAGGGGGTTATACCTCCCTTACTCTATCCAAAATGAAAAAAGTTTTGCCTATTGTTCTACGTTAAATTTTTTATTGTGTACTCAGAGTTGAAGCCTTTAACACCGTACAATCAGAGCAAAACGGGTCACAGCATACTGCAAGTAAAGAAACTATAAATGAGAACAAAGTTTGTCCAGCATGTAAGTGCATACTTGCCAACTGTCCCAAATTTCCTGGGACATTCCCGGGGTTTAGACCCTTTTCCCGATTTTATCGTTCCTTTTTTCCTGATTTTTCGCCGCCAGCCGCTAGAGGTCCGCTGCCGGCGGAGACAATGTCTCCGCTGGCTGGCATTTTTAAGAAGACCAGAAGAAGTAGGTTGGCCGGGTGGCTACAATAGAGATTGAGCGGTGGCGCCGCCCCCCACCTCTCCGCCCTGCTGCCAGTCTCTGTGACCTGTTATGGAAAGGGGTGGGGGATGGACGGTGCCACAGCTTAATTTCTATTGTAACCATGCGGCCTGCTCCGCCTCTATTTTGTTCCCCCTCTGCCTCTCTTCTGTAATGGCGGCAGAGACGCCGCTGCTCTGGGATACCTGATAGATGTAAGGAGGGGCTCCGCTGGGGACACTGGATGTAAGGAGGGGCTCTGCTGGGGACACTGGATGTAAGGAGGGGCTTCGCTGGGGACACTGGATGTAAGGAGGGGCTACACTGGGGACACTGGAAGTAAGGAGGGGCTCCGCTGGGGACACTGGATGTAAGGAGGGGTTCTGCTGGTGACGCCTGATGTAAGGAGGGGCTCCGCTGGGGACACCAGATGTAAGGAGGAGCTCTGCTGGGGACGCCTGATGTAAGGAGGGGCTCTGCTGGGGACAATGGATATAAGGAGGGGCTTCGCTGGGGACACTGGATGTAAGGAGGGGCTCCGCTGGGGACACTCGATGTAAGGAGGGGCTCCGCTGGGGACACTGGATGTAAGGAGGGGCTCCGCTGGGTACACTGGATGTAAGGAGGGGCTCTGCTGGGGATGCCTGATGTAAAAGGGGGCTCCGCTGGGGACACCAGATGTGAGGAGGGGCTCCGCTGGGGACACCAGATGCAAGAAGGGGCTCCGCTGGGGACACCTGATGTAAGGAGGGGCTCCACTGGGGACACTGGATGTAGGGAGGGGCTTCGCTGGGGACACTAGATGTAAGGAGGGGCTCTGCTGGGGACACTAGATGTAAGGAGGGGCTCCGCTGGGGACACTAGATGTAAGGAGGGGCTCTGCTGGGGACATTAGCTTGTAAGAAGGGGCTCTGCTGGGGGCTCCTGATCCAAGGACGGACTCTGCCTGGGGCACCTGATGGCATCTGGTGGCAGGTGACGTGGCAGGAGACACGCTCAGTGGTCCCACTGATTCTGGATTATGGTGAGTTGAATGATTTCATTCTATATTACAATGTAATAATAGTAATAATGCGCTTCAGTCATCCTGACACCACAACAATCATGGTGCTGGGATGATTGAAGCACTAACACCAGGTGTTTGGAGTATCTTTATCTGCTGATTAGTTAAACTCTGGAATACATCTTTCTGTTGTGGTGTAGGATCTGAGCTTGCTGTCCCTCCATCTCTCTCCTTCCCTCCTTCTTTCTCTCTCCCTCCCTCTTTTCACCTTTCTTTCTCCATCTCTCATTCATCTCAGACTCTAACCACACCCCCATGTGAACCATGCCCATATAAGCCACGCCCACTATTTCATGTAACCCACGCCCATTTTTCGGCGCTGCGCGAGCCGCACTTTTCTTTTTTTGCTATGTCATGCCTACAAACGCATGCTCTGCCTAGGGTTGCCACATCATCCCTTTAATCCAGGACACACCTTAATTACACAGGTTCTGTGGCTGATTAAGGTGGTAATTAAACTCACTTGGTGCCTTATCTGCATTAAATCAGCCTCAGAACCTGTGTAATTCATATGAGTCCTGGATTAAAGGGATGATGTGGCAACCCTAGCTCTGCCCCCTAATTATAATAAGACTCCGCCTACAGCCAAAAAAGTGTCCCTATAAATATTTTTACAATGTTGGCAACTATGCAAGTGTAGCAACCAAAAATATCAACCTATTGGGGGGGGGGGGGGGCCTCTTTAATGTAAATGCCTGCCGTAGCAGTATGCTGTGTAGACATAAGATTTCAATACCTCTTAAACAGGACCTTGCTTACGTATTTAGTATTTTCCAGGATAGAAATTAAGATGTATATGAAGCAAAAAAAATAAATAAACAGCTCAACAAATAACACAAGTCGGTAACACTACAATAAATTAGCGCTCCAAATTTCTATCAGAATATTGTCAACTGACACGTGTCCTACATTATATGAGTAAACATTTGTCAGTAGAAAGAACAGAATAGGATTTGCATTCTTGTTCATCCAGTGTTGAGATTACACAGCTCTGCCAGTATAGCCCTGTCTGGCAGGGCAAGAGACCTGATTTGCCTCCACTGTAGTTATAGAACTCCAGCTAAAATTACAAGATAAAAATGAATAGCCCATTGAAAAATACATAAAAAACCCACTGTATTTATTTACTGTATTTACTATAATACTCAGCTTGGGAGCTTATTCAAACCATGAAGTGCGTCTGGGAATGCATGCTTTTTTTTTTTTTGCACATTCCTGTGCATAATATTTTTTGAAATGAATGAGCTGCCCTATGCAAGTGAAATGCACAAAAAAAGATGCAGGCACCAAAAATCACACCATGCCATACTACATAAACTGCATGTGTTTGCTAGATGTGCTGGGAAAGTGAGTTGACTGACCTTATTTGATCCGGCATCTCTTCCCTATTTAATAGATAAAAGTGGTGACGGGGGTATGGCGGTGCCCAATACACAAAATAATATTCAAATATACTGAAAATAGAAATTTTATTACATAGAAACAATACTAATAAAGTTCATAAAAATTGATAGCAGAGTATATTTCCAGACTGTTGTACTGGTCATAGTATCCTTATACATGTCCACATGGAAAAAAATGCCTCCAATAGTGTATTACCACAAAAAAAACACAGTTTATTAAAATAGGAAATGTGCTTACATCAAAAAGATGGAGGATAAGCCAAACAGAGACCAGAAACTACGTTTTCCGTCACCTCATACGTCACTTCCAGGCCGCGGTAATAACTTCCGGTTCGCGGTAAATGACTTCCGGTTACGTTTTGTGTCCTACGCGTTACGTCACACCCTCGTGACTTCCTCAGGGGCATTTTGGAGGCATTTTTTCCATGTGGATTCAGATACTGGGCTGGAGGTCACCATACTCTTTCCATTAAGTACCCATCCTCTATCCTGACTGAGTCTGGGCCCCGACATCGAGGTGTTTTTCCTAGCAATGGACTAAGGCATTTATCTATACCCTCAAGGTAAGAGCATTGAGAGCACTTTGAAGGAGTGTTGTTACCATTTAAATCACAGTCAACATACTATGCTTTCTTCTATCTGATGGTGAAGATTCCTGAATTTTTTGCACAGTGGATTTTATTTTGAGCTTTAGTATCTTTTATTTTGAACTTTGGTATCTTATTTGATACATTTGCTGCAACTCGCATACTTTATTTGATATACCTGCTGCAACTCGCACACATTTTTTTGAACATTTTTTAAACATGTTTATATTTTCCATGGAATATTTTTGCACATTGTAGCACTCTGTTGTAATAGTTTGTTATCCTTGCGAAGTTCTTTATCAACCTGTTTTTGTTCTCATATATACAGGGTTTATTTAATTCATTTTTCATCATTATTATTATTTGTTTATTTCTTTCTAGTTAGATAATGTCATTGTATAAGTTACTTTACCCTTTGAGGTTATGCGCAAGATCACATATAATTATTTATATACACTTTATTGACACTAGGTGATTTGTGTTCACCGTTGGATTTTGCAGCATTTCCACTTCCTTTTTAATTTATTCACTTTAATAGCGCAGAGGTCCTTTTTATATTATACAAGCAACAAAGTTAATGAGAAAAAAAATGGGCAGACTCGATGGACTACTCGTTCTTTTTCTGTCTTCACTTTCTATGTTTCTATCAAAGTAACATGGCTGATTGTCCAATGTGGGCATCTCTAACATGCCCCCAGGGCGGGATTAGGCCCTTACAAACACCATACATTAGGTAGATGATAGCACCGTGCCAGCCAACAATAGTGATCTCACAAAACATATATAAATACATAAGCAGATGTGTAAAACACGTATAATATTAATGATCATATAAAACTCATAGGTTATAAAAACTGTATAAACTATGTACAGTATGCCACCCGGACCACGTTAAACTACCTCGCCCCCTTAATAATCATTATATACAATATCAGACGTCACATATCTAAGGGACAGATAGGTTTGGAAACATGTGTGTGTAGCACCCTGGTTCTAAACAGGGCTGCTGATAAATCTAGTTGTGCTAGGTGGTAACTAGCCTGGCTAATTGGTAGTCTTTGATCCACTTATTGTCCTAAGTCTGAGTTTAATTTGTGGTCCCTCTCTTCTGTCAATAGGTGGCACTGTTGCTTTTGGCATTAGGATGATGGATTACAGCGAATTCAGGTGATGAGTAAATAAGTTGTCTCAGCCAATTAGTGGGTGTCTCTTTTGGCCACTTTGCATGCTGGGATAGGCTATTTATTTGGGAGGAGTCAGGTGATCGGGGTTCTTCCTGCCCAGGGCTGCGGTCTTCGTGGATGTGTGTTAAACAGCTCCTGGCTGCTAGGCCTGAAGCTTAAGGAGTCCTACTGGCTGCTAGGTCTACGTGAGGCCTATCCAGTAATTCAAGGGTCCGCAAAGGAGGAGCAGCAAAGGTTAAGCCTGAAGCCTGGGGCAGAACCACGTATGTTAGAGGCTCAGCCTGAGGGGAGCCTGTTCGTTGCCCGAGGTATAGAAGAAGCAGTTGCCGGAGGGACCACCACCCCTGTTACCAGAGGCAAGTTTGGAAGGGATGAAGTTCTGAAGGAGTACCAAAGCAGATGCTTCACTACCTGGGGACGGTGAAGTAAGTGGGAAAGCTTCAGTGAAGACTCATCCAGGAATACAGCGGTTAGCTGTAAGTATAGCTTGAAGATAAGTACAGCGGTTAGCTGTGGGTGAAGCTCGAGGGTTCCAGCAGGTAACTGAGAGTCCAAGAAGTCTAGTAAGAGACGGCGAGCTAAGCTCGAGGATCTATAGTGGGATGTAGTGAGTTAAACTGGAAGATCTACAGTGCGATTACTGTTAGAGAAATTGTTGCTATAGGAGACAGCAGTTGCTACAAGATACAGATTGCTGCGTTCAGCTTAAAGGCCCTCTTTCTGTATTGCTGTCTGCCTAGTTCTATTTTTGTCTGCAGAGTTTGCCTAATTGCTATTGCATTTGCCTAAGGGTGTCCCGTGCCCTAACCTTCTCTCCCACCGTTCCTGTTAGGAGAAATAAAATCTATGTTCATTTTTATAAAAAGTCACTGGCGCCCAATTTTTTCACCTTCCACCACACCCACTTTGCCTAGTAACCTGCACCCTGAGGAGGAATGTTAGTTCTCCCTGGCTCTGTGCATCACCATCAGGCCTTTGGGAGTCGGGGAGACTGCTACACGTGGATGCATGTATATGCATACAGGATCCACATTCTGGTGTGTATATTTAGTATGTTTCCCTTTAACAAATGGCAAGTGCCTGCCTTGTACCCACACCACGCCTGGTGTGAACAAGCCCTAATCTAGAAATTTCTCCACAGTAGGTTTTTGCTGCTGCTACATTTACTTGTTCTCATGGCCAGTATTATTCAACCCCCTCCCTTGAGTCCAGGTCATCCTGGGCTCACCCCTGCCTGTGAATGAACAGTGAAAGGAGAAGCAGCACAGTGATTAGCTTATCTCTGTCCCTCTGCTGTCTCCTCCAATTAGAATACTTCTTGTCAACACGTAAGCTTCTTCCTCTCACACTCTTGCCCTGCTGTACAGGAATTGCAAGAGGCTAGGACCAGATCACATTCAGGTACTTACAGTGGCTTGCGAAAGTATTCGGCCCCCTTGAACTTTTCAACCTTTTGCCACATTTCAGGCTTCAAACATAAAGATATAAAATTTTTATTTTTTGTGAAGAATCACCAACAAGTGGGACACAATTGTGAAGTGGAATGAAATCTTTTGTATTTTTGAAATTTTTTTAACTAATAAAAAAATGAAAAGTGGGGCGTGCAAAATTATTCGGCCCCCTTGCGTTAATACTTTGTAGAGCCACCTTTTGCTGCGATTACAGCTGCAAGTCGCTTGGGGTATGTCTCTATCAGTTTTGCACATCGAGAGACTGAAATTCTTGCCCATTCTTCCTTGCAAAACAGCTCGAGCTCAGTGAGGTTGGATGGAGAGCGTTTGTGAACAGCAGTTTTCAGCTCTTTCCACAGATTCTCGATTGGATTCAGGTCTGGACTTTGACTTGGCCATTCTAACACCTGGATACGTTTATTTGTGAACCATTCCTTTGTAGATTTTGCTGTATGTTTGGGATCATTGTCTTGTTGGAAGATAAATCTCCGTCCCAGTCTCAAGTCTTTTGCAGACTCCAACAGGTTTTCATCCAGAATGGTCCTGTATTTGGCTGCATCCATCTTCCCCTCAATTTTAACCATCTTCCCTGTCCCTGCTGAAGAAAAGCAGGCCCAAACCATGATTCTGCCACCACCATGTTTGACAGTGGGGATGGTGTGTTGAGTGTAATGAGCTGTGTTGCTTTTACGCCAAACATATGGTTTTGAATTGTGGCCAAAAAGTTTGATTTTGGTTTCATCGGACCAGAGCACCTTCTTCCACATGTTTGGTGTGTCTCCCAGGTGGCTTGTGGCAAACTTTAGACAAGACTTTTTATGGATATCTTTGAGAAATGGCTTTCTTCTTGCCACTCTTCCATAAAGGCCAGATTTGTGCAGTGTACGACTGATTGTTGTCCTATGGACAGACTCTCCCACCTCAGCTGTAGTTCTCTGCAGTTCATCCAGAGTGATCATGGGCCTCTTGGCTGCATCTCTGATCAGTCTTCTCCTTGTCTGAGCTGAAAGTTTAGAGGGACAGCCAGGTCTTGATAGATTTGCAGTGGTCTGATACTCCTTCCATTTCAAAATGATCGCTTGCACAGTGCTCCTTGGGATGTTTAAAGCTTGGGAAATCTTTTTGTATCCAAATCCGGCTTTAAACTTCTCCACAACAGTATTACGGACCTGCCTGGTGTGTTCCTTGGTCTTCATGATGCTCTCTGCGCTTTCAACAGAACCCTGAGACTATCACAGAGCAGGTGCATTTATACAGAGACACACAGGTGGATTCTATTTATCACCATCAGTCATTTAGGACAACATTGGATCATTCAGAGATCCTCGCTGAACTTCTGGAGTGAGTTTACTGCACTGAAAGTAAAGGGGCCGAATAATTTTGCACGCACCACTTTTCAGTTTTTTAATTGCTAAAAAAGTTTAAAATATCCAAAAGATTTCGTTCCACTTCACAATTGTGTCCCACTTGTTGGTGATTCTTCATAAAAAATTAAAATTTTATATCTTTATGTTTGAAGCCTGAAATGTGGCAAAAGGTTGAAAAGTTCAAGGGGGTCGAATACTTTCGCAAGCCACTGTATATTGCTTGCATTTTAAAACACTTTAACCACTTCCCGCCCGCAAGTACTGTGGGCGAGCGGCCGGTGTAGGCAAAGCAACTGTCACTGCCTACTTTTGGGTATAGGGCACCCTGCCTGGCACGCACTGTGATTGTACACAGCAGGAGCCTGTCAGCAAGTTCCAGGCCAATGATTCACATTTATCATCAACACAGAGCTCTGTACAGAGGGAGCAATCTGTCAGTTTCTCTGCAAAGCAGTGATGAGAAACTGAGAGATCTAGTAATAAAAGCAGCACACTTTACACACATTACACATAGTTAGGCACACATTTAACCCCTTGATCGCCCTGCATGTTAACCCCTTCCCAGCCAGTAAGATTAGTACAGTGACAGTGTATAGTATTATCACTGATCACTGTATTTTTGTCACTGGTGATGTCAGTGGCAGTTAGTCAATTCCCCGCAGCGCCAGTTTGTGTCAGACTGCCTGCTGCACTATCGCAGCCATTTTAGTTCGCTGATCACCGCCATTATTAATATAAAAAAAAAAATTCCAGTATATATCCCATAGTTTGTAGACGCTATAACAATGCCAAAGTAGAAGATCCATAAGCTGCACATCATGAAGCAGACCCATGTGCATGAAGTCAGATGAATGGCAGCCTCAGCCCAGACTCCAGTTAGGCCACGCCTCCAACATGTTTTTAGCTCTGTCCCTTGCAGCTTAATCATGGGGATAGCTGTAACTCCTACACAAACCAGTCAATATACACTTATTGGGATTTTTTTTTACCAAAGACATGTAACAGAATAAATTTTGCCCAAAATGTATGAAGAAATTCGATTTTTTACATTTTTATTGGATGTGTTTTATAGCAGAAAGTTAAAAATATTATCTTTTTTCAAAATTTTTGGTATTTTTTCATTTATATCACAAAACATAAAAAAAGTGGTGACCAAATACCGTCAAAAGAAGGCTGTGGAAAAAATTTATTTGGTTTGGGTACAGCGTTGCATGACCACACAATTACCAGTTAAAGTAGAGCAGTGCCGAATAGCAGAAAATAGCCTGGTCATGAATGGTGTAAAATCTTCCAGAGTTCAAGTGGTTAATGACTACAGAGTTCTATCCATTCATGTCTCTACTATATGCCTGAAGTTCAGATTTAAAGTGTTTGTTACCCCCAATAATTAACTTATTTGTCTTATTTCTGCCATTTGGTATTAATTTAGTAGCAAATTTGGATACACACAATATATACATATATACATACATTCTTATTTCTTTGTTTTTTAATTGAGAATACCTAGTAATTAATTTATAAAAACACATTTTTTCTGTACTTTTCCCCCAAAACAATGTGGACATAATTACTGCACCCACATATATTTACTGCAAAATAACCAGCAAAGTCTGCTAATTAAAATGATATCACATTAGTGTGATTTTCACACAATGTTATGGAATAGTAAATCTCAAAAAGAATGTATTCAATTGACTTTAAAAAATTTTATTACCCTTTTAATGCCACATGGCCATACACATAGGGAAAAGGGGTTAAGCCTAGTATGCACTAATGCCACGTACACACGGTCGGATTTTTCAGCTACAAAAGTCCGACAGACTCTCGACAGACTTTCGACGGACTTTTGGCGGACTTTCAACTGACTTTCTAACGAACGGACTTGCCTACACACGATCACACAAAAGTCCGACGGATTCGTACGTGATGACGTACACCGGACTAATATAAGGAAGTTGATAGCCACTAGCCAATAGCTGCCCTAGCGTCGGTTTTTGTCCGTCGGACTAGCATACAGACGAGCGGATTTCTGGGTCCGGCGGAGTTACGACGTAAAGATTTGAAGCATGTTCCAAATCTAAAGTCCATCAGATTTGCGACTGGAAAAATCCGCTGAATGTCCGGTGAAGCCCACACACGATCGGATTGTTCGCTGGATTTGGTCCGTCGGCGTCTATCAGACAAGTCCGGTCGAAAAGTCCAACCGTGTGTACGCGGCATAACAGTCTTTTTTCATTCAAACCAGTGGGCTGAATGAGAAAACAAACTGAAGAGCTTGGGAGGAGATCCTCTACTAACAATCCCGCTGAACTATTGTGTTCTGACAGGAGGACAGCCCCCTGCCAAAAAACACCGATCAGCGCTCTCAGTCATTGGCTGGGAGCACTGATCGGACGCCGACTGGTAGACCTTACCCCTTCCACAGAAGCCGGACGTTTGGCAGGCTCCTGTCGGACAGGCTGTCTTATACACGAATGTCTCTTGAACGGTTAAGGGGGTGAATGAAAACAAACCAATTGCATCGGCCTCCACAGGAAACATACAGGTTTGCTTTAGTAAACGTGTTGGCTCAACTTTCAGTCTAAAGCCGACCATAGATGGTTTGAATTTTGGCCAGTTCACGTGAGATTCAATTAACATATGGGCAGGCTGGTTGTATCCAAGTCAATCCATCGATCGACTTGGGTAAAACCAGCATGTCTTAATTCTAGCATGCGATTATTGTGAGTGACTATAGCTGCTAGCAATAGTCATTGTGTTCTCCCAGAAGGCATGGCTCCCTGCTCTTTGGGATATCTAGGGAGCTCTGTAATGCAGGCTTTAACCACTTCCCGCCCGCCATATAACAAAATGTCAGCCGCAAAGTGGTAAAGTTATCCTGACTGGATATCATATGACATCCAGCAACATAAGCTGCTAGCACGACGATCAGTGGTGTGGTGTGAGTCTGACACACCACATCTCCGATTCTGGTAAAGAGTCTCTGATGTAGGCTTTTTACCATGTGGTCAGCTGTGTCCAATCACAGCTGATCACAGTGTAATCAAAAAGTGCCGTTTATCGGCTTTTCCTCCATTCGCACTGACAGATGCGAGTAGAGGAGAGCTGATCACTCTGACAGGGGAGGGGGGGTCTGCGCTGATAATCAGCACATTTATTATCAGTGCAGACCCATCAAGGATGCTCACTAGAGACCACCAGGGATACCACTGGAGACCACCAGGTGAGCCCACCAGGGATATCAAACAGTGCCCATTAGGATAGCACTCTGTGCCCATCAGTGATTGCCTGTCAAGCCGCACTGATCAAGAGGCACTATCAGTGCCATCTATCAGTGCTGTCTATAAGTGCCTACCAGTGCCACCTATGAGTGCCCAGTGCCACCTATCAGTGCCTCCTATCAGTGCCAAGAAGTGCTGCTTATCAGTGCCACCTATCAGTGCCAAGAAGTGCTGCTTATCAGTGCCACCTATCAGTGCCCATCAGTGCTGCATATAAGTGCCTCATCATCAGTGCTGCATATAAGTGTCTCATCATCAGTGCCTATCAGTGCCACCTCATCAGTGCCAATCAGTACTGCCTCATCAGTGCAGCCTCATCAGTGAAGGAGAAAAACGTACTTATTTACAAAGTTTTGTAACAGAAATGAAGAAAAACTTTTTTATATGGAGTGCAAAAAATAGAAACCCCATATGATAAAAAATTTGTTTGGGTACAGTGTTGTATGACCGCGCAATTGTCATTCAAAAAGCGACAGCACTGAAAGCTGAAAATTGGACTGGGCAGGAAGGGGGTGAAAGTGCCCTGTATTGAAGTGGTTAACGTGTTACTAAACCCAGGACCCTACATTTGCAATTATATTAGTAAATATAGAGTGTTAAATACCTTTTCTCATCAGCAGTATATATAGCAGTCTTGTGACTTCTATCAGTGTCTGGCAGAGCACTGGGTAAAGCTTGTAGGAGGAGTTTTCATTCTCTTCTGATTGTCCTGTGAGGCTTTATAGACCCCTGACCCTCTGTCTGGAAAGTGCCGATTGGCCCTGTGTCAATTACATGCACCCCTAAAAAAAAAAGAAAAAGAAAAGAAAACACACCAGACTGAGCATGTGCAGTGCAGAGTGCCTCCTAGAGCTCTGTACTATCAGCAGATGGATTGGGGACTATGGATGAAGGGGAAGTTCAGAAAAGACAGGATCAAACAGCCCTTTTACACATTACAGAGGATTAACCCCTTAGGTTCCACAGTGAGTATAACAACCATGCTTTACTGCCTATACAGCCTAATTTTACAGATTTTTGTGGGTTTTTCAACTGCTATCTATGCTGATTACCAAGATTTTTTTTTTTTAAATCAGAAAATTCTTTTATTGAGCCACGAAAGACAGAATACACATCATCAAAAATGACATAGTATGGATTATAACCTCAGAGCAATAAATGTCATCTTGTCTATGTGCATTTAAAGTAATTAAAGATTATTACAACAGTGGCATCAAATAAATTTTGCATTAACATAACAACAAACCGTGTTGTGTGGGAGAGTAAAAGTTCTCAAACCCAACACAGCTATCAGACGACCAACTGGTCATCTAACCGTAAACCTTGTTCCTGGTCTGCACAAATAGGTACAATCTCATGGAAACAAACTATGAATACACCAAATATTATACCTGTTAAACAAGCAGTACTCTCTTAAACTTGAAGTATCCTGTGCATAATTAGTTGTGGGGGTGCCAATCCCGGGGAGTCCAGCCAGGGTTGCCATATGGAATTAAATTTCCGAGATGCATTTCTATGCTGATATGTTAGATGTTCTCTGACAGGGATATAATTTACCTGTTCTATCCATTGTTTTTTGGTTGGAACATTTACTGATAGCCAAAATCTGGCCACCAGCTTACGAGCCAGATATAACAATCTGATTATTGCTATATTAATGGGAGGGGGGTATATTTCTTCATCTATCGCTCCTAAAATGCATATCAGGGGATCCAGGGGGACCCTAATTTGAAATACCGATGAAATTATCTCAGTAACATCGCCCCAGTAACAATGTAACTTGGGACAGCGCCACATCAAATGGATCAGTGACCCCTCCTCTCTGCAACGTTTAGGACATAAGGGAGAATCTCTGCTACCCCATCGATGTAGTTGTATTAGTGTACGATACGTCCTATGTAGCAAGAATAAATGTGAAAGTCTATGTGTTTGCGATACAGAAGTTAATGGCCCTGTCTGAAGGCATATGTCCCAAGTGTCTTCACTCACCTCCCCCAGGTCCTATATCCATCTACGTCTGCATGGTAAAGTTGTAATGTCTTGTATGGCTGAAAGCAAATGTGAGTAAATGTGAGATATTAGGCCCTTTTTTCCTGCCCAAAGAAGATATCATTTATTAGGGGATGAGTGACAAGTGAGAGATCAGATGACTGGCCTTGAATCTGGAGAGCATGTCGCAACTGAAGGAACCGGTAAAATTGATGTCTAGGAAGCCCGAATTCCGATTTCAGCTCCATAAAAGATTTTAAAATGTTCTGGTGAAATAATTGAGAAATATTATGAATTCCGGCATTCCTCCACATTTGAAATCCCTCTAGTTTAGAGACTTCTGCTAAATTCGGATTGTTCCACAGAGGGGTTTCTGCTAGAAAGCCTGGAATTTTTAATTTGGATTTGACCGTAGACCATAATTTTTTGAGAAGAACTATGGTGGGGGCCGTTTGTGGCAAGTGTATCAATCCTGCCTCCAGATTCGCCAGCACTGATGTATTTAATGTTCCAGTTCGCAGCATGCTTTCAACCGAGTCAGAATCACTCAGCAACCCGAGTCCACTCAAGTGTTGTAGTTGAGAGGCATAAAAATAAAGTTTAGGGTTGGGAACCGCAGCACCTCCCAGATCTTTACCATGCTGCAAGGTGGAAAGACTTATTCTAGCAACCTTTTTCCTCCATATTAGGGATCTAAACAGTGTCTCAATACGATTAAACCACCTGCGGGGTATCCATTGTGGAGAATTGTGCATAGTGTATAAAAGTTGAGGTCCCCAAACCATTTTAATTAAATTTATTCTACCAATTACTGATAAGGGGAGTTTACACCAAGTATTGCAAGTCATTTGAAGTCTTTTAAAAAGGGGTAGTAAATTATCCTCTAAATATTTATTCGGGTTAACCGATACTTGTATTCCTAGATATTTAAATGAGGATACCACTTTAAGCGGCCTTGCACTGTCCGGCAGAGTAACCATTGGCTCATCCACCGGAAGAATGACGGATTTACTCAAGTTAATGGAAAATCCTGATAATGAACCAAAGTGCTGTATTATCTGCATCACATTCGTAAGTGAAGCCTCCACGTCCCCCAGGTAAAGTAAAGTATCGTCCGCGTAAAGGGAGATCTTATCAGATACTGGTCCTCTAATAAAACCCACAATAGACTGTGAGGATCTTACCACCTCTGCCAGTGGCTCCAGGGCTAATGCAAATAGCAGGGGTGAGAGTGGACACCCCTGTCTCGATTACCAAGATTTTAACATGCAAGTGTACTATTTGTTTTTATGGAATAAATTACTTTATCATTCCAATGAGGATCTCGCGCTGCCGTTTCTTTGTTGTTTGAACCCTCTGATACCAGAAATCATCACTGATGCTACCCTAATCTGCTGCCCAGCAATTGGGGGAGAGTGATGTGCTCACAGACTGGATTGAGTTGTCGACCGGGAACAGAGAGAGGTCACCTGCTGTCATCACAAGCTAACCAATCTTGCTCTGCACCTTGATAAAAATGGAACAGAGTTGTCTGCAAGAAACACCTTGTCAGTGCCTGCCTCAGTTCTTAAAAGGGACATTACCCTGAGTGCTCTGAAATAACGGTTGGGACCCAATGAGCTGGCCAGCAGGAAAAATAGAATAGCGCATATTGACCTCTGAGCTGTTATAGTGGTAAATCTTCCCCTAGTTAGGATTGCCCCAGTATAGGGTTTAGGAGGGAATGTCCTTTTTTACATTATCATTTTTATTAATTTTCTCATCAAACAAAACACAATCTTTCGCATAGTCTCTTAAGCTACAGATCACACATTGTATAATCATTATAAACCATTATTCAACTAACAATTAATACCTAGCAAAACAAATATTAACAATTGATAACTACTGTTCTTGCGGAATACAAGATATTTGAGTCTCTATTATGTAGTCATGTACACCAAATATAGCTCACCAAAATAGTGTGATAATTGGGCACGACCACCATAGACATAGTTACATAGTTACATAGTAGGTGAGGTTGAAAAAAGACACAAGTCCATCAAGTCCAACCTATGTGTGTGATTATGTGTCAGTATTACATTACATATCCCTGTATATTGCGGTCATTCAGGTGATTATCTAATAGTTTCTTGAAGCTATCAATGCTCCCCGCTGAGACCACCGCCTGTGGAAGGGAATTCCACATCCTTGCCGCTCTTACAGTAAAGAACCCTCTACGTAGTTTAAGGTTAAACCTCTTTTCTTCTAATTGTAATGAGTGGCCACGAGTCTTATTAAACTCTCTTCTGCGAAAAAGTTTTATCCCTATTGTGGGGTCACCAGTACAGTATTTGTAAATTGAAATCATATCCCCTCTCAAGCGTCTCTTCTCCAGAGAAAATAAGTTCAGTGCTCGCAACCTTTCCTCATAACTAAGATCCTCCAGACCCTTTATTAGCTTTGTTGCCCTTCTTTGTACTCGCTCCATTTCCAGTACGTCCCTCCTGAGGACTGGTGCCCAGAACTGGACAGCATACTCCAGGTGCGGGCGGACCAGAGTCTTGTAGAGCGGGAGAATTATCGTTTTATCTCTGCAGTTGATCCCCCTTTTAATGCATGCCAATATTCTGTTTGCTTTATTAGCAGCAGCTTGGCATTGCATGCCGTTGCTGAGCCTATCATCCACTAGGACCCCCAAGTCCTTTTCCATCCTAGATTCCCCCAGAGGTTCTCCCCCCAGTGTATAGATTGCATTCATATTTTTGACACCCAAATGCATTATTTTACATTTTTCTACATTGAACCTCATTTGCCATGTAGTCGCCCACCCCATTAATTTGTTCAGGTCTTTTTGCAAGATTTCCACATCCTGCGGAGAAGTTATTGCCCTGCTTAGCTTAGTATCGTCTGCAAATACAGAGATGGAACTGTTTATCCCATCCTCCAGGTCATTTATGAACAAATTAAATCGGATTGGTCCCAGCACAGAACCCTGGGGGACCCCACTACCCACCCCTGACCATTCTGAGTACTCCCCATTTATCACCACCCTCTGAACACGCCCTTGTAGCCAGTTTTCAATCCATGTACTCACCCTATGGTCCATGCCAACGCACCTTATTTTGTACAGTAAACGTTTATGGGGAACTGTGTCAAATGCTTTTGCAAAATCCAGATACACCACGTCTACGGGCCTTCCTTTATCTAGATGGCAACTCACCTCCTCATAGAAGGTTAATAGATTGGTTTGGCAAGAACGATTCTTCATGAATCCATGCTGATTACTGCTAATGATATCATTCTTATTACTAAAATCTTGTATATAGTCCCTTATCATCCCCTCCAAGAGTTTACATACTATTGATGTTAGGCTAACTGGTCTGTAATTCCCAGGGATGTTTTTTGGGCCCTTTTTAAATATTGGTGCTACATTGGCTTTTCTCCAATCAGCTGGTACCATTCCAGTCAATAGACTGTCTGTAAAAATTAGGAACAACGGTCTGGCAATCACCTGACTGAGTTCCCTAAGTACCCTCGAATGCAAGCCATCTGGTCCCGGTGATTTATTAATGTTAAGTTTCTCAAGTCTAATTTTAATTCCATCCTCTGTTAACCATGTAGGTGCTTCCCGTGTTGTGTCATGAGGATAAACACTGCAGTTTTGGTTACTGAAGCCCCCCGATTCACTCGTGAAGACTGAGGAGAAGAATAAATTCAATACCTCTGCCATCTCCCCATCCTTTGTAACCAGATGTCCTTCCTCATTCTTTATGGGGCCAATATGGTCTGTCCTCCCTCTTTTACTGTTTACATACTTAAAGAATTTCTTGGGATTTTTTTTGCTCTCCTCCGCTATGTGTCTTTCATGTTCTATCTTAGCCATCCTAATTGCACCCTTACATTTCTTATTGCATTCTTTATAAATTCTGAATGCTGTGGATGATCCCTCAACCTTGTATTTTTTGAAGGCCTTCTCCTTTGCTTTTATATGCATTTTTACATTGGAGTTAAGCCATCCAGGATGTTTGTTCGCTCTTTTAAATTTATTACCCAATGGGATACATTGGCTAATGCCCTTATTTAATATGCTCTTAAAGCAAACCCATCTCTCCTCTGTATTCTTTGTTCCTAATATTTTATCCCAATTTATGCCTTTTAGCAAGGTTTGTAGTTTAGGGAAGTTGGCTCTTTTGAAATTCAGTGTCTTTGTGTTCCCTTCATGTCTCCTATTTGTGTGATTTATACTGAAACTAATTGACCTGTGATCGCTGTTACCTAAATTGCCCCGTATTTCCACATCTGTTATCAGGTTTGTATTGTTGGTAATCAGTAGATCTAGTAATGTTTTATTTCTAGTTGGTGCGTCTACCATCTGACCCATAAAATTGTCCTGCAAGACATTAAGGAACTGGCGAGCCTTAAAAGAATGCGTGGTTCCCTCCGCCCAGTCTATGTCTGGATAATTAAAATCCCCCATTACGATAACACTTCCCATCCTTGCTGCTAATCCAATTTGTGATAGGAGATCCGTCTCCACTTCCTCCCTCAGGTTAGGGGGCCTATAGCATACTCCCAGTATTATTTTCCCCTTAGCTTCATCCCTTTGGAGCTCTACCCATAAAGATTCCACCTCCTCCCTAGCCCCCTCAGTGATGTCATCTCTCACATTCACTTGTACATTATTCTTGATATATAGGCATACCCCTCCCCCTTTTTTACCCTCTCTATCCTTGCGGTATAGGGTATACCCTTGAATGTTTGCCAGCCAATCATGAGAGCTGTTGAACCAGGTCTCTGAAATTCCCACAAAATCCAAATCCTCCTTGTACAACAGTATCTCTAGTTCACCCATCTTGTCCGCCAGGCTCCTGGCATTGGTGAACATGCCACATAGTTTAGACCGGTCGCATATTGTCCTCGTATTGGGTGTTTCAAGATTGCAACTTGGACTTGCTACTATACTCACCTTGTGTTTTTGTGCTTTGGTTAACCTACCACTAATGCCCCCAATACTACCCTCTGGAATATCTTCCGCGCTGGCTATCACTGTCTCTGGACCCTCCCCCCCATCGCCTAGTTTAAAAACCCCTCTAACTTTTTGGCCATCTTCATTCCCAGCAGATCTGCACCCTCCTCATTTAGGTGCAGTCCGTCCCTTCTATAGTACCGGTTACCGACTGAGAAGTCGGCCCAGTCCTCCAGGAACCCAAACCCCTCCTTACTACACCAGCTCTTCAGCCACTTGTTTACTTCCCTAATCTCCCTCTGCCTCTCTGGTGTGGCTCGATGTACCGGTAGTATTCCTGAGAACACTACCTTGGAGGTCCTTTTCCTCAATTTAGCTCCTAAGTCCCTAAAATCGTTCTTTAGGACACTCCATCTGCCTCTGACTTTGTCATTGGTGCCAACGTGCACCATGACAGCCGGGTCTTCCCCAGCCCCTCCCAGTAATCTGTCCACAAGATCCGTGATGTGCCGAACCCGAGCGCCCGGTAGACAACATACTGTTCGGTGCTTCAGGTCTTGGTTACAGATTGCCCTCTCTGTCCTTCTAAGAATTGAGTCCCCTACCACCAGAATCTGTCTTTCCTTTCCCTTTGCTGCCCCCCCACTCTCACTGGAGGAGTTCTTCCCCTGGCAGCTAGGAGAGTCCCTCAACTCCAGCAGTGCTGGTCCCTGACTGTTACACCAATGTCACTCAATGGAGCGTACTTATTGGGATGCTCCAGTCCTGGATCGGCCTCCCTGGCACTTCCCCCTCTACCCCTCCTGGCTGTCACCCATCTACTCTTTGCTAGTGCCTGCACCTCTTTGTCTCCACCCGCCTCTGTGCTGGCCCCTGCCGGCACCTGCCGTGTACGTTCCTGGCTCACCTTTAGTATGGAGGGACTTCTCAGTGCTGACAGTTGCTTCCCCAGATTCAGAACCTGGGCTTCCAGGGAAACAATGTGCTTACATTTTGCACAGCAGTATTCGCCCTCGATCGGATGATCAAGGAACGCATACATGCGGCAAGATGTACAAAGAGTCGCCTCTCCACACCCGCCGGGCATCGTACCTATTAAATTTAGTGAGGATTTGGGGATTTTACCCTGTCCAAATTACCTAACAACTAGCTTCCTGGCACTAATACTCAAGACAATACACAGGTACACGACAAGACAATACACAGGTACACAATACACAAGTACTAACGATCCACACACACTAGACGAAGTAGCGGTCCTGGCACCTCCAGTATACATTGGACACCTAAGGAAATATTTGATGTATTGGTACCATCTAGATAATAACTTAGGGTTCCTTTCTTATATACGGTAATACTGCCAGTAGACATCTTGAGTTAACATAAAATGCTTTAGTTGCATTCTTTCGAGATATTGTAAACTGCAGTTCCTTTTCCCACTCAGCCATGTATGGCAAATGTGGGGTTATGTGGGATAGCAGTATAATGTAAATTGTTGAAATCAGGCATTTCTGATCTTGCGTCCTTATACATAATTTCTGTAACAGGCCTGTGTAGGAGACCCACCTTTGAGAGATTTATATAAACATTTCTAAGCTGAAAAGATGCTAACCATTTTCCCTGTGTCTGATCAATATCCTTAAACAATTCCAAAAATGTTTTTATACTATCCATAGGAATTGTGCTTTATATAAATTATTACTCCTGAAATGTATTTCTTCCACTGTTCATCTATTTGTCAGTATATTTCTCCTACTCTTTACATTATTGCAGCACATTTCTTGGTTTTGATAAACCATATGCTGTGTCAATATTGGTGTCTATATACTTCAAGCCTTTGGGGTATATACAGTATCTCACAAAAGTGAGTACACCCCTCACATTTGTGTAAATATTTTATTATATCTTTTCATGTGACAAGACTTAAGAAATGAATGTCGAAACCGCCAGGAACAAAAGTGAGTACACCCCTAAGTGAAAATGTCCAAATTGGGTCCAAAGGGTCAAAATTTGGGTGGCCAACAATATTTTCCAGCACTGCCTTAACCCTCTTGGGCATGGAGTTCACCAGAGCTTCACAGGTTGCCACTGGAATCCTCTTCCACTCCACCACGATGACATCACAGAGCTGGTGGATGTTAGAGACCTTGCGCTCCACCACCTTCTGTTTGAGGATGCCCCACAGATGCCCAATAGGGTTTAGGTCTGGAGACCTAAACCTTGGCCAGTCCATCACCTTTACTCTCAGCTTCTTTAGCAAGGCAGTGGTCGTCTTGGAGGTGTGTTTGGGGTCGTTATGTTGGAATACTGCTCTGCGGCCCAGTCACCAAAGGGAGGGGCTCATGCTCTGCTTTAGTGTGTCACAGTACATGTTGGCATTCATGCTTCCCTCAATGAACTGTAGCTCCCCAGTGCCAGCGACACTCATGCACCCCCAGACCATGACACTCCCACCACCATGCTTGACTGTAGGCAAGACACTTGTCTTTGTACTCCTCACCTGTCTTTGTACTCCTCGCCACACACGATTGACACCATCTGAACCAAATAATTTAATCTTGGTCTCATCAGACCACAGGACATGGTTCCAGTAATCCATGTCCTTAGTTTGCTTGTCTTCAGCAAACTGTTTGCGGGCTTTCTTGTGCATCATCTTTAGAAGAGGTTTCCTTCTGGGAGGACAGCCATGTAGACCAATTTGATGCAGTGTGCCGCGTATGGCCTGAGCACTGACAGACTTACCCCCCACCCCTTCAGCCTATTTCCCAAAGACAACCTCTGGATATGATGCTGAGCACATGCACTCAACTTCTTTGGTCGACCATGGCGAGGCCTCTTCTGAATGGAACCTGTCCTGTTAAACCGCTGTATGGTCTTGGCCACCATGCTGCAGCTCAGTTTCAGGGTCTTGGCAATCTTCTTATAGCCTAGGCCATCTTTATGTAGAGCAACAATTCTTTTTTTCAGATCCTCAGAGTTCTTTACCATGAGGTGCCATATTGAACTTCCAGTGACCAATATGAGAGAGTGAGAGCGATAACACCAAAATTAACATACCTGCTCGCCATTCACACATGAGACCTTGTAACACTAACGAGTCACATGAAACCAGGGAGGGAAAATGGCTAATTGGGCCCAATTTTGACATTTTCACTTAGGGGTGTACTCACTTTTGTTGCCAGCGGTTTAGACATTAATGGCTGTGTGTTGAGTTATTTTGAGGGGACAACAAATTTGCACTGTTATACAAGCTGTACACTCACTACTCTACATTGTAGCAAAGTGTCATTTCTTCAGTGTTGTTACATGAAAGGATGGAATAAAATATTTACAGAAATGTGAGGGGTGTACTTACTTTTGTGAGATACTGTAAGTCTTGCATTTTATATACAACTATATAGATCAGACCAAAATGAAGGACAAATGAGGAGGAAAGAGGGACAGAGGGACTTTGCTCCAAATCAGGGACAGTCCCTCGGAATCAGGGACAGTTGGGAGATATGAGAATGTGTAAATTGTGTAAAAGAGCTTCACTTTGGTTTAAAAATAAATAAATAAAAGCCCTCAGTGACAAATACTTTAGCTCTTTTTCACCACCATCTTTGATTTGTGAGACACCAGGAAGTATGAGCCTAGTTTTGCAGCCTCCTGAGATGTTTTAAGTGTCCCAAAAGGCTGTGGATAAGGAAGAAGGGGGCCCAAGCTGTTGTCATTCTCACCTAGGTAAGTATTAAGAAAGTGGGAGCGGGTACCAGTGATAAAAAGGTTCTTGCTCCCTGAAAAAGTAAACCCTGTAAATATGTTAGAAGTGGGGGGAGGAATTGGATGATCAGTACTTTATTTTTTGAATGAAGGTCCGCAGTCTGGACATCTATGCGGGCTGCGCTTGATGCATTTTTCAGGCACGTTTGGCGTTGCTTTTGCTTTTTTAAACTCTTGTTTTTTTATGCGTTTTTGTATGCAGTCTTATTGCATTTTGCTTGTTTTCCTCTTTAACCACCTCAATACTGGGCACTTTCGCCCCTTTCTGCCCAGGTCAATTTTCAGCTTTCAGTGCTGTTACACTTTGAATGACAAAGAGGTCATGCAAAGCTGTACCCAAATTTATTTTTTTATAATTTTCTTCCCACAAATAGAGCTTTCTTTTGGTGGTATTTAATCACCACTGGATTTTTTATTTTTAGCTAAAAAACCTAAAAAAGACCAAAAACTTTGAAAAAAAAAGTTTCTTCTTTCTTTCTGTCAGAATATTTTGTAAATAAGTAATTATTCTCCTTCACTGATGTGCACTGATGAGGCTGCGCTGAAGGGCAATGATGAGGTGGCACTGATGAGGAGGCACTAATATGCAGCACTGATAGGTGGCACTGATGAGTAATGATAGGTGGCACTGATGGGTGGCACTGTTGGGCACTACTGATGGGCAGGCACTAATGGACACTGAAAGGCAGCACTGATTGGCATCACTGATGGGCACAGATTGGTGTCACTGATGGACACAGATTAGCATCACAGATGGCCACAGAGTGGCATCACTGATGGGCACTGTTGGGGCTGCGTTGTAACCAGGGCACTTATGATTAGTGCTCTGATTACCTATACAAGGCACCCCTGTGAGGAGATGCTACTGATCAGCGCTACTCTCCTCACACTCTGTCAGTTTTAAAAGATGGCGTGGGGTCCCTGCAAAATCCATACCAGACCCTTATCTGACATTGCAGCTCAGCATATTAGAAAAGGGAGGGGACATGCTAGTGCCCCCCCTTCTGAACCACCCCAGGCTGCATGCCCTCCTCAACATGGGGGGGGGGGAGTGCTCGACGCGGCACATCACAAGGGAGCGGGTTCTCCAGATGATGTCACCAGATGGCCACGCCCCATGGCTATATAAAAACTGGCAGACAGCGGAGCTGACATAACAGAGGGAGCCAGCGTTGGAGGAGGAAACATTTTTTATTTGTAGCGGATCAGCGGAGGCGGAGGTAGAAGAAACCACTGGAGGGAGAAGACAGCAAAGGGAGAAGAAATCACCGGAGGAAGAAGACAGCGGAGGGAGAAGACCGGAGGAAGAAGACATTGGTGGAGGTACTGGAGAGAGAAGACACATTGGAGCTACGACGGAGGACATTCTTAATTTTTAATAAAGGACTTGTCAAAAACCATCTACTGTTTTTCTTTCTTTTTGACCCTTTTTTCGGGAATGAGTAGGGGTGCAATGCACCCCATACTCATTCACTTAGGGGAGAGTCACGATATGGGGCCCCCCCATTCTGATAAGCCCCCTGCCCGCAGACCTCCACAACCACCACCCAGGGTTGTCGGGAAGAGGCCCTGGTCCCCATCAACATGGGAATAAGGTGCTTTAGGGCGGGGGGGCAGAACCCCCCCCCCCCCACATTGAGGGCATTCGGCCTGGTATGGTTCAGGGGAGGGAGGGGGGGCGCTTGCTCATCACTCAACACTTGTATTTCTGGTGCGACTCCATTGAAGTCTATTACACGCAAAACGTGGGAAAAAAGTCCCTGACCCTTTCTAAAAAGCACCGGCTACAAAATTCATAGATGTGAACGTGTACCATAGGAAACCACGTTAAATGGACTGTAGTGCATTTCTGTAAACTGCAAAATGCACTAAAAAACGCATAGGTTTGAACGTAAGGTAAATCTAAGTCCATCAGTGTTTTTAGGTGTGAACATAGGCTGGGTGCCACAGACAGGGTTGCAAATTGGTAAGTATACTGGGCAGCCACCTTATAGTTTTGCTATGAGGCATTTTAAATTGTAGTTGCTGCACCTACCCCATGACAAAAGTCCATTGACAAACAACTGATTTCAGCAGCCTGCATTTTCCTGTACTGCAATGCGTGTCAATGAAACCCAATGCAATTTGATAATGCTGGAAAGGAGAATTGTTTGCTATATTAACACAGGTAAGAGAGGTGTAGAATAGAGAACAAAGTTTTAAGAGCAGAGTCATGGTTTGCATTAGAACGTTTGCTTTTAATATCTGTACTAAATAGATTAGAACTACACATATTTGGGACAGCTCAGGTCTGACATGGTATGGTCTAGATCCAAAGTTGTAGTCACAACTGACAAAACAAACATATCTGCTATTATTGTAAAAATGCAATGTGTTTTATTTGGCCCCATGTGATGGCTAGCTATGTTTAGACATTTTCTTTGGTTTACAGTCATACAAGTAAAATTCCATGTAATAATTCAAGTTAAACGCTATACAGAACCTTATTTAGCTCTTTCATTCTGGAAAAATAACCAGGCTATTTTAGAATTAGGAAAAACATCTGCTGTTTCTGGGACAGGCTGCCTCTATATAACTCTTAAATTGGATGTCCACTAATATTTTCTATTCATTGACAATCACTTTGTTCATTTATATACTGCTTAAAAGCATTGTCTGTTTAACAACAACTGTCCAAAATGATTCACTTTTGAAGCTTACGATGACAATAACTGTAGTGCAAAAGATGGCAAATATTATATAGTCAGTAATGTGACCACCTGCACATCATCCATGGATTAGAGCACTGGATAAACAATATCCTTTACGATCTAATGCTAGAACCCACAGAAGTTGTTGGGTGCTTACCTTCAAAGATCCATAGACCTAAAGATAAGGATGCTCTACAATGCCTTGATTCGTGTTGGCTGTAAGCACATATTTTTCCTTGGATTCCTATTATCTGAAGGTCCTCTGGCTATTATTGCAAAGTTCCTTGCCCACTAACTTTTGAGCTTTTTTCAGGAAGTACACGTTTTTTCTACTCTGACAGTCTTTTTATGACTTAAATCATCAAAGGAGATTCTTCCCGGAAATCAATCTCAACCTGCTCTGTAACCCCTCCCTAGTAGAAGAGGTATAGAAGAGAGTGAAAGAACTTTTCTGTCTCTTCACTGCAAGTGTTGGAATGCAGTGCATCTCAATTTAGGCAAAGGCTGTCACCCTCCCTTCATAAAAATAGGCCTCTTTCTTTAAAAGCTTGTTTGATCCTACTTCTCATGTGGGTCACAGAAGTGCTCTTACTTGAGCACTCCTATGACCCAGAATGAGTAGACAGCGGGCTTAATAGCTGTCGGCTGATGTCATAGAGCTGCTCCAGACTCTGGAGGGATCCCTACAATAATGTCAGGATCCACCCAGATTCCTGACTGGCAGCTGGCTCAGCCTCTCAGTTGCCCCACCCTCTCTACTGCTCTGTGCTCCAGTAAGCACTGGAGGGGCAGAGCACAAAGCGGTGACTGACAGTCAATGCACTGTGCACAGAGTGGACCCGAGAACTAAGTGATCAGCAGTCACATGATCGCTCAGTTCTCAGGCTTAGAAGCGGGGGGGGGGGGGGGGACAGCTACAGCATCGGACCGATGCTGCAGCCATAGAGGTGAGCATAGATGTTTTTGAGTACACCAAAACATCTCCTTTAAATAAAAGTATGTTATTAGGAGTGAAAAAACAGGAATTTTTTTCAGCACAGGGTCTAAGGCAACTGCCAACATAATTGGGGGGAAATCCAATATTTTACTGTTGTCACCAGAGCAATGAGTGAAGGTAAATCTTCCAATGAAAGCACCTTCTCTGGTAACAATTGTCTAAAGCTGGCCATACATTGAGTGAACATTGACTGGTTCCTAATAAACCAGCCACAAAAACCACTGAGGCCAACCACAAAAACACCCTGACAAGCTTTTAGGGGTTTCCCTACTTCTCAATCCAAGTTTAGACCAAGAAAAAAGGGGAAAACCTAAAAATTTGTTCTGAACATTTAAATGTTACTGCAAAAAAAAAACAAAAAACATATCACAGACAAATGCACTAATAAGGGTACAATCACCTCATAATGAACTGGCAAAAACTCACTATTCCATCCGACATCCTCTGATTGACAAAGACTGCTAGACTGCTAGACTTGCCAGGCTTCACAAGTTTGTTGCACAATTGCAGCAAGTCTGCATTATATGACTCCATTTCAAATTTCTTTGCAAACATTCTGCAAGTCTGCTGCAAGTTCTGGTTCAGTTATGTTGTGCAATAGTCATCCCACCACAGGGGTCACTGTGACTTGCAGAGCTCTTGCTGTAGACTCGCCATTGCAACTTTGTTCTGGCTAGAGTCTTGCCATGCAAATTTGCTACAAATTGGAAAATTGTCAACTAGAACTTGTGCTTCAAGAGCTCTACAAGTGTACAACCTGCCAATGAAAATATGCAGCAAGTTAACGAGACTTACAATTGAACACTTATCCTTAATTTATCCTTGCTATCTGGGTAACCTCCTCAAAACTAATGCTAGGTGTTTTCCATGCCCTTGCAAGGGTTTGCTTTGTTGCCATGAAAATGTGGGTAATGAGAATAGGTTCCTGTTGAGTAGCGTTCATGATCGGTTTGTGAAGGCGTGCTTCCCATGCAGGGGCCGGACTGTGAATAAAAACCAGCCCTGGAAAGAATTTCATACCAGTCCCATAGCATTATTATATCAGCCCAGCAGCCTAACCTCATTATTTTCTTGTTCATAAAAGGAAAAACCATGCATTTTAAAGCACATTTGAAGAGTGTATTATATATAGATAAGACAGGTAGAAAAGCACACAGGGCTTTTATATATAAGACAGGTAGAAAAGCACATAGGGCTTTATATATATATATATATATATATATATATATATATATATATATATATATATATATATAAGAAAGTTCCAGTTAAAGATGGTAAAAGTGGAGCTTTTCACTGACCTCCTCTCAGGTGCACTGTGCAAGGCTCAGTCAGTCGGCTCCAGTTTAGTTGCTCTGGTTTTATCCTATAGTCTCCTCTCCACAGTCCACACATGTCTGACTTCTCCCATGACCCCCATCCCGGCAGCACTCCCACTCTTGACTCCTTTCCAGACTCCCCCTGAGAGACTACAGACATGATAAAAGACAAGAGATGGTCAGAGGTTGCGGACATGATACAAGAGATGGTTAAAGGCTGTGGACTTGGTACAGGAGATGTCAGAGGCTGTGGACATGGTACAGAGGGAGATGTCAGAGGCTGTGGACATGGTACAGAGGGAGATGTCAGAGGCTGTGGACATGGTACAGGAGGAGATGTCAGAGGCTGTGTACATGGTACAGAAGGAGATGTCAGAGGCTGTGGACATGGTACAGGAGGAGATGTCAGAGGCTGTGGACATGGTACAGAAGGAGATGTCAGAGGCTGTGGACATGGTACAGGAGGAGATGTCAGAGGCTGTGTACATGGTACAGGAGCAGATGTCAGAGGCTGTGGACATGGTACAGGAGCAGATGTCAGAGGCTGTGGACATGGTACAGGAGGAGATGTCAGAGGCTGTGGACATGGTACAGAAGGAGATGTCAGAGGCTGTGGACATGGTACAGGAGGAGATGTCAGAGGCTGTGTACATGGTACAGGAGCAGATGTCAGAGGCTGTGGACATGGTACAGGAGGAGATGTCAGAGGCTGTGGACATGGTACAGGAGGAGATGTCAGAGGCTGTGGACATGGTACAGGAGGAGATGTCAGAGGCTGTGGACATGGTACAGGAGGAGATGCCAGAGGCTGTGGACATGGTACAGGAGATGTCAGAGGCTGTGGACATGGTACAGGAGGAGATGGTTAGAGGCTGTTGACATGGTATAGGAGATAGGAGGATATGTTAAAGGCTGCGAGAATGGTACAGGAGAGTAATAACAGGAGGTGGTCAGAGGCTGCGGAGGGGTCTGGTCTTACCCGGCCATGATGAGAAGTGCATGCCACCACTGAGACGAGTGCCACTGCTGCCTTACGTTTAAAAATGGAGCGTGACGGGCTTTCCCGAACCTGGATCCTGGATAGCTTCCGAACGGCGGTGGCGGACATGTCAGCCATATTTTTTACGGGCGCCGCTGCCCTCATAGCTGCCCCAGGGCAGGCGGCCTTGCCCGCCTGCCAGGAAGTTTCCTGCTATCCTGGTATGCCAGTCTGGCCCTGTTCCCTTGTACAGGTTAACCAGGAGGACAATATTGACCAGATTGTATGTCCGTATTCAAAGTGCTTTGGGGCATGTCTACCAAACATACTTCATATCGTCCAGGTCGAGCAGTCTCAGAAACTGGTTGATGGGTAAGTGGGTAAAGATTTTGATATTATAGCCGGTGTGAAGTACCAACAGGACATAACCTTAAAGTGGAGTTCCACCCCAAAAAAAAAAAAAGTTAGTAATGTGCATAAAAAAATAAAAAAAAAAATTTGGAGAAAATGTTTTTTTTACCCACCTCTAAATGTCTGTTGCTAGGGGGTCAATCGTAGTCTGCCTCCTTCGGTGCCTTTGCTCCTGACATCACTTCCCTCGGCGCAGGAAGGGAGATCGCCTCTCCACCCTCCCTCTTGTCAATCACATGGGACACGTGACCAGTCCCAGATGACTGCGGGGCCAGTGACGGCACGCAGCGCGGCTCGCGCATGCGCAGTGGGTGCCCAGCTGTGAAGCCACAGTTAAAATGCCGGCGCCCCCGAGTGGAGGGGGGGACGAGCAGGGCTTTGATCCCCCTCATCACTGGACCCTGGGAAAAGTAAGTGTCCGATTAAAAGTTAGCAGCTGCAGTATTAGCTGCTGACTTTTATTTATTTTTTTTAATGGGAACCCCACTTTAAAAGAGTTTAAGGATAATCGCATTGCAGGAAGATTTAAATAAATCACTTTTCTATCTAAAACAAAAACAAAATGTTGGCTATACATGCACATTCATTCTTTCAAGATAGGTGTACTGCAAGTCATTCCCTTTACATTGTCATGCTTCTTTCTCTACCACCACAGCAAAGTACCAAACAGAGGATAATTCAGAAGGGAGAAGCTCACTGGGAGTTTTCTGCAAAAGATTAACACCACCAGTTTATTATTTTATTTATTACATTGCCATTGTAATGAATGTGAAATGTTTCCCACAGAACATGTTAACACATTACTTACAACAGTAATAGAATGTAATATATTTGCATTGTTTAACCACATTCCACATACGCATTTTTGAGTGTGTTCCAGAGGAGCTGATGCACATTAATATCATGGCTGCACATCGAGCGCTGGGATAGGGAGCACAATGGAGCATTCTTCAGCTGCTCTCTGTCCCCTAAACCAGTGGAAATATGAAACAAATATATTGTGTCAGCAGTAAGTTATCACTCCTACCGAACAGGAAACAAATGGTTTCTTCAGTGGCTTTTTATTGTTGGGTTCATGTAGCCCGATCTTTTGGATGAGTGTCAACAAATTCACTTTGTGCTGACACCATTTAGAACATAAGTAATTCACTGCCCTGTCCTTTGCCACTATGTGAGACAATGTACACATTGTGTGCTGGAGGTAATGGGAATCTTCCCACAAGCGGATGTGTCTTTCAGCTGTGAGTCCAACAGAAAAATACAGTTTGTGAACCTAATCATTAAAAGCTGCTTTAGTATGTTAAAGTAGAACTATAGGCAAACCTTTTTTTTCCATTTTAGTTATGCCCCGTACACACGAGCGGAATTTCCGTCAAAAAAAGTGTGATGGGAGATCTTGTTGGGATATTCCGACCATGTGTATGCTCCATCCAACTTTTTCTGTCTGAATTTCCGCTAGCAAAAGATTGAGAGCTGGTTCGCTATTTTTCCGACGGAAAAAGTTCTTGACGGAAATTCTGTTCGTCTGTATGCAATTCCGACACGCAAAAAACCTTGCATGCTTGGAAACAATTTGGCGCATGCTCGGAAGCATTGAACTTCATTTTCTCGGCTCGTCGTAGTGTTGTACGTCACCGTGTTCTTGACGGTCGAAAGTTCAGAGAACTTTTGTGTGACCACGTGTATGAAAGCCAAGCTTGAGCGGAATTCCGTCGGCAAAAACATCCAAGATTTTTCCAATGGAAATTCAGCTCATATGTACGAGGCATAAAGAAGGGTTGTAACCCCTGTCAGTTTTTTTTTTTAATGGCCATCTATGTCCCATTGGGGGGGATTTACCTTCACTTTCTGACCCATAGCCAAAACATGAAGGGAGTGGAAAGCTCTGCAAATGAAGGGAATACCTTGGGCCCACCTAGGTCACCAGAAGCTGTGTCCCCATTGGAATATTACCCCTGTATTATGTTTCTGGGGACAAACCAAAAACAATTTATTTTGCTTTTATTTTCCATGCTATTGGAAAACAGGACAAATAGAGAGGGTAAACGGGAGCTCAGACAGCAAAGAAAAACCTAATAGAAGTTCTAATCCCTCCTCCAAAGTGAAAAAAAAAGGTTTTCCATTTAGGTAATTTATTCCAGAAGGCCTTAGGGCATTCTAGAACATATGCACATGCACAGGGCACATCATCGGGGACTGGCTGCAAGAACATGGAAGAGATAGCCAGACCCCTGATGAGGTACAAGAAGAAAATAGTGGCACAGAATGGGACCTGTAGGAGAAGAGGACAACACTGGCAAATTGTCTGTATTTTTCTTGAGGGTGAAGTTCCTCTTTAGAGGTATGATACCCAGAATAAAACCTGCAACAATGCCCCCCTTTATGAAATCCATGCATACATATTTTGAATTGGGTCACAAACATAAAAATAACCCCAAAAGGTACCCTACCTTCCGAATGAATGGATAATAGAGAACAGAATGGAACATTTTTGTCTGGATAGCATGTGGAGAGGTTGGAACATCTGTTGGCTTTTTATTGCTCTTTGTGCCCTCATGTTGGGGAGATTTCCCATTACTTGCTCCTACAAAGACACAGCAAAAAATGATGGGGAAGTTCCCCAGAATAAAAAGGACACCCCAGCATTAACAGGTTTCTCCAGAACATATGTCCGTTTTATGATATGCCTAATTTTATGTCATCACAGGTATAAGAATCCAGAGTGAAATTTTACAACAGGGCTGGACACAAACCATTTAGGTGAATAGGGCCACGCTGCAACCATGTGCTACATATGCTGCTAGGGCACAGTGGGTTGGAATGTTGAGGGTTAAAACAGGTGGTGAGGAAGCAATATATAACCAACTCACCACCTTTTTTTAAGGGGCCTTACACTGGGCATTAGTGGGAACAATAGAATCGTTGCAGACAGTTAGAAGATCTTTGGTATCATGCCAATGTGGCGCTGGACCTGGAACTATGCAGACACCACCAGGTGGAAGGTCAGCCACTGCTCAAAGAACCCCTAGCAACCTCTGAAGGAACCCTAGGGTTCAACAGAACCCTGTCGAAAAATGAGTGTTCTAAATAATATACAACACTAGAGACTGTGCATATTATAAAGTCAATGGGGTTGATTTACTAAAATTTTAGAGTGCAAAATTTGGTGCAGTTGTGCATGATAGCCAATCAGCTTCTAACTTCAGCTTGTTCAATTAAGCTTTGGCAAAAAAAGAAACTGGAAGTTGGTTTCTATGCAGAGCTGCACCAAGTTTTGCACTCTCCAGTTTTAGTAAATCAACGCTAATCTATCCATGTTTATACCCAAGATTCACACAGCTTTCACCCAAAGATCACACATTTTTTATTCAATTTTATTGAAAAATGTGCAAATCTTTGGTGAAAGCTTCCTCAGACACACACACACACACACACACACACACACACACACACACATATATATAAATATATAAAAACCATTGTCTTTATTCCCAAGCACTGTTCAAGGATATGTATGGGGTGCTGGAAGAAAACATTTTGGTTGAATTTCATGTTCTCTGGCATTTGACAGGACTTTTAAAAGGTGCCAGTAGATTCAAATGGCTAATTTATGGTTAAGATAAAATGTATTTTTTATTAACACATAGTTGTTACATGTATCTATCACAGATATAACAGTATACTGTAAAACCTTGGTTTGCGAGCATAATTCGTTCCAGAAACATGCTTGTAATCCAAAGCACTCGTATATCAAAGTGAATTTCCCCATAAGAAATAATGGAAACTCAGATGATTTGTTCCACAAATGGCAGCCTCCACAAGGCGATTAGAAGCAAAATCTAGCAGGAGCTACAGAGTATAAAAGAGAAGAGAGGTAAGTGTAGCAATATGGTTACATTTAATGAAGGTACAACATTTAGCAACTCACATAGTTGACGATTAAAAGAGGATCCAAGTATGCAGCCATCCGGGGTAATGCTGTCCACATAGACCATCCTGCGCACCTCTGTCAGTCTGCAATCGTGACCGGGAAGACTTCCCTGCAGTAGAGCGATCTGAAAACGAGGTTTGAAGCACTCCTTGAACACAGCATGGAAGGGGTGACGACAATACCGATGCGGAGGACGGTCTATGTGGACAGCTTTACCCCGGATGCCTGCATACTTAGATGTGCCTGTTTTAATCATCAACCATGTGAGTTGCTAAATGTTGTACCTTCATTAAATATAATCATATTGCTACACCTAAAAGGCACCTCTCTTCTCTTTTATACTCAGTTGCGACATGACTCTACTTGTATATCAAGACATTGCTCTTTTATCGTTCAGTCAAAATTTATAAATAAAAATTTTGCTCATCTTGCAAAACATTCTCAGACCAAGTTACTCTCAAACCAAGGTTTTACTGTATATAAAAGCAAAGTCAATCATTTGAATAGGGTGATTCAGATAGTTCAATTTTCCCTCATTTTAATTCCACCCTTATACCACCACTTGCCTTATTAAAGTATAGAGATTATAACTGAGATTTGCAAAACATTGGAAGATCTTATGATGTTACTGTGGTGGAAGGAGAGGAGAATTTTAACCAGTTTCTATACCCTGCTTCCTCTGGAGACAGGGAAAGATATAACAATGTCCACAATAAACAAGACCTACTAAAACAGAACCCGGCTCTGCACTTTACACCAAGGAAAGAGGCCACCTGGAAATATCATCAAGAGCCCAGGGTCCCGGAGTGTTATTAAAAGATGCAAATGAATGTGTTTATAAGTATCTCTGTGTGTTCCAGTGTGGATTTTTTATATTACTGTGGATTGGCAAATTTTTTCATATATAACACTTTTGAATTACTTTGATGTAATTTGTTTGTGTATTGTTTTGTACAAGTTTCCTTTGCACTTTATTGTCATATATTTTGCCATTCATTGTTTTGTAGCTCTGCACTTTTATTATTTATTTGTATACTATAGTACATCTATTGGAGTGTAGAAGGATATATGCAGGGCTGGGGCAAGGGGTGGACAGGAGGGGCGACTGCCCTGGGCACTGTGGTATCATGTGAGGTGGGGGGGGGGGGTGCACCACAAGGAGGTCGGGGGGGGGGGATTTATGTTGGGAGGGGGAATTTGAGGGGTGGCAGGGGATAAGAATTGTTCTAGGAGGGGAAATTACGGGAATTGTGCTAGGAGTGGTGATTTGAGGGGATTTGTGTTCGAAGGTGGGATGGGGGATTGGGGGATTTGTGCTTAGGGCATATGGGAAGTGGAAGAATTTTAGCTGGCGGGGTGGGGGTGGGGGGCAAAGATTCATGCTGGGAAGGGGATTTCAGCAGGGAGCGAATTTGTAGTGGGAGGAGGGGGAATTTATGCTTAGGGGGTAAGCATGCAGATCAGTGCGAGATTTTTAATTTTTTTGCCTATACATCTTGGAGGGGGGGGCACAATTTGGCATGTTTGCCCTGGGCTCTAGATGAACTTGTCCTAGCACTGGATATATGCTTGTTTTTTTCAATATTCTAGTATGGGAACAGCGCTCCACTGAGGAAGGGTGTATAAATTAGTGCATTGGAACTGCTTGACAGCAAAGAAAGCACATCTTTTTAGGGTCTGCTGTGTCCAAAGAAATGATAAACAGGTCAAATGTAGTCCCAGACTTGTCATCCACATTACATGAATTAAGTAAATAGGAATGTGCTGACCTACATTTGATATGCTCTTCAAATGCATTCTTAAATGAAAAAACATCTGTCTATGTGAGACCTAACTCTTGAGATATAATATATATATATATATATATATATATATATATATATATATATATATATATATATATATATATATATAAAATTATCATTATATTAATAAATTAAACCCTCTCCTCTCCTATACCCAGTGAAGTGAACAACCTCAGATGATACACGGAGATTTAACAAATCTCCCTATACAAGTTTTACATGTATATTTGCTGTCTTCAGCTTGCTATATAGAAAGTGAACATCATGTTAGAATTTTTACTTCCTCTTTCAGCATTGAGAGGGGAGTCTTGACATACACTGTGTGAGAGCTTATTGGAGGAAAGGCACCCCCCCCCCCTCCACATAGCAGAGGAAGAAAGAAACTTGCAGAGCATTGCTGTGAATAGACAAGCTGTCTGCTAATTTATTTATAGCAACCTCCCACAACACAAATTTTCCTCTGCTTTTATCTTCCGTGTCGGAGAACTTGTCACAAGTTATCATGCTGATAACAGAGGAACGAAGCAGCAGAAAGGCATGGGACTTTGGAGAGAGATAAGTAAACACTACAGATATATGTGTCCAGGTCAAATTTCATGAATTGGGTTTACATCCACTTTAATATCTGAGCATACCTGGGCTTAGAAATGGAAATGGACTATTGCAATTCTGCAGGAAATAACACATGAATACCTGTTCTGTAATTGTACCTTCTAACAGGTTCATTTTCCATTCTACCACCAAAATATGTAACAACATGGTAAGTTGTAATTTTATATTATTTGAAAGCTTATAAATTGTATTTTTTTTGGAGCTGTATGCTGTACTAAACCCTATTTATATTCCTGACCCTGAATCAGACCTTAAAAAAAAATTTAACTTAACCTCATATCCTTCCTCCCTCCAGCCTGTAACTAAAGCTAGCCATAGACTGCCCGAAATTTGGCAGGGTCAGCAAGGACCGACCAAATTTCCATCAGTGGGTAGCTGTTCTTGCAAAGCAGAAGTCGATCAGTTATTCGACTGACAAATAGACATGCTGGAAAACTTTTGTGGATCAGCGGCTGATTAGTGTATTCTGACAGTGGTAGGTGCAGCTGTCAGAATACAATGCCTTGGAGGGAGGATTCCTCCATCTACCTCATTTAGAGGGGGCAGAGGAAGTACCTTTTATGTGTTATCTGCTCTTACTTCATTTTTGCCTAGACGAGGATGATGTTGCCTTGATCCTTCATCCTCATCCCCCAAAGCCTCCTGGGATAATGTCAGACATCCCAAAGGGTTGCAGGACAGATCTCAAGGCACACAGGAGGTTGACCGTTAATCATCAGGAAGTCACAGCCTGCTACTAGGGATGAGCTCAGACGTATTCAGACACAGGTCCAAACCCACCCGAGCTATCCCCTCAGGAAGCTGTCTTACCTGACAGCCAATCATATGAGGCGGGGGAATTACTTGCCCTGCTGCTGAGTGCATACACACCTCTTGTATATGTGTGGCTGCAGGACGGGAGATGCCTCCACCAACTATGATTGGTTGTTGGCTTTGACAGCTTTCTGGTGGGATAGCCTAGATGGATTTTAAACTAGGGTTGTACTGATATCGATATCAGTAACGATGCCAACGCTAGGCATTTGCACGAGTATCGGTACTCGTGCAAATACTCCAATACCTGAAACCGATACGGGAAGTGACATCAGCTTGGGGGCACACCTAAGGGGGTGTGGGCCACACTGTGAAGGGTAGCTGGAGAGGAGACCCCATTGCCGTGTGTTGAGATAGGTGTTACTGCAGACGCAGACACCACGGACAGCTGAAAAAGTGTGTGCTTCTTTGTCAGTTCACCACGATTTTGTCACATTACATATAGATAACTGTGATAGGAGGATACTTTGGTCACTATGTCTCTCTCTTACAATGTGAGTGAGACTGAACAGAGGATAACAGAAGGTAAAGTGAAGGCATCAGAGATCAGACAGTGCCTTCACGTTACCTTCTGTCATCCTCTGTTCAGTCTCACTCACATTGTAAGAGAGAGACAGTTCTTGGACCCAACAAGGTGTTCTGCATTTAACCACTTCACGTCCGCCGCACGTCTTCGGATGGGAAGGGTAATATCTCGGTCATCGCTGCAGCAATGATTGAGAAATCATTCCTTAGCCTCAGTGATTCTGCACTAGATAAAAGAAATCCAGGTAGCTAACAAGCCACTGGATTACTTTTACAAGTTTTTACCAGAACTTTAATAGACCCCAGATAAAGAGGACCTGTCACGGCCCATGCTATTACAAGGGATTCTGTTCATACTGTGTAATAGTGCAGCAAACTCTAGTTAATGAGTGCTAGAAGCGAGGATTTTTGGACAGGATAGGAAAATTTGGGCAGGCCTAGCTGGTGGCTAGGCCTATTTGTTTTCATTTTGGGCAGGGAGTGGCTCAGGGAGAGTTGGGTGACTGACAGGTGGCAACATCATCACCTCCTCCTTTCTTGGTGGCTGGCAGGGCCTGAATAGAGCTATTTGGGAGTGGTAGCTGAGCAGAGGACAGCTAGCACTTGAACCATTCTACACCACAGGTTCCTGCCTGCAAAAGGCAGTTCATTGAGGCCTGGCTGGAGCAATGTCAGGCCTACCCACGCTAGCTAGTCTGGAGAAGTGACAGTCTGCAGCAAGGGAAGTACTGGTGGAGGAACAGTCTGCAGCAAGGACGTGCTGGAGAGAAGAATGAGGTGTATGTACAGGGAGTGTACATAGTAGTCCCAACTGATTGTTCTACAATTCACAATTGTTTGTTCTAAAATTCTTGGCTTCCCAATATTAACCAATACCCTTCCAAATTTAATCCCCGCAATAAAACAAAACAAAACAAGCTATGGACTGGACTGTGTGACTGTAAGATGGACGTCGGGCTAGGCAGGGTGATGGGTGAACCACAACTTTCAGCAACCCCTATGTGGGCATGACTACAGTAGCAATAAAGTTGATAAAAAAAAAAGTAAAAAAAAAAAAGGTACAGTGTTAAAAAAATAAAATAAAATAACAATACATTTTTTTAAAAAAAAAATAGGTATCAGTAATTGGTATCGGCGAATACTTGAGGAAAAATCCATACTCAGCTTTAAAATCTGGTATCAGTGCATCCCTAGTTTGCACTTGTGTGTCTGAATATACCAGAGCTCTACCCTCTACCAAAGCCAAAGTGGTGGTGTGGGAGAGGAGAAAGCCCAAGAAGAATCGGCTGTGTGGGATACAACACTACACTCTATGGGCTGTTTCTTTTTCTGTTTCATAAAAGTCAGCAGCTATAGTATTTGTAGATGAATTTAATATTCACATGCCCAAGTGAAATTCCTCCGCAAAAAAAAATACCTACAGAGACAGATAGTTATTATAAAAAGTCAATTGTTGGAAATAGTCTTTCAATGATCGAGTAGTATTGCCCCTTTAACAAAAGCGGTCTGTGCATTTAATCTGGCGAAAGTCATAGGTTTAATTTCTAGCTGGCTTTTTATTTTTACATAATGCCAGAGCAGTGGGCAGCCACACTATTTTAATGAATGGGGATCCACTACATGCAACCATTTAATGTAAAGTCTAAGCTCCGAAACATATAATTGTAAACTAAATATAAATCTGTTTGTGGACTTATAGCTCATTTCAAGACAGGATGATAAATCATTTTATGCTGGGTTGACATTAAAACAAAAACAGCTAAAAAATAAAAAATAAAATAAAATCATGTTAGTTACATGCACATATAAATTAATAAATTTCGCGCAATATTAAAATGGTAAAATAATGTGTAGATATGTTGTGGAACACTGTTGTCTATTAGGTGGTGGTATTGAAATCTCTCTTATGTACTATAAAAAGAGTGAAACTAGAATCACAGTAATTAATGAAATGATCCTTATAATTAATAAAATGATCCTTATACCACCCTCTTTTTAGCATGCATACATATGTGATGACATTTGCGTACAAATAAGTGCATAAAAATATGTGCATAAAATATTTCCAGTAGTGAATCGTGTGCATAAAAATAATTCCAGTAGTGAATTGTGTACGATCTACTTAAAAACCACAATCAAAATCTGTGCAATAAGACATGTGTGCACCCTTTAGATAGTAGATATATAACAATCCAATAGTGTAAAAAAATTCCGTTGTGTTGCTACAATTTCTGTAGATCTTCTATTGCCAAAGTGGTTAAAATATAGATGAATAAACAAATCGGTGAATAAAAATTAAAAATGAAAATAAAAATATCTGTGAATAGTTCTTCTGATGTTTAGAAAAAATAAATAAATAGTGAAAGTCTATCTTTCTGCTGCTGGTGTTTCTCAGTGTGGTCTCTCAGAACTCTCACCTTACATTGGTGGTAATCAGGCATTCAGTATTAGGTCTTTTAAGTTTGGAGTTGGTTTCTGGTAGCTTTCTCTTTTAGTTTCTCTCCTCCAGCGTTCCCTCTCTGCTGCTCCGCTCTAGTGAACTCAGTGTGGGGGAATAAGAATGGGGAGGGGGGAGAAGAAAGAGGCTCCACTAGTGCATTAAACTTTTAAAATCAAAGGGGGAATATTTATTAGCTAATGCTCTTACATTTCACAAAATAAAAACAGGCAAAGTGAATAAAAACGATCTGGCGTTCTCAGCGCCCTCTCACTTGTGCTTCAGATTCAGTGTGTTGCTCCAGCCAATCCCTACGCATTACGACACCGTCACGTGTCTTCATCTGGGGTATCTGATTGGCTGTCTTATGTCTGCTTATATATGATAGAGCCGGAAGTTGCGGAGCCGCCATTTTGCTTATGGTCAGTGTGATTTTTAGTTCGGCGGCCATTTTTCGTTGGTTTTGGGAGGATTCTTTCTCTATAGTCTGGAATTTACTGTGTGCGGCCATATTTTTGGTGGTGTTCCTCTATATGCAAATAGATTACCGCTGTTTGATATTACAAACATAATAGCATATAGGATTTTTTGGAAAGAGTGACCAATTTTGTTACCAAGGCGTACGCTATTATCATTTATAAGTAGGGATTGTACATACTAAATGGTGAATTAGTACAATCACCATTTCGAATAGATTACTATACCTAATTGAATGCATACAGCAGGTGCGAGAGTGCTCTGCTAACCATGCCAGTTAATGAGATAAAAATGCAAAAATTACAATAAATGCAATTGGGTACATTTTGCTTTGGGCAATTACATATCCATCACCACTACACTCATTTGTAGTATCTTTCCTCTTTACTCTTTGATACTAACTTATTGTGTATAAATGAGAAATTAAAATATGTGATCTTTTTAATGAAGGATTAGGTTAAAAAATATTATAAAATGTATTTAAAAAATAATAAAAATTAATAAAAAATTCAAAAAATTTGTTTAAAAAATATTCTGGTTCTTATATAAATCTTAATATTATTAAAAATTATTTAAGAAACAATTAAGATCGAATTCAACGTTCAGTCCCCCTGGCACCAAAGTACGTAAGGAGTGTATCCATTTAGATTCTTTGCGTCGCAAAGAATCTAAATGGATACACTCCTTACGTACTTTGGTGCCAGGGGGACTGAACGTTGAATTCGATCTTAATTGTTTCTTAAATAATTTTTAATAATATTAAGATTTATATAAGAACCAGAATATTTTTTAAACAAATTTTTTGAATTTTTTATTAATTTTTATTATTTTTTAAATACATTTTATAATATTTTTTAACCTAATCCTTCATTAAAAAGATCACATATTTTAATTTCTCATTTATACACAATAAGTTAGTATCAAAGAGTAAAGAGGAAAGATACTACAAATGAGTGTAGTGGTGATGGATATGTAATTGCCCAAAGCAAAATGTACCCAATTGCATTTATTGTAATTTTTGCATTTTTATCTCATTAACTGGCATGGTTAGCAGAGCACTCTCGCACCTGCTGTATGCATTCAATTAGGTATAGTAATCTATTTGAAATGGTGATTGTACTAATTCACCATTTAGTATGTACAATCCCTACTTATAAATGATAATAGCGTACGCCTTGGTAACAAAATTGGTCACTCTTTCCAAAAAATCCTATATGCTATTATGTTTGTAATATCAAACAGCGGTAATCTATTTGCATATAGAGGAACACCACCAAAAATATGGCCGCACACAGTAAATTCCAGACTATAGAGAAAGAATCCTCCCAAAACCAACGAAAAATGGCCGCCGAACTAAAAATCACACTGACCATAAGCAAAATGGCGGCTCCGCAACTTCCGGCTCTATCATATATAAGCAGACATAAGACAGCCAATCAGATACCCCAGATGAAGACACGTGACGGTGTCGTAACGCGTAGGGATTGGCTGGAGCAACACACTGAATCTGAAGCACAAGTGAGAGGGCGCTGAGAACGCCAGATCGTTTTTATTCACTTTGCCTGTTTTTATTTTGTGAAATGTAAGAGCATTAGCTAATAAATATTCCCCCTTTGATTTTAAAAGTTTAATGCACTAGTGGAGCCTCTTTCTTCTCCCCCCTCCCCATTCTTATTCCCCCACACTGAGTTCACTAGAGCGGAGCAGCAGAGAGGGAACGCTGGAGGAGAGAAACTAAAAGAGAAAGCTACCAGAAACCAACTCCAAACTTAAAAGACCTAATACTGAATGCCTGATTACCACCAATGTAAGGTGAGAGTTCTGAGAGACCACACTGAGAAACACCAGCAGCAGAAAGATAGACTTTCACTATTTATTTATTTTTTCTAAACATCAGAAGAACTATTCACAGATATTTTTATTTTCATTTTTAATTTTTATTCACCGATTTGTTTATTCATCTATATTTTAACCACTTTGGCAATAGAAGATCTACAGAAATTGTAGCAACACAACGGAATTTTTTTACACTATTGGATTGTTATATATCTACTATCTAAAGGGTGCACACATGTCTTATTGCACAGATTTTGATTGTGGTTTTTAAGTAGATCGTACACAATTCACTACTGGAATTATTTTTATGCACACGATTCACTACTGGAAATATTTTATGCACATATTTTTATGCACTTATTTGTACGCAAATGTCATCACATATGTATGCATGCTAAAAAGAGGGTGGTATAAGGATCATTTTATTAATTATAAGGATCATTTCATTAATTACTGTGATTCTAGTTTCACTCTTTTTATAGTACATAAGAGAGATTTCAATACCACCACCTAATAGACAACAGTGTTCCACAACATATCTACACATTATTTTACCATTTTAATATTGCGCGAAATTTATTAATTTATATTTAGTCATTAAGTGTTTGGTGTGGACACCCATATTTTGCGGCAATATTTATTATTTATTAATTATTTTACACGGCACTTTAGCTCACTTGACCACTTTACCATCGAAAATCCGCCAGCGCGAAGGATAATTTTATATAGTTACATGCACATGTTTTTCTTGAAAAAAAGGAGATGTTAAACTGTTGGGCAACTATTTGGTATGAACATAGTAACAGGTAGAATCCTAAAGAGAACTAGTCATGAATTTGAATATTCAGTCATAAATTAGTGCAATTGTGCAGTTCTACCATGCAGATGGAGAGTGAAATGATGAAAAGATGCTGGGCATAAAATTCTAGGCGTTTTCCCACACTTGAGCCGCAGGTGCCGTGTACAGCCTACCATACCAGTAAATGGCTGTACATGGCAAAACTCAAGAAAATGCTGATGCACAGAAGCCTCACCCTTTACCCGTACATGGCTTACATTGTATTTGCCAAACACGGAAGCCTCTCTCCTGGGAAATACATCAAATGCACATGTATGGGTAAACGCTGGCATTTACAAGAGTACGATCACATGCAACCATCCGATTGTATGGCTGGCTGTACGTGGCAACTACTGCTCCCCTGGCGTAGGAAAATGCCCAGGAGTTTACGTCCAGCATATTTAAAGCATTTCACCTTCCATGTGCTCAAGGCCTAAATCTGACTTATCAATGTGTGTCAGGGGGCATGGGTCATCTGAAGTCTGACAGTTGCTTTATTATTAAAGTGGTTATAAATGCTTTTTTTTTTTAATAGCACACAGAGCGTCCCAGGGCCTATTCTTAGATTCCCCGCCAGTGCTCCACCCCTCTGGCAAGTGCCCCCATAGAAAGCTGCTCTCTATGCCAATGAGGGCTCACTCCTGAGCCTCGCTGTCTGTGTCCATTGACACAGACAGTGGGACTCGGCCCTGCCCCCTTTTCACTGGCCTTGATTGACAGCAGCAGGAGCCAATGGCTCCTGATGCCTCCGCATAACCTGTGGTACCAGGAAGTGAGGGGAGAGAAGAGCTGCAGATATGCACAGTGCTGGATCAAATGAGAGCTCAGGTAAGTAAAAAGGGGGCACAGGTAAGTAAAGATGGTTCAAAACGAACTATTTTCTTCACTATGTGCTGCACTGGCTCTAAGCACTATATGAACTGTATGTAGCTTCAGCTACATACAGTACACCATGCTGGGTTCTGGCTGTGAGACAGAGAATTTCCGTCTTAACACCTGGAAGAAAATAGAGTCGGTCTGAGTGGTGCTTAGCCATTCATAGGCAGCTTTGTATTCTGTGAATGCATACAAAGCTTCCTCTGATTGGCTGAGATGTAAAGGCAAGGTGATGATGTCACACGGTCCTACTTGGCCAGCTCCTCCGAAAAAAAAGTAGTTTGAAAAATGTACTTTTGTTTATTCGGTGGGAACCTGACCAAATTGAATCAGGGTATGGCCAACTTTACTCCTTACCCTGTATCCCATCCTCTGAATGGACAGTGTTTTAGGTCAGACAGTTGAACCTGCAGCAACTATCAGACTATAGGTGGCTTACTACCTTCTAAAACAAACTTAAAGTAAATCTCAACCCTAATCAGGTGACATTTAGGGCCCCATTTAAATTGAGGAGCACTGCTACATACAACAATGTTGGTGCACACTCTGGGCTCCCTTTTTTTAGTTCACTCAAAAAAACAAAAGGTCACAATGTGGAGCGTGTGGTGTCCCACAGAATCTTCTTTGCTTAAGGTTGCATTCACATCTGTGCAACACAACCTATTTTTTAAAGGTGTTTGTTGGCGCGTTTGTTATGCAACAGCATAGGACAGCCTATTCACTTGAATTCACAAATGCTCCAAAGTAGCTAATTTGTTTTGCCACCAAGCGTTTTTTTGCACGTTTTCATGCGTTAAACCACAGGACTGCTACCCGCGTTTGGGGTGCCACGAAAGAAGGCTACAGCGCAGGCTAACATTGCTGGGAATGGGAGTGTCTACGGACGTCCTCTCATGATTGTGCTTCCCGCGCACCCCCTGCGGCGCACATTGGCAGGGATTTGTGATTGCTGTGTCCTTGGGACATAGCTGATCATCAATTGGGGTAAAGAGCCAATCACAGTGGCTCTTTACCATGTGACCAGCTGTGTCCAATCACAGCTGATCACAGTGTAAACAGTATTTGCCGATTATCGGCAGTCCTCTTCTAATGCTGACAGCGCGTGAGGAGCGGAGAGCCAAAAACCCTCAATTTCACACAGGCGACATCTACACTGATTATCAATGCAGCCAAAAGAGTGATCACAAGTGCTGCCAATATGTGCCCATCAGTGCTGCCAATCTGTGCCCATAAGTGCTGCCAACAGTGCCCATAAGCCTGTCAGTGCCCATCAGTGATGCCTATTAGTGCCCATAAGTGATGCCCATCAGTGCCGGCTATCAGTGCAGCCTCTTTAGCGCCTCCTCATCAGTGCCTAGCAGTGCAGCCTCATCACCGCACATCAGTGATTGAGAAAAATTACTGTAGAAAATGTTATAACAGAAACTAGGAAAAACTTTTTTCCCAAAATTTTTGGCCTTTTTTTGTATGTTTAGCAAAAAAATTAAAACCCCAGTGGTGATTAAAATACCACCAAAAGAAAGCTCTGTCTCAAAAAATGATAAAAATTTTGTTTGAATGATAATTGTGCGGTCATGCAACGCTGTACCCAAAGTGTAACAGCGCTGAAATCTGAAAATTGGTCTGGCCAGGAAGGGTGTGAAAGTGCCCAGTAGGCAAGTGGTTAAAATGTATCTATGGTCAAAATGTAAAATTATATATTAACTTCCACATCGTATTTCAATTATTTTTAGCCTACGCCTATTAGCCTGAATTATCTTGATTTTTTTAAATGTACTTTGTGAAGATCACACACATTTACTTCCTTGAATTTTGTGATACGTATTTACTAGGACCTGTGGATAGGCACTGCTGTCACACACTTCTCAGATAAGAAAAATAGGAAAGGGCAAAGCCTTCCAAAGGGGTCGCAATTATTGAACACTACGGTTGAGTTGATTAAAATTTATTAGAAAAAAACACACCATAATATCAAATAAGACAAAATAATAAAAATAGCGGTCTGAGTATAACCGTCCAGGAATGAAAAAAGACAACGTTGTCATTTAAAAAGAGGGATCACAGCTGCACACACATTCGGACATACACACAGCTCAAAGGATAAGAATTGATTGAAGTATTATTGATCAATATATTGCATATACTATCATCCTCCTTCCTAATTAAGCAGTAGATTTTAATCATCCCGAACAGGATATGTAGTTTATGAACTGGTTGAGATGTGGATGCACATAGTCAAACAGGTAGGTATATCATGGGCCATCCTAGGTCACTTAGGATTAGGGGCTCTCATTTATCTACTAGAGGCACAGGTGGCTTAATAGTACAAGCTGCAGTATCCAATAAGCAAGGCTGCGGGGGTAAAACTTCTTAAGTATAATACATACTGTAAATACTCGAGTATAAGCCAAGTTTTTCAGCACATTTTTTGTGCTGAAAATGCCCCCCTCGGCTTATACTCGAGTCAAGCACTTTTGTGCAGCTGAGAATGACATTTTCCGAACCGACTTTGGGGCCCCGTATCTCGAGGACACTTGGTTCTAGGAACCCCAAAATGGTGTGCAAATCCAGTGGAACCAGCACTACAACATATCCAAAGCTGGGGTTCCTAGCACCAAGTGGCCCCCGAGATATGGGGCCCCAAAGTTGGTTCGGAAAATGTCATTCTCTGCTGCAGAAAAGTGCTTGACATTTTCCAAACTGAATTTGGGGCCCCGTATCTTGGGGCCACTTGGTGCTAGGAACCCCAGCTTTGGATATGTTGTAGTGCTAGTTCCACTGGGTTTGCACACCATATTTGGGATTCCCAAGACCAAGTGGCCCCGAGATACGGGGCCCCAAATTCGGTCAACTGTGTCCATCTGCAGCAATGTTATTTCGGGACCCTTTGGGTCCAGAGACCCCAAATTTTGGCTGCAGCTAGGGGGGATCTAGGAACCCTTAACTACCGAGTTTAAAGTTCGGGGGACCTATGGCTGCAAATGGGCACAGTGAGGCTGCAAATGGGCATTGTTGACCCTCTTTTCCACTTACAGTAGCTGCGCATTTCTCACCCTAGGCTTATACTCGAGTCGATAAGTTTTCCCAGTTTTTTGTGGTAAAATTAGGTTCGGGTTGGCTTATACTCCAGTATATATGTATTTGAAAGTTCACTAATCCAGCACGTGTAGGTTGGGGAGGGAGGAACACAGCAGGGGGAGTTAGCGTTAACAGTCCACAGCTAATCAGCAAGTTCAACTGAATGATAGCAATATAAGGCACTCTCACCCGAATCTGTGTCTCCTTAGACCTCCACCCATCCTCTCTGAGCCAAGCTCAATGCTTGAAGTCACCGGAATATCCCCTTGGGAAGTTAGTCCCGGTGTTAAATACACGGTCAACCCCGCCCGCAGCAAGCTCTCAGCTGTTCCATCGCCACTGCCTCAGTACGCTGTTTGAATTGCTGCCACGACCAATCCATCATCACGAACGTGCTGATATCACGCTGACGTGTTTTGTTAGCCAATGACAGCTAACTTCCACATTTCTCAGAGCCTGCTTTCTGAGTCAGTATAGGAATCACTGCTTGCAGGCAGCAAGGCACCATGGGATATGTAGTCCACAGAAATTGAAAGTAAACAGCAGAGGAGAAGCTGCAAATAATGCAGGGAATCCAGGAAGTTGAGGAATGAAAAGGCCAGCAGGCAGGCAGAACTCACAACATGAAAGGAGATTTTTCAAGAAGGCTTATATTGGATTGTCAGTTGTAACTATTGTTTGCATGGTTATTATAATGCTGATGTTATAAAATAATAGTGTAACCTGTGATCATAGAACTCCTTTAGGTTCAACTTAAAAATGTATGTCCAGCAAAATTTTTTTTTTTTTTTTTTTTTTAATACAGTGGGTTAGAACCTCTGTCACCCTTTACTGCTGTCTTTGGTTGAAAAGCATTTCCAGTAATATTTTTCCTGTGTTTTTACTTGCAGTTTTTTTTTTTAATAGGTGACAGGGTTTTCTTTAATCATGATGCGTATATGGCCAGCCACTCTGTCACTTAGGCCATGTCTCTATTTCAATAAATGAAATATACACACTTTGTACGCACTTTGTACGCTAGACATAAGAATCATCTTGTACAGACATCTTGTTTAAAAATATTTTATTTATTTATCTAGAGATATTTCACCTTCCAAGGTGTTGAAAGAAATATTGGACTGTTTTATATGACATCACCCAAAGCTTTTATGTCATTTGTTTTGATGTATTTGTTAGGCGCCTTCTGCTTCAACTACGTGTGAGACTCTGGTAAGCCTTGAATGTCCCTGCTCAATTTCGCTTTTATAGGAGGCTTATGAACAAAAATAGAAATCTAGTCTGTTCCCTGTCTGTAACAGATGAGTGAAATAGAATCATGTCCTCTGTACTGTTTCAAGCAACAAATAAGCACAGAATGACATGCAGCCTTCACGAAAGTCGATTATGGCCCCCCTTCCATTCTCCTTTCTCAACCTTTTTTAACACAGAGGTACCCTTGAAATAATTTTCATGTCTTGAGCAAGCCCTGCAAAATGATTACAGTGCCCTGAAAATGTATTCATACCCCTTGAAATTTTCCACATTTTGTCATGTTACAACAAAAACGTCAATGTATTTTATTGGGATTTTTTGTAATAGACCAACACAAATTGGCACATAACTGTGAAGTGGATGGAAAATGATTTTCTAAATTTCTTACAAATAAATATGTGAAAAGTGTGGTGTGCATTTGTATTCAGCCCCCCTGAGTCATCACTTTGTAGAACCCCCTTTTGCTGCAATTACAGCTGCAAAGCTTTTTGGGGATGTCTCTACTAACTTTGCACATCTAGAGAGTGACATTTTTGCCCATTCTACTTTGCAAAATAGCTCAAATTCTGTCAGATTGGACGGAGAGCGTCTGTGAACAGCAATTTTCAAGTCTTGCCACACATTCCAAATTGGATTTAGGTCTGGACTTTGACTGGGCCATTCTAACACATGAATATGCTTTGATCTAAACCGGGCATCACTAAATGGCGGACCGCGGGCCAATTGCGGACCGCCTCACTCTCCTATGCGGCCCGCCACGGTACCGCCATTTAGCAGCCTTTTCTTCCCCCTGCCGACTCTGTTAAATCCTCACACAGAGCCGACAGTGGGAGGCGGGACAGTTCTGGATGGAGGGCGGAGCTGCCGGAGGTAAACAATCAGGTGATTGGCTGCTAGGATGAAGGGCGGTCTTAGCAACCAATCACCATTTCCATCCGAGACATGCCGTGCCTCCCTCCGATCTTCGGTCTGTGCAAGGTAAGTGAGGGAGGGGGCGAAGTTACAGGGAGTGAGGAATACAAGTGAAGGCGCAAAAGACTGGAAAATAAGGATAAAACCACCATAGGAGTACCATAACATATAGGGGATATGATGTATTAACAACAATGTGTAAAGGAAGAGGAGGGTGAGGGGAAGAAGGAAAAGTTCATGATTAATAAAAGTCCATGTGTGAACCAAAAAAATGATTAAATATTGGTTAAAAAAAAGGGGGGGGGGGGAAGGAGGGGTAATGGTAAAAGATCCACACACAGGGCTGCCTTCAGCGGAGAACTGAAAACAAGTTCCAATAACCTGAAAGAGAGCACAAGGAGAGAGGCACCTCTGGGTGTAGACGTTTTAAAATACAGTTTTATTAAAATGTATATACAGGCAACTCACAAGTGTGAAGTCATCAAAAGCGTATACTGGCAATATCCATCATGTAAGTGAGCATCAGATCGGTCATTGGCGTCCTCCTGCCTGACGCGCGTGAGGCTGTGTGTTCTCTGGACACTGCTTGGATGTAGAAGCTGGCTGCGGTGAATGCTACTAAAGCGAGGCTTGGAATGCAGATGGTAGGCGAGGGGGAATGACGTCACTGGCAAGCGACACGTTTCCTGAGCGTACGGGCTGCAATGACGTGGCAGCCGCGCTCCTTCATCAAGCTCAGAGATGTGGACATTACAGTGGGGGAGATGTGGACATTACAGTGGGGGAGATGTGGACATTACAGTGGAGGGACTGAGGACATTAAATTGGGGGAGATGTGGATATTACAGTGGGTGGAGATGTGGATATTACAGTGGGGGGAGATGTGGATATTACAGTGGGGGAGATGTGGATATTACAGTGGGGGAGATGATGTGGATATTACAGTGGGGGAGATGATGTGGATATTACAGTGGGGGAGATGATGTGGATATTACAGTGGGGGAGATGTGGACATTACAGTGGGGGAGATGTGGACATTACAGTTGGGGAGATGTGGACATTACAGTGGGGGGGCTGAGGACATTAAATTGGGGGAGGCTGAGGACTGTGATGTGGGGGAGCTGAGAAATGGAATGTGGGGGCAATGAGGACAGTAATGTGAAGGGGGCTGAGGATAGTAATGTGAAGGGGGCTGAGGATAATGTGAGGGGGATAATGTAAATAGGGGCAAAGGACAGTACTGGCGGGGTTGGTGTCAAGGAAGTGTGAGAACGTGGAGGGGGGTGATATATGGTAGTATGCACTACCCGCAAGAAACATGGAGAAAGACGACTTTGACTATTTTTCCAAAATAGTGCGGCAACAACATGCGGTCTGGCATATGCGGAAAGGTGCCACGGGTAACGACATGATGTTCGGACCTCTGCTGGAAGAAAATTTTGCTGACCGGACATCAGTGAATTTTAATTCATTACCCCTGATCTAAACCATTCCATTGTAGCTTTGGCCGTATGTTTAGGCTGCAAGGTGAACCTCTGCCCCAATCTCAAGTCTTTTACAGGTTTTCTTCTAAGATTGCCCTGTATTTAGCTCTATCTGCCCATCAACTCTGACCAGCATCCCTGTCCCTGTTGAAGAAAAGCACCCCCACAACATGATCCTGCCACCACCATGTTTCACATTGTGATGGTGTGTTCAGGGTAATGTGCAGGGTTAATTTTCCGCCCAACATAGCGTTTTGCTTTTAGGCCAAAACATAAAATTTTTGTCTCATCTGACCAGAGCACCCTCTTCCACATGTTTGCTATGTCACCCACATGGCTTCTCGCAAACTGCAAACAGGACTTCTTATGGCTTTCTTCTTGCCACTCTTCCATAAAGGCCAGATTTGTGTAGTGCACGACTAATAGTTGACTTGTGGACAGATTCTCTCACCTGAGCTGTGGATCTCTGCAGCTCCTTCAGAGTTACCATGGGTGTCTTGGCTGCTTTTCTGATTAATGCTTTCCTTGCCCGGCCTGTCAGTTTAGGTGGACGGCCATGTCTTGGTAGGTTTGCAGTTGTGCCATACTCTTTCAATTTTCGGATGATGGATTGAACTGTGCTCCATGAGATGTTCAAAGCTTGGGATATTTATTTATAACCTAACCCTACTTTGAACGTCTCCACAACTTTATCCCTGACCTGTCTGGTGTGTTCCTTGGTTTTAATGATGCTGTTTGTTCACTAAGGTTCCCTAACAAACCTCTGACCTTCACAGAACAGCTGTATTTATACTGAGATTAAATTAAACACTGGTGGACTAATTAAGCGACTCCTGAAGACAATTGGTTCAACTACATTTTAATTAGAATGGTATTAGAGTAAAGGGGGTTGAATACAAATGCACGCCACACTTTTCAGATATTTATTTGTAAAAAAAAAAATGTAAAAAAACCCCCAATTAGGGCCGATCCTGGGCGGGTGCGCAGTGCACCCGGGCACCACAGAGGTGGAAGCGCTGAAGCACCAGAGTGCTCCCCTCCCTGCTCCTCCTCTGTATGTCTGTGTCCAGAGGCGGCTCTCTCTGCCGGCAACTGACAGGAGCGGATCAGAGGAGGAGAGACTGTGCCGCCGCCGTTGCGTTCCCTTCCAAGCCCATCCCCCCTCCCTCCTCCTGTCAGAGGAGGAGAGCAAAGCAGCCAGAGATCGGAGTGGCTGTCTCTGTGTGGAGAGAGACCAGCCGTGCAGTGACGTCACTGGGGGGGGGGTCCGTGCCTGACATGTGTTCCAGTTCTCCTCCTCCTCTCTGTCTCTCACGATCTGCTCTCCATCTGGGCAGCGCGGCTGCACACTATCCTCTCCTCTCCAGCTGTGTTTTTATGTACCAGAGCCGCCTGAGCTGGTGCGATAAGGGGTGGGCTTGCTGATGAGGTTATTTTTTGATGGGGAGGTTTGTCCTGGGGGGTCTGTACTAATGGAGGGGGGTGGTTTGTCCTGAGGGGGGTCTGTACTAATGGAGGGGGGTGGTTTGTCCTGAGGGGGGTCTGTACTAATGGAGGGGGGCTGGTTTATCCTGGAGGGTATGTACTAATGGAGGGCGGATGGTTGTCCTTAGGGTGGGTCTATAGTGATGGAGGGCTTTATACTTAGCGGTATAAACCATTTACCGCACCAGGTGACACCAACCCTAGTGACGTCACTGCAGCCGCGGGCTCTTCTTTCCCCCCTCCCTCTCCTCCTCCTCACGCGCTCGGCTGTACTAGTGAGCAGCGTTTGCCAGCACAGCCGCCCACTATGTTTCTTCCCCCCTTCATATAGGCCAGGGAAGAAATAGAATAAAAAAAAGGAGCAGAGAAGAGGATTGTGGGACATGTAGTCCCGAGGACTGGCAGCCCCACTATAACACGGAAACTGCAGCCCACACAGCATGCCCAGCTGAATGGGAGAGAGAGAGCCAGGAGCCCAGGAAAGCTTTCAGGGAAGTGCACCCAGGACTCCAGAGGGAGAGGACAGTGCTGGGGGAACACCATCAGAAAGAGAACCCCGCTGCCCTGCACCACCAGAGGAAAAGCCACACAGCCTAGTGCCTACCCTGGCGGAGAAAGGAATGGAGTCATTGCCAGAATACAGATCTGGGCGCTACCCAGAGGAGTCGCCACGGGTAATTCAGAGTAAGCTAACTCCTGATCAGAGGTACCGTTGTTGCTGTATCGCTGGATCATGTGAGAGGGCCGATCGGCCATTATCTACTAACGTCCATAGGAACTGCAATCTCTGACCATATCCTGTATTATGTCCGCAGTCTCATGTTACAAATGTGTTGACCCCCACACATCCTGATCCCCCCGTTTTTGGCAGCTAGTGGGGGATCTTCTCCCCCTGCTTGCTGCCACAATCTAAAGTCATTTATTTACAGTGTTCTGTGAATTAATGGACTACAAATACCGTCAGCCTTTGTGGCTGTGGGCATATAATTCTCAATGGACTTCCATGGCGCTGTTGTAGTTCATTGATTCCTCCTGTGTAAAACTGCCTGCCCATACTATATACAATGTACAGGCAGACAGCTTTTACTGACAGTCTACAGGAGACCTGCATGCCATTAGCGATCTGCTGATTGCTGGTGCAAATCTTTCCAAGCTCCTACCGTAAAACAAAAAATAGTAAATGCACATGTGCATTTATTATTTTTTGTTAAAAGGGGAAACTTATCCTTTAAAGTAGAACAAAATTTTAAACAGTGGAAATTAATTCTTTGAGTAATTCCTCCCAGCACAATACTCTTCAGCAGATTTCTCCTTAGCCGCTTGCCGACCAGCCGCCGTCATTATACTGCAGCAGGTTGGCACGGCTGCGCAAACCGCTGTAGGTGTACGTCGGCCGCTTTAAGAACCATAGGGGGAGCGCGCACACCGGAGCTGATGCGCATGGCTGGCGATCCGCGATGGCTCCTCAGAGAGCCAGAATGGGGATCTGTCAATGTAAACAGACAGATCCCCGTTCTGTGAGGAAAATAGAGAGAGATCTGCTGTTCCTAGTGATCAGGAACAGCGATCTCTTCTACTCCCAGTCAGTACACTCCCCCCATAGTTAGAAACACCTCTCTAGGGAACACTTAACCCCTTGATCACCCCCTAGTGTTAACCCCCTTCACTGCCAGTGACATTTATATAGTAATCTGTGGCTATTTTTAGCTCTGATCGCTGTATAAATGTCAGTGGTTCCAAAAAAGTGTCAAAAGTGTCCGATCTGTCCGCTGCAATGTCACAGTCCCGCTAAAAATTGCTGATCACCGCCATTACTAGTAAAAAAGAAAAATGCTAATAAAAATGCCATAAATATTTCCCCTATTTTGTAGACGCTATAACTTTTGCACAAACCATTCAATCTACGCTAATTGTGATATTTTTTGCCAAAAATATGTAGAAGAATACATATTGGCCTAAACTGATGAAGAGATTTGTTTTTTTTTTATTTATTTTTTGGACTTTTATAGAAAAAAGTAAAAAAAATATTTTTCCAAAATTGGCGCTCTTTTTTTGTTTATAGCACAAAAAATAAAAACCGCAGAGCTGATCAAATGCCACCAAAAGAAAGCTCTATTTGTGGGGAAAAAAAGGCATCAATTTTGTTTGGGTACAACCAGTGGCGTCTCCAGCTTTCATATTTAGGGGGGGCACATGGGGGACAGGGACAAAAGTAGGGGGGCCAACTATAAAACGCAATATATATATATATATATATATATATATATATATACACACACACACACACATATATATATATTTTTTTTTTTCCCCCAAGAATAGAATGCACTCCAGAGGTCTTGTTAGAAAGAGAGACGTTAGCCGAAGATTGCAGCTGCAGGCGGCCACTTTTAAAGATTTAAAGTGTGTAATTGTTCACTTCAGCCCCGCTCACTGTATATATACGTCATTTTTTTGAAGATGGATATCTCGGTAACGGCAGCAGCTGCTGCCACAACCGAGATATCCATCTTTTCAGCGGGCGGTTCCGTACACGATAATGGTGGTCTCTGCGGCGGGTTCGCCGCGAGATCACCGTTATCGGCGGCGGGAGAGGTGCCACCCCCCCTCCCGCCGCTCTCCCGCACCCTCCGCCGCTTACCGGAGCCGTCGGTAGCGGCGGAGGCGATCGGGTCCTGTCACTTCCTCGGTATGCAGATGAGTGAGGCCAAGATGGCCCCCACCCGTCTCCATACCATGTGACGGCGGGAGCGACGTCATTAAGACGGCTCCGCCCACTTCTCTTAAAGGCACAATTATTTGTGTCATTTTTTTAAACGACTTGTGTCATTTTTTTACATTCCTTGTAATAGGAATAAAAGTGATCCAAAATTATTTTTTTTTTAAAAACAGTGAAAAAATAAATAAAATAAAGTAAAATAAATAATAAAAAAAAAATAAATAAATTTTAAAGCGCCCTGTCCCGACGAGCTCGCGCGCAGAAGCGAACGCATACGTGAGTAGCGCCCGCATATGAAAACGGTGGTCAAACCACACATGTGAGGTATCACCGTGACCGGTAGAGTGAGAGCAATAATTCTAGCCCTAGACCTCCTCTGTAACGCAAATCATGCAATCTGTAGAATTTTTTAAACGTCGCCTATGGAGATTTTTAAGGGTAAAAGTTTGACGCTATTCCACGAGCGGGCGCAATTTTGAAGCGTGACATGATGGGTATCAATTTACTTGGCGTAACATTATATTTCACAATATAAAAAAAATTTGGGCTAACTTTACTGTTGTCTTATTTTTTTTTTCAAAAAAGTGAATTTTTTCCAAAAAAAGTGCGCTTAGAAGACCGCTGCGCAAATACGGTGCAAAAAAAAGTTTTGCAATGACCGCTATTGTATTCTCTAGGGTGTTAGAAAAAAAAAACAATAATATGTTTGGGGGTTCTAAGTAATATAATGTTTGGGGGTTCTAAGTAATTTTCTAGCAAAAAAACCTGTTTTAAACTTGTAAACACCTAAAATCCAAAACGAGGCTGGTCTTAAAGTGGTTAATGTTGGCCCAGCATAGATGCTCATCAATGCCGCCTACCAGTGCAGCTTATCAGTGCCCATTGATGCTGCCTATTAGTGATCAGTGCTCATCAGTGCCACCTATCAGTGCTCATCAAAGCAGCCTATCAGTGCCTATTAGTGCAGCATATCAGTGCTTATCAATGCCACCTAATCAGTGCCGCCTATCAGTGCTCATCAATCCCACCTATCAGTGCCTCCTATCAGTGCTCATCAATCCCACCTATCAGTGCCTCCTATCAGTTTCCCTCTATTGCCTCCTATCAGTGCCCATTAGTGCCTCCTATCAGTGCCCATTAGGGCATGCAGAGAACACCCAGCAGTGGGAGTGGCCTAAGAGAAATAGGTTAAATAGAATCTGATAAATGTGCATAGAAACTAAAGTGCTTAGTGGTAATTCACTAAAATATTTTAAAAAACGATAACATGAAGAAAACAGCACACTGCAGTGTGAATAAACAAACACTTATAGAAATACCTAAATATTAAATGGATGTGCTAATTCATGCTGTGCAAAATGAATTAAAGTGCTGAGTGCAAACAAAGTGATACAGGCATAACTAGAATAAGTGAATAAAGTTGAAGCCAGATTAAATTCATTTTTGCATTACAAACAAAAGCGGATCTCCTGATCGCTATTAGCCACCATTTCATTGTTCCTCCACCAAAAATAAAGTGATGTGCAATAAAACAAAAGTTCATCTGGATATTTAAGATCTTTACACCCACTTTGGTGCACCGCCACTACTGTGAGCATACAGGGCGCTACCAGAGGCTGCAGCCACGATACATAGGCCCAAACACACGTCATTGTAATCCGGCAGCACAATCCCACTCTGACTGGCTCCAAATGAATAACCTGCATTGCAATTTTCAAAGGCTTGCCAACTGACATCACATGGTAGCTGCAGTCATAATATATGCACGAAAAATAAAATCTGCCATAGTGCATAAACCCTTTCAAAGATTATTTATTTGAAAGTGCAAGGAGCACATGGAAGGGCAAAACAAAACCAAAGAGACATTCCCAGATCAACTTACTGACCAGCCTGCACCAACCAATTGATCCTGTCTAACAGTGTGCGTTTGGTGATTGCTAAATGTTGATTGCTCTTCAGAGGGCAAAACTAGTGTGCATGAGCCAAAAGGGTTAAAGATGGAGCTAGCAGAGACAGGAAAGGGACAGAACACACAGACCTGATGGATTCCTTTCTTCCTGTCACAGAATCTCTGTAATAAACATGATTTTTGCTGATATAAATCAATGTATGGGGTCTGTGTGTTCTGTCTTCTGATGCTGAGGATCTAACAGCCTGATAATTACAACATATATAATTTATAAGAGCATGTTTTCCCCTTGTCCTGTCCCTCTATGGAGAACACTGCCTCCACTAAACCTCACACCTATCACTCTGCAAGCTGCTGCACTGTGCACACCCTTCTTCTCCCCTCCATGAAGAATACATAAAAAGAGACTCACATGGGAGTTACAGAGCTGAGGGTTCTGGCTTCCTCTGGAGCTGCCTCAAATCAAAACACGGCGGCAGGGGAAGTGGGAGGGGTTGTAGCACAGGCACAGCCTGATTGGATAATACTGATCAGGTGCTTAAAAGGATCCCTCCCTCCTTATGCTGCACAGGGCACAGGAATGAGATACTTTAGCCCTGCAACTAACATGCTGTTTGTGATCTCCATACACTGAGGGGCGGGCTGAGGGGTGGGCTGAGGGGCGGGGAGTGCCACTGGTAGCAGCACACCCAGACTAAAGTAAATCTCTTCCTGAGGCAGCTGCTGATGGGGGTGCTATATGTGAAATTATGGGGGAGTTAAAGCACCCACCTGGCACCACCCGTGTATCAGTGTTCCCAACAGCTCGGAGCCCCCGGAGCCGGCATTGACAGTTCTCTCTCCCCTCCTTCCTCTCTCACACGGAATAATGAGAGAGGAGACACACAGCCGATCTGCTCCTTCTCCCCTCTCCTGTGTGTGTACCAGGGGCGTTGCTAGGTGGCAAAAAGACCAGGGGCTTCAGCCCGAAGTCCAAGGCCGGACCGGGGGAGGGGGGCGCGTGTGTACACGTGATGCAGGCCTTTTTTTTTTTTTGGCTCGGCCGTGACCTACATACACTGACGGTAGTGAACACTGACCTACCTACACTGACATTTACATTCACTGACCTACCTGCACTGACCGTAGTGAACACTGACATTTACATTCACTGACCTACCTGCACTGACCGTAGTGACATACCTACACTGACCGTAGTGACCTACCTACACTGACCGTAGTGACCTACCTACACTGACATTTACCTACACTGACCTACATACACTGACATTTACATTCACTGACCTACCTACACTGACCTACCTACACTGACATTTACATACACTGACATTTACATACACTGACCGTAGTGACCTACCAACACTGACATTTACCTACACTGACCGTAGTGACCTACCTACACTGACATTTACCTACACTGACCATAGTGACCTACCTACACTGACCTACCTACACTGACATTTACATACACTGACATTTACCTACACTGACCTACCTACACTGACATTTACCTACACTGACCTACCTACACTGACATTTACCTACACTGACATTTACCTACACTGACCTGCCTGACCCACATACACTGTCTGACCTACCTCAGCTCAGCCGTGGTGTGCGGTGTCAAAGCAGCCAGGCAGTCAGACAGTCAGAGGAGGATGACCCGAGGAGGAGAGGAGAGCGGGCCGCCCGAGCGCTGATCGAGGATCTTACAGTGGCGCGGCGGCCGCATTGTAATTCCCGCCCTCTGGAGCCTGCAGCGCCTATGATGGACGTCACACGTCCCGCGGTCCCAGCATTGGACCAGGGGTACCTCCATCATAGGCATTGCAGGTTCCAGAAGGCGGGACCTGCTACGGCACTCGGCCAAACTCGGCTAAATTCGGCGGCGCTCGGGATCAGATCGGTCCTGGCGCTCGCCGCTCGGGGCTTGTAATGAAGAGCTGCATGCCTGAGGCTCGGGGCTTTTCGGGGGCACATTCGGGGCTTCAGCCACGTCTAGCCACCCCCTCCCGACGCCCCTGGTGTGTACCGTGGGAAGTGTGAGCTCATTGGCTTCACACTTGACTTCCCTGGAAGCACACACAAGAGGGGAGAAGGAGCAGATCGGCTGTGTGTCTCCTCTCTCATTATTCCGTGTGAGAGAGGAAGGACAGGAGAGAGAACTGTCAATGCCGACTCTGACGTCACTGGTTGCTAGATGCGAGGCGACTCTAGTAACCAGTGGCTGGGAGTAGACTCAGGAGGTGGAGGAGGAGCCGGAACCAGCAATACAGCGGCTCAGTCTATACCTGTCCCCTGCATTCCCAGTGTCCATTTTTTTTAATTGGGGGGCACATAGGGGGGCACAGTAGAATATTGGGGGGGCCATGGCCCCCTCTAGCCCCCCCTAGTGACGCCACTGGGTACAACATCGCATGACCGCGCAATTGTCAGTTAAAGCGACACAGTGCCGTATCGCAAAAAATGGCCTGGCCATTAAGGAGGCAAATGCTTCCTGGGCTGAAGAGGTTAAACTAACGTATCATATTATTGCAATTGCCATTTCTAACCTCTCCTCCTAATAATACTACTTGTCTGGTTTTATGCTGATCCAGTGAGTCCAATACTGTCTCAGTTACCCAGAACAAGCATGCAGCTCTGGAATTCTGACTTCACTTTTAGTTTACTTTCCTTGTCAAAAGAAGTTTATTGAGTATACAATGTTATAAAGATACATAAAGTAAGTGTACAAGGATCTATAAAGTAAGCTCATTGTTTTACAGTAGGGTTTATATAGGTAAATATCATGGAATTTCAAATATTAAACATCGGGTTCACGTGAACCTAAATTAAAGATATATATCATTTCCTTAGTTACTTTTGTAGGTATTTAAATGATTTATACCTACTATACATATTGTTTACAAGTAGAGTGTATATAGGTCAAATAAATTCTGATAATGAGCTTTAATCGTAAGGTGGAGAAAAGGAAAGAGAAAGAAGAAAAAGGGTTGAAAGGTAGAGGTATGGTCCACAAGGTTGTCCCGCTCGTCAGTTTATTATTCTTTTTAGTTCTCTTTGAAGCCTTAGAATGGGTGTCTCTGTAAGTCATTTAAACTGTTACCATGGCAACAGGACAGAGTCATTGAAGTTTGACAGGAACTGTTGTTTTATCCAAGGATGCCAAAGTTTTTCAAATTTTGGAATTTGATTTTGATCGATGGCTACCATCTTAGCATGGGACATTGTATTATTCATTCTGTGAATTGTTTCTGCTAGTACCAATGTAGGAGATTTCCATGCCTTGGCCACTGTTTGTTTTGCAGCCATTATTAGTTGGATCATAAGTTTGAATTGAGAGAGTGTTAACCATTCCGGTTTTAGATTAAGTAAAGTTAAATATGGATCTGGTTGTATTATTTTTTAAAATATTTTAGATGCAATCACGAAGACTTCCTTCCAGAAGGTTTGGATTACTGGGCACGTCCACCATATGTGTAAATATGTGCCTATTTCTGGGCATCCTCGAAAACAAAGAGCTGAGGTATTAGGTGAATATTTTGCCACTCTAGCGGGTACAAGGTACCAGCGAGTTAGGACTTTATAATTTGTCTCCAGTGCTAAGATGTTGGGTGAAGATGACTTATGCCGCGTACACACGAGCGGACATTACGGCGGACTTTGCCCGGCGGACTTTTCGACGTACTTTCCGACGGACTTTCTGAATGAACGGACTTGCCTACACACAATCCACCAAAGTCCGTCGAATTCGTACGTGATGACGTACGAGCGGACTAAAACAAGGAAGTTCATAGCCAGTAGCCAATAGCTGCCCTAGCGTGGCTTTTTGTCCGTCGAACTAGCATACAGACGGCGGACTTTTCGACCGGACTCGATTTCAACGGATAAATTTTAAACAAGTTTCAAATCTAATTCCGTCCAACTTTTGAGAAAACAAAGTCCGCTGGAGCCCACACACATCGAATTGTCCGACGAAATCCAGTCCGCCGGGCAAAGTCCGCCGTAATGTCCGCTCGTGTGTACGCGGCATTAGATGTGAGCCATATGTTAGACCAGTCCGTGTCTTCTAAAGTTCGTCCCAGGTCCTCCTCCCACCTCTGAACGTAAGAGGGTCTATTAAGATTTGCTACTCCATATAATTGATTATGAAGTGATGAAATTGTACCTTTAGCAAATGGATCTTTTGTACAGATTGATTCAAAAATGGATAATTGGGATAATGGTGTATCCCCCTTTAGGAATGGTGTATAGAAATTTTTGATTTGGAGATATCTAAATATCTCAGAGTTTGGTAGATCATATTTTTCTCTAAGCGATGGGAATGAAAGGAATGATTTAGATGCTATGAAGTCATTTAGTGTCTGAATGCCTGATGTTGTCCAAGCTTTAAAAGAATTTGGGTAGATCCATGCCGGATAAAAGGCCGGATTTCTGATAAAAGAAAGGAGAGGATTGTGTGGAGATTGTAACTGATATTTGGTTTTTAGTTTATCCCAGAGAGATAAGAAGTGTTTAGTTATGGGATTATGAATTTTAAAGCGGTCTTTAGGATCAAGCCATAATAAATTTGATATTAATAGAGGGTCATTTTCTGAAGCCTCTATAAATACCCATAATGTGATTTCCTGTTTTGCATGGTATTTGGACAGACTGGCCAAATGTGCTGCTCTGTAGTAGTTAGTAAAATTAGGGTATCCCAGGCCTCCTTTATTTTTGGGAAGATGTAGTGTGTGTATAGGTATACGTAGTTTAGAAGAGCCCCATATAAACGAAGGTGCTCTTTTTTGTACTATTCTCAAAAAATAGGAAGGAATTGGAATAGGGAGGACTCTGAATAGATAAAGCAATTTGGGTAGAATAGTCATTTTGATTGCATTAATCTTCCCTATCCAGGATAAAGGAAGTTGCGACCATTGTTTTATTAGATTTGTGATCTGTCTTAATACAGGAGGATAATTGGTTGAGAATAAGTCAGAATGAGATGCTGTTAAATGAATTCCAAGATATGGGATTGATTTTTCTGCCCATGTGAATGGGAGTGCAGCCCTAGCTGGGATCAATTCCATGTTTGTGAGTGAAATATTAAGCACTAGGCATTTCTTAGGATTAATCATAAGGCCGGATAGGGCTGAAAATCCATCAAGAGCTGGTATTAAGTTAGGACCAGAGACCTGTGGTGATGATAGAAAAAGTAATATATCGTCTGCAAATATACATAGTTTGTGTGTAATACCTCCTACTTCAATGCCAGTTATAGTTTGGTTTGTTCTGATGTATTGGGCCATGGGTTCGAGTATAAGGGCAAATAATAAGGGAGATAATGGGCAACCCTGTCGGGTACCTCTTTCGATATTAAAGGCTTCAGATTTGTATCCAGCATATTTTATATAGGCTTTGGGTTTATTATATAATGCTTTGATCCATGTTAAAAAGTGGGGTCCAAAACCCCATTTTTGTAATGAATATTGCATATATTGCCAGGATACTGTGTCAAATGCCCTCTTAATATCGAGAGATAGAAAACATAAAGGGATTTTCCGTTTTTTAGCAATATGTGCCAATAACACTGCCCTGCGTATATTATCGCCTGCCTGTCTATTTGGCATGAAGCCTACTTGATCTCTATGTATTAATTTTCCTATAATGCTATTGAGGCGTTTTGCTATTATTTTTGCTAATAATTTAATATCGAGGTTTAACAGAGAGATAGGCCGATAATTCACACAGGAAGTATCATCAGAAAGGGGTTTTGGGATCATACAAACAATTGCCATTAGTGTTTCTTGCCGAAAAGAATGTCCATCTAGAAGTTTGTTAAAAGTTTCAGTGAGAATGGGAGAGAGTATTTCTGAGAATGTTTTATAGTATAAAGCCGAGTAGCCGTCTGGGCCTGGTCTTTTGTTAAGTTTTAGGTCTTTTATGGCGTTAGCAACTTCATCTATAGTTATAGGCTCATCCAAACTGCTTTTTTGATTCTGAGATAACTCAGGTAAGGTTATTTTTGAGAAGAAGGATTCAGCCTCTGTAGGATTAAATTCATTGTTTGTCTTGTATAAAGTTGCGAGATGTGAGTGAAATTTATGGACTATTTTAACTGGATTACAAGTGTAAACATTTTTTGATAATTTCAAACGTATTGGTTTGAAAGATTTGTTAGTTGAATTTAATGCCCGAGCCAAATATGTACCTGGTTTGTTTGTATTCATGTAGAAATTGTGTTTGGAGCGTTTGAGGGATTTATCAACTGACTCAGTGAGAAATAGATCGTATTCCAATCTAGATTTTTCCAGATGAGATTTTGTACTCTGAGATGGATTATCTTGAAATGATATGTAGGCTGCATTAAAATTGAGTTCTATTTTTTTTGCTAGATTTTTGCGTTCCCGTTTAAATAGTGCCATTTGTCTTTGTAGTGTACCACGCAAGACAGGCTTATGAGCTTCCCACAGTGTTATTGGGGAGATGTCTGTTGTATTATTAATTGATATGTATTCCTTTAAAGCTTGTTCAATGGCCATCTGATGTAGTGGGTGTTTGAGCATTATGTCCGGTAAGTACCACGTTGGGTCATGCGCTTTTGGCATGGCTGAGGCTATAGTAGTGTATACTGCATTATGGTCAGACCACGGAATCGGAATTATATCTGATGCAATAATTTCTGGTATCATTCCTATTGTTAGAAAAATATGATCTATTCTGGTGAAGGTTTGATGAGGGTGCGAGAAATAAGTGAATTTCTTTTTCATTGGGTTACTTTCTCTCCACGAATCTACCAGATTGTATTTGGAAAGAAGTTGAGAAAAAGGTAATCTAGAGGTTATTTTGGATGGTGTAAAAGGTGATTTATCTAGAAATGGGAGGAGGACCTGGTTCGAATCCCCACACATTATCACTGTTCCTATTTTGTGTGTATTAATCACTTGTAATATATGTGAGAGGAATGGTGTAGGTTGTTTGTTAGGAGCGTAGTAGGAAATCACCGTGATTGCTGTATCCATTATATAACCCATGAGTATCAGGTATCTACCTTCTGGGTCTTTAATTTCTGATAAGGTGAATGGTGTGGATCGGTGAAATGCAATTAGAGTTCCCCTTTGCTTGGTACAGGCAGAAGCCGTGTAAATTTGTTGATAAAAAGGAGAAATATATTTTGGAGTAGAATCTTTGGTGAAGTGTGTTTCTTGGAGGCATACTATGTGAGCCTTCTTGTTATGGAAAGTACGGAAGGCTTTGGTCCTTTTTTGAGGGACATTTATTCCCTGAACATTCAGGGAAAGTATATTCAGTGGTGCCATGGCAATAGATCAAATAGTTTTGACTTACTTTTTGTTATGCAGAGCTGACTGCGCAGATCAACCTGTGTGGACTGAAGAGATGAATAGATAGAAAAGAAACCAGTGAATTCTGGAGTAAAGAGTAAACAAAAAACATATGAGATTAGATGATACATTGTATAAATAATTTTTTGCAAGTAATCACAATTTACCCGTGAAAGAAAATAAATATCTCTCTCAGGGGAATAAGTGCCTTCGTCACACTCCCACATAATATGGTTGGGAGAATGAGGAGGGCTAATGGGGGTACACGGATCTTCCGCTTACAGGAGAGAAGTGCTATGTCAAAAGACATCAAAATGATGTTTAATTAATTGGAGTGCAGAATATAGTTTTTGTTGAAATTATTTATTCCAGGGTGGTTGTATATGGTTAGTCTTGCCCTAGGCTAAATAATTCAGTTAGAAAGGTACTGTTAATAAATTTGGTATTGATGAAGATAGTTTGAATTATTTTGGGATTTTAACCCTTTTAGAGTAAACTATTACATATTTTATTCATATGTAACTGTTTAGATATGTTAACTCATAAAATTGAGGTTGTATTGCTTCAGATTAGAATAAACAAAAACATAGTTCTAGGAACTAGTTAGGTAATAATATATTTGTTTTAAGAAAAGAAAGAAAAAGCTTCCATTACTTCTGGATTATTGAACATATTTGTCCTAAAAAGTAATAAATCTATTGTTATTACCTGATAATATATAACTGAACAAGAATTTCCTTATTTCACTTATATATTGTAAGGCTATATGAATCAGAAGTAATAAGAAATATAACTGGAATGTAACATGATCCCACACAGTGTGTGACTATCAGAATGCAGTTACATTCAGTTATAAATATAGGTTTTTTATAGAGAACCATCTCTTAGTATAATAAATGAAGAGATATCAGGAATTAGGATGTCAGTCCATTGAATCTTCTTGGTCCATGGATGATGTGGCATAACGGCCTCTTTTGTGAGAATGATGATTCCCATTTTGTTCTGAAATTTTCTGGGTGCTGCCTGAAGGTGAAGATGATGCCATTCTTCTGCGTGTGGGAGTGTTGCTGCTTGTGGGTTCTGTCAGATTTAATTTTAAAAGGGTTTGTTGTAGTTCATCTGCTGATCTGCTTCTGTAAATTGTACCTTGGTAATTAAATCTGACTGAAAAGGGGAAGCCCCATTGATACATAATATTGTGGCGTTGCAGTTCCATTAGTTGGGGTTTCATGGATCGTCTTTTAGTAATAGTAAGTTGGGATAGGTCAGCAAAAATTTGATAATTGTGTCCTTGAAAATTAAGTTCCTTTTTTTCTCTTGCAGCAATTAGTATTTGTTCTTTTGTTCTGTAATAATGAAATTTTGTGATTATATCACGCGGGGGTCCATCTTTCTTTTTGGCTGTGAGGGCTCTGTGTACTCTGTCCAGTTCTAAACGTTCAATAGGGATATCTGGCTTTAGTTCTTGTAATAGAGCAGTAATAGTAGATTGCAGGTCTGTCACAGTTTCAGGTATTCCCCTTATGCGCAAGTTTGAACGTCTGGCTCTATTTTCGTAATCTTCGAGCTTAGTTTGAAGTATTAAATTCTCTTTTTTTAATTGTTCCAATTCTGTTATATTTTCTTGGGTTGTAATTTCAATTTCATCCATTTTTATTTCTAATGCTGCGGTGCGGTTTCCCAGCTCTCTTATTTCTTTGGTTAGGCTTTTTGTTATTTGGTCTGAGGTTTGTTTTAAAGCCTTATGAAGCATCTTTTCAAATTGTAATAATATTACTGGGAATACTGAGGAGGCTTGTGGAGAAATTTGTGAGAGGATTTGTTCTGTATCTGACTCAAATGGAGAGTCTTGCTGTGACATTTTCTGTCTGTGAGAGCGCCCTGATGCTGTATCTTGTGAGATGACTGGAGCTGCTTCAGCTGCAGTGAGTGCCTGTGAGCTCTTTGTGAGGTGATTTTTATTTCTGCCACGGTTTCCTCCCAGTACCATATTTCCTGCCCAAACTTTCACAGTTTGTTCCCTGGGGCAAAAAGGTTCAAATGGATACCTTGTGAGCCTGCAGGCTCCGCTTTGTCCTTCTCTTCTCTCCTCAGCGGTGTGGAGCTCTAACAATGCATGTCTGCTCCGCTAGGCTCCGCCTCCTGCCCCCCCACTTTTAGTTTACTTTCAACATGCTTTTTTAAGGTCAGTAACTCAAAAGGGACTTAAGATGTAGGAGGCCACGTAAGAAGAGTTTTGCAATGGCAGCCCAATGCTTCTTTTTTTGGAAAAATAACAAAGCCATCTGATATATATTATCATAGTATATGACGTCTCAGAGGAAAAGATAGGTTAGGAAGAGCTCAGTATGGCACGAGGCAGCAGTATATTAGTTTTAGGAGAACTGAAGCGTGAAGCCACCACTGTGAAAAGTGACCACCAAGTAAACATTTTGTTGTCAGTGTCTTAATATTCGATTTCACAGCATTACATTCATATCATTCCTCAAAAGTCCATGACAAATACAATGCATTATTGTTACAAATAGCAAAGGATAAAAAGAAGTATTGTTCACCTACCAATACCATAGTGCATGCAATCTGGACTTGCACATGTTGCAGGTTGCTAAAATACCAGCAGCTTCAATGCTTTTAGTACTTGAGTACACTCTTTTATTCCTAAAGCCGCGTACAAACGAGCGGAATGTCCGACAGTAAAAGTCCGATGGAAGCTTTTCATCGTATATACCGATCGTGTGTAGGCCTCATCGGACTTTTCTTTTAGAAAATTCTGACAGACCTAGTAATGGAACATGTTCTAAATATTTCCGACGGACCCAATTCCTATCGGGAAAACCGATCGTCTGTATGCTGATCCGACGAACCAAAAACGACGCATGCTCTGAAGCAAGTACGAGACGGAAGCTATTGGCTACTGGCTATTGAACTTCATTTTTCTAGTCCCGTCGTAAGTGTTGTACGTCACCGCGTTCTGGACGGTCGGACTTTGGGTTGTATGTAGGCAAGTATGCTTGAATGGAATTCCGTCTGAGTTCTGTCGGAGAAACCATCAGAGTTTATTCCGACGGCTAAACCGGTCATGTGTACGCGGCATAAAGCTCACGCAGATGTTAGTGATTCCTGATAATTTTATCCTGTGCTGGGGATCCAGGGTCAGCAATACAAAATGTATTGTAATGTAGGAGCCAATGTCCTGTGAGGAGGGAGAGAGACACTACTCTTGGGAACAGTGCTGGATCAAGATCAGGCTCAGGTAAGTATAAGGGAGAGACTGTGGAGGGAGCTGCACACAGAAGGTGTTTATCTTAATGCAGAGAATGCATTAAGGTAAAAAAAAAACCTTCTGCCTTTAGAACAACTTTAAATCTTTAACCACTTGTCAACCAGCTCACGCCAATATACTTCGACAAAGTGGCATGGGTGCGCGAAATCCCCTATGGGTACATCGGCCCTTTAAGAGCTGCCAGAGGGCACGCGTGCGTGCCCGCTGTGCGGCGGGGAACCCGATGCGCGTGGCCGGCGGGCGCGATCGCCGCTGGCCATGCGCGATAGTGTGCACGAACGCCAGGACTGGGATTTGTGTGTGTAAACATAAATCCCTGTGCTGTCAGGGGAGAGGAGACATGTCGTTTGTTCCTAGTAAATAGGAACAACGATATATCTCCTCTCTTACTCAGTCCTATCCCCATACAGTTAGAACAAACTGAAGGAACACACATTTAACCCTTTGATCGCCCCCTTGTGGTAACCCCTTTCCTACCAGTGATATTTACACAGTAATCAGTGCATTTTTATACCACTGATTGCTGTATAAATGTCAATGGTCCAAAAAATGTGTCAACTGTGTCCGATCTGTCCGCTGCAATGTCGCAATCCTGATAAAAAAAAAGATCACCACCATTACTAGAAAAATATATATTGGCCTAAACTGATGAAAAAATTTGATTTTTAAAAACATTTTTGGGGATATTTATTAGAGCAAAATGTATAAAATCTTACTGTGAAGAAACCTTTCTGTATTTGGAGATGAAATATTTTTTCCTCTAGACGTAAAGAGTGCCTCCTTGTCCTCTGTGATGACCTTATAACTCAACACCAAGTTCACTATATGGACCACTTATGTACTGTGCCTTGCAAAAGTATTCACCCCCTTGGCATTTTTCGTGTTTTGTTGCCTCACAACCTGGAATTAACATGGATTGTTCGAGGATTTGCATCATTTAATTTACAGAACATGCCCAAAACTTTGAAGATGTTTTTTTTTTTTTTTTATTGTGAAGCAAACAACAAATAGGACAAAATAACAGAAAAAGTCAATGTGCATAACTATTCACCCCCCTAAAGTCAATACTTTGTAGAGCCACCTTTTGCGGCTATCACAGCTCCAAGTCGCTTTGGATAAGTTCTCTATGAGCTTGCCACATCTTACCACTGGGATTTTTGAGCATTCCTCCTTGCAAAACTGCTCCAGCTCCTTCAAGTTGGATGGTTTCTGCTTGTGAACAGCAATCTGACCACAGATTCTCTATTGGATTGAGGTCTGGGCTTTGACTAGGCCTTTCCAACACATTTATATGTTTCCCCTTAAACGACTCAAGTGTTGCTTTAGCAGTGTGTTTGGGGTCATTGTCCTGCTGGAAGGTGAACCTCCATCCTAGCCTCAAATCACACACAGAGTGGTACAGGTTTTGCTCAAGAATATCCCTGTTTTTAGCACCAACCATCTTTCCCTCAACTCTGACCAGTTTCCCAGTCCCGACTGCTGAAAAACATCCCCACAGCATGATGCTGCCACCACCATGTTTCACTGTGGGGGAGGTGTTCTTTGGGTGATGTAACGTGTTGGGTTTGCGCCAGACATAGCGTTTTCTTTGATGGCCAAAAAGTTCAATTTTATTCTCATCAGATCAGAGCACCTTTTCCATACATTTTTGGGAGTCTCCCACATGCCTTTTCGCAAACTGAAAATGTGCCATTTTGTTTTTTGCTGAAAGTAATGGCTTTCTTCTGGCCACTCTGCCATAAAGCCCAACTCTATGGGGTGTACGGCTTATTGTCGTCCTATTTACAGATACTCCATTCTCTGCTGTGGAACTCTGCAGCTCCTCCAGGGTTACCTTAAGTCTCTGTGCTGCCTCTCTGATTAATGCCCTCCTTGCCCGGTCCGTGAGTTTTGGTGTGCGACCGTCTCTTGGCAGGTGTGCTGTTGTGCCATGTTCTTTCCATTTGGTTATGATAGATTTTTTATAGATTTGATGGTGCTCCTAGGGATCATCAAAGATTTGGATATTTTTTTATAACCTAACCCTGACTTGTACTTCTCAACAACATTGTCCCTTATTTGTTTGGAGAGTTCCTTAGTCTTCATGGCAGTGTTTGGTTAGTGGTGCCTCTTGCTTAGGTGTTGCAGCCTCTGGGGCCTTTCAAAAAGGTGTGTATATGTAATGAGACATCATGTGACACTTAGATTGCACACAGGTGGACATCGTTTCACTAATTATGTGACTTCTGAAGGTAATTGGTTGCACTAGAGCTTTTTATGGGCTTCATAACAAAGGGGGTGAATACATACGCACATGCCAATTATCATTTTTTTATTCCTGAAAAATAGTTTTATGTATATATCTTTTCTAATTTTACTTCACCAACTTAGACTATTGTGTTCTGATCCATCACATATAATTCAGATTAAAAAACATTGAACTAAAGGCTGTAATGTAACAAAATAGATAAAAAGCCAAGGGGGTGAATACTTTTTCAAGGCACTGTATTTGTACATGTTGATCATATCCCCCCTTAATCTCCTCTTCTCAAGAGGGAATAGTTTCAGTTCCTCTAATCTTTCCTCATAGCTGAGCTACTCCATGCCTCTTATTAGTTCACAAATATAGGGAGATCTTGCGAGCCACAGATTAATCAATGCCTACAAAAATAGGTGGATGGTAATAATCAGCCGCAAATGCTGATCACGCTTCATAACCGTGCAAATAATCAAATAAATAAATAAATGCGTTTGCGCTAGATAAATTATGGTGATAAGAGTGAAGAATCAATATGTAGAAAAATATATATAAATTTACCAATAAAAATATTATTTCATAAACAACAATCAGTAAAAAATTAATTAACAAAGTGCGACGTGCATATAAAATACTAAAATCCAAGTGTCAACTTAGGTTGAGAAAGTGCTCACTATTTCAAATAATTAATAAATAAAGTTCATAAATGTTGATGAATTTAAAGTGCATATATAACAGTGTCAATCAAAGGTGACATCTAACGTGCTTCATCCAAAAGGTGCGATCAAAAACATGCTCCAGTGCTCTCCTGTGATAACCCCAAAAGCATATGCGCTCACCTCAGAGCGTGTGACACAGTAATCAAACTATGTCAAAACATGCTTTGGAGCCACTCCTGGGCTCTGAGATACTGTGCAGGTGCTGACCTCCAATTATTCAATAGGTATCGTTCCAGTTCTTGAATGAAAAAGAAAAGGCTCCATAGTGTAACATTGTAAGGGATTTATTATATAAAAACACAAACTCCCCCCAATGGGGTACTCACATTGCACAGGTGCGTAAGTGGACCATCCTAAAACAGGCTTCCCAAATGTAAAACTTTTACATTCGCACTTTGTTAATTAATTTTTTACTGATTGTTGTTTATGAAATAATATTTTTATTGGTAAATTTATATATATTTTTCTACATATTGATTCTTCACTCTTATCACCATAATTTATCTAGCGCAAATGCTCTTATTAGTTCAGTTGCCCTTCTCTGCACTTTCTCCAGTTTCCCGATATCTTTTTTGTGAACGTGTGCCCAAAACTGAACTGCATATTCCAGATGAGGTCTTACTAATAATTTGTACATGGGCAAAATCATATCTCTCTCTCTGTAGTCCATACCTTCCTTATAACAAGAAAGGACTTTGCTCGCTTTGGAAACCGCAGCTTGGCATTGCATGCTATTATTGATTATTCTTGATGGACTTGTGTCTTTTTTCAACCTCACCTACTATGTAACTATAGATAAGCACCTAAACGACTGCAACATACAAGGATATACAATGTAATACTGACATATAATCACACACATAGGTTGGACTTGATGAACTTGTGTCTTTTTTCAACCTCACCTACTATGTAACTATAGATAAGCACCTAAACGACTGCAACATACAAGGATATACAATGTAATACTGACATATAATCACACACATAGGTTGGACTTGATGAACTTGTGTCTTTTTTCAACCTCACCTACTATGTAACTATGTAACGGAAAAAATTTGATTAAATATAATAAAAAAAACATGTGCTTGTGTCTTTTTTCGACCAAACCTACTATGTAACTATGTAACTATAGCTTGTGATCTACCCAAACCCCCAGATCCTTCTCCACTATGGATGGGATCGTAGTCATAACCAATAAACAATAATATTAAATAATCTTTGAATGAATAATACTACATATAAAATACCTGTGGTTGAAATTGGCCGTGGCCTTTTATTTATAGGTATAAATTATAAATCTAGTCATATTCACTTTTAATAAAGCAGAGATATTTAACACACGTATCGTGAGTTAGAATAAATATATAATAAAACATATCAATATAAAAACATATAAATAGCTCAGCCATTTAAGCTCAAGCTATATAGTAAAAAACCAAAACAATTATCCCTTTCCGAAAAAAGGACATAAAACCTCATAAATCAGGCCACGACAGGGAGGGAGGGTGGGATGTGCTCTTCTTGAGATCTTCGCCGTCTTCTGCCCTAATGACGCATCCTCTTGCTTTTATAGGCTGTATTCTCGTGCCAGAGGACCGTTTGGGGCAACTGTCAAAACTCAGCAACCAATCAAAGGTAAGTATTAATAATTATTTATTTTATTTTATTAATTATTTATTTTTTTTTATTTATTTTTTTTTTTTAAATAACTTAATTTAAAATTTAAACTTTAAATAGGTCTGACACGATCCCATAGGTGGTGTGGCAGGGACATTTCATGCCCTGCCCTTCACCTTTATGGGATCGTAGTCATAACCAATAAACAATAATATTAAATAATCTTTGAATGAATAATACTACATATAAAATACCTGTGGTTGAAATTGGCCGTGGCCTTTTATTTATAGGTATAAATTATAAATCTAGTCATATTCACTTTTAATAAAGCAGAGATATTTAACACACGTATCGTGAGTTAGAATAAATATATAATAAAACATATCAATATAAAAACATATAAATAGCTCAGCCATTTAAGCTCAAGCTATATAGTAAAAACCCAAAACAATTATCCATACGCCAGGCCCATAGACTTAAGGAGCCTGGCACCCCACCAAGGCAACAGCCAATTCAACACAGGTTTGAAAATCCAAATTTAAAATGTCTAGAGCAATATCAGATAAATGTACATTGTCTGGTCTATAAAAACCAGGCAAACCACCTTCTAAATTCACATGCCGAAAAGACAGACCATGAACAGAAGGCATAAATTTATCTAAAGCTCTATTAAGTCGCTTACGAATTTTTTCGAAATACCTACGTTCAGGACAGAGCAACCAATCAAGTCTAGGTATAATTTCAGAAAAAATAAATACAGTATCTGGTAAAACAGCATGTAAACACAACAGATCAAGCTTAATCTGAGAAATCAATTCTAATGTTTTACGCCGACCAATATCATTACCAGATAAATGAAAAACAATGAATTGAGGAACAGGCCAGCAATCATGTAAATAAGACATAACAGAACGTAAATCGCTCCAGCACATTCCACGTCTTCCATACCAATGAACCGCAAAACAACAAGGTAATCCCAAATTATTGCCATAGACCCTCCATTCAGCTCTCTTCTGAGCCCAAAAAATATAGGAGTGTCCAATAATCCAGACGACATGTCGAGCATCTAAAATCAAAAAGAAAAATTAGGTCTAACATATGATCTATAACAATCAGATCTCCAACCACCAATATTTTTAATCACAGATTCATTAAGACCCACTAAAGCTGCGGTAGTGGCAGCACCAATACGAAACGAGTGAGATGTAATGCGTAGATGTTCCAAACGTAATGCTTTAAGGCATCTACGTAGAACAGCTTTGAATTGGTAAACAGTCACCGGAGCACCCGTGACGTGAATCAGTAATTGCCTAAAAAACACAGGTCGAACACCCAAAAACTGAGTAATCAAAGCAAAAACACAATAACGAGCACCAGGATTAGCCCGCAAAGTAATCCACCTGCCACGACCCAATTGATCAGTTTTACTATGACGAAGCAAAACCTGAAAATAATCAACACCAACAAAAACATCACGAAAGAACAAACCAGAGTCATCAGAAACTTTCATCGGGAGCAACTCAGAAACTCGGAACGCCCCAAAAAAACATAAGCAAAAAGCCAAATTAAACAACAATGACTCATACGGAGAAAAACAAACATCCTTAGAAACTTCACAAAGACGACCCAAAAGGTCAACAGAAATAGGCAACCTGGTATCAGAAAGCGAGCGGTTCCTTTTGTAACCCCGCAAAGCATGCCTAACAGAGAAAAAGGACATACAAGATCTATCGCCTTGCAAGCGCAAGAAAAAGGAAACACCGGACAGAGTCTTAACGACATGAGAATGCGAATAACCGCGAGACATCAATAAATTCAAAAAGGCTAAAACCAATCCTTCAGTAAAGGGGGGCCGAAGATCACCAAAAGAAAGCAAGAAGGAACACCACAAGGACCACGCAGCTTTATAGGACGCCCACGTGGAATTCGCCAAAGAAGCCCGAATGGCAGCGAAGACAGGATTCACAGAAGGTCCCATAAGTGAGGAGGGCATAACAGGCCAGTACGATCCGCATGCGGAACCAAACGTCGGAATTCCTGAAATTGAGAACGGGACAGAGCATCAGCAATGAAATTGTCTACACCAGGAATATATTTAGCTTTAAGCCACACATTAAGATCTAAACATTTAAATACCAATAAACGAAGCACAGCAAGAACAGGAAGAGACTTAGAAGACAAACAATTAAGAGCAAAAACAACACCCTTATTATCAGAAAACAGCAAGATACGACGATTCCTAAAATTATCACCCCACAATTCCAAAGCCACCAATACAGGAAAAAGTTCCAACAGAACTATATTAGCCGTCAAACCCGAATCTTTCCAAGATTGAGGCCATAGATCGGCAGACCAATGCCCATCCCAATAAGCACCGTAACCACAAGAGCCGGCAGCATCAGTATGAAGGTTCAACGCCGAAGCCGAACAAAATGGGGCCTGCCACAAACAACTGCCGTTAAAAGTAGAAAGAAAACGATGCCAAACCAGAAGATCATCCCGCACGCCAGAAGTAATCCGTACGAAATGCGAAGGAGAAGAAATACCCGAAATAACACGATACAACCTCTTCGAAAAGCACGACCCATCGGCAACACTCGAGACGCAAATGCCAACAAACCAAGCAAGGACTGCAAAACTCTCAATCTAACTTTCCGTTTAGAAAGAACAAAATCTAATAAAATCTTAATCTTAACAACCTTCACATCAGGCAGACGAAACTCCATAGAAACAGTATCAATCTGTATACCGAGAAATTCAAGGCAAGACGTAGGATACACAGACTTGTCCTCAGCCAACGGTATACCAAATTCCAGACAAACAACCCTAAAAACCGTAAATAAAAATAAACAATCCGAGGAACCGGCTCTACCAATAAAAAGAAAATCGTCCAAATAATGTAACAGATCCGTAGAACCCGTACGAAAACTAACAACCCATTCAAGAAATGTCGAAAAAAGTTCGAAATAATAACATGAAAGCGAGCACCCCATTGGAAGACATTTATCAAAGTAAAATTCACCCTGAAAATAGAAACCTAAAGAATTAAAAGCCGACGGGTGAATGGGAAGTAAACGAAAAGCCGACTGGATGTCGGCTTTAGCAAGTAAAGCAGAAGAACCAACCTTCCGAATTTTAAACAAAGCATCATCAAATGATGAATATTGAACAGAGCACCAAGACGAGTCAATATCATCATTCAAAGAATTGCCAATAGGGAAAGATAGATGGTGAATCAACCTATAAGAATTAGGTTCCTTCTTAGGAACAATACCCAGAGGTGAAATGCGAAAATTCTCAAAAGGAGGAGAAGAAAACGGTCCCCCAATTCTACCCATCTGTAATTCTTTATCCAACTTAACACGAACAACAGACGGATGAAGAGAAACAGAAGGCAAATTCGGAAATATGCGGCAACCAGACCCAGAAAAGGAAGGCAAATGAAAACCAAATAAAAAACCATCACGCAAGACGATTGCTTTCAGAGGCTCTGGATACCTGTGAAGCCACGGCAACATGTTTGGAAGGTTCACCGGAGTGGTGGCTTTTAAGAAAAAGCTCCTTAGAAGGAGCAGAAGCACTAGAGGACATTTTCTTAAAACAGCGTGAAGCCGGGTGAGAACCAGCACAATGACTGCACTCATGTTTGTATTTACAATTATTAGGCCACTTGCACAGCCCATCATTGAAATGAAAACAAACGCCCCGGCGATAAGTAGTAGAAGGAGCTAAATTATTAGCCTTAAACAAAGGCTTTTGAGGCAACAAAAGATTAAGCCACAAGCCAACATCCTTCGAACCCCATTTCATAGATTTATGTACAGATAACTTCTGTCGAAAGGCTTCATCATAATAAAACCATGAAAAACCAGGGAAATTTTTATACGCTTCCAAGATGATCTCTAAATGTTGAAACAAACCAGAACATAGATCAGGACGCCTTTCACCAAGAACGCCAGCGTAAATGCAAAACGCTTGTAGCCAATTATTAAAAGAACGTGGCGCAAGTTTCTTCCTATCATCTTCTCTCCTGTCACCATCCCTCTTATCCAAACGATGATCATGATTGGTCGGAAGCAAAGACAAAATGTCAATATACTCCCCAGACCAAATTCTGTCTTTAATCGCATTTGACAAATGAAAACCCAAGGGGGATAATTCGCATGTCACGACCTCCTTCAAGCAAGACTCCGGAATTAGCGGAGGAAGCACCACCGAAGGAACAGAAGGGTGCAGAGGGGCAGTATCCACTGCAGTAGAGACAGGAACGCTACGTGATGTGGGTAATGGATTTAGCCATACAGAAGCAACATTACGATGCGACTCAGACTGGTCAACATTAACTGAACCAGCAAGTGAGGAAAAAAGTTTAGAAAAAGAGCTAAATAATGCATGAAATTTTGAAGAATCAGCAAACTCACCAGAAGGCTGAGAGATAACAGCAGCGGAGGCAGTAGCCGAATCAGATAGCGTAGGTGCCTGCTGAATCTCACACGCAGCAGATGTTTGGCCAGGCACCATGGTAACATGGTCAGATAATAACGAGGGATCAACAGACTCATGTGGTAGCAAAACACCTGGAGCAAGAAAAGAATAAATTCAAAAAAAAACTTAAAATATTCATAACCAACACCGCAGAAGGTGAAAAAAAAAAACCATACCTTTAGATTTACAAAGACGCTTCTTGCCAATGTTAGTGTTTGCAGCATCAGTAACCATGACGACGGGATCTGCAGTCATAGAACGACCTGCAGAAGAAGCCTGTGTCACCGAAGCAGAAGTAGCATCACTAAAAGGGGTTAAAAAATAACAACAAACAATTAAGAAACCAGAAACAATTAATAGGATCAACAACACAACATTTGCAGAATTAACCTCCTATTATTGAAGCAGATATCCACACGCCTGTCCGGGGAATCGAACCTGCGAGGACGCTTCAAATGTCTCTGTGTTCTTCTTCCAGAACGAACTGCGCATGTGCCCGCTATCCCATCCGAAGTAGAAGGCCGAGCTACTTCGGGTAGCGAAGGAGGAGCCGAAGGACGAGAGGAAGGCGGAGATGACGACATCCGATCCGACGGTAGAGAGGAGTCGAGCGGCACAGGAACCGGCAGCACAGGGGAATGTTCGCTCCGGAAAACCAGAGAATGAGAAGCAGTACCAGGGGGAGCCATGTCATAAGCAGAGAAACGAAGGGCAGTAGAAGCGGGGGGATAGGAGGAAACGGACTGAGGAACATCAGCAGGAACCACGGAGCCAGAGGGGAACACAGCAGCAGAAGAAGCCGGCGGCAGCGATCCCATGCTGGAAGAAGGCCCAGGAAGGGACAGGCAGTGACGGATCCAAAGGTCACCATCTACCGCAGCAGCCCGGTCCATCATCTGACGCAGCAACAGCTCCATTACAGGTAAGTGCAGGGATGTGCTCTTCTTGAGATCTTCGCCGTCTTCTGCCCTAATGACGCATCCTCTTGCTTTTATAGGCTGTATTCTCGTGCCAGAGGACCGTTTGGGGCAACTGTCAAAACTCAGCAACCAATCAAAGGTAAGTATTAATAATTATTTATTTTATTTTATTAATTATTTTTTTTTTTTTTTTTTTTTTTAAATAACTTAATTTAAAATTTAAACTTTAAATAGGTCTGACACGATCCCATAGGTGGTGTGGCAGGGACATTTCATGCCCTGCCCTTCACCTTTATTCCCCCAGTTGTACTCCTCATAGTATTATGATGCATACATATTCCTAACCCCCAAGTGCATAACTTTACATTTATTAATATTAAACTTCCTTTGCCACTTAGTTGCCCAATTAGACAGTGCAGGTCGGCTTGTAAATTGGAGACATCCTGTGCCAGGGCTTTTTTTCAGCAGGAACTAGGGGGGACTCAGTTCCACCACCTCTGGCTCAGGTCTTCTGCTCCCTGCTCACCACTATCACTTGGTAACACTGAAGTCCAGCTTCTGCGTTTACAAGTGATAGCTTATCCCTCAGTAGCTCCCACAGGTCAGATCCCCTGCACAGATCCCACTGAGTGCCGGACAGGGACAAGGGAGATACAGAACAGGTGCCCAGGGTTCAGTCCAGTCATGGGCAGGAGAGGGTACGTGGTAGGCTGCAACCTCTGTGGCCTCCATTTTTTCCCTGGTGACCAGTTGTTGATGCTCCTACTGCATGATCTCCCTTGCAAGTCACTGTAGTATAGTATAGTATGCTGGGAGGTACTACAGTCGGATAGGTGCTTCAGCTTAATATTGCAACAAAGGTAAGAAATATGACAGATGGTGGAGCTTTTAAGGAGGGGGGAGAAGATGAGGGCTGTGGAGGGAGGGGGTTGTATGCAGAGGGAAGAGCTACTATTTGATGCCATTTGGCAGGTATGTGTGTGTGGCGGGCATGGTTGAGTTCCTGCACCTATTCTCTGAGAAAAAAAGCCCTGGTTATTCCACTGTAAGAATCATTAACCCCTATTCTCTGAGTTCTGTCTTTTAGCTAGTTGTTTATCCATTTACAAATTGATCTTTCAAAGTATGTAGACTTTACCTTACACATGAGCCGTGTGTAGGGAACTGTCAAACGCTTTTGCAAAATCCAAATATACCACAGCCACCCCTCTGTCCAAGGTCTTACTTACCTCCTCATAAAAAGAAATCAGGTTTGTTTGACAACTTCTGTCTTTCATAAATCCATGCTGTCTGTTGCTTAACCACTAGGCGTCCGCGCTATAGCCGAAAGACGGCTACAGCGCGGACTCCAATTGCCGGGAGGGCGTCCCTGGACGGCCTCCTGTTTACTTCCGCATTGCGCGCTCCCGCGGGCGCGCATCACGGAAGTTTTGTGCTGGCCGTGTCCCTCGGACACAGCCAGTCACAGATCGCCGTAAACGGCCAATGACAGCGGCCGTTTACAGTGCGATCGCTCTGCCAATGAGAGAGGATCTCATATGTAAACATATGAGATCATATCTCATCGCCGGCTCTCCCTCCTCACACAGAGACAGCGTGTGAGGAGGGAGAGCGAACCGCTGCGGCGGTAAGTGTAAAAAAAAAAGAAAAAAAAAGAAAAATAAAAGTGTCCCCTGCCATCTGCCCCTGCAATCTGTCCTGCCATCTGCCCAGCCATCTGCCCCTGCAATCTGTCCTGCCATCTGCCCCTGCAATCTGTCCTGCCATCTGCCCCTGCAATCTGTCCTGCCATCTGCCCCTGCAATCTGTCCTGCCATCTGCCCCTGCAATCTGTCCTGCCATCTGCCCCTGCTATCTGCCCTGCCATCTGCCCCTGAAATCTGTCCTGCCATCTGCCCCTGAAATCTGTCCTGCCATCTGTCCCCAGTGTCATCTGTCCCCAGTGCCATCTGTCCCCAGTGCCATGTATAAGTGCCATCTGTCATCAGTACCACATAGTGCCATCTGTCATCAGTGCCACCTGTCAGTGTCACGTGCCATCTGTCATCAGTGTCACGTGTCATCAGTGCCACGTATCAGTGCCATCTGTCATCAGTGTCATCAGTGCCACGTATCAGTGCCATCTGTCATCAGTGCCACGTATTAGTGCCATCTGTCATCAGTGTCCTGTATTAGTGCCATCTTTCATCAGTGCCACGTGTCATCAGTGCCACATATTAGTGCCATCTGTCATCAGTGCCATTTGTCATCAGCGCCACATGTCATCAGTGCCACATATTAGTGCCATCTGTCATCAGTGTCACGTGTCATCAGTGCCACGTATTAGTGCCATCTGTCAGTGCCACGTATTAGTGCCATCTGTCAGTGCCACGTATTAGTGCCATCTGTCAGTGCCACGTATTAATGCCATCTGTCATCAGTGTCACGTATTAGTGCCATCTGTCATCAGTGCCATGTATTAGTGCCATCTGTCATCAGTGCCACATCAGTGTCAGTGCCACGTATCAGTGCCATTTGTCATCAGTGCCACGTCAGTGTCACATGTCATTGTCCTGGTGCTCCAGGGCCTTCAAAAGTGTAATAGGTAGTCAACAAATTAGATGTGTAATTTATGCTCCTAGAACACCTGATGGTGCTCCCTACATGTTGGGCCTCTCTATGTGGCCAGGCTGTGAAAAAGTCCCACACATGTGGTATCGTAATACTCAGGAGGAGTAGCAGAATGTATTTTGGGGTGTCATTTGTGGTATATACATGCCATGTGAGAGAAATAACCTATTACAATGACAATTTTGTGGGGAAAAAAAAAAAATCTTCATTTTGCAAAGAATTGTGGGAAAAAATGACAACATCAAAAACCTCACCATGCCTCTTACTAAATACCTTGGAATGTCTACTTTCAAAAAAGGGGTCATTTGGGGGGTATTTGCACTTTCCTGACTTGTTCGGGTGGCAAGAAATGAGATAGGCCGTCAGTACTTCAGGTGTGATAAATTTTTTATGATTTGCACCATAACTTGTAGACTCTCTAACTTTCACAAAGACCAAATAATATCCACTAATTTGGGTTATTTTTACCAAAGATATGTAGCAGTATAAATTGTGGCCAAAATGTATGAAGAAAAATTACTAATTTGCAAAATTTTATCACAGAAACAAAGAAAAATGCGTTTTTTTTCCAAATTTTCGGTCTTTTTTCATTTATAGCGCAAAAAATAAAAAACCCAGCGGTGATCAAATACCACCAAAATAAAGCTCTATTTGTATGAAAAAAAGGACAAAAAATTCATTTGGGTACAATATTACATGACTGAGTAATTGTCATTCAAAGTGTGAGAGCGCTGAAAGCTGAAAATTGGTCTGGTCACGAAGGGGGTTTAAGTGCCCAGTTGTCAAGTGGTTAAAATATTTTTTTACAGCAAGAAATCGTCTATGTGGTCTTTTATAAAAACTCTCCAGTATCTTCCCGATTATAGAAGTTAAACTAACAGGTCTATACTTGGTAAAGACTTTGATCCCTTTTTAAATATGGGCACCACATTGGCACTGCGCCAATCTGGTGGTATCATTCCAGTCATTAACGAGTCCCTAAAAATTAGAAACAATGGCCCTGAAATGACAGAGATCAATTCTTTTAGGATCCGTGGGTGGATGTCACCTGATCCAGGTGCTTTATCCACCTTTGTTCTGTCTAAATATTTCTTGACCATATCACTTTTGAGCCAATGTGGATCATTTGGGGCTGTGTCACTACCATCCCCATTATGTACATGAGCTCCCCCATGCTCCTTTTTATACAGAGCTGAAGAAAGAATTTAATACATTTCCCTTCTCTTTGTCCCCAGTCACCCACTTTAGATTATTTTGTAAAGGGCCTACATGCTCAGACCTGACATTTTTACTATTATTGAATTTTTTGGGGTTTGTCCTACTATCTTTTGTAATCTGTCTTTTGAATTTTTGCGTCCTTCATCTCCTTTTTACATATTCTGTTATATTCTTTGTAACATTTAAAAGAGGAAAGCATTCCTTCATTTTTATATTTTTTAAAAGCTCTTTTTTTATTATTTATAGCCATTTTAACTTTGGCTGTGAGCCACATAGGTTTTATTTTTAGTGTTTTTTTTTTTTTAAGGCCCTGTTCACACCTGAGCGATTTTCTGCTTGAAGCTTGTAGCTCATATATGCTCAACAAACAAAATCCCATTTATTTCAATGGCCCCCATTGATGCCAATATTCCCTCCCAGTCAAAGTCCTGGAGAGCAGCCCTCATCCTTGGAAAATTTACTCTCTTAAAGTTATGTGTTTATCTTACCCGTATGTGTTTGTTGCTTACAGCTAACATTAAATGAAATCATGTTATGGTCACTGCTACCCAGATGCTCTTTTTTTATGAATATTGGTAGTAAGCTCTGCATGGTTTAAGATTACCAGTTCCAGCAGACCATCATTCCTATTTGGGGCCTCAATAAACCGGACCATAAAATTGTATTGTAATAGTTTATAAATTCTTGCCCTTTAACTGTCCCAGCAGTGCCATTACTCCAGTCAATTTCCGGATAGTTAAAATCCCCCATTATTATCACTGTCCCAGCCCTTGCAGCCCTTTCCATCTGTGCAACTCACCTATTTTGCTTGGAAGACTTCTGGCATTGGTGAACAAACACTTTAATTCATTGTCACATTTTGCAAACGTATGTTGCATGTTTTTTATTTTAGTACAAATAGTAGCATTTCCAATGGTTGTTTGTAACATAGGAACCTTCATATCATCTGCAATATGTGTGCAACAGTTTCCTTGTCTTTCACTGGGCGAATGTAACATTCACTAATGTTTGGTTCTATGAAAAAAAGAGCTATAAGAACATCTGACCATGGGAGTTGACATTCACTAATAGGGAACATAGCAACATTTGACCGGCATGAGAATAAGTGTAAGGGAGACTTCTGCACTGCGTGCAGTCTATGGAGAATCCTGTGCCAAAAGGCGACTAAATGGGTGTTCAGCAGAATGAACATCTAGCTGCAGAGTGAAGCAAAACATTTGACAGTGGTATTATTACCACTGCTAAATGTGATAGCTTCCTGTTGGTTGTTAGGGAGCCGGCATCCTAACAACCAGTAATTCATCCTAGCCTGGTACATTCAGTATTAAGCCAAGATTCCTGACTTAAAGATAAATGTAAGCCAACTGCAGGGATAGTGTAAACAATCTGATATGGATTTTGAGGGGGCCCCATAAAAAAGGACATGGGTCCCCAAGTTCAATTCCAGACCCTGGTATGGATTTTGAGGCGGAACCTCACGCAGGTGTCTTCTATACAGGTAATGAGCTGAGATTAGGAGCACTCTCTTAAAGGGAGTGCTCATAATCTCAGCTTGTTACCTGTATAAAAGAACCCTGTCCACAGAAGCAATCAATCAGATTCCAATCTCTCCACCATGGCCAAGACCAAAGAGATGTCCAAGGATGTCAGGGACAAGATTGTAGACCTACACAAGGCTAGAATGGGCAACAAGACCATCGCCAAGCAGCTTGGTGAGAGGCTGACAACCGTTGGTGCGACTATTCACAAATGGAGGAATCACAAAATAACTGTCAATGTCCCTCGGTCTGGGGCTCCATGCAAGATCTCACCTCGTGGAGTTTCAATGATAATGAGAACGGTGAGGAATCAGCCCACAACTACACGGGAGAATATTTTCAATGATCTCAAGGTAGCTTGGACCATAGTCACCAAGAAAAAAATTGGTAACACACTACACCGCGAAGGACTGAAATCCTGCAGCGCCGGCAAGGTCCCCTGCCTAAGAAAGCACATGTACGGGTACGTCTGAAGTTTGCTAATGAACATCTGAATGATTCAGAGGAGAACTTGGTGAAAGTGTTGTGGTCAGATGAGACCAAAATCAAGCTCTTTGGCATTAACTCAACTCTCTGTATTTGGAGGAGGAATGCTGCCTATGACGCCAAGAACACCATCCCCACCTTCAAACATGAAGGTGGAAACATTATGCTTTGGGGGTGTTTTTCTGCTAAGGGGACAGGACAACTTCACCGCATCAAAGGGACAATGGACGCGGCCATGTACTGTCAAATCTTGGTAAGAATCTCCTTCTCTTAGCCAGAGCATTGAAAATGGGCCGTGGACGGGTATTCCAGCATGACAATATCCCAAAACACATGGCCAAGGCAACAAAGGAATGGCTCAAGAAGAAGCACATTAAGGTCCTGGAGTGACCTAGCCAGTCTCCAGACCCTAATCCCATAATAAGTATGTGGAGGGAACTGAAGGTTCGAGTTACCAAACTTCAGCCACGAAACCTTAAAGCGGAGGTCCGCCCACCGTTGCAAAAATTAAAAGCCAGCAGATGCACATACTGCAGCTGCTGACTTTTAATAATCAGACACTTACCTGTCCTGGAGTCCACCGATGTCGGCACCGCAGCTGATGTTTCCATCAGCTGTTGAGTGCATGCTGCCTCCATTGCGAGTAAGGGAACCCGGCAGTGAAGCCTTTCCGGCTTCACGCCAGGAACCCTACTGCGCATGCGCTCCGCTCCTCCCTCCTACTGGCCTGGTGGCTGGGGAAGGAGGAGGGAGGAGGAGGGAGCCCGGGCGGTGACGTCAATACCCGCAGCTGAGGCTCCCGGAAGTGGGAATAGGATACCTGTATTAGACAGGTGTCCTGTCCCCCCTCCCCCCCAAAAGGTGCCAAATGTGGCACCGGAGGGGGGGAGGAGTACAATGAGCGGAAGTTCCACTTTTGGGTGGAACTCCGCTTTATTGACTTTCAGAGGATCTGCAAAGAGGAGTGGGACAAAATCCCTCCTAAGATGTATGCAAACCTAGTGGCCAACTACAGGAAACGTCAGACCTCTGTGATTGCCAACAAGGGTTTTGGCACCAAGTACTAAGTCATGTTTTGCAAAGGGGTTAAATACTTATTTCACTCATTAAATTGCAAATCAATTTATAACTTTTTTTAACCACTTAAGGACCAGGCCTCTTTTTTAGATCTTAGAACCCAAAACATTATAAATTTTTTTTCTAACACCCTAGATAAAAAAATGGCGGTCGTTGCAATACTTTCAGTCACACCGTATTTGCGCAGCGGTCTTACAAGCGCACTTTTTTGGAAAAAATACAATTTTTTTAATTAAAAAATAAGACAACAGTTAGCCCAATTTTGTTTTTAAATTGTGAAAGATAATGTGACGCTGAGTAAATTGATACCCAACATGTCACACTTCAAAGTTGCGCCCGCTCGTGGAATGGCGACAAACTTTTACCCTTAAAAATCTCCATAGGCGACAATTCAAAAATTCTACAGGTTGCATATATTGAGTTGCAGAGGAGGTCTAGGGCTAGAATTATTGCTCTCACTCTACCAATCGCGGCGATACCTCACATGTGTGGTTTGAACACCGTTTTCATATGCGGGCGCTACTCACGTATGTGTTCGCTTTTGCACGCAAGCTCGGCGGGACGGGCCGCGTTTAAAGTTTTTTTTTTTCCTATTTATTTTACCTTTTATTTTTTATTTTTACACTGTTTTTAAAGAAAAAAAATGTGTCACTTTTATTCCTATTACAAGGAATGTAAACATCCCTTGTAATAGAAAAAAAGCATGACAGGACCTCTTAAATATGAGATCTGGGGTCAAAAAGACCTCAGATCTCATATTTACACTAAAATGCAATAATGAAAAAAAAAATTGTCATTTAAAAAAAAAAATATTTAAAAAAAATGGCCCTTTAAGAGCTATGGGCGGAAGTGACGTTTTGACATGGCTTCCGCCCTGCAGTGTCATGGAGATGGGTGCGGGCCATCTTCCCCTCACTCGTCTCCATGCACGGCTAAAGAGAGGACCGGATCGCCTCGGCCGACGGCAGGGCTGGACTGGTACAAAAATTTGGCCCTGGACTTCATCCAGACCGGCCCACTTTACTCCAAACACCTGGTGTTGGCGCTTCAATCTTCTCAGCACCATGGTTCATATGGTGTCAGGATGATTGAAGTGCATTATTTCTATTATTACATTGTAATATAACATGAAATAGTTCAACTCACCATAATGCAGAATCAGTGGGAGCCTTGAGTGTGTCACCTGCCACCTCATTTGCCACATCGCCTGCCACCAGATGCAGTGTTTCACTTGCCACGTCACTTGTCAGCAGAGGCAGCTTGTCATTTGCCACGTTGCCTGCCACCAGATGCAGGGTTTCACTTGCCACGGCACTTGTCAGCAGAGGCAGCTTGTCACTTGCCACGTCGCCTGCCACCAGATGCTGCATGTCATTTGCCACGTTACCTGCCACCAGATGCAGAATGTCACTTGCCAGGTCACTTGTCAGCAGAGGCAGCTTGTCATTTGCCACGTTGCCTGCCACCAGATGCAGAATGTCATTTTCCACGTCACTTGTCAGCAGAGGCAGCTTGTCATTTGCCACGTCGCCTGCCACCAGGTGCCGCATGTCACTTGCCACCATCGCCTGCCACCAGATGCAGCGTGTCACTTGCCACGTCGCCTGCCACCAAATGCCGCATGTCACGTTACCTGCCACCAGATGCAAAACGTCACTTGCCACGTCACTTGTCAGCAGAGGCAGCTTGTCACTTGCCACGTCGCCTGCCACCAGATGCTGCATGTCACTTGCCACATTGCCTGCCACCAGGTGCTGCATGTCACTTGCCACCATCGCCTGCCACCAGATGCAGCGTGTCACTTGCCACGTCGCCTGCCACCAGATGCAGCGTGTCACTTGCCACGTCGCCTGCCACCAGGTGCTGCATGTCACTTGCCACCATCGCCTGCCACCAGATGCCACATGTCACTTGCCACGTTACCTGCCACCAGATGCAAAACGTCACTTGCCACGTCATTTGTCAGCAGAGGCAGCTTGTCACTTGCCACGTCGCCTGCCACCAGATGCCGCATATCACTTGCCCCGTCGCCTGTATCCTGCCAAGTCACTTGTCACCAGATGGCAGATGCAGTGCTACTACAGGACTTGATGGGCACCTCCAACCCAGCTCTGTAACCCCCCCCAACACACAACGTGACAGGGGAGGAGAGAGAGATACACAGCGCCAATTGTAGCATTAAAACAACTTGTATTCCACTTAAAGAACGTTACTGACAAAGTTAGTAGGGTGAAAGGCATTGAGACACTGTGCAAGATTTCAAGCTTGTCATCGATCTGAATTAGGAGCCGCCACCGGGAACCGAACGGGCCAGTAGATGCAGAGCATCGGTGTGTACTACTACTTCCTGGTAGCGGTGGAACGCATGATGGGGCGGACGTGATGTCATCATCCGGAAATGATGCAAGATGTGGGAGGTGACGCATCCTTCAGGCCATCATTCCTCCACCACCAGTAAGTAGTAGTACACACCGATGCGCTCTGCATCTACTGGCCCGATCGGTTCCCGGTGGCCGCTCCTAATTCAAATTGTTGACAAGCCTGGATTCTTGCACAGTGTTTCAATGCCTTTCACCCTACTTTGTCAGTAACGTTTTTTAAGTGGATTAAAAGTTGTTTTAATACTACATTTGGCGCTATGTATCTCTCCTTCCCTGTCTCTGAAACTGGCCCACTGAGCCATCAGCCCACCGAGAATCTCCTGGTAGTCCCGATGGCCAGTCCATCCCTGGCCGATGGCTCCGGTAAGCGGCGGAGGGCACCGTAGCAAGGGGGGCCCCTCTCCCGCCGCTGATAAAAGTGATCTTGCGGCAAATCCGCCGCACAGACCACTTTTATCTTGTAGCCGACCGCTAGCCAAACACGGGGATACCAGGGTTATTTATGGCAGCTAGCTGCTGCCATAACAACGATATCCATCCTCAAAGTGAGAATGTATATTGGCGCTCGACGCTCGGCAAGTGATTAAATGCGTTTTTCTGGATATTTTTGTAGTTATCCTGTCTCTCACTGTTAAAATTAAACTACCACTAAAATTATAGATTGATCATTTCTTTGTCATTGGGCAAATGTACAAAATCAGCAGGGGATCAAATGCTTTTTTCCCTCATTGTACATGTACAAGTCAATTGCATTGTCAGAGCAACCTAAATTCAGGTCAGTTCCTTTCTAGTGTTCTGTTAACACACAACATTTTCACTCAGCAGCAGGCTCCCACAGCAGACAAAGTAAGGGAGCCCAGAGCATCAATCAGCTCACATATATAAAGGCCAGTGAACAGCTGAGACTAATAAGGTATATCATCCAGGTAAACTGTGGACCTAGGAATAAGGGCTTAAAACTCTACAATACCTTGGAGCTCCAGGACCATGACCAATAATATTAAGATTTTAAGAAAATAAAAAACATAAACATTGAAGACCCTGTCCATGTATACACGAGAAACCTAGATGACAAGATGACATGTACACACCATCCACAATCCTGTCAGCCAGTATCACAATATCACAGTAAAAATATGGTATATATCAACAATTTAAAGATTAAAAACGAAAGATTAAAAAAACAAAAAAACAAACAAAAGAAAAAGCAAAACTGACCCAAAGCCTCTATGATTTTCATTCAAATATCAATCTAGATACTGTATAAGGATCCAAGGCACTAAAGTTCAATAAATCTGGTGTCAATTTAAAAACCAGGAATCCTCAAACTTTTTAAACACTATCCTCCGGACTCTATGTAAGCTGGACGGTGGCCAGAGGGAGTAAAAAAATGTCCCTATGTCAGAGGTCTGTGGGAATAATTCATTCCCCTGTACCAATGGTCAGTGGGAGTAAAAAATGACTACATCAGTGGATAATAGGTGTAATAACTTCCTCCAAATCAGTGGTCAGTAGATGTAAATACTGCTCCTGTGTCAGAGGTCTGTAGGAGAAAAAATGCCCATGTGTCAATGGTCAGTGGAAGTAACAAAAGTTTCGGTGTCTGCAAGAGTACTGAATTCCCCTGTGTCAGTGAGAGCAAAACATGCCTTTGCGTCAATGGTAAGTAGGAGTAATAAATGCCCCTAAGTCAGTAGTTAGTTGGTATGAAAACATGCCTTGGAGTCAGTGGTCAGTTGGTATAAAAATTGCCCTGGCATCAGTGGCCAGTAAGAGTAAAAACTACCCCAGGATCAGTAGGAGTAAAAAAAAATGTCCTGGTGTTAGTGGTATTAAAAGTGCCCCAACCTCAGTGCGGGCAAAAATGCCCCTGTTTCAGTGGTCAGAGACAGGCATGTGCCCCATAATTGGTGTCCAGTGGGAGAAAATGTTTCCCAGCATTGGTGTTCAGTGCAATTTTGATAGTCCCTCCATCACTAGTTTTCAGTTCACTTGCCTTACTTGTCCTCTGCTGTTCCTCAAAATGATGTCATGCTTGGGACTATAAGGTATCATCAGTCAAGAGATCACTTTGTCACAAGGTGGAGATTGTGACATCACCGCTCCTCCTCTCCACCATGACCAATCAGAGGAAGTCTTGTTTTCATTTAGAAAATGGTTTTCTGTAAATGGTGGCACCACTAAGCGGGCGATCCCCTGTGGTCAGCCGCTTGGCACAGGGCCTGCAAGATTGCGTCGGTCACTGTGGTAGTGACAACTACTACAATGATTGTCAGCTTCCACAATAGTCAATCAGGTATGATAGATGCATAGTTACATTGTTCCTAACTGGACTAAAGCATACAATTAAGATCAATCCTAGAATTCAGCTTTAAGTCAATGTTAGCTTCTTATGATTTATCTCATGCACAGTTTCACAGGGAACATGCTCAGTTCTCCAAAACTGCAAATGACTATCGGGTCTGTTAAGTAAAACTACAAATCCCATAACCCTTTGCTAAATATCAGATGTTCAGGTTGATGAGGGCTGTAGTTCAGCAACAGCTGGACAGGCTTTCTAAATTCTAAGCTTTTTTTTTTGCATCTGTGCAGCAGCTGCTGGTCCATAGTTCCCAGGGGCTTAGAGCTAATTTGTAGAACTACGGGGGGGGCTGTGCCTGGCAATAGGAAAAGTCTATTAGTGCTGCTTATGTTGAAAAATTGCGAGTTTGATATCTTCCACATGCCGATGTTCCACATTGTATGTGTTCTGCAGATCTTTGGTTAACCCTTTTCTGAAAGTTGTGTATAGCAGCAAAATCAAAGGAACGAGCTCAGGTCATGTTATACTAAAGTAATACGGCTACAATCAAATCAAGTAAAGTGGAAGCTGAAAGACCAACGTACTTCTTAGCAGAAGATTAGGTAGTCTTGCGGTACACCCTGGAAGATCTAACTCTTGTCAGCTGACTTAGTCACACATATTTGTACAAGTCAGGAAATTTAAAAGGTATATCAATTACATTTTCACTGTATTTCTTTTATTTTTTATTTAGTTGTCAAAGAATAAGGAGATTTAATAAAAAATCTGGTGTCTTAATTATTTGTGGATTGTAAATGTCTGTAAATTATGCCTTTGCAGAATAGTTGTTCATCTCTTCCCAATTTCCTGAGATAGTTTGCTATATTTTTTCTATGTGCACCTTTTAAGGAAGTAAACATGATTGTTTAGGAATGAACTAATATTCTTTATATTCTAGTATTGATTGTCAGAGTTACAGCTCATAAATAGATCTGAGACTATTTTATTTTTTGTGCATTTATATTTTAGCAGTGAAACCATTTACTGTCATTTACTGAAGGGCTTGAAATACTTCATATGCTCTAGTAGTAGCTAGTATCTATAAATAATATAAATATCTAATCCTTAAATCTATAAATAATCTATAAATTAAAAAATCTAAATAATATAAATCTAGAAATAAGTATCTACTTAGTTATTACAAAACAGGTATGCTGTACAGTAAAGTCGTTTGCTAAGCTGTGAATTTTTTTTGTAGCAGTGTTAATTTTGATGTCAAATTTCAATTTAGTTTTAGTTCATAGTCTTTTAACTAAAATGCCATTTTAGTTTTAGTCATATTTTAGTTATCTGAATTGTTTTAGTTTTAGTCGTATTATAGTCAACTAAAATCACCAGCACATTTTAGTCGACTAAAAGCTAATGGGTTTAGTTAAATTGTAATGCATTATTTAACCACTTAAGCCCTGGACCATTTCGCTGGCCAAAGACCAGAGCACTTTTTGCGATATGGCACTGCGTCGCTTTAACTGACAATTGCGCGGTCATGCGACATGGCTCCCAAACAAAACAGAAGTACAACTTTAAAATATGAAAAAATCCCCAAAAACGGTAAACTCTTTAGGCTGTAATGCTATTGCACATATTACATGAATATATTACCAACTTTAAATATTAAAGCAGAGTTCCACTCAAAAGTGAAAGCTCCACTTATCTGCCTCCCCCCCATTGGTGCCACATTTGGCACCTTTCGGGGGGGGGGGGGACAGCAGATACCTGTTTTTGACAGATACCTGTCACCCACTTCCAGAAGACTGCACCGCAGCAAACTCTGCCTGCTTCCTCCGTCACCTGGGCCAGTTAGAAAGCTCAGCACGCTTTGAAAAATCAGCTGGGGTGCTGACATCGCAGGACCAGTGGAAAGGTAAGTGTCCTAATATTAAAAGTTAGCAGCTACAGTATTTGTAGCTGCTGACTTTAAATTTTTTGGTGGGGGGGGGGGGGACAACTCCTCTTTCAGAAAAAAGATAAGAAAAGCCTTTTTCTCCATTTTTTTTCTTTCAGCAGCTTAGTAGATGCCCCTTACTTATCCTTATGTGGTAGTGCAGTGTTCATTTTGATGGCAAATTTCGATTTAGTCATGGTCTTTTGACTAAAATGCCATTTTAGTTTTAGTCGTATTTTAGTCATATGAATTGTTTTAGCTTTAGTCATATTTTAGTCAACTAAAATAGTGTTAATTTAGTCGACGAAAGTATTTTAGTCGAGAAAATTAACACTGCATAGTAGTAATGGATACAATATAAGTACACATTTCCAGAACTACCTTAGCACATTATCCAAATCGGTTTTATTCTTTTACCAAGCCTCCAGCATTCTTCCTACAAACCTATGAAAGAAACCAATTTCCCCCTTCACTCCTTGAAACCTAAGCCACTCTTTTGTATCTCAATTACTCTTTAAAGTGATACTAAAGCTAAAAATGTCTTTTTTGTTTACCTTGATACATTCCTTGCACTAAGGTAAAAAAAAATTTCTCTGACCCCCCCCCCCCCCCGTTCCCTATGTGAAAGGGAAGAAGAGAGGGGAGAAGAGATACAGTGCTGTACACGGCTGCATCCAGTGGCGGCTGGTGCTCAAAATTTTTGGGGGGGGCGCAAACAAACTGAAAAATTTTGAAAAATACTGAAAAGAAAACATCAATTGCAGCCTCACTGTGCCCATCCAATGCAGCCACTGTGTCATCAAATGCAGCCACTGTGCCCATAAAATGCAGCCACTGTGCCATCAAATGCAGCCACTGTGCCCATAAAATGCAGCCACTGTGCCCATAAAATGCAGCCACTGTGCCATCAAATGCAGCCACTGTGCCATCAAATGCAACCACTGTGCACATAAAATGCAGCCACTGTGCCCATCAAATGCAGCCACTGTGCCATCAAATGCAGCCACTGTGCCCATCAAATGCAGATTCTGTGCCCATCAAATGCAGACACTGTGCCCATCAAATGCAACCACTGTGCCATCAAATGCAACCCCTGTGCCATCAAATGCAGACAGTGTGCCCATCAAATGCAGCCACTGTGCCATCAAATACAGGCACTATGCCCATCAAATGCAGCCAATGTGACCCCCTGCCCGCCCACTTGCTTTCTGACCTGCACTTACCCCATCTTGGTGGCGGATCAGGCAGTGGGTGATGACGGCGAGCTGTGGGATGGGCAGTGAGTCAGGCAGCAGCAAACTGTGTCCTCCAAGCGTCTCTTCTTTCTTCCTGCTAGGCGTCCAATAGGAGCGCCTGTCCTATTGGATTAGATCCGCGCTTCCTGATTGGCAGGGAGGCGGTTTAGTGTTAGAAAAGCGAATATTCATTTGCTTTAATAACACATCTGGGTGGGCTCCGAGCGCAGTGCTCTGCGCTCCGAGTCCACCCTATTTTTAAGCCTATTAGAGCCTATGGCTCTAATCAGGTGCTTAAAAAAACACCACCGCCAATGTAATTCATCCACCTGGTGACCTAAAAGGGTCCGGATGCCTGAATAGGGGGCTATGAATGAATCTAACCATGCTACATATAGGGGGGTGGAGTGATAGAGGGGGCAGCACCCATGCGCCCTTAATGGACAGGCCACCACTGGCTGCATCTCTTCTCCCCTCTCTTCCTCTTCACATAGTTCACATAAGGACTCAAACAGCAGCAGGAGCCATTGGCTGTAAATCAAATGCAGTGAGGAAGTGTGGCTAAACTCGCTGTCTGTGGCCATGGAGTGAGGCTCCATAGATACAAAGCTCAGGAGTGAGCAGACACCATGTGCCCTCATAGCAAATGGCTTGCTATGGAAAGACACAAAGAAGAGTAGGAGCCAATATCGCCATCAGGGGACCTGATAAGAGGAGGATCAGGGCTGCTCTGTGCAATACCATTACACAGAGCAGGTGAGTATAACATGTTTGTTGTTTTAATTAAAAAAAAAAAAAAACCTTTTGTAACACTTTAATCCTCTTTCTCAATACCCTTATGATGGAGGATATGGTTTTCGGAGAAAAGCCAAAACAATAGGTTAGACATCAAACATTTATTTAACTGCAAGCTTAAGATTTCTAAATGGAATGGCAGAGAAATGGGAAGTGGCTTTCCAAGGAAAATCCTTCATTGTCCCCATTGATTAGATCCAGATCCCCAGTTTAAGCAGAAAATCGCTTCTAATAGTGATCTAATGCTGGCTGCAATCAGCCTGCAATAGATTACTATAGCAATTATTTACTGCTGCAGGGAGATGGTAGACAGCGTTAAAACCGCTCTGTCCCAGCCTCATTACTAAGAGGAAGTGTTGTTACATCACACATGACATCTCTACACTCCTGATGTAAATCCAGCAACGAAGTGTTATGTTTACATTCACTTCTCCAGCCACTGCAAGTATTTTATTTATTATTACAGGTACTTATATAGCACTGATAATTTACACAGCCCTTTACATATACACTGGGGAAAATAATTATTTGATCCCCTGCAGATTTTTTTTAAAGTTTGCCCACTTACAAAGAAATGCAGAGTTTATAATTTTTTTTTATCATAGGTGCATTCTAAATGATAGAGACAAAATATTAACCAAAAATCCAGAAAAAAACACATAAAACAAATGCTATAAATTAAGTTGCAGTTCAGTGAGTAAAATAAGTATTTGATCCCAAAACAAAACATGACTTAGTACTTGGTGGGAAAAACCCTTGTTGGCAAGCAAAGTCGTTTCTTGTAGTTGGTGACCAGGTTTGCACACATCTCAGGAGCGATTTTGGTCCACTTTTTTTCAGCTCCCTCCATAAATTTTCTATAGGATTAAGGTCTGGAGACTGGCTAGGCCACTCCATGACCTTAATGTGCTTCTTCCTGAGCCACTCCTTTGTTGCCTTGGCGGTATGTTTTGGGTCATTGTCATGTTGAAAGACCCATCCATGACCCATCTTCAGGGAGGGAAGAAGGTTCTCATTCAAGATTTCACAATACATGGCCATGTCCATTGGCCCCTCAATGCGGCAAAGTCGGTCTGTACCTTTAGCAGAGAAACAGCCCCGAAGCATAATGTTTCCACCTCCCTGCTTGACTGTAGGGATGGTGTTCCCCTACTCAAAAAGGCACATGTACAGTCATGTCAATGAACATCTAAATAATTCAGAGAAGGATTGGGAAGAGTGCTGTGGTCAGATGAGACCAAGATTGAGCTCTTTGGCATTACCTCGACTTGACGTTTTTGGAGGAAGAAAAATGCTGACTATGACCCTCAGAACACCATCCCTATGGTCAAGCAGGCAGGTACAAACACAGTGGCATCTCCAGCTTTCATATTTAGGGAGGGCAAATGGGGGGACAGGGAAAAAAGAAGGGGGGGAACTATAAAATGCAATTATATATATATATCCTGGGGCCCTTTACTACGATCCCACAACGGGCCCTTTCACATGTTCTGCAGTGAGCTCCCTTCCTACTGTATTGGGGCCCCCCAGGATGGCAGAAAACAAGAGATATATGTCACCAGCATACCAAGAAAATATAAGGGTCCAAAGCAGTGGGAGAACTATCAGGGTTGCAAAGGTTGTCTTGCCACCGGGCCCTGGTGTTCTGCCATTGTGGGGTTCCTCAGCCTCCTCTTGCTGTCCTGCCCCTGCTATTGACAGCGCTGGTCTGGTATCTCTTGCAATTTACAGGCTGGTTCTCCTGTTCTAAGGACAGGAGAAATCAGTCTGTTTTTTCAGACTGAGAGTTCTGGTGGAGTCCTTCATGCAACTCGCTCTTCTCCCTGCCAGTGAGGATGCAGGAGAAGGAGCAGATCGGGCGGCCATGGTTGTGTGAGCACTCACATTATGCAGTGTCAGTGAGTAGAGGGAGGGGAGAGGAATCACCCGCAGGAGCTGACTGGGGATGCTCTCCCTCCCAATAGAGACTGTGTTACTCCAGCGGCGGCCCGAGTAAGATGCTGCGCATCCGCTACGAATGCAAACAAAAAGACATTGCCTTTTTGTAAAATTAAAAAAAAATATTTTTTTTTAATTGGGGGGCATATGGTGGGGCACAGCATAATGTTGGGGGGTCAGGGCCCCCTCATCCCCCCCTAGGGACGCCATTGTGGAAACATAATGCTTTCGGGCTGTTTCTCTGCTAAAGGTACAGAGGTGGAGTATTAGTGGGTGATTTATAATGATGCAGTCTGCTTAGCCGATTGAAGAGTTCAAGGCAGAGGGTGTGTCCTGCAGTGGATAGAGAGGAGGGGGGATCATGTCACCGCTCAGTCAGAGCTCATCACAGCATCAGACAGTTTTCTTCTTTGTTTCTGGACTTCACCTTTAGGAAGAACAAAAGGTGGGTGACTTGGACAACATGCTGCCCCAGCTTAGAGCTGGGGCTGTGGCCAGAGTCCCTGGGTGGCTACAAGACAAACTATCAGACTTATTGCAGGAGCCCAGGCTGTTTTTTCCTGAGCTTTCTTCTAGTCGCTCACATGCTAGGAGGTCTAGGTCTTCTGAGTGCTTCATTCCTGAAGAGACATCTCAGGTTCAGTGCCATTCTGGGAGCCCCTTTAAGGGACCCTCTGACCCCACCAGCCAAAGGCACGCCTGCTTCTTCTGGTGTGCGAGTCGGGAAGAATTCCCGTCCACAGTGAACCCAGGGCAGGAGTTTTTGGCACCCACTCCCCTGCCCTCACACCTTGCAGTTTGGATGGTGCGGCTGGCTATACAGGCTCCCTGCCTGTGCCTAGTGTGGCCCAGCATGGGAGAAGCAGAGCGGGGGGGGGTGTCGGCCAGGTTCAGAGAGCGGCCGGGGCCCCCGATGACAGAAGACGCGGGTGGCAGCTTTCCCCTGTGTCCTGGCATTGCAAAGCATGCGCCACGGATGGAAGGAGAGGCTTCCGCCATCCCTCACAGAGCCTAGCGTGGTAGTAGGAGAAGGAGCGCCCAGGGTTCCGGTGTGGCGGTGGCTGCTGACATCATCAGCGGGTGCCGCCGGGCTCTGGGGCTGGCAACTGCACTCTGAAGCCTGCTAAGGGGAGAGAGCAACAGCGCGGCTTGGTGAACAGAGCCAGTCTGAAGGGGTGCTCTAAAGATGGTGAACTCCCACACGCTGCACGGGGATCCGAATCTGCAGCTGGATGTCCTGAGGGACAGAGGCAGCCAGGTGAGCCTTTTGTTTCATGTCCTCTTTCTTCTTCTTCTTCTCTCTCTGTTCAAGGGGGCTCCGGGGGGGGGGCTTAATTGACAGCTCAGCAGGGATCGGGACAATGGGGAGCTGGAGTGTTGGGGGGCAGTGCTGGGTCCTCAGTCCCTTCTTTGGTGGGGGCCCCCTGGCGTGTATGGTGTTGTACACACCCTGTTAGCAGGTCTTAGGGAGGTGCTGGCGCGTTGTGAAGCTGGGGTAACGTCTAGGGCTTCTTCCTCTCTGGTAGCTGTATGGTCCAAGCACAAGCTGCCACCTCCAGTGTCAGTGGTCAGGCGATCAGGGTCCCATCTGAGGACTCAGCTCGCACTCTTGGTGTGGGTGCGGGACCTCTGGTCAATGGCTGGTGGCGTCTGCGGTAAATACAGCTGGTTAGGCTTCAGACGTCAAAGTGGCTGACAAAGCAGTCACCGGGGTTAATGGGGTACGTCTGGCAAATGTTGCAAAAAATGCGATGTGTATGTGTGTTTTGAAGTGCCTTTGATTGCGCATCTAAAACCGGAAGTGAAGGAGCGTACATGGAAGGGTGAGTAAGTGGAAATTTTTTCTTTGTTGCCATTGGAGAAATTTAACTTTAAAGCTAGACCAGATGAAAGTAAGAAGGAAGAAAAAAACAGTGGTATCGGTTGATTCCCCGTACATTCTCAAACTGGTTGCAGGCGTATGCAATTTTAGCTAGTGTCATTGGGGCAAAGGCCCCTGAGAATTGTTCCCCTCTTTTTTATTCTGTTATCTGGACTCTATCGGCGAAGCCCAGCGAGTCTATGGTGGGGTTGCTTGGTTTTGCTATGATGAGCAATTTCGTCAGCGTAAGGCAGTCCGGCCCTCTTTACAATGGGACCACAAAAACATCATTCTCTGGATGAAACTGATGTCGTCTCCACAGAGTTCAGTTCCTCCCTTTCAGGTTGGGGCCAAGGGTGTGGCAGACTCTTCACAACTGGCCGCAAATCGCAGGGGGTTATGTTGGCAATTCAATGCCGGATCTTGCAAGATTGGCACCACGTACTGTTTCCATCATGACTGTTCAGGGTATGGAGGGTCTCATGTACTGTCCAGATGCTTCAAGCAAGAAAAAAGAGGTGATGCTGGAAGAGGGTAGACGCTGGTGAAGGTAGAAAAGATGGGGCTTTTCCTAAAGCGTTATTCTAACAGGCAGGCAGCTTGTGTGTTGCAGCTGGTTTCTCGTGGTTGTTCCTCCTATTGCAGATAGCTTGCAGTCATCTCGTTTACATCCAGTGGTCGTTTTCAGGAAAATATTTCAAAGTCGTTGCTTTGGGTCACATGGCTGTTCTTTTGATTCAACGCCAGTATTTCCCCTTTTTTGGGGTATTATCCCCAAAAAAGAACAGAGTAAGTTACGCCTCATTCATCACTTGTCGCATCCTAAAGAGGGTTCAGTGAATGATGCCATTAATCCGGAGCTTTGCGTGGTGTCCTACTCTTCTTTTGATATGGCGGTGTCATTGGTTCCTAGGTATGGTAAAGGTACGTTGTTGACCAAGACTGGTATTGAGGCGGCCTTTGGTTTGTTGCCGGTACATCCTAGTTGTTGCCATCTGCTGGGGTGCAAATGGCAAGGGCAGAATTTTGTTGATAGTAGTTTACCAATGGGCTGTGCCTTTTCTTGTTCGTTGTTTAAAATGAATCGTTCCTTTTTGGAATGGGCGATTCGGGATGCTTCCGGGCTTAATTCAGTCACCCATGACTTAGATGATTTCTTGTGCATAGGGCCTGCTGGAAGTACTATCCATGCCTCACTTTTGGCCACGGTCCAACATGTTTTGCAGTTTTTTTGGTGTGCCATTGGTCCCTGACAAGACGGAGGGCCACTGAGTTGTGGTTTCTGGGTATTATCATCAACACCGTGGTGATGGAATGTCATTTGCCTTTGGAAAAACTTGAAGATCTGAAGGGGACGGTTTCTGCCACCAGACAAAGCAAAAAAATTCAACTTCGTGCTTTGGGCAAGTTGAATTTTGCTTGGTGCAGTATGCCCATGGGCCACATTTTTTGTAGATGACTGGCGGCTGCTACAGCTGCTACAGCTGTCATTCAGGTGCCACGTTCTTATATTCGGCTGGGGCAGGATCAGCGCGGGGATTTGCGAGTGTGGGATTCGTTTCTGGTTTCTTACAATGGTCTCTCTCTTTGGCTGGAGCAGGTGATTTTCAATTTTGATCTAGAAATGTTCACTGACACGGCGGGCTCTGCTGGTTATGGAACCTACTGTCATGGTTTTTGAAGTGCTGAGAGTTGCTTGGCCAGTGGAATGGAGGGAGGGTGGGTTAGTGCGTAATTTGGCTTTTCCGGAACTGCTTTCCCATTGTACTGTCCATGGAATTGTGCACGTTCCAGGAGTTGATAACTCAGTGGCTGATACTTTGTGTCGTTTCCAGTGGGACAGATTTCATCAGTTGGCACTGGAAGCGTAGCAGCGTGGAATTCCATGATCTGTGGAGCATTGCATTGCCGCTTCCAAGTACTCAATTCATCATTCAGTATGTGCGTCAACTTGGTCGTCATACTGCAGAGTTTGGCAGGAATGGAGCGATCTGGTAAATTAAGTTGGTGGGAGTTCTCGTGAGGATGATGATGTGCACGTGTTGCTTTATTTTATTGGCAGGAATTTTGAACGAGGTGTGTCGGTCTTTGCTATGTCTCAGCAGTTGGCCAGTCTGGCTTTCATGTTTAAGTTGTCAGGTTAAAGAGATGTTACAAAAGGTTTTTCTGGCCAGACAGGCTATGCAGGATCATGGGAAGGGTGGCTCTGTGGCAGATGGTCGACGCCCAGTTTCATTTGAGGTTTTTAGGGCTGTAGTGGGTCACTTGGATAGGGTTTCTTCTTCTGCCTATGAGGTTGCCTTGTTCTAGGCCATCTTTGTGCTGGCCATTTTGGGGGTTTTCGGGTGGGGGAATTGGTAACCCGGAACCAACGTGGTGAGGGTGGTTTGAGCGTACAGGATGTGTGGTTACGGGACACTACATTGGGTATTCTGTTAAGAAAATCTAACACTGATCAGTTGGGGAGTGGTTCTTGGATTGAGTTGTGCGTGGTTACCTCTTCTCCAGTTTGCCCTGTCCAGGCTGTAGGGTATTTTTCACAGTTTCGGACAAATCTTCCAGGAGTTTTCTTTATGCATGCGGATGGGACAGCAATGTCTTGATTCCAGTTTAGGGCAGTGTTCAGGAAAAGCCTGTTGTCCGCTGGTTGGAGTGCAGACAACTATTCTTCACATTACTTTCGGATTGGGGGGGCAATGCAAATGGTCCGATGGGGATTTAATGACCAGGTCGTTCAGCGCTTTGAGAATCATTTTGATTTTGCTAATATGTGCGCCCTCATTTTTTGTAACTTATAAGGTTTGCTATTTGTTGGGTCGGGCTACGTTGTGTGGTCCGATATAGTTGTCAGGTCTGAGTGGCATATGGCTCGCTCTGTTGAAAAGATCAACAAAGTCAGGATAAAGGTGAACTAGGAGGTAGCAAGTTTTTTTGTACGAAATGGGTACCTGGCAATACGTCATAGAGAGATGGAGGATGAAACCTGGTGATATCTGAGAAGAGATGGTGTGCATCTGATTGCCAACGGCATTGATTTATGACATTTGGGATTGTAGGAGGGTATTCAGTGGCCCTTCGGGTTTGGGGGGGCAACACATCTGGTAGTATGTAAGTGGTAAATTGTCCCTGAGCCAGTGTAGTTGCGGTTGGGGGCCTTTGATAGGGTGACAGATAAAACCAGTTAGTCATGAGTATAGATGCCTTCAAAGACCTTAGAGCTTAATAAAAGGCTGCTATGGCCATTTGACTCCAAATAAAATGTGTCGTCTGGTCATTTTGGAAGGGGGGATTGGTCAAGTGTTTAATGTTTTATAGATAATCTGAGCCTCGACATTCTGCAGGTCCCTCAGTCAAGTATATGGCCTGGAGCTAAGTGAAACTAGGAGGAGGTCCAGCATGACTGGGGCCTGCAGAAGAGGTGGAGTATTAGTGGGTGATTTAGAATGATGCAGTCTGCTTAGCAGATTGAAGAGCTCAAGGCAGAGGGTGTGTCCTGTAGTGGGTAGAGAGGAGGGGGGGATCGTGTCACAGCTTAGTCAGAGCTTATCACAGACCGTTTTCTCCCACCCTCCCTCCCTTGTTTATTTTGGTTTGGGGGTTCCTCCTATTCTCAAGGTGCTGGGGTATTTGTAGTGGGTTTTTGGGTTTTATGTTGTTAGCTTGCAATTCAATTTCTTGGCCCTTTTATTTACTTGTCATAGCAGCAGGCAGGGGGTCTATTGGGTCTTTGAAGGCAGTGCTGGTTAAATAATTGTGGAAAATTGTGGGTTGGGCCCATTTGAGGTATGGGTGTCCCTTCCTAGCAATACGGTGGTAACAGCGGAATATTAGTTAGGTGTTATCTGGTAGTACACATGTGGTTAGTTATCCCTGAGCCAGTGTAGTTGTGGCTGGGGGCCTTTGATTGGGTGGCAGATACAATCAGTTAATCATGAGTATATAGTCTTTCAAAGACCTTAGACCTTATTTTCTTGTCATAGCAGCAGGCAGGGGTTCTATTGGGTCTTTGAAGGCGGTGCTGGTTAAATAGTTGTGGAAAATTGTGGGTTGAGCTCATTTGAGGTATGGGTGTCCCTCCCTACTAATACAGTGGTAACATTGTGGTATTAATTAGGTTGTATCTGGTAGTACATAAGTGGTTAATTGTACCTAAGGCAGTGTAGTTGCAGCTGGGGGCCTTTGATTGGGTGGCAGATACAATCAGTTAATCATGAGTATATAGTCTTTCAAAGACCTTAGACCTTATTTTCCTGTCATAGCAGCAGGCAGGGGGTCTATTGGGTCTTTTAAGACGGTCCTGGTTAAATAATTGTGGAAAATTGTGGGTTGGGCCCATCTGAGGAATGGGTGTCCCTTCCTAAAAATACAGTGGTAACATTGGGGTATTAATTAGGTTTTATCTGGTAGTACGTAAGTGGTTAATTGTCACTGAGCCAGTGTAGTTGCGGCTGGGGGTCTTTGATCGGGTGGCAGATACAACCGGTTAATCGTGAGTGTATAGGCTTTCAAAGACCTCAGACCGGGCATAAGCTGAGGTTGCTTTATTTGTTATGCATTGACTGTACTATATGCATTAAACTTGTTTTCTTGTGAATGTTGTATTTATTGGTTTGTACTAAATGGCTGCTATGGTCATTCGACTCATTTTGGAAGGGGGGATTGTCAAGTGTTTAATGTTTAATAGGTAATAGGAGCCTCTGCATTCTGCAGGTCCCTCAGTCTTGCAGTGGCTGGGGAGCGGAGAGTTGGTGGCTTTTCAATATGCAGGTTGTTGGAAAGGTAAGCATGTCCATGCATCTTTTGCAGGTGAGCTATTGGTAAAATGTTGCTTGAACTATCATCTTTCACTACTTTTTATGAGATGGGCTAATGAATATTTACAGAAATCCAGTTCTGAGTGAAAATTGTCAGGGCCAAAAATGAAGTGTTTATTAAAAAAAAAACACACACACAAGCAGGATAGTCTGAAAAGGGTGTGCCAATAAATATCCAATGTATACAATGATATAATTGTATTGTGGTCATTAAAGAGACCATGATTCCAAATGCAGACATGTCTATGTAAAGGGGAATAAAGCTAGAGAATAAATATAGGGGCGTGTAAGAGATACAGCTGTAACAGGGCCCTTGTAGTCAGATTACATTTACATTAATGAAAATGTACTTGCCAGTTGTAAAAACTGTCACCAAATTTTGTATAAAATAGAGGGAAAAAAAATGTATTTCCTGCAGATGTGCTTTTATTTTTTAGTTCTTGCAAAGTGCAGCAGAATTTGTGCTTTATACATTAATGTAATAATTAACCTGCTGAAAATGAGCATCAGATGTTCATTTGTGCCATCTGAATGATCTGTGGCAGAGCTCAGTGCAGAGGCGTAACTAGAACCTTCAGGGCCCCGGTGCAAGAAACCATGATGGGCCCCCCTTCCATCCGAGCCCCGGGCTTCCAATTTTGGGAGAGTGTCCATGGACATCCTCCCAAAACCGTGCTTCCTGCATGACCCCTGGGACGTGCATCCAGTGCAATCACATCGGCCCTTTACCATGTGATCAGCTGATCACATGTAAACAGACTTGCCGGTTATCCACAGCCCTTTCCTCACACGCTGTGTCTGTGTGAGGGAAGGACTGCCGTTAACTGTCAAGAATGTCAGTAAATTGTTTACACTGATAATCAGTGCCCCAATCATCAGTGCCATCTATCAGTGCCCATCAGTGCTGCCTATCAGTGCCCATCAGTGTCTTCTATCAGTGCTCATCAGTGCCTTCTATCAGTGCTCATCAGTGCCTTCTATCAGTGCTCATCAGTGCCCATCAGTGCCTTCTATCAGTGCTCATCAGTGCCTTCTATCAGTGCTCATCAGTGCCTTCTATCAGTGCTCATCAGTGCCCATCAGTTCCTTCTATCAGTGCTCATCAGTGCCTTCTATCAGTGCCTTCTATCAGTGCTCATCAGTGCCCATCAGTGCCTTCTATCAGTGCTCATCAGTACCTTCTATCAGTGCTCATCAGTGCCCATCAGTGCCTTCTATTAGTGCTCATCAGACAGTGCCTTCTATCAGTGCTCATCAGTGCCTTCTATCAGTGCTCATCAGTGCCTTCTTTCTTTGCCCATCAGTGCCTTCTATCAGTGCTCATCAGTGCCTTCTATCAGTGCTCATCAGTGCCTTCTATCAGTGCTCATCAGTGCCCATCAGTGCCTTCTATCAGTGCCTTCTATCAGTGAATGCTATCAGTGCCCATCACAGTGAATGCTATTAGATCCCATCAGTGCCGGACAGCACGGCTCTGAGCGGAGATCGTGTGTCATATAACTATATCACAGAGAGACACCGGCGGCGGCATTAATGTTCTATTTCTCGGTCCTCTCTGGCATGGATGAGAGAGGACACACAGCTGATCTCACGGCTCCACTTTCTCCCCCCTCCTCTCTCCTGTGTGCTCCTAGGGAAATGTGAGCTCTTTAGCTTCATACTAGACTGCCCGCGGAGCACACAGGAGAGAGGAGGGGGGAGAAAGTGGAGCCGTGAGATCAGCTGTGTGTCCTCTCTCATCCGTGCCAGAGAGAACCGACAAATAGAACATTAATGCCGCCGCCGGTGTCTCTCTGTGCTATTGTTATATGACACACGATCTCCGCTCAGAGCGTGTGTGAAGAGCAACCCCGCTGCCCCCCCCCCACAGTGGCGGAATGCCGGGCCCTGTCGCAACTGCAACTGTTGCGACCCCGGTAATTCCACCACTGGCTCAGTGTATGATGATCTTGTGATACATTTTTGAGGGATCAAGGTTCATTAGGATCAGATAAAATATCAGATATCTGTGGAGGATTAGGGTTAACCAAAATTGTTTCTAATTTCACCTTAAGGCTGGGTTCACATCTAAGCATGTGAGCATGCGGCTCACAGCAGGAGTCCGGTGCCTCTCTATTCACCGTTTCAGATCTGTTTTCAGCCCGCATTTTGGGCTGCATTCGGACCAAAAATGGACCAAAAACGAACAGGGCTCCTGCGCAATTCGAGGTGGAGCCGTTGCGGAGATGTGTGAACCGGCTCCATAGAGAGACGGTCACAATCTCCTGACATGCAAATTGGATGCGGTAATTCGCATAGGTGTGAACCCAGCCTTAATAAACAAAACAAACACTTGAAGCTGCTCATGAAAAAAAAAAAAAACACTCTCCTATCCTTTTTTTTTGGAAGGGGGTGGGGACACATTGTTTAACCCTTTATTTGCATGTGAGGAGCTTGAGATTTTTTCCCTCTTCCCAGTAAAAGTTCACAGAAATTCTACCAACCTTGCTAAAGTTTGCGTGATTTTTGTTTATTGTTAAAAAATTGGGATTATTATTCATTTGGAAAACTCAGGATGGAGCGGGACGTTCTGTATATTTTTACCTGTGCTAGTAGATCTTTAATCTTTTGAAAACTTTAACTAGATGTTAAGAGCAGAGCTCAATTAATATAAAGTGCTGCTAAACATGTTCATCCATTTAAATAAAAGGAGTTAAGACTAAATCCATTTTCTATTTATTTTGTTTTGGATGATCTCAGAGTTTTAAATGTATATAAAATATTTTGTTCTAGTTTTGGATAGAATGAGGAAGTGTTAACACCCCTGTTAGAATTTAAAAGCCACCTGTGTCCCCACTGGGGAGATTTATTCATATATACTGTGTATATATTTCTTAAGGGAAGTCTTAAGGCATCTGCATATCAATACATTTTGGACAATTTCATGCTCCCAACTTTGTGGGAACAGTTTGGGGATGGCCCTTTCCTGTTTCCAACATCCCCCCTCCACCAAATGATTTAGACCAGTGCACAAAGCAAGGCCCATAAAGACATGGAAGAGTGAGTTTGGGGTGCAGGAACTTGACTAGCCTGCACAGAGTCCTGACCTAAACCTGATAGAAACACCTTTGGGAGGAATTAGAGTGGAAACTGCAAGCCAGGCCTTCTCCTCCAACATCAGTGCCTTACCTCACAAATGCGCTTCTGGAAGAATGGTCAAACATTGTTTATGGAATGATTGTATGATATATACGTTATTTCTCACATTTCATCCATGAGATAAAAAAAAAATATATACTTTTTAGAATTTTTTGGGATATGACTACCAAATGTTAAAGTGATTGTAAAGGTTAGTTTTTTCTTTTAAATAACAAACATGTCATACTTACCTGCTCTGTGCAAGGGTTTTGCACAAAGCGGCCCCGAACCTCCTTTTCTGGGGTCCCCTGGCGGCGCTCCTAGCTCCTCCTCTTTGGCGAGTGCCCCCCACAGAGAGCCTATTTGCATGGGGGCACTCGTGTGGGCGCACTCCCGAGTCCCGCTGCTGCATTCATTGACACAGACAGCAGGATTTCGCCCCACCCCTAGCTCCTGTGTCACTGGATTTGATTGACAGCAGTGGGACCCAATGGCTCCTGCTGCTATCAATCTATCCAATGAGGACCCGAGACAGCAGCTGGAGCTGCTGGGCTCATGCTTGTCGTTGGAATGATCGGGTTCAGGTAAGAAAAAGAGGGCCTCTGGTGGGCTGCTGCAGCAGACTTTACAACTCCTTTAAGAAGATAGAGAAAAAACTTTTCAATGCATATCTCTATATACTGTATTTCCCTCTCTCTATATGCTGTATCTCTCTTTCTCTATATACTGTATCTCCCTCTCTCTCTATATACTGTATCTCCCTCTCCCTGTATACTGTTTTCCCCTCTCTATACTGTATCTTCCTCTCTCTATATACTGTATCTCCCTCTCTCTATATACTGTATCTCTCTTTCTCTATATACTGTATCTCCCTATCTCTATATACTGTATTTCTCTTTCTCTATATACTGTATCTCCCTATCTCTATATACTGTATCTCCCCCTCTCTGTACCTCAACAATGTGGTTCTGGCTCTTCACCGGTCACGTGTAGTCTCTCTGCAGGCTGCAGCCAATGATCAGTCATGGTGTTGCCCCTGACTGCTCCTCCCCGAGTGTCAATTTGGGCCCCACCCTTTCCTGCTCCTTCCTTCCTTTCAGCAGAGTGGCCAGCAAAGCTGTATGTGTGCAATCACCTGTGCGCCGCTCTGGGGGGTATCGGGTATGGATTGGCACTGCAGTTAGAGAAAAGCAGTGACCAAGGCCCAGAGTTGGACCCGGCGGCCCCCGGCCCACAGGGGAAATGCCTGCAATCCAGGGGCAAAACCAGAGACAGCCTTGGACCAGGGGCAGTGCCCTCACTGGGGACTGTCCTTGGAAACTGGGGATGTCTAGTCACTGTACCTTAGATGTGTATGTAAAATGATAGATTCTGTTTTAAAAACTGTATGAAGAAATTGTGTACAGATGACGGTTCTGAATTAGTACTGAGAGCAATACCTTTAACACTTATTTAACCACAGAAGAAACCTCTATTTCATAACACAAAAAAAATCACACTTAACTTACTGTACTTGTCCCAGTAATGAGTTTAACACTGGGGCAAACTTTGGAATTCATAAGGGCGTTTAGCAAGTTGCTAATAAAGTTCAACTTCAACCCATTAAAAAATAATCAGCTCAGAGCTTTGTAAAATAAAAGTGTCTCTTGCTGGGATATTTCCATATATGACGCTATCTTTGGCAGACTCACTGATGTGTGACCCAGCTTGAGTCCTCTTTTAGGTGGCTTGCCACTCAGCATCATGGAATTCATTTGCTATGAGCTCCTAGGAGAATTATGTAGAGATTGGCACCACATAATGGCGAAGCAATGGTCTCTGCAGCTTTCAGAACTCACACACCTCCAGAGTTGACTCGCTTGGCCTTACATAGAAACTGAGGTGCAGAAAAAAGGCAGAAGGTGCTCTGGACTGATGAATAAAAATGTGAAATATTTGACTGTGGGAGAAGGCAGTTTGTTCGCCAAAGGGCTTAATAAGTGTCTGCAGGCAACAGTGAAGCATGGTGGAGGTTCTTTGCATTTTTGGGGCTGCATTTTTGCAAATGGAGTTGGAGATTTGCTCAGGATCAATGGTGTCCTCAATCCTAAGAAACACATGCAGATACTTATCCATAATGCCATACTATCAGGGAGGTGTGTGATTGGCCACAAAATTATTCTGCAGCAGGACAACAACCCCAAACATACAACCAATGTCATTAAGAACTATCTTCAGCAGAGAAGAACAAAGAAATCACTCCCGTCCCTCTGTCACCCTCCACGGGCTTAGAGAGCGCCAGCGTGCAGTCCCTCCGTGCATGGGCCATCCCTAATCTCACTGCTGAGCTCAGACGCAAGGTCATCCCCTATCTTGCCACGGCCAGGAAGGCAGAGCTCTTCAGCCTTCTCTTCCCACCGACAGCCACTGCAGGGCCCAGCGCCCGTCAGGCTTCCCTACAATCCATCTCTGGGGCCATCTCCCAGCTGCATTTCATGATCTCCTCTCTATCTGCAGCAGTTTCTGATGTGCAGACCAGAGTGACAGCTCTGGAGGTACGCCCTCCCACGGCCCTCCCTGACCCAGTCAGGTCCCCTTCTGCAGGTACATCAGAGGCCACATCTACCGTCCTCCCTGCCCACCTTATGCCTGCCATCCTCAGGAAGGACATCTTGGAGGGCAAGGACGTCAATCTAGTGTCTCTGCTGATTTCAGTACATGACTTGGCTGATAATAGATCATACGCCTGGGGGGAGTCTCAGTGGTCATCAAGTCAAAAGACCATAGGCTCAACCGTAAACTAATAGTCAAAAGTTTGTCTTGGCATTTGGAATGTCTAGAGATGTCATCTGCTCAGCCACCCCCAGCAGGAAGTAAGAGCTGGACCTTTATCTCCACTCAGTCATGGACTTAGGATGTAGGTACGGAGGGCACGCCTTCTACGACTATCACTGGTCATTTTCGGCTTAAGCAGCAGCCAGGCTCAGCCAGTTCCAGGTCAAAACTGACTGGAGTGTTTCTGACAGGGAGCTTTTGTGCCGCCACTTCGCAGGCCTCCGCTCCCCGCTTTGTCCAAAAGCAGCCCGTGGCTATTCAACATCTTTGCTCAGGCCCTCTCATGAATTCTGTCACACCAGGCCCACTGTCAGACGGTCATCCACTATCTCGATAACTTCCTCCTCACCGAACAACCAGACACACCCCCGGCAGATCTAGACGGGTTGAGAGTAGTGTTCAACAACCTGAATATACCCATAGCCGAGTACAAAGTGGAAGGCCCGGCACACTCTATCACCTTTCTAGGTGTCACTCTGGATACGCATGCCATGCAGGCTAGCCTGCCTCCTACCAAACTAGCTAGTTTTAGGACAGTTATCTACGACTTTACCCTGTCACAAGGGTGTACCAGAAGGCAGTTGCAATCCTTATTAGGGATGCTCAATTTTGCCATGAGTATCATTCCTCAAGGGCGGTCCTTAATATCAGGGCTTTTATTGTCTCTCACACCAGTGCAAGATCCAGATCGAGTTCTCATACTATATCCAGCACCAATAGCAGACCTATCTATGTGGGACCAATTCCTCACTAACTGAAAGGACATTTCTATGTTTATCCTGGCAGCTTCAGCTCAGTCTCCACAGGTGGTTACCGATGCCGCAGCCTCCATGGGCTTTGCGGCTATCTTTGTCAGCCACTGGTTCACCGGACCTCTTAATTCCTGGTTTCACACAATCCTCATTTCTGTTCGAGCTGTATCCCATCGTGGCAGCTGCTCAGGCCTGGGGCCACACCTGGACAGGACAAACAGTGTTCTCCACCACAGATAACCAGGCCACAGCCGACATTATGAATAAAGGCAGATCCAAGGCACTTCCCATCATCTATTTCCTGCGCAGGCTTGTGTAGCTGTCACTCCATCACCAGTTTAATATTCACTGTAAGCATGTTCCAGGCAAATGCAATACTGCAGCAGCTGTGCTGTCCCGTTTCAACTTCACTTTGTTTTTTCAGCAGGAGCCTGGAGCTGACCCTACGACTACTCCTGTCCCACTCTGGTCGTTGCTAACGATGGACTGAAGTCGCATCTCACCAACGCAACCCAGCTCATCAACTACTCCTTAGCATACAACACACTGAAGGCCTATTGCATAGTTTGGAACTCTTACCGCAAGTTTTTGGCCTCCTGCCCCAGGGAAGCGATAGGCAATGTTAGACACATCTTAGCCTTCATTTCATATTGCCGCATGCTGACCCTTTCTTACAATACCATCAGGCTATACCTAGTCGGTGACCAGCACTTTCTGTCCTTACAGGATCCTAGTAAACCATCAGTGTTTGCGGCCCATGCCGTCAGGTCCCTCCTGCGGGGCATCCAGAAACACCAGCCAGTAGTCATCGGCAAACTCCTACCTGTCATGAGTGCCATCTTCAGAGGCACGTCTAAAATCCTTACCCGTTGTCTGTTTGGGCTTTTGCCCAGCATGGTCATCCAAGCGGCCATCTACTTGGCCTTCTATGTTTTTCTGCGACCTAGTGAATTTACCGTTAACAGTACCGGCAGTCAAACACTGCTCAGACGTCACCTAACTCGCCTTCAGGACCACTACTCCAAAACCCAACAAAATGGTCTGACGGGTCGACATCAACCTGTTTCAAACCAACAATACTTGGTGCCCAGTGGTGGTACTCAACCGACTACTGTCCAAACTACCCAGCCAATTTGAGAGTAGCCCGCTGCTACTCTTTCCGAACGCCCCCCCTGAGTGGCAGCCAGTTCATCAAACATGTCAGGATCCTTTTAGTCAACTTGGGCCTTGACCCCACATGGTTCTCGGGACACTACTTCCGGATTGGAGCAGCTTCTGCGGCATCCCAGCATGGGGTACCTGACCACGTGATCAAGAAGTTAGGCAGATGGAAGTCCACTTACTTCACTACATACATTCCAAATCCTCAGCTGGAAATGGCACAGGCCTTCACCAAGCTAGCTCAAGAAACCACTGAACCAATAAAGAATTATTACCCTATCTGAGTCTTTTCCCAATTTTCTTGGCATACCAACCAGACCACCAAGGTACACCTCAGGTCTATTTATGTTGTATTTCTTGTCACGCGTTTATGTGATCTATATCGGTCTCAGTCTTAGGGCCACGACCATAAGTAAGAAGGCCAGTATTATGGCCTGAATTTATGGGAGGGGCCCGGGGGTATTTAAGCAGCCCACTCGCCCATGCTTTTTGTCAGTTCCAGTTAATGATACCCTCTGTCCCTTCCCTTCTTAAGGGCTCTTCTCAAACACATCCTTCTCCATAATTACCCATTACTTACCTTGAGTATACCCCCTTTTCTTGGCATACCGACCAGACCACCAAGGCACACCTCAGGTCTATTTATGTTACATGTCATGTCGCGTGTTTATGTGATCTATATCGGTTTCAGTCTTAGGGCCATGGCCATAAATATGTATATATATAGTGTGTAGAAAAAAATTATGCACTAAATAAAAATCTCATATTGGGTTATTAAATCCAACTGTAGAAAACACAAATCCGGGATAAATAGTTGAGTCCAAAAAAACCCCCACCTCGTGCGTGCACCATCACCGCAGAGAGCCTGGACCCTTTATTATGAGGGGTCAAACAGGCTTGATATAAGTGGGAAAGGGTTAGGACCCCCAAGCATCTCCAGAAACTCTGCAGTTTAGGAATTTCCAGAAACAATTAATTGTACCAGATAGAGGTAAATCTCATGTAGCCAACAACACCTACCAGTTTTTTGAACATGTCTCAGATTTTACAAATCAACAGGTGTAGCTTGAGAAGGGCGTACTATAGAGCAAATGGGTGTTTCCAGGGCTTGCAGCGGGTGTCTGCCTTGAAATAAAATGGAAAGCAGCCAGAAGGAAGAGCACAGAAATAGAGGAAGTAAACCTGTGGCATGTGGGCCACAAAAAAAAATCACTGTGAGACATCCTCTCAGGCGCTGTCTCCAACACATTCACTGCTATATAAAACAGCGCTGGTCATCTTCAGGATTTAATGACACTCAGTGTCAGCCCACTTCCCATGAGTCCAGGGAATCAAGAACCTACCCTATAGGGGAGTGTCATCAGACCACCCTAGACTCAAAGGGCAATATTGCAAAGGGTTGCAGAATTTAGGGCTTGCCTACCACAGAAGAACAAGAGGAGGAAGAGGCCATGTAGTGCCATATGACCAGACCAAAGACACGTGAAAAAAAAGGTATGTGTACAAAGTAAAAAAAAAAATAGATGCAAGGTGTCAGAAACCATGAATCAGACTGAGACAGACGTATAGTTAAATCACACTTGTTTAATAATAATAAAAAAAGGTAAACAGAGTAAACGTAGTCAAAACATAGCCAGAGTTCAGGAACCGGAACGGATAGTCAGACAAGCCAAAACATCAGGGAGCCAGAGAACAGCGTAGTAGAACAGCAAGAAGGATCTGGAGCTAGAAGGAATGTCAGACAAGCAAGTCTTTAACAGGAACACAGGAGAGGGTCTCTAGAGATGTGACCAAGGCGAGGGCAGAGATCATCTGGACTGGACGGCTTAAGTAGGCAGGACTGACGAGAAGGATATCATCAACAGGTGAGTCACTGTGGAGAGATAGGAGATGGCAATCAGCCGACAGCTGAATGGCCAGCTCAGAGAAGGAAGGGCTGAGCCCTGTCTGTACCCCCTCCTCAATGACCCCCCCTTTGGAGGACCACCAGGCTTGAGGGGAAAATTTCTATGGAAATCACGGAGGAGGACAGGAGCATGTACGTCCGAGGATGAGACCCAAGAGCGTTCCTCCGGACCGTACCTTTTCCAATGCACCAGGTACTGTATGCGCCCACGGAACCTACGGGAGTCAACAATGGACTGTACTTCATACTCCTCATGGTTCTGAACCTGTACAGGGTGAGGATGAGGCACCGTGGTGGTTAAGCGGTTGCAGACCAAAGGTTTTTAATAAGGAGACATGAAATACATTTGAGATACGCATATTAGAAGGAAGGTCTAATGCGTAAGACACTGAGTTAAGCCTGCGAAGTATATGTAAAGGCCCAATAAACCAAGGTGCGAACTTCAGAGAGGGAACACAAAGTCGGAGGTTGTGAGATGACAGCCAGACCCTTTTCCCAACCTAGTAGGAAGGCGCAGGCAGGCGTCTGCGGTCAGCATGGAGTCTGTACCTATCAATAGCATGTCGCAAAGCCTCCTGGACTTGTGCCTAAGTGGAACGAAGACCACAGAGATGCTCCTCTAATGCAGGAATATGCTGTGGAACAAATGAGTCAGGCAACATGGAAGGTTGGAAACCATAGTTCGCCATAAATGGGGACAATCGGGAAGCAAAATTCAAGGCACTATTGTGAGTGAACTCCGCCCATGGTAAGAGGTCTGACCAGTTGTTATGATGGTCAGAAATATAGCAACGTAGGAATTGCTCCAAGAACTGATTGGCTCGTTCTGCAGCCCCATTAGACTGCGGGTGATACACAGAGGAGAAAGCAAGCTGAATTGCCAACTTTACACAAAAGGCTCGCCAGAACCGGGACACACTGACTACCCCTGTCCGAGACAATCACTTTGGGTAGCCCATGTAAGCGAAATATCTCCCGAGCAAAAATGGAAGCCAGTTCCTTAGAAATGAGCAACTTCTTAAGTGGAATACAATGAGACATTTTCGAGAACTGGTCAACCACATAAGGATAACTGTGTTGCCCTGGGAGTTGGGTAACTCCACAATGAAATCCATAGACAGGTGGGTCCAGGGCCTCTCTCCATTGGGTATGGTTTGTAGAAGGCCCACTGGAAGGTGTCATGGAGTCTTACTCTGAGCACAACAGACAGCTACGAAGGCGGTTAAATATCTCTGTAATCAACGGAATCGGATAGGCATTCTTAATCGTGAAACGATTGAGACCCCTATAATCAATACAAGGTCTCAGTTCACCACTCTTCTTCACAAAGAAGAAACCAGCACCAGCAGGAGATGAGGATTTGCGGATGAAACCCGAGAAAGTGCGTCTGCAACATACTTCTCCATGGCCTTATCCTCCAAGACCGACAAAGAGTAAACCCGGCCATGAGGGGGGTATGGCACCAGGTTGAAGGTCAATTGCACAGTCATACAACCGGTGTGGAGGCAAACTACCTTTGTCAAAAACATTGCTAAAATCAAGGTACTACTCCAGCAGGGAGGAGAGTGAAGAGGTGCACAGGACCTTGGCTACCTTCTGGAAGCATGTCTTACTGCATTGTGGCGACCAGGAGAGAACCTCAGCACAGAACCAATCAAAAGAGGGGTTGTGCCTCTGTAACCAAGGATAACCAATAACCAGCGGAAACTTAGGTGAGGAAATAACTTGGAATTGGATTATCTCATGGTGAAGAGCCCCTACAGCCATGGACAATGGAACAGTCTCATGGGTCACATGGGCAGGCTGTAGAGGTCTCCCGTCAAGAGCCTCAATGGCAGGTTGAGTGTCAAGCAGCTGCAGCGCAATCGAGTGCTTCGATACAAAGGCAGCACCAATGAACAGGCCTGCAGCCCCAGAGTCGATTAGAGCCTGTATCTCGACGGATGACTCAGCCCAAGAAAGGGTAACCAAAACCAGGGGCTTATCTTTCAGGATAACTGTGAACGAAACAACGCCACCTAAGGTCTGTCCATGACAGGACCTCAAGGTTCAGGTGTTCCCTGGACGGGTAGGACGAGACTTTAAAAAGTGATCTGCCTGGCCACAATAAAGGCACAATCTCTCCCTCCTTCTAAGGATTCTCTCATCCGCAGAGAGACACGTAAATCCCAAGTACATGGGTTCATCTTCACTGACTGACTCGGTAACAGGAGGCATGGAAGGTGAGGGAGGCAAGGGTGGGACTGCAAAGCTCGGAGATAAATGTACAGAAGGCTTCCGCAAGCACTACTTAAAAGAGAGTCTTTCTCTGAGTCTGGAGTCAATGAGGATGAAAACATGTCAATTTCTCCAGCTCAGTGGGTATATCTCATCCTTGATGGTATCCGAGAGACCATGAGAAAAAGCAGCCATGAGGGCCTCATTGTTCCACGCAACCTCTGCTGCCAGAGTACGGAATCCAATGGTGTAATCGGCAACAGTTCTCGTACTCTGTTTGGTGGACACGAGGCACTTGGCAGCAGAAGCGGAGCATGCCGGAATGTCAAATACCCTTTTAAAAGAAGCCACAAACTCAGGGTAACTCAAGACAACAGGTTTTTGCGTCTCCCATAGAGGGTTTGCCCAGGCCAAGGCTCTCTCAGAAAGCAAAGATATCACGAAACCTACTTTGCTTCTCTCTGTGGGAAACACCTGGGGCAGCATCTCAAAGTATATCTCAACCTGGTTGAGAAATCCTCTGCATTGGACTGGATCACCCCCAAAGCGCTGGGGAAGCAGAGCGGAACCAGACATACCACTTATAGAGGTAATACTCGAAGTGGATGCCTGCACAGAGACTGAAGCAGCAGCAGGGACTGCCTGCAACATAGGTTGTACCGGAGCAGACACAGTGGGAGATTCCAGGTGAGCTGTGCAACTCAGGAGCGTTTGTAACGCCATGGCAAACTGATCCATGTGGTGATCCTGCTCATCCAATCTGGAAAAAATATTACCAACAAGTGGATTGACTGCATCTTCTAAATTCATGGCCTGCGTCTACTGTCAGAAACTATGAATCTGACTGAAACAGAAGTACAGTTAAATGAGCTGGCAACTAGCTGACAGCTGAGCGGCCAGCTCAGAGAAGGAAGGGCTGAGCCCAGCCCTGACACAAAGGTATTCCAAAATATGGATCGGAAAGGACTTCAGCATACGGGGCAAGGGGAAAGCTAGAATTGGGCATTCGTTTAATATTCCCTAGTCCTTTAGTAAATCAACCCCAATAGAAATAACCAACATGTAGCTTAGTATAACAAACATTTTCAAGTTGTGTCTGACCATTCCATGGTATGTGTCTGGTTTCTGATCCAGTATGTTTTGGACAACCAAATAAGCAGAGCAGATAATTTGAATGGCAAAGCAACAAATAAATTCAACTAATCAGCTGTAGCATGTTTTACTCATTGCATTTACACTTTTGACCTTTTTATCAATTAAAGGCATAAGAATGTGTGTGACATAGTCTTGACATCGATTTACCACGTGTTCCGAGCAAAACTTTTAGATTTGCCATTCAGTCCCTAAATATGATCGACAAGTGTTTACCATGAAACAAAACACAGCAAATGATATCTGGGCCTGAAATGTATTCCGGTGACATAGGAAAATACACAGTTTTGAGAAATCATGGTTCATGACTGATTAAAATACACACCCGTGTTTTTGAGTGTATCCAATCACAACTTTGTTTAAAAATCTTGCAATTTGCAAACATTTGCAGTTGTTATTAAACTTACTGCCCTTACTTGGCTTGTATATATTTCATAGGAAAGGCATCTGTCATGCCTGAGGACCACCCAGATATAATTTCTCATATGAAAAGCAATATTAATTTGCTACATTTTTGAAAGAACATTATGAAAATGATCTTGGCCATATAAATAAAACAATTTTGCTTGCCGTTACTTAATTAAAGGAAAAAATACAGAAATAACACATGGGCTCAAGTTATATTTTTTATATTTATATTAGGGCCACATGTACTGAAATGCCACAGTTCTCATTATTTCTTCTTACCATCCCTTTATCTTCATTTTACAGACATTCTGGCTGATTCACTAAACCAAAAGTGAAAAAATGTTCAAACACATGTGTGCATTCGCACCTAATTCAAGAAGGTTTTTGTGTACACTAAAAAACATAATGCCACATGCATTCATCTGCCAATGTTGTTTTGAAGTGACCATTTTCCCATTCAAAGTGGACAATGTGTGCACACTTTTGCATGCTTACAGAGAAACTTTATAGACAGCACAGTGGCTAAGTGGTTAGCACTTTCATCTAACAGCACTGGGGTTATCGGTTTGAATCCCATCCACGGCACTACCTGCCTGGAGTTTACATGTTCTCCCTGTGCCTGCATGGGTTTCTTCTAGTTTCCTCCCACACTCCAAATGCTGTTAGTTATTTGGCTCCCGTCTAAATTGGCCCTACTATGTAGATGTATGAATGTGTCTTAGGAACTTTAGATTACAAGCTCCTTGAAGGCAGGCACTCATGTAAATGTACAATATTTATGTAAAGAGCTGAGTAAATTGACAATGCTATACAAGTACCTGAAATAAATAAAGAAACTTTGCTGGCCCCATTCCCCAAACCAGGCATGTATACATATGGAGCCGAAGGGCTCTGCCTGGCCTTTGAGTTTCCCCACTGATGTACAGACAAATTGAGATCTGGGACATCTTTAATTGCAGCATATTTGTTCATGCCCAGCGAAAACCTCCATGGGTGTGCAGAAAGGCCAAAAGTTTTCTGCCAGGTTCCAGAGGCCAGGCAGAGTCCTTCGGCACACGTGGAAGTCGATGTTCTTTAATAATGTACTGCACTATCAACCTTTAAATTGAGCAACTGTAAGTGCCACAACTTGACAAACCATTGTACAATCACAAAAAAAAGGTTAGAAAGTGCTGCACAATATATGGTGATATAAAGTGACTTATATCTAAATTACAATGATGAAAAAATGTATATCCAACCAAATAATAATATGACATGCGATCATATCCAAATAAGAATATCCACACTCAAAGAGGTTTTAAACCTCCAAACCCCCCCCCCCCCAAAAAAAAAACTGCAAGAAAAAAGGATAATGAGCTAGTATGCATTGCATACTAGCTCATTATGATATACTTACTTTAGAACGATGCCCTGCAGCGGCGCTGACACGGCCTACATCTTTCCCGGAGTTACTTCTGGGTTTGCGGCCTCCGGTGCTGTGATTAGCCGGAGCCCCAATGACGTTACTCCCATGCATGAGCACGAGTCTTGCCAGTCAAGGCACGGGCCCTGAAGAAACAGCACCCGCAGGCCGCTCCTTCAGTGCGCATGCGCCGATGACATCGGTGGCAGCATATATAGTAACTATAGGCTTAGTTAGACTTTACTTCCTCTTTAACTTATCGCTGTATAGCAGATCACCAGTCTGATTCCACATCAAACAAGGTAAACTTTTCAGAAGGTCAATCATCATGAAAGCAAAGAAATCTCCACATAGTGTAAAACCATTTAAAATAATATTTATTAAAAGAATATTGCACTTACATCCAGTGGGAAATAAACAGGCATATCGTCATACAATCCAATAACTCTGTAGTAGAACGCAGCGGTTAGATGAGCATCAATCCAACATGTTTCGTCTGAAAAGACATCATCTGGAGTCTGGGAATCCGGCAGCACACATGCGCTGCGAGGCACAAAGAGCGTAATGCTTTTTTCAAAACACTTAAAAATATGTATTTAATTGTGGGGCTTGGAAAAGGCTGGAGCCAGGTGCAAATAACTCAAATTTTGTCAGAAAATCCACTTTAAATGTTAGAAACTCTGCACAGTAAAGTGATAACAGGAAGAAAGGTGTTTGTGGAAGGTGATTGCTTGCCTTTGATGGAACTAAAGTTGTCAGGAGACATGATAAGAAGTGGTATCCTGGTTTACCTAAAAGATTAAGCACAATAATAAAAAAAGACTACAATTTGGAACAATTATGATAATGGAAAAAAAGAAGTTTCAAACAACTTTTACCCAGGGTTCAAACACTTTCCCAACTAAATCCAGTTAGAAAAACTGTGGGCACTGAAACTCTTCCTAAACTACATGCCAGCAGCTATATATTACCTCTTTCAGCGTGCAAAATCTGATCTGTCTCAATGCTGCATTTAAAACCAACTAAAACCAACAATGGAATTAGCAAAAAAAATGCTCTTGGCATGTAAGCACTTAGCACAAGCTTATTCGCAAGTGTGAACAATTGTGCAGCTATTTTGCAAGAAGACACTATCAACATTTTAGTGAATACTGTTTATTGGAGCAAAAAGCATATTAAAAACATGCCAAAAAAGATGTACAATGCATTTCTTACTTTTGTAAATTGGGACAATTTACTTGGTAAAAGCTACTCCAATCCCAAAATAACATTTTAAAGCAAAAGTAGACTCTCTCAATTAAAATTAATTATTTTTATTCTGTATACTGCTGTCATTAGTAAATAGATAGGAAGGTACTGTATATTATATTTACTTGTTTTAAACTTTTTTTTTTTTTTTTTACATTTCTTTAGTTGTTTCCTGGTTTATGGTCTTGGCCAAAGTGATATCATACATACCAGTGGTCTTTTTTTTTCTTTTATCTGGAGGAGGCGCTTGTCTTGATCAACTAAGCACATTCCCCTGCCTGCATGCCAGAGCTTAGGGCAGATGGACCCCAGGAAGTAAATGCTACATAAATTATCTGCCCTTACTCAAGATGGCCATGACTGGAAATGCTGTTTTTTTTTTCAAAGTGATTTCTTAACAAAATGTACATAGAGATATGGATGGATGGGTTAGTTTGCTTTGAATATTAATTGATTCCTCCTGTATTGAATTGTATTGTAACCGTACTGTCTGTCCTCACGCTGTAAAGAGCTGCTCAAACTGTTGGCGCTATATAAATCCTGTATAATAGTAATAATATTAAAAAATGAATCAAATAGTGTCTTTAATTTCTGGTGCTCAGATACAATTGAGTTCTGCTCTAATCAGAATATAGACAGAGAGCTTGATGGTATTACGATCTCATCATCTCTTCATACCCTGTTTAGAAACACTAAGGGGACAAATAAAAAAAGAGAGCAGATACCACTCTCAGCTGGACTTTGCAGTTGTACATCAGGCCTGTTTCACGTCCTGTTAAAAAAAAAAAAAACAGGCACCCTGTGGTGTCTGTGCTGTAGAGTTCCCTCTGCTTACCGTTGTAGAGAGAACTATGTGACTGGAAGAGAGGCTGGTCACATAACTACGAAAGGTCAAGTAACTGGGCTCTTCTTCTGACTTCTAACTTCCCAACTATCTCTTTGAATGGCACTCTGCTCATGAGAGTGCAGTGTAGCTTTGTAAAGCACATTGTTGTTCCTTTTTTTTAAAATCATGGGTATGGCCACAGTGACTTTTAAAAAAAATGCTATCTTGATGACTCGTCCTCTTCTAACTTTTCAGCAGTGATGGTAAATGCACCATCTACCATATAGATATTTGTTAGGAGAACTTACAAGCCTGTATTTTATGCTTATGTGATAATGAACATATAAAGCTATTAGAAAGAAAAATGTGGCAATCACAGAAACAAAATAACTAGCAGGCAAGCTAGTTTACATTTTCTTTTTGGAATAATGAAGGTAAATTCTCTGTATAAATTCTTACACATCCTATGCATTCTGCTTTCTCTCTGTTCTGCTCTCCCTCCCACTATGCTTCTAGAAGCCTCTAGAAGACAGGGGAAAGTAGCAGAACAACAGCCTGTGAAACACTGAGCAGCCCTAAGCAATCAACACCTGCTCCATTGTTTACAGAGGAGTCAAACGAAATATTACTAGTAGCCTACTCTAAACTAGGAGGGTGCTACATGTCTTTAATAAATCAATCCCAGGATCTACTCGGGGTATATTCAGGAGGACATGCAGGAAAATGGCAAACATGTCATTTTGGAGAATGATCTGCTGTTTTAGGTGGTGTTATCTCCAGGGCATTTTTTCAGCGGGAACGAGGGGGAACGCAGTTCCGGCACCTCCAGCAGTGAATGTATGGTGTAGAAAGGGGTGTAGGGTGTGCTGGAGGGCTAGTGATGCTGGCTGCTGGGGGATCTATTGTCCCTGGTGGGGATCTGTTTTTGTGTGAGGGTCTATTGTTGCTGGTGGAAGATCTATTGTTGCTGGGGGGTCTTATGTTGCTGGTAGGAATGTACTGTTGAGGGATAGGTCTATTGTTGCTGGCTGCTGTAGGTTCTATTGATGCTGGCTGCTGGGAGATCTGTTGTTGTTGCTGGGGGTCTAATTTTGCTGGGGAGGATCTTTTGTTGCTGTTTTGGGGGGTCTATTGTTGTGTGGGGGATCTATTGTTGCTGGGTGGGGTCTATTGTTGCCGGGGTGGAGTCCATTGTCGCTGGGGGGGTCTATTGTTGTGTGAGGGCACTATTGTTGCTAGCTGCAGGGAATCTACTTGACTGTTATCAATAACATATTCCATACAAATTATTTAGCACCACAAAATTATACTTGGTTCTGTATTCTGTAAAAGGGGCGGTACTGGGAGGTGGGTAGAGGGTGGAACCAAGATACAGAGCTCAGAGGTGGGTAGGGGGCGGAGACGAGGGGAGTTCCTGCACCTATTCTCTGAGGAAAAAAAGCCCTGGTTATCTCAATACAACACATGCTTTTGCCTATGAAACAACTTTTAACTTATAGTAACTGGTGTATGAAGTGGCTAATATACTAAAAGTCTAGAACTGCCTATTTTTTCAGGGATCATTACATATCCCAATCTACTCCAAGTTCGGCTTCAATTTTGGATGATTTTTTTTTCTAATTCTGTTCTTGAAATTGATTGCATGTGCCAAAGAAATGGTCAAGCATACATCATTAAAGCTTCAATTTAAGCCATCCACTACTTGATTCATTCACTTGTGAAATCCTGCGTAGCTTCTAATGATTGATGGATTTAGAAATCAAGAAGAAACATAAATTATTGGGAGATCAATATTGTAGCATTGTACATGTGACCTGAAATATTAGGAATTTATGAAATTCCTAATGTGCAGTTTGAGTATCAGGGATGTGTGGAGGCAAAATAGATATTTGGAAGTTACTGATTTAGATGTCGACAAAACTTAACTGAAACGGACACTCTATTTCACTTTATTTTTTTTTGTTTTAGAAGGTGCTAGTTTATTTATGGCAATATAGTTTATTTAATTTAGTGTTCTGTATTTCTGTGTTTTCCTTTTTTTGTGTATTTGATTGATAAGTATGGTGATTCTCACTGATGTCATACTTGTGTGGACACCTGATTGCACCATTTATATCTGTTCCAAGTTTAATCTGCCAAGAGTATAATACCTGTGATCTGTGCTGCTTGGATATTCTTTCATTCCCTAGGGCTTTACAGCAAAATCCTTCTTAAGTGTTTTTAGTATACCAATATGGACGTTGGAGGGTGCTTATTGGGTTCATTTTGGAATAGATGAGGAAGGGGGAATTGGGACTTTATATGAAACAAGACACTTGGGTAGATTAAATCAATTAATATAATAAAAATAATGTATTGGCAACATAGAAGGGGGTAGTAGAGTGGATAACATTAATAGTAGATCAATATGTAATTAGCAGAATTAAAAGGCATGATAGGATCATAACACAATAAATTTCATAATACAATAGCATTGTTACATATAATTGATAATGAACCAGCAGTACACTCCAATGTATCTTTATATTATTATTCAATATAATTTAATTGATGTAAACAAATCAAACCCATAGTAGAATCATGGTTATTGTGGCATAGCATCCAATAGTCAAAAGCTTGACGCGTTTCGTGGATCCTTTCCACTCATCAGGAGCAGCTATACATTGGGGGTACCTATGATAGACAATGAGTTAATAATCAATGGTAATTGATTATAGTAGGAAGAGAGGGAACATAAGCCAGTAGTCCTAACAACTCTTACCTATAGTATGCATGAAGATAAATAGTGGTATTGGACTTGGCAGTGCTGCGGGCTGCCCTCACCACTACTCCCCCCTCCGGAGTATGTTTTCTGCCTCAACTCCACCCTTGTTTACTACACATGTCATTTCTTCACTACACATTCCACTGTGTAGTTTCAGAAACAAACTGTTAGGAGAGAGCCTAAGCTGCCTCATAGAGAATGGGATTTTTGAAGGAGACCATTATATCTGTATAACGAGGTAAGCACAGAAAAATAATTAAAATTCAATTTATTAAATTATTACAAAAACATAGTATCTGATACAATAAAATCACAGGCTATACAGAGTACATTATTAATACTTGATACTGGAAATACTATTGCGCGAAATGCTGGAGAGATGCTAGAATATGCAGAAGTAATAATTTAATAAATTGAATTTTAATTATATTTCTATGAGTCTGCGCTTACCTCGTTATACAGATATAATGGTCTCCTTCAAAAATCCCATTCTCTATGAGGCAGCTTAGGCTCTCTCCTAACAGTTTGTTTGTGATATAATACTAGGGATTGGGGACCCTTATCTGTATCTGGAAATAACCCAACACTATCCATTGTCCACATTATGTGTAGTTTCAGGTAATTTCTCTTCTACGGGTTCTCTCCCTGATCTTATGGTGGTTTGATATCTCTGTTTTTATTCGTGTCACATTTTGGAATCTCTTTCTACTCTCACATTGGGGTTTCCACCTTGGTCTTATCTCAGTTTCTCTCACACCCTAATTTCCTTCTCCCTATATCCCCACCACTTAGCTTTTTCCTGTGTTACAACCCATTAACACTACCTCAACATTTGTTTTTCACCAGTTTTTCGGGCTCACCCCATTACCTTAGTTCTGGTAAGGTGACCCCCTTCCAATATGTGCTATCCATTTTTCCACCTGGCCTGCATACCGGTCGTGTATGTTACCTCAGCTCCCGGGGGGGTGAATTTTCACCTCCGAATGCCTCCGATATATACCTTCAATACCACTATTTATCTTCATGCATACTATAGGTAAGAGTTGTTAGGACTACTGGCTTATGTTCCCTCTCTTCCTACTATAATCAATTACCATTGATTATTAACTCATTGTCTGTCATAGGTACCCCCAATGTATAGCTGCTCCTGATGAGTGGAAACGATCCACAAAACGCGTCGAGCTTTTGACTATTGGATGCTATGCCACAATAATCATGATCATACTATGGGTTTGATTTGTTTAAATCATCAATTAAATTATATTGGTTAATAATATATAGATACGTTGGAGTGTACTGCTGGTTCATTATCAATTATATGTAACAATGCTATTGTATTATGAATTTTATTGTGTTATGATCTTATCATGCCTTTTAATTCTGCTAATTACATATTGATCCACTATTAATGTTATCCACTCTACTACCCCCTTCCATGTTGCCAATAAATTATTTGTATTATCTTGATTGATTTAATCTACCCAAGTGTCTTGTTTCATATAAAGTCCCAATTCCCCCTTCCTCATCTAATAATCAGGGATGGAGACCTGTGCACTGGATGGTCACGGCTCACATAAAGTCCCACCTATTTTATTCTCTTCTTTCATTTTGGAATAGATTGGCCATCCTGAATTAGGTTTTGGTGCACCTGTGTTAACAAAGAGAGAAGATTCTTGCTCCTCTCCAGCCTCCGTTGCCATTGCTGAGACCATCCTTGACATCACTTCCAGTCTGCGGCTTGGTGCCAACATCTTGTCTGGTCCCCTCTGTGTGCATCAAGTTGGTTGGATTCCAGACGCTGCTACATCACTTACCTTGGATCGGTGCTTCCTTTTCTTACTGGCACATATATTCAGCTCCCTGTCCATCCCACTGCCGCATGGGTGGATATATTTATTTACCAATCCCAGCCTTTTTATCGCACCAGGAGCTGTAATACACATTGTGATGTGAAGGCTTGGTGAAACCAGGAACTATCATGTATGCGTCCAAGTGCTTGTCATTTATTCTCTTGATTGCACTGAGTTGTTGTTACTATCACTGATTTTACTAAATAAAACAGTTTTAATCTCTTTGGACTTAAGTTGGATCATCCCTGTATGCACAATTAACTTTACAACTCCAAAAAGTTTCCTGGTCCTGGTTGGGTCTGTCACATTTCTCCCCCCATCTAAAGAAGACTAACCCGGTCCCAGACCTCCACCTGGTCTGGACATGCATTTGTCGGGCAGAGTGAAACCACATAGTCCGATCACCTCTTTTTCCTGGTCCTTGGCCTGCTGCTGTGAAGGGGGAATGGCTTTCTCGCCTCCCTGCATCTCTGACTGCCGCTGAGGAGTGAGAACAGTTTCCTCTCTGTACATCAGACTACCACTGCGGTGGGAGGACGACCACCTTCTCTCCGGTCTTTGAACTGCTGCTGGGGAGATGAGCCCATTGCTCCATATCCTGGACTCCCACTGTGGAGCGAGGATGACTTCCTTCACTCCTGAGTCCCTACACTGCTGTTGGGGAGGGAGGATGACCACCTTCTCTCCTGGCCTGTGGATCTGCCGCTGGGGAGAGAGGATGACCACCTCCTCTCCCAGACTGTGGATCTGCTGCTGGGGAGGGAGGATGAACACCTCCTCTTCCTGGTCCTTGGTCTGCCAGGGAAGAAGAACCACCACCTTTTCACCCTGGGCCTCTGGAACTGCTGCAGGTGTGGGGCAGAAGTTTGCAGCACACTGTCTTGATGCCAGCTCCTCTGTTGGAGGCTCACTGGGTTGTTCCTCCTCAGCAGAAAAGTCTATTAAATCCCCAGTCTTTGGAATTGCTGAAAATCCAGGGCATGGGATGGCAGTTCCAGCGCTCCGGCGGGTGACTCTTAATCCATAACATCCATCGGTGCACAGTTCATACTGTTAAGCTTTGTCGAACTGTTCTTTATATGCTTGTTCCAGTTCCCACGCTTGCTGTATTAAAATATATTCAAAGTATCTAAAGATAGTACATAGTACAGTGATTAGTAAACATATATATATATACATACACCGATCAGCCGTAACATTAAAGGAGAAGTACAGTCAAAGCTCATTGTACTTATCCTGTGGATCACAGGAGTGCAGTTTGTTTTGCACTCCTGTCACCCTTTTTCAGAAAAAAGTGGGCTGAAGCCCTCTGTCGGCTTATGTCACAGAGCTCGTCCGGGCTCGGGAAGTATTGCAACCATATGGTCGGAATCTGCCCACATGCCTGGACTGGCACCCGGCTTAGCCTCTCAGTGAGGCGCTGAGAGGCTGAGCCGGCCACTTCTGCCCCCCTCCACACCCCAGTGCTCCAGTGAGCATGGGGATGGGTGGACAGAGCAGAGAGTCGATGAATGACAGTCATCAGCTCTCTGTTCATGGAACTCTGAGAACCGAGCGATCGGCGGTGTTTGATCACTCAATTCTCAGTGTTAGAGCCGGCAGGGGACAGATGCATCATTGGACCGATGCTGCATTCTGCTAGGTAAGTATGATTCCCAAAAAAAGTGAATCCCATACTTCTCTTTAAGATTACTGACAGAAGATTTCTGATTAACATTGATTATCTCGTTACAATAGCACCAGAAAGTCAAGTAAACATGTTGTCCATGGAGTTGATCAGTTCAAAGCAGAAAAATTGGGCATCACAGTTTGATGTGTGGCCGCAGACTGGTCATGGTGCCCATGCTAACTCCACAGCTAAAAACACCTACAATGAGCATATGAGCATCAGAGCTGGACCACTGAGCAATGGAAGAAAGTGGCCTGGCTTGATAAATCACATTTTCTTTTATTTCATGGGGAAGGCCAGAAGGCAGAGGCAGTGGCTTTTTTCAGGTGGATAATGCCCCCTGTCACACTGTAAAAAATTTTCAAGAATAGTTTGAGGAACACAACAACAAGTTTGAGGTGCTGGCTTGGCCTTCAAATTCTCCAGATCTCAGTCCAATAAAGCATTTGTGGGTTGTGCTGGAAAATCCATGGAGGCCCCACCTCACTACTTAGAAGACTTAAAGAATCTGCTACTGACGGATTGATGCCAGATACCACAGCATACCTTCAGAAGTGTAGTGGCATTCATGCCGCGATGGGTCAGGGCTGTTTTGGTGACAAAAATCAATTTTAGGTGAGTCATCATAATGTTTTTGCTGATCGGTATGTATTTGATAAAATACTGGAAGCAGAGTTCCTTTGCAGTCCTGCAAATGATTACTGTACTCATCCTTGTGATTGATAACTAAAGCTTTAAGAGGGGGGGGAAGATCAGGTCTGTGTGTTAGGAAGTCTATTGGTGCTGAGGAAAATGTTAGGTTGTGCAAAGTATCTTAAAGTCAGGGGAGGACTAAGTCGACCCCATGGGCCAAAACGAATAAAATATACTGGGCTGGTGGCCCTAAATAGAGGTGCTTCATCATTTATACATAATTTAGAGCAGGAGTAGTTAGTGACACATGGTGAACATTATATAGATAACTGCTCCCCATTCAGACCTGCAATCCCATCTTCTGACAGAAGGAAATTTTATAGTGAATTCCTTTGAAGACTTTCTGACATGTCCTATGACTGAATACCACTCTTGACAAAGGAAGCCAATGCAAAAAATGTGTCACAATAAACCATTTTCTTTAGGACACCCACATTCCCCTTGCCTTACAGATCTATTATAAGGTACCATGGCACCCTTTGAATGGTGCATCTTCTTATGCTCACAAAAATACCATGAACTGTCTGGTGCGTTCTGATCCCCCATCTTTCTCTGAACACAGTGTTTGCCCTCACAATTCCACCTATTACACATCTTGGAAGCAGTCTGGCCACATTAAATCAGATAACATGCTTCTCCGCAGTTCATTAGGATAGTGAAATATCTGGGAAAACATTCTGAGTATTGTTTTCTCAATACGAATAATATCGGCCTGCTGTTGCTTTCTTTCCTGTTGCCATTTCCTGCTTTGAGACCTGGATCCAGTTTCCCACATGCTTTACGGGCTCTCGAGGGGAACTAGGACATATCCTGCCTCCTAAAATATTTCCATTCTTATTTCCTCTCTGACCTTATAACTAACCGCAAAGCAATAGTTCCTGCGTACATTGCACCTGCACACCTCCATGGCTATTCATTAGTTTGCAGTCCTGAAATTTGGAAGTAATGTCATCCATTTCATGTGGATGTGCATAAAATGGACTGCATTGGATCTGCTTCATGTCTGATGTCATTATGCCAATTATAACACTTTGAAAATGATGTAGTGTTTTTCCTGTAGGAATAGTCCCTGGGAGATAGCTCAGACATGCATATGGATAAAATGGAATCTGCTTTCTCTCCCAGGCATGTGGTTTTTCAGTTTCTTCCATAGACTATTTCTACACCTGCATCCTTTTTTGCCTCAGGAAATTCAACAAACATTTGATACCCTAAAGCATTAAATATGTATACTTTATTTAACAATCCCCTATGAGAATCCATATTGCTGTAATTATTTAAAGCCATCACCAGGGCCTCTTGAAATCTGGAACTCAAAAATAGTTATATATGGACTCATATCCATCTGGTTGAAAAGGTGAAATGGAACTGGCAGTAATAACTCCATTTTATGTTTTAATTGCATTTATTACCAGTTTTTTTTTGTATCCTATGCTGCTGCTAAAAGGGCATCACATGCTCCCAGTGATACCATCTTGCTTTGCTTGAGGTGGTTGGGTGTCAAAATGTAAATGACTGTATCTACTGAGCTGTCCACCTCACTAGTACTGAACAATGGTATGCTCTGTTTGGTCAAACTACTCAGCTGATCCACAGAACCAGGTAAAGTTTTGAATGTAATGAGAAAATCCAGCTGTGGATTTCAATAAAAAGTACTAGAAGTCAAGCTGCAGGTAAGGGACATTTCAGTAAGGTCTTGTAAGAGACTGGACCAGGGGCTAGTAATCTCTTACATTTCAGTGATTGGTTCACTTTGAACACCTCATCCAACTCCTCCAAATTTCAAGTGGAGAGTTTGTATGCAATCTATGTAATGTGTAGGTCCAGACTTCACTTGATATCCTTAAATCTGTTTGGGGCCTCCAGTTGCCAAAGAGACAATGCCTTGTAATTTGTAGATATTTTGGATTCCTGAAAAAACTGACACTTGTAATTCCAGTGCAATGGTACAGGAAATGCTTGGGTTCCCTACTAAAAATAGATTGGAGTAAATTAGCCCACAGTTTTAATATTAAAAGATTTTCCAAGAGAATATATGCTCCTCCTAATAATATGATCTGTGTTTTCATCTGTAATTGCAAAGACATGGAGGCAATTACACGTCACTGAAGCTTATATTTTTTCCACTGGCCAGCCTGGCCTAATAGGTGTCTGCATGCAGTTATTATGTACCTTTCCTTTGTCTTTTCATCACCTGTTCTAGTCTCGAGACTTACTAGAAGTATATAATGACATGTTCCAGAGGCATAACTAGAACCTTCAGGGCCCCGGTGCAAGAAACCATAAAGGAACCCCCCGACTGCAAGCGCAGCCTTTGTGACCCTGGTAGTTTGGCCACTGGTGTCAGTGTTTTTTTTATTTTTGTTATTTCATTATTAATTTATATTTTACCAGTTTTTTTTTAAACTTTTCATTTCATTTTTTATTATATTTTACCATTTTTTCAGAGGCCCATTGGGGGGCTTTGGTAAAATATCAGGGGTCTAAACAAACTTCTGATGTTTCACCTTTGAGACAGAGAAAGGAGATTGAGCACATAGCCCTCAATCTCCATCTCTGCAGCCTCAGCAGCACAGAATGAATAGAACAGGAATAGCTCTGTACGGAGCTTCCTGTTCATTCACAAACTGAAACATAGTAAACACAGTTTACTATGTCTCAGTTACAAATGAACAGAGCCAGTGATTGGTATGGATCACTGACTCCGATTCATTAGGAAAAGGAAGGGGCTGGTAAATGACACATTTACCGACCCCTTCCCTGCTCTCCATCCTGAAAGTATCCCCCGCAGCAGAAGAGGGGAGGGGAGAACCCGGCAGCGATGCAGGGGATGCTTTCAGGATGGAGAGCTGGGAAGGGGCCTTTCTTGTCTTAAAGAATAGATATGCGGGATGAGGGGGGCAGGAGAGAGCACAGTAGCCCGATCACAGCAGGAGATGGATAGGAGGGGTGGCGGGGCAGTATGTAGAGGAACTAATGCCCTCCATTTTGGAAAATGGAGGGGGTAGGTTCTTCTAATGTATACGCCACCCCTCCTATTCAGGTGTATGTGAGCATGGGGCTGGGTTAAAATTGCGACCCCTGTGACACCTGTACATATGCCCTGTCATATTCGATTAAAGAAAATTTGCCATCTTTTTCTGAAAAAACAATTGCAACAATTAGCTTTATGAGTTGATAATTCAGGTTGAAAATCAATAATTGCCACCTCATGCCTCAAGCAATGTTTGTTGTCATTTAGCCCCAAACCTCATGTACTAACCTCTCTTATTAGAGCTATGGGGACAGCTGGAAAAGTAATGAAATGTCTTTAACGTTACAAATCTAGTTGAATGTGACCAACTACTACTAAGTAAGGCGACTAAGCAAGACTCAGTTCTTTCTTTTTGCTGAGGTAGACTACCACAAGTTCACTTATAAAAGAAGGTCATCCCTTTAAAAGGAGCCCATCTATACTTAGCTTTCCTGGGGCCCATGTCTTTACATGCCTCCACTTCACTGCTTCCTGACCACTGCAGGTATTTATCACTTCCTGGTATGTGAATACCTGCTCCTACCACTGCAAGCAGTACTTCTTGCGTGCTTGTACATCACTACAGGATGTATATGCCCGTGGGAGGAACCACTGCAGTTGAGAGGAGCAGCAGCTATTTGATCCAACCAAAAGGGTCAAATGCCTGCAGGGACCAGCAAGCAGTAAAGTAACTGCCATCACTAAGGTAGCTTCTTTTAGCATACTAATGGTCTGATGAGACCAAGATAAACTTATTTGGTTCAGATCGTGTCAAGTGTGTGTGGCGGCAACCAGGTGAGGAGTACAAAGGCAAGTGTGTCTTGCCTACAGTCAAACATGGTGCTGGGAGTGTCATGGTCTGGGGCTGCATGAGTGCTGCCGGCACTGGGGAGCTACGGTTTATTGAGGGAACCATCAATGCCAACATGTACAGTGACATACTGAAGCAGATCATGACCCCCTCCCTTTGGAGACTGGGCCGCAGGGCGGTATTCCAACATGATAACGACCCCAAACACACCTCCAAGACGACCACTGCCTTGCTAAAGAAGCTGAGGGTAAAGGTGATGGACTGGCCAAGCATGTCTCCAGACCTAAACCTTATTGAGCATCTGTGGGTCATCCTCAAACGGAAGGTAGAGGAGCGCAAGGTCTCTAACATCCACCAGCTTCGTCATGGAAGAGGGGAAGAGGACTCCGGTGGCAACCAAATTTGGACATTTTCACTTAGGGTGTACTCACTTTTGTTGCCAGCGGTTTAGACATTAATGGCTGTGTGTTGAGTAGGGATGAGCCAAACACCCCCCGGTTCGGTTCGCACCAGAACCTGCGAACGGACCGAAAATTCGCACGAACGTTAAAACCCCATTGACGTCAATGGGACTCGAACGTTCGAAATCAAAAGTGCTCATTTTAAAGGCTAATTTGCATGGTATTGTCCTAAAAAGGGTTTGGGGACCTGGGTCCTGCCCCAGGGGACATGTATCAATGCAAAAAAAACTTTTAAAAACGGCCGTTTTTTCGGGAGCAGTGATTTTATTGATGCTTAAAGTAAAAAAAAGTGAAATATTCCTTTAAATATCGTACCTGGGGGGTGTCTATAGTATGCCTGTAAAGTGGCGCGTGTTTCCCGTGCTTAGAACAGTCCCTTTAAAGGTAAAAAAGTAATTTAAAACTGCTTGCGGCTTTAATGTAATGTCGGGTCTTGGCAATATGGATGAAAATCAGTGAGACAAACGCCATGGGTAGCCCCCAGTCCATTACCAGGCCCTTTGGGTCTTGTATGGATATTAAGGGGAACCCCGCACCCAAATTAAAAAAGGAAAGGTGTGGGGCCCCCAGGCCCTATATACTCTGAACAGCAGTATACAGGCGGTGCAAACAAGACAGGGGCTGTAGGTTTGTTGTTAAGTAGAATCTGTTTGTAATTTTGAACTGGTACATTTTTAACGTGTTTGGCTCCATTTTAAGCTTTTTGGAAAACATAGGGAAGGGTTATCACCCCTGTAACATTTGTTTTGCTGTCTGTGCTCCTCTTCAGAAGATTTCACCTCACTTTTTGTCCCAATGACAAATGTTTTTTGAAAATTTGGGTTTTTTTGTGAAACAAGGATTGGTGATAAAGCATCAGTGGAAAGGAGAAAAGTTTTTCCCATATTAACTTTTATGCCGCGTACACACGGTCGGACTTTTCGACCGGACTGGTCCGACGGACACCGACGGACCAAATCCGGCAGACAATCCGATCATGTGTGGGCTCCACCGAACCTTTAGCGGACTTTTCCAGTCGCAAATCTGACGGATTTTAGATTTGGAACTTGCTTGAAATCTTTACGTCGTAACTCCGCCGGACCCAGAAACCCGCTTGTCTGTATGCTAGTCCGACGGACAAAAAACGACGCTAGGGCAGCTATTGGCTACTGGCTATCAACTTCCTTATTTTAGTCCGGTGTACGTCATCACGTACGAATCCGTCAGGCTTTTGTGTGATCATATATAGTTAAGTCCGTTCATTAGAAAGTCCGCCGCAAGTCCACCAAAAGTCAGTCGAAAGTCTGTCGAAAGTCTGTCAGACGGGCTGTCGGACTTTTGTAGCCGAAAAGTCCGACCGTGTGTACGCGGCATTACAGGAGAGAATTTCCCTTCCTAGGAGTAGATTTCATCTCACTTCCTGTTGTCTTCTTCCGTTTGCAAGTAGGAGTCATTTGTAAGTTGGATGTTTGAAAGTAGGGGCCTGCCCTATATACTCAGCAGAAATTTGGGCTTTAGGTGTTGTTGTGACCACAACACTGTAAGCCCTCACAGGGCCCTACTGTAAAATATTAGATGAAGAATTGTAATTACATGCCCCTGTTGAAAAGTGGCAGAAAAATTGGGCCTTTGGTGGTGGTGGTGGTGGTGCCACAACACTGTAAGTCCTCACAGATACTCTTGGTGGGCGCAGAAATGGGCCCTGCTGTGAAATATTAGATCAAGAATTCTAATTACATGTCCCTGTTAAACAGGGGCTGAAAAATTGGGCCTTAGGCACTGGTGCTGGTGCCACAACACTGTAACCCCTCACAGATACTCTAGTTGGAGCGCAGGAACTAGCCCTGCTGCAAATAATTGCATCAAAAATTGTAATTACACGCCCCTGTTAAACAGGGGCTGAAAAATTGGGCCTTAGGCACTGGTGCTGGTGCCACAACACTGCAACCCCTCACAGATACTCTAGTTGGAGTGCAGGAACTAGCCCTGCTGCAAAGAATTGCATGAAAAATTGTAATTACATGCCCCTGTTAAACAGGGGCTGAAAAATTGGGCCTCAGGCACTGGTGGCGGGACTGGCGGCGTCCAGAACCAAAAAATGTTCTTACAAGCTATCATCATGATAATTGAGGAGGAAGAGGATAATTACTTAGTATAACAGGATAGTCACTCAGCATCAGCATAGGCAGTCTTTGAAGGGATCTGACATTTCAAAAAAAATGTATTCGGTTACATCAGCATCAGGTGCTTGGTAGCTGGTGGTGATCCAAGACTGATTCATTTTTATGAAGGTCAGTCGATCGACCGAGTCGGTGGACAGATGCACCCTGTGATCGGTTACAAAGCCTCCAGCAGCACTGAATGTGCGTTCCGAAAGAACGCTGGATGCAGGACAGGCCAGTAGCTCAATTGCATACTGTGCAAGCTCTGGCCAGTGATCCATCCTCAAGACCCAGTAACCCAGAGGATTTTCGGTGGGAAAGGTGTCCGAGTCAGATCTTGCCTCTAGGTATTCCTGCACATTGTAAAACAGACGCTGGATGGTTGCTGGAACCGATCATACCTTGGGGCTGCGGACTAAAAAATTGTCTGAACGCATCGGTCAGACAGCCACCATCTCCACCCCTCCTTCTTTGACTGACCGAAGCCTCAGCAACACGTTGTCCAGAAACAGGAGTTTGTAACCTCCCAGTCTCTGGGAACGCGTTGCACAGACCTTTCTGCAAGGCCTCCCGAAGATGTTTCATCCTCTGCTCCCTCTGTGACGGCAAGATAAGGTCCGCAACCTTACCCTTGTAACGTGGATCAAGGAGGGTTGCCAGCCAGTATTGTTCCTTCTCCTTGATACCACGAATACGAGGATCCTTCCGCAAGCTTTGCAGGATCAGGGAGGCCATGCAGCGTAGGTTTGCTGAGGCATTCGGTCCGGAGTCCTCTGGGTCACTAAGGATGACATGATCCGCAGCCACCTCCTCCCAGCCACGAACAAGTCCATGTGTTTCTTGGGACTGTAAATGATCCCTTAAAGACTGCTGCTGATGTTGAGTGCCAGGCTCCACCTCCATACTGACACAATCCTCCTCCTCCTCGTCCTCTTCCTGTGTGATTGGCGGGCACGCAGGAACACTGTCTGGATAAAGGGGGCCTTGAGAGCTAAGTAAGTCCTCCTCTTCCTGCCTCTGTTCTGCCTCAAGTGCCCTGTCCATTATTCCACGCAGCGTGTGTTCCAACAGGTGGACAAGGGGGACAGTGTCACTGATGCATGCACTGTCACTGCTCACCATCCTCGTGGCCTCCTCAAATGGTGACAGGACAGTGCATGCATCCCTGATCATGGCCCACTGGCATGGGGGAAAAAAAACCAAGCTCCCCTGACCCTGTCCTGGTGCCATAGTCGCACAGGTACTCATTAATGGCCCTCTGCTGCGTGTGCAGCCGCTGCAGCATGGCCAACGTTGAGTTCCACCTGGTAGGCATGTCACAGATTAGGTTGTTCTTGGGCAGGTTAAATTCCTTTTGGAGGTCTGCCAGCCGAGCACTGGCATTATATGACCAGCGGAAATGCACACAGACTTTCCTGGCCTGCCTCAGGACATCCTGTAAGCTCGGGTACCTGCCCAAGAATCACTGTACCACCAAGTTAAGGACGTGAGCCAAACAGGGCACATGGGTCATTTGTCCCTGTCGGAGGGCGGAGAGGAGGTTGGTGCCATTGTCGCAAACCACCATTCCTGCCTTAAGTTGGCATTGCATCAACCACCTCTGAACCTGACCCTGCAGAGCTGACAGAACCTCTGCCCCAGTGTGGCTCCTGTCCCCCAAGCACACCAGCTTAAGCACCGCATGGCATCTTTTGGCCTGCATATTTGCGTAGCCCCTTGAACACCTACGGAACACCGCTGGTTCCGAGGACAAAGCACAGGAAGAGGCCATGGAGGAAAAAGAAGAGGAGGGGGTGGAGGAGAGAGGTGTGTCAGAATCATTAGTAGTGGCATTTTGGAGGCGTGGTGGCGGAACAACCTCCAACACTACTGCACCTTGTCCTGCATCCTTCCCAGCTGCCAGCAGTCACCCAATGCGCCGTGAAATTTAGGTAACGTCCCTATCCATGCCTGCTGGACCATGAGTCAGCGGTAATATGCACCTTACCGCTGACCGCCCTGTCCAGCGAGGCATGGACATTGCCTTCCACATGCTGGTAGAGAGCCGGAATCGCCTTCCGTGAGAAAAAGTGGCGTTTGGGTACCTGCCACTGAGGAACCGCACATTCCACAAACTAACGGAAGGGGGCAGAGTCTACCAACTGAAAAGGTAGCAGTTGAAGTGCTAGCAATTTTGCCAAGCTAGCATTCAACCGCTGGGCATGTGGATGGCTGGGAGCGAACTTCTTTCGCCGGTGCAGCAGCTGGGGCAGGGAAATTTGCCTGGTACAATCTGACGTTGGTGTACCGAAAGCAGATTGCCCACAAGTACTTGGCTTTGACACACCTAATTCTACACCTTCATTCCTCTCAGTGCAAGTCTCAGAGAGGACTGAAGGTATAGTGGGGTTGGAGATCTCAGCTGATGAGGAGCAAGGAGAGGTCCTCTTTGTTCTTTGGTGTGGGTCTTTTAGATACGCTTGCCAACGAACTGCATGGCAGGTCAACATATGTCTGGTCAAGCATGTGGTGGCCACGCGAGATACGCTTGAGACATATGTTGCAAATAGCAGCGGTGCGATCTGATGCATTCGTCTCAAAAAAGGCCCACACCAAAGAACTTTTTGAATAACGCGCAGAGACTGCAGCGCCCTGCACATGTGGAGCTTTGGGGTGTGATGCAGTCAATGTGCTGCCCTTAGGCTGGCCCCTGGAGGGCATCCTGCCTCGTTGGCGATGTGCCGCCTCCTCCTCCTCCTCCTCCTCTCTCCTATCAGGCACCCACGTTGAGTCAGTGACCTCATCATCCCCTCCCTCCTCATCACTGGAGCAAACCTGGCAGTAAGCTGCAGCCGGGGGAGCATGACTGCCAGATTGCTGTCCTTCTTGGGCACCCCCTCTGTCCGTGCTCACATTACTGCCTTCATCTAGCTCAGTATCATCATCAGAGCCTTCTAAACGCTGGGCATCCTCCTGGAGCATGTATCCAACACTGTGGTCAAACAGTTCGAGGGACTCCTCAGGAGGACATGGTGGGGCTAGGGAAGGAGTCACTGATGCCATTGAGCCGAGGGAAGAGGCCGCGTTGGCAGCTGCTTTGCCAGACAAAGTACCCTGAGCATGGGTGAGAGAGGATGAGGAGGATGAGGACGGCTTGGTCATCCACTCGACCAAGTCTTCCGCATGTTGCGGCTCAACACGGCCAGCTGCCAAAAAAAAGGCCAGGCGTGTCCCACGGCCACGTGCTGATGAGGATGCACCGTCTCCACGATCAGCACTGTTGCCTCTAGATACGGAGCCTGCTTGCCCTCTTTTATTGGCTTGTGACTGTCTGTCTGTCCTTCTTGGCCTTCCAGACATACTATTGGCCTGCAGTGAGATGTAGCTGCACTAAGCTGGGATATGTATATATATATATTTATGTATATACTGATACTGCAGCTAGCAAAATCAACTGCCTGCCTGTAGTATGAGAACACCACAAATCTTCTACAGGTAGCTTTAGATGAACACTGTGCAGAGGACGCACTACACCAATGTTAAAATAATGTAGCTGCCTGCGGTAGTGATAGGATCAGGAAAACACCACCAACCTTCTACAGGTAGCTTTAGCTGAACACTGTGCAGAGGTCGCACTACACTAACGTGTAAATAATGTAGCTGCCTGCGGTAGTGATAGGATCAGGAAAACACCACCAACCTTCTACAGATAGCTTTAGCTGAACACTGTGCAGAGGACGCACTACACTAACGTTAAAATAATGTAGCTGCCTGCGGTAGTGATAGGATCAGGAAAACACCACCAACCTTCTACAGGTAGCTTTAGCTGAACACTGTACAGAGGTCGCACTACACTAACGTGTAAATAATGTAGCTGCCTGCGGTAGTGATAGGGTCAGGAAAACACCACCAACCTTCTACAGGTAGCTTTAGCTGAAAACTGTGAAAAGGACGCTCTACACTAATGTTAAAATAATGTAGCTGCCTGCGGTAGTGATAGGATTAGGAAAATACCACCAACCTTCTACAGGTAGCTTTAGCTGAACACTGTGCAGAGGTCGCACTACACTAAGGTGTAAATAATGTAGCTGCCTGCGGTAGTGATAGTTTCAGGAAAACACCACCAACCTTCTACAGGTAGCTTTAGCTGAACACTGTGCAGAGGTCGCACTACACTAACGTGTAAATAATGTAGCTTCCTGCGGTAGTTATAGGATCACGAAAACACCACCAACCTTCTTCAGATAGCTTTAGCTGAACACTGTGCAGAGGTCGCACTACACTAACGTGTAAATGATGTAGCTGCCTGCGGTAGTGATAGGATCAGGAAAACACCACCAACCTTCTACAGATGGCTTTAGCTGAACACTGTAAAGAGGACGCACTACACTAATGTTAAAATAATGTAGCTGCCTGCGGTAGTGATAGGATCAGGAAAACCCCACCAACCTTCTACAGGTAGCTTTAGCTGAACACTGTGCAGAGGTCGCACTACACTAACGTGTAAATAATGTAGCTGCCTGCGGTAGTGATAGGATCAGGAAAACACCACCAACCTTCTACAGATAGCTTTAGCTGAACACTGTGCAGAGGACGCACTACACTAAAGTTAAAATAATGTAGCTGCCTGCGGTAGTGATAGGATCAGGAAAACACCACCAACCTTCTACAGGTAGCTTTAGCTGAACACTGTGCAGAGGTCGCACTACACTAACGTGTAAATAATGTAGCTGCCTGCAGTAGGGATAGGATCAGGAAAACACCACCAACCTTCTACAGATAGCTTTAGCTGAACACTGTAAAGAGGACGCACTACACTAATGTTAAAATAATGTAGCTGCCTGCGGTAGTGATAGGATCAGGAAAACACCACCAACCTTCTACAGATAGCTTTAGCTGAACACTGTGCAGAGGACGCACTACACTAAAGTTAAAATAATGTAGCTGCCTGCGGTAGTGATAGGATCAGGAAAACACCACCAACCTTCTACAGGTAGCTTTAGCTGAACACTGTGCAGAGGTCGCACTACACTAACGTGTAAATAATGTAGCTGCCTGCGGTAGTGATAGGATCAGGAAAACACCACCAACCTTCTACAGATAGCTTTAGCTGAACACTGTAAAGAGGACGCACTACACTAATGTTAAAATAATGTAGCTGCCTGCGGTAGTGATAGGATCAGGAAAACCCCACCAACCTTCTACAGGTAGCTTTAGCTGAACACTGTGCAGAGGTCGCACTACACTAACGTGTAAATAATGTAGCTGCCTGCGGTAGTGATAGGATCAGGAAAACACCACCAACCTTCTACAGATAGCTTTAGCTGAACACTGTAAAGAGGACGCACTACACTAATGTTAAAATAATGTAGCTGCCTGCGGTAGTGATAGGATCAGGAAAACCCCACCAACCTTCTACAGGTAGCTTTAGCTGAACACTGTGCAGAGGTCGCACTACACTAACGTGTAAATAATGTAGCTGCCTGCGGTAGTGATAGGATCAGGAAAACACCACCAACCTTATACAGATAGCTTTAGCTGAACACTGTGCAGAGGACGCACTACACTAACGTTAATATAATGTAGCTGCCTGCGGTAGTGATAGGATCAGGAAAACACCACCAACCTTCTACAGGTAGCTTTAGTTGAACACTGTGCAGAGGTCGCACTACACTAACGTGTAAATAATGTAGCTGCCTGCGGTAGGGATAGGATCAGGAAAACACCACCAACCTTCTACAGATAGCTTTAGCTGAACACTGTAAAGAGGACGCACTACACTAATGTTAAAATAATGTAGCTGCCTGCGGTAGTGATAGGATCAGGAAAACCCCACCAACCTTCTACAGGTAGCTTTAGCTGAACACTGTGCAGAGGTCGCACTACACTAACGTGTAAATAATGTAGCTGCCTGCGGTAGTGATAGGATCAGGAAAACACCACCAACCTTCTACAGATAGCTTTAGCTGAACACTGTAAAGAGGACGCACTACACTAACGTTAATATAATGTAGCTGCCTGCGGTAGTGATAGGATCAGGAAAACACCACCAACCTTCTACAGGTAGCTTTAGTTGAACACTGTGCAGAGGTCGCACTACACTAACGTGTAAATAATGTAGCTGCCTGCGGTAGGGATAGGATCAGGAAAACACCACCAACCTTCTACAGGTAGCTTTAGCTGAACACTGTGCAGTGGTCGCACTACACTAACGTGTAAATAATGTAGCTGCCTGCGGTAGTGATAGGATCAGGAAAACACCACCAACCTTCTACAGGTAGCTTTAGTTGAACACTGTGCAGAGGTCGCACTACACTAACGTGTAAATAATGTAGCTGCCTGCGGTAGGGATAGGATCAGGAAAACACTACCAACCTTCTACAGGTAGCTTTAGCTGAACACTGTGCAGAGGACGCACTACACTAACTTGTAAATAATGTTGCTGCCTGCGGTAGTGATAGGATCAGGAAAACACCACCAACCTTCTACAGGTAGCTTTAGCTGAACACTGTGCAGAGGTTGCACTACACTAACTTGTGGCTTTAGCTGAACACTGTTCAGAGGACGCACTACACTAACTTGTAGCTTTAGCTGAACACTGTGAGGAGGACGCACTACACTAACTTGTAGTTTTAGCTGAACACTGTGAGGAGGACGCACTACACTAACTTGTAGCTTTAGCTGAACACTGTGAGGAGGACGCACTACACTAACTTGTAGCTTTAGCTGAACACTGTGCACTACACTAACTTGTAGCTTTAGCTGAACACTGTTCAGAGGATGCACTAACTTGTAGCTTTAGCTGAACACTGTGAGGAGGACGCACTACACTAACTTGTAGCTTTAGCTGAACACTGTGAGGAGGACGCACTACACTAACTTGTAGCTTTAGCTGAACACTGTGAGGAGGACGCACTACACTAACTCGTAGCTTTAGCTGAACACTGTGCACTACACTAACTTGTAGTTTTAGCTGAACACTGTGCAAAGGTCGCACTACACTAACTTGTAGCTTTAGCTGAACACTGTTCAGAGGACGCACTACACTAACTTGTAGCTTTAGCTGAACACTGTGCACTACACTAACTTGTAGCTTTAGCTGAACACCGTTCAGAGGACGCACTACACTAACTTGTAGATTTAGCTGAACACTGTGTAGAGGTCGCACTACACTAACTTGTAGCTTTAGCTGAACACTGTGAGGAGGACGCACTACACTAACTTGTAGCTTTAGCTGAACACTGTGAGGAGGACGCACTACACTTACTTGTAGCTTTAGCTGAACACTGTGAGGAGGACGCACTACACTAACTTGTAGCTTTAGCTGAGTACTGTGCACTACACTAACTTGTAGCTTTAGCTGAACACTGTTCAGAGGACGCACTACACTAACTAGTAGCTTTAGCTGAACACTGTGCAGAGGTCGCACCACACTAACTTGTAGCTTTAGCTGAACACTGGGAGGAGGACGCACTACACTAACTTGTAGTTTTAGCTGAACACTGTGAGGAGGACGCACTACACTAACGTTAATATAATGTAGCTGCCTGCGGTAGTGATAGGACTAACTTGTAGCTTTAGCTGAACACTGTTCAGAGGACGCACTACACTAACTAGTAGCTTTAGCTGAACACTGTGCAGAGGTCGCACCACACTAACTTGTAGCTTTAGCTGAACACTGGGAGGAGGACGCACTACACTAACTTGTAGCTTTAGCTGAACACTGTGAGGAGGACGCACTACACTTACTTGTAGCTTTAGCTGAACACTGTGAGGAGGACGCACTACACTAACTTGTAGCTTTAGCTGAGTACTGTGCACTACACTAACTTGTAGCTTTAGCTGAACACTGTTCAGAGGACGCACTACACTAACTAGTAGCTTTAGCTGAACACTGTGCAGAGGTCGCACCACACTAACTTGTAGCTTTAGCTGAACACTGGGAGGAGGACGCACTACACTAACTTGTAGTTTTAGCTGAACACTGTGAGGAGGACGCACTACACTAACTTGTAAATAATGTTGCTGCCTGCGGTAGTGATAGGATCAGGAAAACACCACCAACCTTCTACAGGTAGCTTTAGCTGAACACTGTGCAGAGGTTGCACTACACTAACTTGTGGCTTTAGCTGAACACTGTTCAGAGGACGCACTACACTAACTTGTAGCTTTAGCTGAACACTGTGAGGAGGACGCACTACACTAACTTGTAGTTTTAGCTGAACACTGTGAGGAGGACGCACTACACTAACTTGTAGCTTTAGCTGAACACTGTGAGGAGGACGCACTACACTAACTTGTAGCTTTAGCTGAACACTGTGCACTACACTAACTTGTAGCTTTAGCTGAACACTGTTCAGAGGATGCACTAACTTGTAGCTTTAGCTGAACACTGTGAGGAGGACGCACTACACTAACTTGTAGCTTTAGCTGAACACTGTGAGGAGGACGCACTACACTAACTTGTAGCTTTAGCTGAACACTGTGAGGAGGACGCACTACACTAACTCGTAGCTTTAGCTGAACACTGTGCACTACACTAACTTGTAGTTTTAGCTGAACACTGTGCAAAGGTCGCACTACACTAACTTGTAGCTTTAGCTGAACACTGTTCAGAGGACGCACTACACTAACTTGTAGCTTTAGCTGAACACTGTGCACTACACTAACTTGTAGCTTTAGCTGAACACCGTTCAGAGGACGCACTACACTAACTTGTAGATTTAGCTGAACACTGTGTAGAGGTCGCACTACACTAACTTGTAGCTTTAGCTGAACACTGTGAGGAGGACGCACTACACTAACTTGTAGCTTTAGCTGAACACTGTGAGGAGGACGCACTACACTTACTTGTAGCTTTAGCTGAACACTGTGAGGAGGACGCACTACACTAACTTGTAGCTTTAGCTGAGTACTGTGCACTACACTAACTTGTAGCTTTAGCTGAACACTGTTCAGAGGACGCACTACACTAACTAGTAGCTTTAGCTGAACACTGTGCAGAGGTCGCACCACACTAACTTGTAGCTTTAGCTGAACACTGGGAGGAGGACGCACTACACTAACTTGTAGCTTTAGCTGAACACTGTGAGGAGGACGCACTACACTAACTTGTAGCTTTAGCTGAACACTGTTCAGAGGATGCACTACACTAACTTGTAGCTTTAGCTGAACACTGTAACGAGGACGCACTACACTAACTTGTAGCTTTAGCTGAACACTGTGAGGAGAACGCACTACACTAACTTGTAGCTTTAGCTGAACACTGTTCAGAGGACGCACTACACTAACTTGTAGCTTTATCAAAAAGGCGGTTGGAAGCCTGATCCCCAGTCAGGCGACCAAAAATGGGGCATATTGGACTATTACGGTACAGTAATTAAAGGTAACCATAAGAGCAAGTAACAGCAGTAATAAAAATTATAATTCATTTATTGATGCAACGGACAGGACATGGTAATACAAGAACATTTAATAAAAGTACAGGCATATCACCAATGGATTCGATAGTATACAGTACAGCACAAAATCTCAGATATCATATTCCTCGACTAGTTTCGCGGACACAATCCGCTTCATCAGGAGGTTATCTGGAGATAAGTTTTTCTGACTAAACAGTCTGAACCTGACAATTAAAAATATACAAGATTTATAAAGATACATTATCATACAATTATTATTCCAGCATCAAATTATACAGATAGGTAATGAAAATAGGGGAGGGGGAGGGGGGAGAGAGCGAATCTGCTTACCCAGGTCCCAGCAGACCCCAGGCGCAAGGCCCCAACACCAAGGAATGATCTCCCACGGCAGCCTGGGGGAGCTAACAAGATAACAGGATAGTAAGGATAAGTGTATATCGGAATTAAGGTAACCCAGATTGCCATATACAAAAGGAAGTGATATATAAATTGGTGAGTATAGAGAGGGGGTGATGACAAGGGGGGTTGGGTGAAATTGTGGGGGATGTCAATAATTGAAAGCGTATTATGTAAGGCATAAAAGATTACAGGGTGACCAACCAAATAGGAAAAGGCAATGGTAAACGAGGCATAAGGTGTTATATGGGTGGAAGGGTAAACAAGAGACGAGATGGGGCCGTGGAAAGGGAGGGGAGTGGGGGTGGAGAGGGGGATAGGGGAGTGGGGAGGAGGGGTAGTGGGGGATTGGAAGGGAGACGGGGGGGAGGGGAAAGGGAAGGAAAGAGGAAGAGGGGGGAAAAGAGAGGAGGCGGGGGAAAAGGAATGGAAGGGTGGAGGGGGATGGGGAGAGAAAGGGGGAAAAAAAGAAAAGGGGGGGGGGGGGAAGGGGGGGGGGGAGGAGGGGGAGGGAAGGCAGAGGGTGGGATGGAAGGTAAGAGGGGGGGAGGGGAGAGTGAGGAGGGGGGGATGCAACAATGTGAACATATGGGTGAATAGGGGGGCAAAAAGTACCTGATAATAGTCAAAGCATGGAAGGGTTCCCGAAGCTTCCTTGTAGCTTTAGCTGAACATTGTGCAGAGGTCGCACTACACTAACTTGTAGCTTTAGCTGAACACTGTGCAGAGGTCATACTAAACTAACTTGTAGCTTTAGCTGAACACTGTGAGGAGGATGAACTACACTAACTGTAAATAGTCTAGCTGCCTGACTGTGGTACTAATAGGATCAGAAGAACACCAGCAATTTTCTTCTGGTAGCTGTAAATACTGTAACAACACAAGCCTGCCTGTCAGTAGGAAGATAATAACAGGAACGGATCTAGCTAAACTGAATACAGTGTATATATATATATAACACATGGGATGCATATATATACACAATACACTGTAAGTGCAGCTAACTCACTGACTGTCCTGCCTAATCTTTCTAACTTAAATCCAATGACACTGTCTCTGTCTATCTATCTCTCTCTCAACGCCGGAACACACACTACACAGGGCCGCCGTGTAGGCGGCCTTATATAGTGTGGGGCGTGTACTAAATCCCCTGAGCCATAATTGGCCAAAGCCTCCTTGGCTTTGGCCAATTACGGCTCTCTGTTCAGACGGCGCTGTGATTGGCCAAGCATGCGGGTCATAGTGCATGCTTGGCCAATCATCAGCAAGCAATGCACTGCGATGCCGTAGTGAATTATGGGCCGTGACGCGCCACACGAATTTGGTGCGAACAACCCATATCGTTCGCAATTCGGCAAATGGGCGAACAGGCGATGTTCGAGTCGAACATGGGTTCGACTCGAACACGAAGCTCATTCCTAGTGTTGAGTTATTTTGAGGGGAAAGCAAATTTACACTGTTATACAAGCTGTACACTCACTACTTTACATTGTAGCAAAGTGTCATTTCGTCAGTGTTGTCACATTAAAAGAGATATATATATATATATATATATATATATATATATATATACAAAATATATATTTACAAAAATGTGAGAGGTGTGCTCACTTTTGTGAGATACTGTGTGTATATATACATACATATATACATATATATAATACACACATGACAGTTGTGAATAAATACAAAAAATAATGGCATGCCATATCATCTCATCTACTTTTTTACAGTCATTCTTTGATCACATCCCCCTCCTTTACTTTTTCTTTCTGCTCTTTGTCTTTCAATATTCATGTTTCTCTTTGTGACTCAGGCATTCTGTCAGCTCCTGTTTCCTTTCAATCTTTCTCTCTGCCTCTTTCAATGGCCCTTTGCTCTCACTGTCATTTATTCTTCCAATCTTGGAATCTCAAAAAAGATTACAACAGAGGAAAAAAGTAAAACTGAAAGAACTGTGGCAAAATGATAGCACCCAAGAATTCAAATGATATCTGCTTTATCAGAAAGCTGCTATGGTTGGTGATCTTGTTTGGGTTTCTAGAAACTTTTGGTCTGGGGAGAGGAAAACTATAATGACCAAAGTCGGTACAGATGAGGTTACCAACTCAACCCTTTAATTGCTAACACAAATGAATTCCACAAATTCTGAGGCTGATTAAATGCAGGAAAAGCTCTGACTGAACCTAATTAACAATGGAACCTATATAACTTTTCAGTGATGAAAAGGAAGAGTTGGAAGATTGGGGTAAGCTAAGAATCTCTATGGCTTGATTTATAAAGATTCATTTGGATTTATTAACAAAATCATTTACATAGAAAATATGTTACAACAATGGATTGTCCGCCAATAGAATAAAATATAATTTATCCAAACAAATTGACAAATTAGGATGATGTCATTATATTTGGGCAGACTTACTACAACAGGCAACTCTTGTTGTTCTGCATGTTCAACTTCAAGGTGGAATCAATGTTACAAAGATTTTTGTAGCTGCTATCTAGGGATTATTAGAGAGCTATGACATGAGAGAGGGTGAAATAAACAGCTTACATCAGTATCTATGCCTAGGTACTGTGGTATAGGACTGAAATAAGGAACGCTTTTGCATTACCAAATCACATTATTATTTTGATATAAAAGTACCTTTCTTGCCATGACTGAAAAAAAAATTCTTCAAATATATTAACAGTAAAAAGGCATGTAGGCCCTTTACTAGGTAATTTTAAGTTGGTTACTGGAGACATAGAGAAGGCAAATTTATTAAATACTTTCTTCAGCTCTGTGAATACAAAGGAAAATGGGATGTCTCAAATCTTTAATGGGCATAATATTGACATAGTCCCAAATGATCCACAATAACTCAAAATTGACATGGTCCAAAAATATTTAGACAAAATAAAAGTGAATCAAACACCTGGACCAGATGGCTTACATGCAAGGGTCCTCAAAGAGCTGAGTTCTGTTATATCTAAGCCATTGTTTCTAATTTTTAGAGACTTTTTAACCACTTACGGACCACCCGTTGTCGTTATACGTTGGCACTTGGAAGAGGAATATCGTTGTTATGGTAGCAGCTAGCTGCCATAACCCCAGTATCCTGTTCTTCAGCGGGCTGTCCACTTTCAGATAAAAGTGGTCTCTGTGGCGAATTTTCCGCAAGATCACTTTTATTGGCGGCAGGAGAGGGGCCCCCTCCCGCCGCGTTCTGGTGCTCTCCGCCGCTTACCGGAGGAGATCGCATCCTCTCCCCTCTGTGGTATGTAGCTGAGTGAGGGGAAGATGGCACTTCCGCCCCCTAGCTCTTAATCCGAAATTCTAAATTTTTATTTTTTCAAACCACCTTTTTTTTTTTTTTTTATTGCATTTTAGTGTAAATATGAGATCTGAGGTCTTTTTGACCCCAGATCCCATATTTAAGAGGCCCTGTCCTGCTTTTTTTCTATTACAAGGGATGTTTACATTCCTTGTAATAGGAATAAAAGTGACACCATTTTTTTTTAAAAGAACAGTGTAAAATAAATAATAAAAGGTAAAATAAATAAGATTTATTTTTTTAAAAATGCCCCATCCCGCCGAGCTTGTGTGCAGAAGCGAACGCATATGAAAACGGTGTTCAAACGACACATGTGAGTTATCACCACGATCATTAGAATGGGAGCAATAATTCTAGCCCTAGAGCTCCTCTACAACTCAAAACATGCAACCTGTAGAATTTTTTAAACGTCGCATATGAAGATTTTTAAGGGTAAAAGTTTGTCGTCATTCCACGAGCAGGCACAACTTTGAAGCATGACATGCCATCAATTTACTCGGCGTAACATCATCTTTCACAATGTAAAAAAAAAAAAATTGGGCTAACTTTACTGTTATCTTATTTTTTAATTCAAAAAAGTGTATTTTTTCCGAAAAAAGTGCGCTTGTAAGACCGCTGCACAAATACAGTGTGACTAAAAGTATTGCAATGACTGCCATTTTGTTCTCTAGGGTGTTAGAAAAAATAAAAACATAATGTTTGGGGTTCTAAGTAATTTTCTAGAAAAAAAAATGATTTTAACTTGTAAACAAGTTTGAAAAATAGGCCCAGTCCTTAAGTGGTAATGACTATGTTGGCACCACTGGATTGGCATAGGCCAATGTGATGCCTCAATTTAAAAAGGGATCAATGTCTTTACCAAGTAACTACAGACTGATTACTTAAAGCGGAGTTCCAGGCTTTTTTTTGTTTATTAAAAGTCAGCAGCTACAAAAAGTTTAGCTACTGACTTTTAATAAACAGACACTCACCTGTCCCACGATCCAGCGATGCGGCCGCATGAAGCCTCGCTCCTCTCCCCCTCCTCTCCGCGCACGCCTCTATTGAAACTGTGGGCACCCAGCCATGACAGCTTGCGGCTTCACGGCCAGGCGCATACTGTGCATGCGCGAGTCGCTCTGTGCTCTCCTAGTGGACAGGCAACCGAGAGGGAGGGAAGAGGAGGAGTCGCCTAGGTAGCCCATAGTCAGAAGCAGGAACTGGGACAGGAAGTCCCACTCAAAACTAAGCACCCACTCCCCCCAAAAAAATTACATGCCGAATGTGGCATGTAAGGGGACGAAGAGTGCTTAAGGCCGAAGTTCCACTTTTGGGTGGAACTCTGCTTTAAACTTCTATAGTCAAGAAGATACTGGAGAGTTTAAAGCTAAACTTCGAAATGTTCTTAAATACCTACAATGGTGCTTTCATACCATACACAAATGTGGTACTGTGTGCATTAATAGGCATGTTGAACATGTTGAACATGAGATATCCATTGTTATGCTTCAGCTTTGCAGGTCTGATTCACCTGTACATCCGCTTTGTAAGACCTATGGCTGCCGTACCTTTTATACTCACAGCCACCGGTCTGGTAACTTCCCCACTGTAGTTCTGCTGCAGCGAATATTGACGTAAATGTCCCCGCTCGCTGTAGTAGGCATACTCCATAGTCTCAGATGCCTGGTCTGAGCTTAGCACTGCACCTGCATCATCAACCCCCCCAGCTCCACCTTCAACTCAGCCCCAGCCCATTCTTTGTCTCAGCTCCAGCCCTGCACTCGTCTCAGCCCAAGGTTTGTCCTCTTCTTAATCCAAGCTCCACCCACATCCAGCCGTCACTTCCTGCATTTCCCATTGCACTATGGGAAATATAGTGCTGTTTCCCCTCGTGGAAGTGACATGTGAGAAGTCCTCCACCAGGGGCATAGAAGAGCACATTTTTCAGAGGGGCGAGATAATGTCACTGGGAACTGAAAATTGAGAACTATTAGTAAAGTAAAGCATTTTTATTTAAAATTTAATAGCATTTTAATAGAGCCCAAGGAGAAGATCTGGAAATACAAATTTAGCAGGAGTTGGGCTTTAATAAAAGAACACAGAGAAGTTTTTACTAGAAAAAAATATTTTAAACAATAGTCAGCATGGATTCATGAAAGACAGGGGTTGTCAAACAAATCAGATTTCTTTTTATGAGGAGGTAAGCAAAACCTTAGACAAAGGAGTGGCTGTGGACAGTTCACACAGTTCCCCACACTCGGTTAATATGTAAATTAAAGTCTATGGAGTTAGAAAATTCATTTTGTAAATGGATAGACTACTGGCTAAAAGACTGCATTCAGAGAGTAGTGATTAATGATTCATATTCTGAATGGTTTAAGGTTATTAATAGTGTACCTCAAGGTTTAGTGTTGGGACCCTTACTTGTTAACATATTTATAAATGATATAAGGTCTGGGATTAAACGTACCATTTCAGTGTGTGCAGATGACACCAAGCTATGCAATAGAATTATGTCCTTAGAGGATGTCTCTAATTTCCTCCATGCACTATTTAATTGGGCCACTGTGTGGCAAATTAAGTTTAATGTTGATAAATGTAAAGTTTTGCACTTGGGGCTAAAAACATGTATGCATCATAAACACTAGAAGGAACAGATGGGGAAGTCAATGGTAGAAAAGGATCTGGGTGTAGATCATAGACTTAATATTATCATGCAATGCCAAGTTGCAGTTTCTAAAGCTAGCAAAATATTTTCTTGTATTAATAGAATAGACGAGACAGAGAGAGAGAGAGAAACAGAGAGAGAGAGAGAGAGAGAGAGAGAGAGACATAATTTTGCCCCTATACAAATCTGTCAGACTTCCACGTACCTGACCGATGAGCCCGATATAGCAGGGGAAGGCCTCCCTTACGTATCTGGTTCCTGGCCCCTGGTAGTATGGACAGGAGGCACGGGAGCACAGAATGGTATGAGAGCCTGGCGGGTCAGCAGCAGGAGGATCCAGGTGAAGGTGGTTTGGAGATCACCAGACAACTGAAGCACAGGCAGCAGGTGCAGAGCAGGAGTGGAGCAGGCAGGTCCGGTCACAGGCAGGGTTGGCAACAGGCGGGCAGCGTGGTACAGAGGAGCAGGCAGATTCGTAGTCAGGACAAGCCGGGGTCAGATGCAGGCAGAAGACAAGGGATAATCCAAAGGGCAAGCCGGGTAATCAGGAGATCAAACGTTCAGACAGGTAAGCAGGTGCAAGGATACAGGGAGCTGCAGATCGGACAGCACCGAGCCAAATGTGCTGACAGCTTAAGTAGGCAGATTGGCGCCAAGCGCCGTGCGCGCGCGCCCACGCACACGCGCCCGCACACCGGCACCCGCAACGGCGTGCGCGGGCACGCACACGCGCCAACGTGCCCCAGCGCACACCGACGCACACCAGCACAACGTCTGCTCTGGGGAACTCTCTGACAGTGCCTCCCCTCAAGGGCAGCCTCCGGATGTCCAACTGAGCCAATCTGGTTGCGTGGGCACTCCTAAAGCCCTCAAGAGCTCTTCGGCATGTAGATTGCTTTCCGGCTCCCAGGAATTATCTTCCGGTCCATACCCCCTCCACTTGATTAGGTATTGCATCTGATTGTGCCTTTTCCTGCAGTCCAGAATAGCCTCTACTTCAAACTCTTCCTCGTTATTAATGATTATGGGCTCTGGTGGATCAGTATTTCGGCCAGTAAAGGTATTGGTTATAACAGGCCTCAACAGCGATATATGAAAGACCGGATGGATCTTCAGCGTACCGGGTAAGTTGGATTCGTACGTTACGCCGTTAATTTTCTTTTTAACTGAGAACGGACCCATAAAGTTAGGGCCCAGCTTCCTTGAGGGGCAAGCCATTCTTAGATTGGTTGTGGACAACCAAACTTGGTTGCCGGGATCCAGGATAAGCTCTCCCCGCTTCTTCTTGTCAAACATCTTCTTATCATCCTCTTGGGTCTTAGCCATGGTTTCCTGCAAGAGTTTGTTGTTGGTAAGGAAGAACTCCATGGTTTCCGAGACCGCAGGGATAGCACACTCGGGTAAAGACCTGGGCAGGAAAGACGGGTGGAAGCCGTAATTGGCAAAGAATGGCGTTTGCTTAATGGCAGAATGCAAAGAGTTATTGTAGGAAAACTCAGCAATAGGCAGAAGAGAGACCCAGTCGTCCTGTGAGAATGTAGAAAAACAACAGAGATACTGCTCCAAAGTCTGATTCGTTCTCTCCGTCTGCCCATTAGTCTGGGGATGGTAAGCAGAAGAGAACGCCAACTCAATTTCCAGAGAACCACAGAGAGCCTTCCAAAACCTGGAGGTGAACTGAACACCACGGTCGGATACGATACTTGACGGGACACCGTGCAGCCTCACCACTTCCCTGATGAAAACCCTTGCTGTCTCCATAGCCGAGGGCGTGTCTTTCATAGGCAGAAAGTGAGCAATTTTGGATATTCTGTCTACGACAAAGAAGATGGTGGAAAAGCCTTCTGCCTGGGGAAGCTCCACGATGAAATCCATTGAAATCATCTTCCAAGGTCTTTCTGGGACGGGTAACGGTCTTAGCAATCCCCAGGCTCTTGTCCGGCTATTCTTGCTCCGTGCACAGGTAGTACAGGATTCTACATAGCTTTTACAGTCATTTGCCAACTGAGGCCACCAGAATGTGCGCTGTATCAACTCTGCTGTTTTTAGCACACCGAAATGTCCGGCCATTTTATGGTCATGGCAGAGCTCTAACACTGCCACCCTCAGATCCTCAGGGACCACAATTTTGCCCTTGTGCCAGAATAAGCCATCTTGGGCCCTCACCTCATCTCCGGAAAGCGGGGTCCAATTCAAGGAGGCTTGTTTTATTCGGGATAGAAGATCCCCTTGGAGTAGTAGAAAATTTCCGGGAGGGAGAATAGTGTCCGGATGCAAAGATTTCCCAGAATCAAGGAACATACGGGATAGTGCATCCGGTTTGATATTCCTGGAACCTGGTCTGTACGTGATATGGAACTGAAATCTTGAGAAAAATAGAGCCCACCTTGCCTGCCGTGGTTTCATTCTCTTGGCCGTTCTAAGGTTCTTCAGGTTCTTGTGGTCCGTGTAGACCAGAATGGGATGTGCTGCACCCTCCAGTAAGTAACGCCACTCCTCCAAAGGGGCCTTGATGGCCAGAAACTCCCGATCTCCAACATCATAGTTTCTCTTCGCTGTGGAGAGCTTGCGAGAGAAAAAAGCCATTGGGTAGAGAAAGGCCTTGGGGCCTTGCCGTTGGGACAGCACAGCTCCTACTGCAATCTCTGAGGCATCTACTTCGAGAACGAATGGTAAAGCAGGATCCGGGTGTTTCAATATAGAAGCAGAGGTGAATAGCTCTTTGAGTTTTTCAAAGGCGGATTGCGCCTTAGGGGACCAATGGAAACGGTTCCCTTGCCTGGGGGCAATTATTGCATAGAAGCCCCTGATGAACTTCCTATAAAAGTTGGAGAAGCCAATGAAGCGTTGAACTCCTTTCTTAACGGAGGGAGTGGGCCATTCCAGAATGGCAGATACCTTTTGGGGGTCCATTTTAATACCCTTTACCGAAATGATTAGGCCTAGAAACTGAATGGATTGAAGTTCAAATTGACATTTTTCCGGGGGAGAAAGTTAAATCCTCCTCCGCTCTGAATGCTGGGGTCTCGCTGTGCAATGGTGGACATGACTTCACTGGTTGCTAGTAGCGAGGCAGTCTTAGCAACCAATGGCCAGCGGTGGAACAAATGAAAATGGTTCTCGGGGCCGGTGTTAAGACAAACGTCCGGAACACTACTATCTGTGAGTGAAGTGGCGGCGGCGCTGTGGCAGACGTTTTTTGGGGGTATTACAGCGGCCCGGGGGAAATCTGCCCCTGCCTGTGCTGATCACATGCACTCTCCCAAGAATCTTCCTAGCAATTAGGGATGAGCCGAACACCCCCCGGTTCGGTTCGCACCAGAACCCGCGAACGGACCGCAAGTTCGCACGAACGTTAGAACCCCATTGACGTCTATGGGACTCGAACGTTCGAAATCAAAAGTGCTCATTTTAAAGGCTAATTTGCATGGTATTGTCCTAAAAAGGGTGTGGGGACCCGGGTCCTACCCCAGGGGACATGTATCAATGCAAAAAAAACTTTTAAAAACGGCCGTTTTTTCGGGAGCAGTGATTTTAATGATGCTTAAAGTAAAAAAAAAAAAGTGAAATATTCCTTTAAATATCGTACCTGGGGGGTGTCTATAGTATGCCTGTAAAGTGACGCGTGTTTCCCATGTTTAGAACAGTCCCTGCACCAAATGTCATTTTTAAAGGAAAAAATCTCATTTAAAACTGCTTGCGGGTTTAATGTCATGTCGGGTCCTGGCAATATGGATGAAAATCAGTGAGACAAACGGCATGGGTACCCCCCAGTCCATTACCAGGCCCTTTGGGTCTTGTATGGATATTAAGGGGAACCCAAATTAAAATAAGGAAAGGTCCCTATATACTCTGAACAGCAATATACAGGCGGTGCAAACAAGACAGGGACTGTAGGTTTGTTGTTAAGTAGAATCTGTTTGTAATTTTGAACATTTTTAACGTGTTTAGCTCCAGCCAAAAAATCTTTTCTAAGCTTTTTGGAAAACATAGGGAAGGGTTATCACCCCTGTGACATTTGTTTTGCGTCTTTCCTCCTCTTCAGAAGATTTCACCTCACTTTTTTGTCCCAATGAAAAATGTTTTTTGAAAATTTGGGTTTTTTTGTGGAACAAGGATTGGAAAGCATCAGTGGAAAGGAGAAATTGTTTTCCCATATTAACTCTTACATGAGAGAATTTCCCTTCCTAGGGGTAGATTTCATCTCACTTCCTGTTGTCTCCTTCCGTTTGCAAGTAGGAGTCGTTTGTAAGTTAGATGTTTGAAAGTAGGGTCCTGCCCTATATACTCAGCAGAAATTTGGGCCTTAGGTGTTGCTGTGGCCAAAACACTGTAAGCCCTCACAGGGCCCTGCTGTGAAATATTAGATCAAGAATTGTAATTACATGCCCCTGTTGAACAGGAGCTGAAAAATTAGGCCTTAGGCACTGGTGCTGGTGCCACAACACTGCAACCCCTCACAGACACTCTAGTTGGAACGCAGGAACGAGCCCTGCTGCAAAGTATTGCATCAAAAATTGTAATTACACGCCCCTGTTAGACAGGGGCAGAAAAATTGGGCCTTAGGCACTGGTGCTGGTGCCACAACACTGCAACCCCTCACAGACACTCTAGTTGGAACGCAGGAACGAGCCCTGCTGCAAAGTATTGCATCAAAAATTGTAATTACACGCCCCTGTTAGACAGGGGCAGAAAAATTGGGCCTTAGGCACTGGTGCTGGTGCCACAACACTGCAACCCCTCACAGACACTCTAGTTGGAATGCAGGAACGAGCCCTGCTGCAAAGTATTACATCAAAAATTGTAATTACACGCCCCTGTTATACAGGGGCTGAAAAATTGTGCCTTAGGCACTGGTGGTGGCGCCCAGAACCAAAAATGTTCTTACAAGCTATCAGCGTGATGATTGAGGAGGAAGAGGATAATTACTCAGGGATAGTCACTCAGCATCAGCATAGGCAGTCTTTGAAGGGATCTGAAAAAAATTATTCAGTTACATCAGCATCAGGTGCTTGGTAGCTGGTGGTGATCCAAGACTGATTCATTTTTATGAAGGTCAGCCGATCGACCGAGTCAGTGGACAGACGCACCCTGTGATCGGTTACCACGCCTCCAGCAGCACTGAATGTGCGTTCCGAAAGAACGCTGGATGCAGGACAGGCCAGTAGCTCAATTGCATACTGTGCAAGCTCTGGCCAGTGATCCATCCTCAAGACCCAGTAACCCAGAGGATTTTCGGTGGGAAAGGTGTCCAAGTCTGATCTTGCCCCTAGGTATTCCTGCACCATGTAAAACAGACGCTGGCGATGGTTGCTGGAACCGATCATACCTTGGGGCTGCGGACCAAAAAATTGTCTGAACGCATCGGTCAGACGGCCACCTTCTCCACCGCTCCTTCTTTGACTGACCGAAGCCTCAGCAACACGTTGTCCAGAAACAGGAGTTTGTAACCTCCCAGTCTCTGGGAACGCGTTGCACAGACCTTTCTGCAAGGCCTCCCGAAGATGTTTCATCCTCTGCTCCCTCTGCGATGGCAAGATAAGGTCCGCAACCTTACCCTTGTAACGTGGATCAAGGAGGGTTGCCAGCCAGTATTGGTCCTTCTCCTTGATACCACGAATACGAGGATCCTTACGCAGGCTTTGCAGGATCAGGGAGGCCATGCAGCGTAGGTTTGCTGAGGCATTCGGTCCGGAGTCCTCTGGGTCACTAAGGACAACAACGTCCGCAGCCACCTCCTCCCAGCCACGTACAAGTCCATGTGTTCCTTGGGACTGATCCCTTAAAGACTGCTGATGCTGAGTGCCAGGCTCCACCTCCATACTGACACAATCTTCCTCCTCCTCCTCCTCCTCCTCCTCGTCCTCTTCCTGTGTGATCGGCGGGCACGCAGGAACACTGTCTGGATAAAGGGGGCCTTGAGAGCTAAGGAAGTCCTCCTCTTCCTGCCTCTGTTCTGCCTCAAGTGCCCTGTCCATTATTCCACGCAGCGTGTGCTCCAACAGGTGGACAAGGGGGACAGTGTCACTGATGCATGCACTGTCAGTGCTCACCATCCTCGTGGCCTCCTCAAATGGTGACAGGACAGTGCATGCATCCCTGATCATGGCCCACTGGCGTGGGGAAAAAAAACCAAGGTCCCCTGACCCTGTCCTGGTGCCATAGTCGCACAGGTACTCATTGATGGCCCTCTGCTGCGTGTGCAGCCGCTGCAGCATGGCCAACGTTGAGTTCCACCTGGTGGGCATGTCACAGATTAGGCGGTTCTTGGGCAGGTTAAACTCCTTTTGGAGGTCCGTCAGCCGAGCACTGGCATTATATGACCGGCGGAAATGCACACAGACTTTCCTGGCCTGCCTCAGGACATCCTGTAAGCCCGGGTACCTGCCCAAGAACCGCTGCACCACCAAGTTAAGGACGTGAGCCAAACAGGGCACATGGGTCAGTTGTCCCTGTCGGAGGGCAGAGAGGAGGTTGGTGCCATTGTCGCAAACCACCATTCCTGCCTTAAGTTGGCGTGGCGTCAACCACCTCTGAACCTGCCCCTGCAGAGCTGACAGAACCTCTGCCCCAGTGTGGCTCCTGTCCCCCAAGCACACCAGCTCAAGCACCGCATGGCATCTTTTGGCCTGCGTACTTGCGTAGCCCCTTGAACGCCTACGGAGCACCGCTGGTTCCGAGGAAGAGGCCATGGAGGAAGAAGAAGAGGAGGGGGTGGAGGAGAGAGGTGTGTCACAATCAGCATTTTGGAGGCGTGGTGGCGGAACAACCTCCAACACTACTGCACCTTGTCCTGCATCCTTCCCAGCTGCCAGCAGAGTCACCCAATGCGCCGTGAAACTTAAGTAACGTCCCTGTCCATGCCTGCTGGACCATGAGTCAGCGGTAATATGCACCTTACCGCTGACCGCCCTGTCCAGCGAGGCATGGACATTGCCTTCCACATGCCGGTAGAGAGCTGGAATCGCCTTCCGTGAGAAAAAGTGGCGTTTGGGTACCTGCCACTGAGGAACCGCACATTCCACAAACTCACGGAAGGGGGCAGAGTCTACCAACTGAAAAGGCAGCAGTTGAAGTGCTAGCAATTTTGCCAAGCTAGCATTCAACCGCTGGGCATGTGGATGGCTGGGAGCAAACTTCTTTCGGCGGTGCAGCAGCTGGGGCAGGGAAATTTGCCTGGTACAATCTGGCGTCGGTGTACCAAAAGCAGATTGCCCACAAGTACTTGGCTGTGACACACCTAATTCTACACCTTCATTCCTCTCACTGCAGGTCTCAGAGAGGACTGAAGGTCTAGTGGGGTTGGAAATCTCAGCTGATGAGGAGCAAGGAGAGATCCTCTTTGTTCTTTGGTGTGGGTCTTTTAGATATGCTTGCCAATGAACTGCATGGCAGGTCAACATATGTCTGGTCAAGCATGTGGTACCCAAGCGGGAGATGTTTTGGCCACGCGAGATACGCTTGAGACATATGTTGCAAATAGCAGCGGTGCGATCTGATGCACTCGTCTCAAAAAAGGCCCACACCAAAGAACTTTTTGAATAACGCGCAGAGACTGCAGCGCCCTGCACATGTGGAGCTTTGGGGTGTGATGCAGTCAATGTGCTGCCCTTAGGCTGGCCCCTGGAGGGCATCCTGCCTCGTTGGTGATGTGCCACCTCCTCCTCCTCCTCCTCCTCCTCCTCTCTCCTATCAGGCACCCACGTTGAGTCAGTGACCTCATCATCCCCTCCCTCCTCATCACTGGAGCAAACCTGGCAGTATGCTGCAGCAGGGGGAGCATGACTGCCAGATTGCTGTCCTTCTTGGGCACCCCCTCTGTCCGTGCTCATGTTACTGCCTTCATCGAGCTCAGTATCATCATCAGAGCCTTCCAAACGCTGGGCATCCTCCTGGAGCATGTACCCAACACTGTGGTCAAACAGTTCGAGGGAATCCTCATGAGGACATGGTGGAGCTAGGGAAGGAGTCACTGATGACATTGAGCTGAGGGAAGAGGCCGCTGCTTTGCCAGACAAAGCACCCTGGGCATGGGTGAGAGAGGATGAGGAGGATGAGGACGGCTTGGTCATCCACTCGACCAAGTTTTCTGCATGTTGCGGCTCAACACGGCCAGCTGCCGAAAAAAAGGCCAAGCGTGTCCCATGGCCACGGGCTGATGAGGATGCACCGTCTCCACGACCAGCACTAGACACAGAGCCTGCTTGCCCTCTCTTATTGGCTTGTGACTGTCTGCCTCTCCTTCTTGGCCTTCCAGACATACTAATGGCCTGTAGCTGCACTAAGCTGGGATAGAACACCTGTAATTTTCTTCAGGTAGCTTTATATACTGTAACCAGACAAGCCTGCCTGTCAGTAGGAAGATAACAGGAACGGATCTAGCTGAACACTGTGAGCAGGACGCACTGCACTAAATGTAAATAGCAGGAACGGATCTAGCTGAACACTGTGAGCAGGACGCACTGACTGCACTAAATGTAAATAGCAGGAACGGATCTAGCTGAACACTGTGAGCAGGACGCACTGACTGCACTAAATGTAAATAGCAGGAACGGATCTAGCTGAACACTGTGAGCAGGACGCACTGCACTAAATGTAAATAGCAGGAACAGATCTAGCTGAACACTGTGAGCAGGACGCACTGCACTAAATGTAAATAGCAGGAACGGATCTAGCTGAACACTGTGAGCAGGACGCACTGACTGCACTAAATGTAAATAGCAGGAACGGATCTAGCTGAACACTGTGAGCAGGACGCACTGCACTAAATGTAAATAGCAGGAACAGATCTAGCTGAACACTGTGAGCAGGACGCACTGCACTAAATGTAAATAGCAGGAACGGATCTAGCTGAACACTGTGAGCAGGACGCACTGACTGCACTAAATGTAAATAGCAGGAACGGATCTAGCTGAACACTGTGAGCAGGACGCACTGCACTAAATGTAAATAGCAGGAACAGATCTAGCTGAACACTGTGAGCAGGACGCACTGACTGCACTAAATGTAAATAGCAGGAACAAATCTAGCTGAACACTGTGAGCAGGACGCACTGCACTAAATGTAAATAGCAGGAACGGATCTAGCTGAACACTGTGAGCAGGACGCACTGCACTAAATGTAAATAGCAGGAACGGATCTAGCTGAACACTGTGAGCAGGACGCACTGACTGCACTAAATGTAAATAGCAGGAACAGATCTAGCTGAACACTGTGAGCAGGACGCACTGCACTAAATGTAAATAGCAGGAACAGATCTAGCTGAACACTGTGAGCAGGACGCACTGCACTAAATGTAAATAGCAGGAACAGATCTAGCTGAACACTGTGAGCAGGATGCACTGACTGCACTAAATGTAAATAGCAGGAACAAATCTAGCTGAACACTGTGAGCAGGACGCACTGACTGCACTAAATGTAAATAGCAGGAACGGATCTAGCTGAACACTGTGAGCAGGACGCACTGCACTAAATGTAAATAGCAGGAACGGATCTAGCTGAACACTGTGAGCAGGACGCACTGCACTAAATGTAAATAGCAGGAACAGATCTAGCTGAACACTGTGAGCAGGACGCACTGACTGCACTAAATGTAAATAGCAGGAACAAATCTAGCTGAACACTGTGAGCAGGACGCACTGACTGCACTAAATGTAAATAGCAGGAACGGATCTAGCTGAACACTGTGAGCAGGACGCACTGCACTAAATGTAAATAGCAGGAACGGATCTAGCTGAACACTGTGAGCAGGACGCACTGCACTAAATGTAAATAGCAGGAACGGATCTAGCTGAACACTGTGAGCAGGACGCACTGCACTAAATGTAAATAGCAGGAACGGATCTAGCTGAACACTGTGAGCAGGACGCACTGACTGCACTAAATGTAAATAGCAGGAACGGATCTAGCTGAACACTGTGAGCAGGACGCACTGCACTAAATGTAAATAGCAGGAACAGATCTAGCTGAACACTGTGAGCAGGACGCACTGACTGCACTAAATGTAAATAGCAGGAACAAATCTAGCTGAACACTGTGAGCAGGACGCACTGCACTAAATGTAAATAGCAGGAACGGATCTAGCTGAACACTGTGAGCAGGACGCACTGCACTAAATGTAAATAGCAGGAACGGATCTAGCTGAACACTGTGAGCAGGACGCACTGACTGCACTAAATGTAAATAGCAGGAACAGATCTAGCTGAACACTGTGAGCAGGACGCACTGCACTAAATGTAAATAGCAGGAACAGATCTAGCTGAACACTGTGAGCAGGATGCACTGCACTAAATGTAAATAGCAGGAACAGATCTAGCTGAACACTGTGAGCAGGACGCACTGACTGCACTAAATGTAAATAGCAGGAACAAATCTAGCTGAACACTGTGAGCAGGACGCACTGACTGCACTAAATGTAAATAGCAGGAACGGATCTAGCTGAACACTGTGAGCAGGACGCACTGCACTAAATGTAAATAGCAGGAACGGATCTAGCTGAACACTGTGAGCAGGACGCACTGCACTAAATGTAAATAGCAGGAACAGATCTAGCTGAACACTGTGAGCAGGACGCACTGACTGCACTAAATGTAAATAGCAGGAACAAATCTAGCTGAACACTGTGAGCAGGACGCACTGACTGCACTAAATGTAAATAGCAGGAACGGATCTAGCTGAACACTGTGAGCAGGACGCACTGCACTAAATGTAAATAGCAGGAACGGATCTAGCTGAACACTGTGAGCAGGACGCACTGCACTAAATGTAAATAGCAGGAACGGATCTAGCTGAACACTGTGAGCAGGACGCACTGCACTAAATGTAAATAGCAGGAACGGATCTAGCTGAACACTGTGAGCAGGACGCACTGACTGCACTAAATGTAAATAGCAGGAACAGATCTAGCTGAACACTGTGAGCAGGACGCACTGCACTAAATGTAAATAGCAGGAACAGATCTAGCTGAACACTGTGAGCAGGACGCACTGCACTAAATGTAAATAGCAGGAACGGATCTAGCTGAACACTGTGAGCAGGACGCACTGCACTAAATGTAAATAGCAGGAACGGATCTAGCTGAACACTGTGAGCAGGACGCACTGCACTAAATGTAAATAGCAGGAACGGATCTAGCTGAACACTGTGAGCAGGACGCACTGACTGCACTAAATGTAAATAGCAGGAACAGATCTAGCTGAACACTGTGAGCAGGACGCACTGCACTAAATGTAAATAGCAGGAACAGATCTAGCTGAACACTGTGAGCAGGACGCACTGCACTAAATGTAAATAGCAGGAACGGATCTAGCTGAACACTGTGAGCAGGACGCACTGCACTAAATGTAAATAGCAGGAACAGATCTAGCTGAACACTGTGAGCAGGACGCACTGACTGCACTAAATGTAAATAGCAGGAACAAATCTAGCTGAACACTGTGAGCAGGACGCACTGACTGCACTAAATGTAAATAGCAGGAACGGATTTAGCTGAACACTGTGAGCAGGACGCACTGCACTAAATGTAAATAGCAGGAACGGATCTAGCTGAACACTGTGAGCAGGACGCACTGCACTAAATGTAAATAGCAGGAACAGATCTAGCTGAACACTGTGAGCAGGACGCACTGACTGCACTAAATGTAAATAGCAGGAACAAATCTAGCTGAACACTGTGAGCAGGACGCACTGACTGCACTAAATTTAAATAGCAGGAACGGATCTAGCTGAACACTGTGAGCAGGACGCACTGCACTAAATGTAAATAGCAGGAACGGATCTAGCTGAACACTGTGAGCAGGACGCACTGCACTAAATGTAAATAGCAGGAACGGATCTAGCTGAACACTGTGAGCAGGACGCACTGCACTAAATGTAAATAGCAGGAACAAATCTAGCTGAACACTGTGAGCAGGACGCACTGACTGCACTAAATGTAAATAGCAGGAACGGATCTAGCTGAACACTGTGAGCAGGACGCACTGCACTAAATGTAAATAGCAGGAACGGATCTAGCTGAACACTGTGAGCAGGACGCACTGCACTAAATGTAAATAGCAGGAACAGATCTAGCCTAATCTAGCTCTCAAATCAAATGACACTGTCTGTCTCTCTCTCTATCAGCACACCGGAACACACTACACAGGGCCGCCGTGCAGGCGGCCTTATATAGTGTGGGGCGTGTACTAAATCCCCTGAGCCATAATTGGCCAAAGCCACCCTGGCTTTGGCCAATTACAGCTCTCTCTACTGACGGCGCTGTGATTGGCCAAGCATGCGGGTCATAGTGCATGCTTGGCCAATCATCAGCCAGCAATGCACTGCGATGCCGCAGTGAATTATGGGCCGTGACGCGCCACACGAATTTGGCGCGAACGGCCCATAACGTTCGCAATTCGACGGACGGTCGAACAGCCGATGTTCGAGTCGAACATGGGTTCGACTCGAACACGAAGCTCATCCCTACTAGCAATGCACACCAAACTGAACATGTGCAGCCTGACTCCAAAGGCTCTGTCTTATCTGGACTTGTCCAGGGGGACAGTGCAGGGAGGGGAGGATCTGTGCATACAAGATCAAGCAGCCTTTTTACACAATGCAGAGGATTAACCCCTTAGATTCCACAGTGTCAGAAGAAGCCCTCGTTCTGGTCTGGTCGTTTCTCAGGCATTCCCGGCGGAACAGCGTTCCGGCGCATGCGCGTTCGCGGCTCGGTGCTACGGCGCTCGCGCACATGCATTGGTGCACACCCAACGTGATTCCCTGCGCAGCCCATAAAAGGCGCTCAGAGAATCACACAAGTTGCTGGTTTGTCTCAGCTTCCTGTGTTATCTGAACCTGTATCCTGTATCTCTGCTTGACTACCCGTTGTGACCCGGATTTGCCTTTGGACTTCTCTTTGCCTCTCTCCTGGACCTGACCTCGGCCTGTTTATCGGATTCCCACCAATCTCCTGTGTTTGACCCTCGGCCTGTTACCTGGACTATCTCCTGTCTCCTAGCCTGACCTTATTGCTTGCACCTGGACTCTCCTTATCTTGTCATCCTACCTTGCAGATCCAGCAGTGCCATAGCACCATCCCGGTGTTTGATCCCCAGCCTGGTTCTGGACTTCCCGCCTGTGGTCTCCAGCTGCACCTTGCCTACCAGTACCTGCACAGCGGCTATTCTCTGCCAAAGACTCCACAAACAAGTCATCCACAGTCCATTGGGGAGCCTGTGCCTCTTCGTGCCGTTCCCTCCCTGTACCAACTCCAGGGGGCGAGCTGCGCTTAGTCGCAAAGGCGAAACCGCTCTCGGCATCTCGGCCTCGGTGAGTACTATCAGTGACAGCGGTGACACACAGTGAGTATAACAAGCATGCTTTACTGCATATACAGACTGATTTTACTCTTGAGGGTTTAGTAACACTTTAGGGCCGTAGATGCTCCTTTGAAGTATACACACAAGGTTTGTCCTTGCTCAGACAGTGGTGGTGGTTGCTCCATATAGAGATCTTCCTTAATGTCTCTGTGTAGGAAAGTGGTTTTGACATCTAGGTGCTTCACTTGAATGCCCTTTCTGGCTGCAATTCTAAGATGCATTCTGATGGTGGAGTGTTTTACGTGGAGCAATTTGATGGGCACTGATGAGGCTGCATTTGATGGGCACTGGTAGGCGGTGTTGCCAACCGCCAGTATTTTTACTGGCATCTCCTGTAGTATGTACGCAGTCTCTGACCATCTCTTGTATCATGTCCGCAGTCTCTGACCATCTCTTGTATCATGTCCGCAGTCTCTGACTATCTCCTGTATTATGGCTGCAGTCTCTGACCATCTCCTGTAGTATGGCAGCAGTCTCAGACCATCTCTTGTATCATGTCTTCAGTCTCTGATCATCTCTTGTATCATGTCTGCAGTCTCTAGCCATATCCTGTATCATGTCCGCAGCCTCTGACATCTCCTGTACCTTGTCCGCAGTCTCTGACATATCCTGTACTATGTCCGCAGCCTCTAACCACCTCTTGTATCATGTCTGCAACCTCTGAACATATCTTGTCTTTTATCAATTCTGCAGTCTCTGAGGGGGAGTCTGGAGAGGAGTCAAGAGTGGGAGTGTCGCCGGGATTGGGGTCATGGGAGAAGTTAGACGTGTGTGGACTGTGGAGAGGAGATTATAGGATTAAACCAGAGCCACCAGAGGAGGTCAGTGACAGCGCTGCCAGACTAGTCTGAGGGCGGGGGTCAGTGATGTAAGGAGGGAGTGAATACAATAGTGTAAGGGGGCACTAATATAAAGGTTTCTCCCTTATATCAGTAACCCCCCCTTACCTTATCCAGAGTTCCTGGGGTTCCCCTTGCTGATTGCTCCGCTTTTAGCACTTTTAACAAGAATTTGCGCATATATATATATATATATATATATATATATATATATATATATATGCAGCAATAACTCTCGGTGAAGCTGCTGGTTTAAAGCGGGCCTGTCCTCTTGTCTCTTTACCCCTCTTAAATTGTTCAATCCCCTTGACACAACTGTAGTGCAGTGTTGTAATGATATGAGTATTGACTTTAACCCACAATATACACTTATGTTTATATTTACCTCTACCTGGGTGTCTGTAGCTCCACCTGCAGGAGAAATAACAACACTGCACACAGACTTCAGTAATAACCAAAAATAACTTCTTTCTTTGAGTAAATAGTATATTTATATAAAAGGTTATTACAATAACTACACTATCACACCAACGTAGTGCCACAGTATAGTAAACAGTTATAACAGTCTGAGTAACATACACAAATATACTTAACCACTTCAGCCCCGGAAGGATTTACCCCCTTCCTGACCAGAGTACTTTTTACAATTTGGCACTGCGTCGCTTTAACTGCTAATTGCGCAGTCATGCAATGCTGTACCCAAACGAAATTTGCGTCCTTTTCTTCCCACAAATAGAGCTTTCTTTTGATGGTATTTGATCACCTCTGCCGTTTTTATTTTTTGTGCTATACAAGACCGAAAATTTTGAAAAAAAATGATATTTTCTAATTTTTGTTCTAAAAAAAATCCAATAAACTCAATTTTAGTCATACATTTAGGCCAAAATGTATTCGGCCACATGTCTTTGGTAAAAAAAAAATGTCAATAAGTGTATATTTATTGGTTTGCACAAAAGTTATAGCGCCTACAAACTAGGGTACATTTTCTGGAATTTACACAGCCTTTAATTTCGTTTCTTGAGGTGCTAAAATGGCAGGGCAGTACAGGGCAGTACAAAACCCCCACAAATGACCCCATTTTGGAAAGTAGACACCCCAAGGAAATTGCTGAGAGGCATGTTGAGCCCATTGAATATTCATTTTTTTTGTCCCAAGTGATTGAATAATGATAAAAAAAAAAAAATTACAAAAAGTTGTCACTAAATGATATATTGCTCACACAGGCCATGGGCATATGTGGAATTGCACCCCAAAATACATTTATCTGCTTCTCCTGAGTATGGGGATACCACATGTGTGGGACTTTTTGGGAGCCTAGCCGCGTACGGGGCCCCGAAAACCAATCACTGCCTTCAGGATTTCTAAGGGCGTAAATTTTTGATTTTACTCCTCACTACCTATCACAGTTTTGAAGGCCATAAAATGCCCAGATGGCATAAAACCCCCCCAAATGACCCCATTTTGGAAAGTAGGCACCCCAAGCTATTTGCTTTGAGGCATGTTGAGTCCATGGAATATTTTATATTTTGACACATGTTGCGGGAAAGTGACAAATTTTTTTTTTTTGCACAAAGTTGTCACTAAATGATATATTGCTCACACAAGCCATGGGCATATGTGAAATTGCACCCCAAAATACATTTAGCTGCTTCTCCTGAGTATGGGGATACCACATGTGTGGGACTTTTTAGGAGCCTAGCCGCGTACGGGGCCCCGAAAACCAATCACCGCCTTCAGGATTTCTAAGGGTGTAAATTTTTGATTTCACTCTTCACTGCCTATCACAGTTTCAGAGGCCATGGAATGCCCAGGTGGCACAACCCCCCCCCCAAATGACCCCATTTTGGAAAGTAGACACCCCAAGCTATTTGCTGAGAGGCATGGTGAGTATTTTGCAGCTCTCATTTGTTTTTGAAAATGAAGAAAGGCCAGAAAAAAATGTTTTTTTTCTTTTTTCAATTTTCAAAACTTTGTGACAAAAAGTGAGGTCTGCAAAATACTCACTATACCGCTCAGCAAATAGCTTGGGGTGTCTACTTTCCAAAATGGGGTCATTTGGGGGGGTTTTGCCACCTGGGCATTCCATGGCCTCCGAAACTTTGATAGGCAGTGAAGAGTGAAATCAAAAATTTACGCCCTTAGAAAGCCTGAAGGCGGTGCTTGGTTTTCGGGGTCCCGTGCACGGCTAGGCTCCCAAAAAGTCCCACACATGTGGTATCCCCGTACTCAGGAGAAGCAACAGAATGTATTTTGGGGTGTAATTTCACATATTCCCATGGCATGTTTGAGCAATATATCATTTAGTGACAACTTTGTGCAAAAAAAAAAATAAATTGTCTCTTTCCCGCAACTTGTGTCACAATATAAAATATTCCATGGACTCGACATGCCTCTCAGCAAATAGCTTGGGGTGTCTACTTTCCAAAATGGGGTCATTTGGGGGGGTTTTGAACTGTCCTGGCATTTTATGCACAACATTTAGAAGCTTATGTCACACACTTCTAACCACTTGAAGACAAAGCCCTTTCTGACACTTTTTGATTACATGAAAAATAATTTTTTTTTGCAAGAAAATTACTTTGAACCCCCACATATTATATATTTTTTTAAAGCAAATGCCCTACAGATTAAAATGGTGGGTGTTTCATTTTTTTTTCACACAGTATTTGCGCAGCGATTTTTCAAACGCATTTTTTGGGGAAAAAACACACTTTTTTAAATTTTAATGCACTAAAACACACTATATTGCCCAAATGTTTGATGAAATAAAAAATATGATCTTAGGCCGAGTACATGGATACCAAACATGACATGCTTTAAAATTGCGCACAAACGTGCAGTGGCGACAAACTAAATACATTTTTAAAAGCCTTTAAAAGCCTTTACAGGTTACCACTTTATATTTACAGAGGAGGTCTACTGCCAAAATTACTGCCCTGATCTGACCTTCGCGGTGATACCTCACATGCATGGTGCAATTGCTGTTTACATTTGACGCCAGACCGACGCTTGCGTTCGCCTTAGCGCGAGAGCAGGGGGGACAGGGGTGCTTTTTTTTTTTTTTCTTTATTATTTTTTTGCTTTTATCTTATTTTTAAACTGTTCCCTTCATTTTTTTTTTAAATAATTTTTATTGTTATCTCAAGGAATGTAAATATCCCCCATGATAGCAATAGGTAGTGACAGGTACTCTTTTTTGAAAAAATTGGGGTCTATTAGACCCTAGATTTCTCCTCTGCCCTCAAAGCATCTGACCACACCAAGATCGGTGTGATAAAATGCTTTCCCAATTTCCCAATGGCGCTGTTTACATCCGGCGAAATCTAAGTCATAAGATGCTCGTAGCTTCCGGTTTCTTAGGCCATAGAGATGTTTGGAGCCACTCTGGTCTCTGATCAGCTCTATGTTCAGCTGGCTGAATCACTGGCTGCATTCTCAGGTTCCCTGTTGAGACAGGAGAGCCAGAGAAAAACACGGAAGACGGTGGGGGGGGGCATTCCCTCCCACTGCTTGTAAAAGCAGTCTAGAGGCTAATTAGCCGCTAGGATTGCTTTTACATGAAAGCCGACTGCTGGCTGAAAAGAATGATACCAAGATAATACCTAAACCTGCAGGCATCATTCTGGTATAACCACTCAAAGTCGTGAATGGAATACCTGAAGACAAAAAAATGGTTAACAATAAAGCACAGTAAACGGTAAAGTATAAAAAATTGCATACCTGAAAAGCAAACATGATAAAACATAATAACAATAAAACATTGCAGAATAGAATACAGTAAAAAAGAGCAGAACAATAGAGAGAGAGAGAACAATAAAACGACAACTATTTTTATTTTATTTTATATTTTTGTTTGTGTTTTTTTTTTTTTTTTTTTTACACTTTTTTTTGTAACTGTAACTTTTATAACTGTAACCGGTTCCAGGTTCGGGTCTCTCAAAATGCGATGGCATCTTGGGAGACCCTGTGAAAGTGTGCCTAGTCTGTGGAATGCTGTACCCTACGCTAATACTCAACTAGTGAATGGTAGCGTTCAAAACATTCACCAATGCAAAGACCAGGATTGTCAGGACAGGAGGGACAATAATAGAGGGTGTCACGCCTATATCCGCGCTTGCTGCAGACACAACATCTTTTTTGGGGGGGTTCGCTGGGTAGGGGTACTCGGGAGGACATAAAGAAAATGCCTCTCATGGAGCCGACTGCATTTGGTTGGGGATGTGAATGGGGGAAGTACGGGCGCTGCAGAAGCAGTGGGTTCCCAATTAGGATTGGCGAATGCAGCAGGAAGGGCATTATGGGCACGACGGGCCTGTGTTTGTCTTCTTGGTGGCAGCGGGACACTACTTGTGCTTGCCACCTCACCAGCTTGAACTGCACTTATGGGACTCACCACGTCACCAAGTGTTACTGCAGTGCTGGTTTGACTATGACCAGGGTGTACTAGGCCACTGGTGCTTGCCAGTTCACCAAAACGCTACCAAAAAAACTGTTAGCGATCGCAGGGATCAGGCCTGACTCTGCGAACGCTGCAGTTATGCGTTTAGTGTTTTGTAAGTGACAGTGATCGATCGATACTGCACTTGGGTGGGCTGGGCCGGGCCAGGCGGAGGGGCAAAACGCAGGTGCTAGCAGGTATCTGGGCTGATCCCGCTAACACTGCGTTTTTGGGAACCCTAAACTGCTGGGGACACTAGTATAGATCTGATTGGATCAGATATTGATGGTGCGTGCGTGGGTGTTAGCGGTACTGGCACTAACCTGACGCTGCCTGGGGCAGGTGCTTGCCAGTTCACCAAAACGCTACCAAAAAAACTGTTAGCGATCGCAGGGATCAGGCCTGACTCTGCGAACGCTGCAGTTATGTGTTTAGTGTTTTGTAAGTGACAGTGATCGATTGATACTGCACTTGGGTGGGCTGGGCTGGGCGGAGGGGCAAAACGCAGGTGCTAGCAGGTATCTGGGCTGATCCCGCTAACACTGCGTTTTTGGGAACCCTAAACTGCTGGGGACGCCAGTATAGATCTGATCGGATAAGATATTGATCCGTTCAGATACTATACCACTAAGGGAGGTGTACGGTGCGTGCGTGGGTGTTAGCGGTACTGGCGCTAATCTGACGCTGCCTGGGGCTGGTGCTTGCCAGTTCACGAAAACGCTACCAAGTAAACTGTTAGCGATCGCAGGGACCAGGCCTGACTCTGCGAACACTGCAGTCATGCGTTTAGTGTTTTGTAAGTGACAGTGATCGATCGATACTGCACTTGGGTGGGCTGGGCTGGGCCGGGCGGAGGGGCAAAACGCAGGTGCTAGCAGGTATCTGGGCTGATCCCGCTAACACTGCGTTTTTGGGAACCCTAAACTGCTGGGGGCGCTAGTATAGATCTGATCGGATCAGATATTGATGCGTTCAGATACTATACCACTAAGGGAGGCGTATGCTGCGTGCGTGGGTGTTAGCGGTACTGGCGCTAATCTGACGCTGCCTGGGGCGACGCATATCACCGTCGGGCGATCAGGGGGCTGAACCTTTATTTGGTAATAAACGGCGGGTGCCCTGACACTATAAAAAATAAACGAACTAACCAGCGTCACCCGTAACGGTTATACGGTGATTAGTGGTGAAAGGGTTAACTAGGGGGCAATCAAGGGGTTAAAACATTTATTAGATAGTATATGGGGGTCCCTGTCGCTATAAAACGCTGACGGCGAACCTAAATATTTACCTCCCTAACTAGCGTTAGCAGTGACACTAATACAGCGATCAGAAAAATGATCGCTTAGCAACACTGGCAACAGGGGGTGATCAAGGGGTTAAAACTTTATTAGGGGGGGTTAGGGGGGTACCCTAGACCTAAATGGGGCTAACAGTAACTGCCCTAACACAGTAACTGTCACAAACTGACACCATGCAGTAATCAGAAAAAAAAAACACTGCTTGGTGTCAGTGTGACAGGGGGGGGAGGGGTGATTGGGGGGTGATCGGGGGGCGATCGGGGGGGGATCGGGGGTGTAATGTATGCCTGGCATGTTCTACTTTGTGTGTGTGTGTTCACTCACTGTGAAGTCTTCTCTCCTCGGCGCCGGAACGGAAACTGCCGAGCCGAGGAGAGATGACATCACATCCTCTGCCTGTGTGTACTATACACAGGCAGGGGATGTTTCTCATTGGCTGGGAGCGATCGCGAGGAGGGGGCCACGATCGGATGGCCTCCCCCTCGCATTTGTCTGGGAGCGTTGAGAGGCGAGGGGGAGGCCATCCGATCGTGGCCCCCCTCCTCACCTCTCAACGCTCCCAGACAAATGCCGACCGCCACTGGCACCGGGGGGGGGGGTCCGATCGGACCCCCCGCCCACGGGAAGGCAATCACGTACCAGGTACGTGATTTTGCCTGCCCGTGCCATACTGCTCACGTATATAGGCGTGAGGCAGTCGGCAAGTGGTTAAGTATATGTATATATCTATATTTATACCAGGGAGCTCCCCCTGCTCTAGACTGTAAAGTCACTATCCTCTGTAACTAAGTGCAGGGCCCTGCAGTAAAATAGATAGTCTTGACGTCTTCAGTCTTCGCTAGCTTATGAATTTGTAATTGTAATCCACAAAAAGGGGTTCCTCTTGGGTGTTGTGCAGTGTAAGGTAATACACTAAAGCAGTTATAATCCAAAAGACTGGTTAAGTGTTCTTATACGAAGAAGATAAACATCTAATGTCAACTCTTGAATACTGAAGTCTATGCAGATGTAATGTTCTCCAACTTAACTTGTTCCGTGGGACTATCAGTCCCAGCGACACTCTGTAACAGTTCTAAGTGTGTGTAGTATTTAAACAAACTTCTGGGTGTTAACCCCCTCACCACACAGGATACGGGCAGATGGATGCCTCTGTTTCAACAGTTCTCAGTCCGTATGGAACCGCCGCCACACCGTCACACTGCTCCGTTCAGTAACGACCAGGAGTGCTCGGTTATCTCCTCCATGGGTCTCCGGAACAATCACTTCTGCTTCTCGAGCACACTGTGATATTATGACAGGATCCCTGCTGCTGCTCCCCTCCCTCACAAAATAGGCCGCAACCCTGTGGGACACACACACCCACAGAGCTCTGCAGGCAGCCCATGCGTCCCAGGAACAAGAGACCTAAGATGGCTGCTCCCAGCCCTTTTATGTCCTCCCACAATGCAGTTCAGTTCTTCTCTTGTCCAGGAGTATTGTGGGTAGGTCATAGTTAATGTTCAGAAGTAAACAATCAATCACTTCCATGTCACTTCTCTTAAGCATGAAACATAAAAGTGTTGTACCTTTTCAATTGTCCACAAGATGGCACTATGACAACTTATGTCCTGTATAACATACATATGGCTAAAAACAAAAGTTATCAGCGCTACATATATATATATATATATATATATATATACACCGTATTTTCACTCCATAAACGCACCTGATCATAAGATGCACCTAGGTTTTAGAGGAGGAAAACAGGTTTCTATACATTACCATTCACCATTTAGTTGCTAGAGGTTACTACACATTACTGCTCACTGATTGGTTGCTAGAGGTTTACAACTAATTGCCTGCAACTCAGTGTCCCCCTCTGCAAGCTGCTCAGTCCTGCCGCTGCTTTATTAATCCCCACCCCCCCGCTGCTGACAGAAGAAGGGTGAGGAAATAGAATGCACGCACAGCCCACTCTGTGTGTCTTTGATCTCCTGCTCGGCTCGTGCTGCTGCCCTATGTGCTTTTATATCTGTCTTATCTATATATATATTACACTCTCCAAATGTGCATTAAAATGCATGTTTTTCCTTTTTATGAACAAGAAAATAATGACGTTATGTTGTTGGTCTGGTATAATAATGCTGTGGGGTGGGTTAGTATGAAATTATTTCCAGGGCTGGTTTTTATTCCCAGTCTTGCCTTGGCTGGCTTCACCTTTCAGTGCGTGACTGAGATCTACAGCCATCTGCACTCACTCCCTACCCAACATTGCACTTCAGTGAGCCCTGGAGAAGCAGAGTTTGGTACAATGATTGATAGGCACTGTCCTCTGTGAGCAGCCCAATAGCTGATGGATCAGTGGTCATGTAATCTCTCAGCTCTTGGTCTTAGAGCTGGCATGAGATGTGGTTGCTGCAGCATGGAGCTGAGTAAATATGCTTGTTTTTTGTATAATTCATAATTCTTCTTTAAGGTTATCTTTGGTCCAAACAACAATGTGTTAATAGAGGTAAACTAGTCTGATTTTATATGCTTGATTATGCTATGAAAAGACCTTTTGATTAACTTTAATTCTAAACTCTGGATGCAGTCCAACAGCATATTTATTTTCATATTTCTATCACAGTTACAGTGGTATTGTTGGGAATTCAAGCATCCTTTCAAAAAACAAAAGCCCTGGCCTGACAGCAAAGTTGATGCTTACTGATAAGGTAATTGCAGTTTCAACCTCACATTTGACCATCTGTCAACGGCTTTATTAATCCTTTATGTAAAATGAAGCTTGCAAGAGAATAACAAGCTTGTGGGCACAAAAAGAGGAAAGAAATGAAAATGTTGCAAAAACGCAACATTAACTTGAAGTTAAGATTACTTCCACTCTGCACAAACAAAATCATCTTACAATTCATAATATGTGAACCCTCGTACTTAGCAAATGATAAAACCTCCATTACAGTGGCATGTGGTGGTACCACCCCCCCCGCTCGGTTGGGTCACCCGCACCTCCAGGAATCTCACGGTTGGTCATCCAGCACTTACCCCATCTATGTTCCGGGCGGGCAGCGCTGCATTGGGCATCTCCTCCTCCTCTGCATCACGGTGGCTTCCCCCATGCGTCTCCTCCCTCCTCCTCCTAGGCATCCAACAGGATCACCTGTCCTTTCATCCAATAGGGTGATGGGTCTCATGACCCACTTCCTGATTCCTGGAGGAGGATCAGTGTGAGAATAATGAATATTCATTCGCTATTCTCACACAACTGCGTGGGCTCGGAAGGGCACTGCTCTGCACCCCGAGCCCACCCTTTTTTGAAGCCTATTAAAGCCTCTCGATCTAATCATGTTCTTCAAAACCCCCCCCCCCTCCACTCAAATGTAGATTAGGGGGCCAAACACATGGATAGGGGGGAGCGGCACCCGTGTGCCCCTAATGGATGGGCTGCCACTGCTCCATTAGTAGTTATAACTTCTGACAAGTGCTTCTAAAATTTGCAACTTCGATTTGTAACATGGTTAAAGGGAATTTTGGTAATTATTTTGGTTGTTTCATTGAACTTTCATTCTTAGGATGTAAACATCTTCATTGAGGCATTTTCAGCATTTCATTTGGGCTGTGGTCTGGACTCTGTTTTGACCATATGCTATGTTATGTTATGTAAAGGGTTAGGCTTCTTAGCAGTGTGTGAAAGGAGGAACAGATGTAGAAAGCAGTAGAAATATAAATGTATTATCTGAGGGGTACTTATGAAAGAAGACACAGAGCTGTTTTTGAGTCTTCTAAAAAGCCCCAGACACCTACTGCACCCTACAGTAGTCCTGGCAAGTGGTTAAGAAAGGTATGGCAATATAAAAATACCTATTGCAAAAAGAATATTTAGGATTGGAGAGTCTCTGGAAAACTCCTGGAGGCGAGCATTGGAGGAGGTGACGAGGGAGCTTGAGAGCAGGAGGTCTTGAGAGGAACGAAGAGAACAAGTAGATTGGTATTTAGAGACTAGGCTGGTGATGTAGCTGGGGCTAAGTTGTGGATGGCTTTGTAAGTAGTTGTTAGTATTTTGAATTTAATTTGTTGGGTGAGTGGAAGCCAGTGGAGGGATTGACAGAGAGGAGTAGCAATATAAACGTAGCTTAATAAATGAGGTACAGTTGTGTAAATTTCAGTCATCCAATCATGTGGAAGCAAAAATACTCTATTTCCCTGTACATGATTGGCATTTTGTTAAATTTTACTTTTTTTCACCCATTCACTAAGATAAGTTCCACCGCTTTGGGAAATTAGCCCCAATTTTTGTGCCATCATGTTGCTGAGTTGCTTTTGTGTTGGGATCAGATTTGGGTTTGGGCTGATGTAGAGTTGGACCCAAACTTTGCCTGTTCTCTGCTGTCCTAAAATTGAATCCCCAATAATGCATTGGTCAGATGGCATATTGTTGCCAATAATGGAGGTTTGCTCCCTCTAAAAGCCAGCTTCCCTGTCAATATAAATATATATGGAAGCAGCACTCGAAAATGAATAGGTGCAACAAAAACCCTATTACAGCTGCTGGATACAAGTGCTATAACTTGACATAGATATACAGAAAAAAACAGTGCTGGCAACTGGCACAATATAAATATAAATGTAGCTTCAAGTGGATTACTATATATATGTGACTAGACAAATTACATTTGGTGCAAAAAATATAACAAATAATATATAGTGAAAAATGATATAGTGTTTCTGTTTGGAAACAGAGACCATGAGCAATCAAAAATATATATACCTCAACATATGACAATATGAATAAGCATATTTTAGGAAAACAATGTGAATAAATATTAAAATAAGTTCAGGATGGATATAAACATTCCTTCAGACAAAAACCCAATAAGCAATGATGGCAGACTTCCAGCTCCTCATCCAAAGGATTTCATACAGTCACCTGAAATGCTGAAATGCTGCAGTAGATACAAGAGGATGGGGTGAAGCTTGGGCTGCTGTCACTAGGATATAACCTTGGGAGCCACGGGCATCATATTCCACCCAAAAAACAAAATAAGATATGGTATAATACTGTGGGGTAAAGGATCAAATGCGCATTATAGCGCTACTCACAAAATGAAGAATGCAAACAGGCATTCAGAGTTGGTCCGTTAACGCCGCTATGTTAGCGTGCGCTCCACAGAAGACAGGAAAACAGCATCACTGGTTGCAGACGTGAGCCGGATATTGCGTTGACGCGTTTCGCCCCTCCTCCAGGGCGTCATCAAAGACATTCTTTTTTTTCTGTACAGCTTCCCTGTCAGCCTTTTTTCAGTGTGTGTTGGAGTTGGAGTGAATAGGGGCAGCTGACAGGAAGAGAGAGTACTGCTGCTGTACACTACAGTGCTACCTACTGAGCTACACAGTGTTGTTGCATAGTGCCACTACTACATTACAGTGAATTGCAGTGTGGTTGGTTACAAAGAGTGGGGTAAACGATGCTCTGCTGATCTGCTGACAAAAAACACAGTGACCTGCACTCAGTGATCATGCTCCAAATAGATTCTCATCACAACTGGTCCTGGGCTGGCTGCTCCATGTAAAGAAGCCAATCAGTGATGCTGCCTTATGGTATTCACCAAATATGGCCAGGGGAATAGTTTGTCAATGAAGTCACCCAGGATACCTGCTATCTTGGTTAGTATGGGAAAAAAGTCAGCAGGTGGGCTGGGATGTCATTAGTTTAGTGGTGGTAGTAATACCGCCACAAAATGAATGACTTCAGATTGCATAGCAGCCAGAGATTCAGTGTGGGGGGAGAACAGGCCACATTTGGCCATTAAGTTTCGTAAACTTTGAACTGCAGAGTTGGGGGTTGAAACCTCTGCTAAACCTGAAACTTATCTCTAGTGAGGATGATGAGGCAGCTGACTGTACCTGGTTGTCTGAGATTGTAGAGGCGAAATGTAAGGGAGTGATACAACATCAATAAGGCAGGGGCAGCTTGGGGAGGAATGGAGAATGCAGGCCCCTGGTGTCACCAGGTCCACTATGCAGAGCTCTGCAATCTGGGATTTTTTTCATACATTCTACAGACAGCACCATAGTGGTATGCAGCCTGTTTGCAGCCTACCAGTCATTTGGATACCACATACTTGAAGAGACACATGATGGTTCTAAATTAAGCCCAGTGGAAGCAATACACTTTTATCACTGGTTGACAGCAAAAAGCCCTCAGTCCCACTCCTTAATCCTTCTTTGCACCTCTTCTGCCACTCTACAAGAATCTCTATCTGCGTCCTTGGCAGCATCATCCAAAAGTGATAGCGATTGAAATTTTATAAGCCTATCCAATGGCACTTTAAGCAGGGAAGATTGTCAGCATAGGGTCATCAAGTGAAACCAAGTGAAGGCTTCAACCTTACTGTAATTCTCCTAAACCCACTCCACCACCTCCATCTACTTCCTTGACCAGGCTAGTGTCTCTCCCCCAGCTGCTGGAGCATAAAAAAATATATTTACCCAGTTACCCTTAAGAACAATATCTCAATGGCAGCTGAGCAAAATTTCTGGCTTTTAAAGTTGATCCCATTCCAGCTAGTAAAGCCTTCTCCCTCAGCAACTTGGGGCCTGTGCTGTGCCACAGTGGTAGGTACCTAGCTACTATTTGTTCACCCAGAAGGCCATCCCTGCCCTCCACCAGCATGTGAAGGTTGATGGAGTTGTTAGGCCATACTGTCAGTGGCAGGGTCCATATGAATACAGACATGTAGTCTAGCAAGCATGGGGAGGGATGTTACATGTCTTTAACAGCTCACTGGGTACATTTTCTGGCAAATATTTCTTATTTGCCCTATTGTAGTGCTCCATCAATCAATAATTTAAATGGCCATTGTCTTATTGAAAATATTTAGTCTAACTGTGATTTTTTTCATTAAAACCTTCCAGGTCTCTTAACAATAAACTGTAGCCTAGTAAAAGTGCTTACATTCTGTGCATGAATTCTATAAAATATTTTACTGACTTGTTTTTTCATTTGCGAAATGACGCACTTTCATGTTTATGTTTTGATTAAAACCTGCCTGATGTCGCTTCTGTTCTAAGTGCAACTAATGCGACATTGGGAATGTAGTTTAGCTAATGAGATCTGAAATAAATTGTTGAATATCTGTGTACGTTGCGAGTGGCATATCACTTTTAGTGGATTTTGAACATTTTAGATTTTTTTTTTTCCCTTATAAATGAAAGAGAAATGTAGTTTAGCCAGTGTCGTCTACAATAAATTACAGAAATACTAAATATGATGTGTGTGGCATATTACTTTAGCTGGACTTGTATCCCTCCTATTTAAAAGGCAGCCTACCAAAAGTGCCTAAATCCTGTCTATGCAGGTATTGAAATATTTCTTCCTTTTCCATTTGAAATATATGTAATTAAATGTGGAATTTTGTGGTGAAAAACTGCACGTGGTGCAAAAAAAGAAAAATAAACACTTCATTTTGGTCTTTGTCCTGTATGAGGGAGTTGTTTTATCAAATTGTCTTCACAGAAATGTGACAATCAAGCAGTGTATACCATATTCCTTCCATATTATTTTTAAAAATATACACTTTACTTTTTTTGGACACTGAAGCTGAATGGGAATGTAGTTTAGTAATGATATCTGAAAGAAATTGTAGAATATCTGTATATGCTGTGGGTGGCATATGACTTTTAGTGGAATTTGAACATTTTTGATTTTTTTAAATTTCTTTATAAATGAAAGAGAAATGTGGTTTAGCCCATGTGGTCTACAATAAATTGCAGAAATACTATGTATGGTGTGTGCAGAATCCGGGTGGGGGGGGGTAATTGCCCCCCCCCCTGAGAAATTAGTGATGGGCCGGCAGGTAAACGGGCAGGCCAGTCAGCAGGTGAGTGAGCGGGCGGGTGGGCCAGTCAGCGTGTGAGTGAGCAGGTGGGCCAGTCAGCGGGTGAGTGAGCGGGCGGGTCAGTGAGCGAACGGGCAGGTCAATCAGCGGTTGAGTGAGCAGGTGATGGTCGGCGGGTGAGTGAGTGGGCGGGCCAGTCAGCAGCTGAGCGGACAGGCTGGCCAGTCAGCGAGCCGGTGGGTGGGGGAGCAGAGAGATTACATCATCTCTCTGCAGCCTGTTTTCACTCTGACAAGTTACAATCTGCACCCTAGCAGGCAAATGACAATCAGCAACGTGTGGCAGGTGACATTGCAAGTGACAATCAGCAATGTGTGGTAGGTGACGTGGTAAGTGACATTCAACAACGTGTGGCAAGTGACAATCCACAACGTGTGGCAGGTGATGTGGCAAGTGACAATCAGCAACATGTGGCAGGTGTCGTGGCAAGTGACAATACACAATGTGTGGCAAATGACAATCTGCATCTGGTAGCAGGTGACGTGGCAAGTGACAATCCACAACTTGTGGCAAGTGACAATCCGCAACGTGCGGCGGGTGACATGGCAAGTAACAATCAGCAATGTGTGGCAGGAGACATGGCAAGTGACAATCAGCAACATGTGACAGGTGACGTGGCAAGTGACAATCAGCAACATGTGGCATGTGACAGTCCGCATCTTGTGGCAGGTGATGTGACAAGTGACAATCCGCAACTTGTGGCAGGTGACGTGGCAAGTGACAATCTGCAACTTGTGGCAGGTGACGTGGCAAGTGACAATCCACATCTGAAGGCATGTGATATGGCAAGTGACACACTCGGGGCTCCCACTGATTCTGCATTATGGTGAGTTAAACTATTTAATTTGATATAACAATGTAATAATAGAAATAATGCGCTTCAGTCATCCTGACACCATAACAACCATGGTGCCGTGATGATTGAAGCGCTAACACCAGCCATTGCCCCAATAAATTGCCCACAAAAAAACGTATATTTTGGCAGTGCCCCTCCCGAGATTAGACTCTGGATCCGCCCCTGGATGTGTGTGGCATATTACTTCAGCTGGACTCTAAGAAATATATATTTTATGTTATTTTGGGTCCTTCTAAGGTAAATTTGAATATAGCTTAACCCATGAGGTCTAATATAAATGGCAGCAATATTATTTACAGGTATATTGTGTGCAGCATAATACTTCAATCTGAAATCTTAAAAAAATACAATTTAAATTGATTGTATTCTGCCTCTCTGGGGATGGATTCTCCAGGAATTGTTTCTCTGCCATCTCCAAATCCCTCCTAATCCCTTCCTCCCACTCTCTTGATTTCTTCTTGACACCTGCCACCCCCTGGATCAGTATACCCCTGAGGAATGCCTTCAGGGTATCCCATTGTATACCCCCTGTAGTTAAACCTGCATTAAATCTTACAAATTCTTCTAGCTTTATTATTATCCTCTCTGGTTCTCCCATTAACTCCAACCAATATGGACTCAATTTCCAGGATCCCCGGGACTCCCTACCCCCTATATTCACTAAGACCACCATCAGGGAATGATCCGAGACCGCTCTCGGGAAGTATGCTACGTCTTTTATTAACGGCAGCGCTTCTGTATTCCCGACGGTCAGATCTATCCTGGAAAGGGTGGAGTGGGAGGCCGAGAAGCAGGAATATTGTCTTATTCCAGGATTCCGAAGCCTCCACACATCTATCAATCCTGCCTCTACCAAAAACTGGCCTAAACGGCCCTCTACTAGATTGTGTGTTTGAGCTCTTGGTGGGAATCTATCCAGTGCTATGTTCGTCACCTCGTTAAAGTCACCTACGACTATTACCGGGGTATCCATTTTGTCTACCATAAATTCCATTAGCTTGTACAACACTTCGAGTTTAAAAGGTGGGGGGATATAGATGTTAGCTAAGACATACATTCTATTTTCTATTAAACAATGCAGAAAAATATAGCGGCCCATATCATCTATACTGGTCTGCCGACAGGAAAACACCACACCTCTTTTCACCAATATGCTCACCCCTCTGGAATACGAGGAGTAAGCCGAGTGAAATTGGGCCTGAAACCTCCTATTTTGTAGATATTTTGCCGTGTCCTTTGTTAAGTGGGTTTCCTGCAAGCAGACCAGGTCCACCCCCCTCATTTCCAACAGCGAGAAGATGGCCGATCTCTTATTTGGATTCCCCATCCCCCGTATATTCCAGGAGCCTATCTTAAAAACCTTAGACTGCATCAGAGGGGCGAGGAGCGGGAAACAGTTCTTATAAACCCCGTGGTAGGCATACCAGAAAAACAAAAAAAATGAAAAAAACAAGGAAAAACCCAACTTTAGGCTTAGTACAATATATTGTGCAAAAAACCTCTGCATCCTCTGTGACTCCATACCCTTAAGGCAAATAACAAAGAAGCCCACTACTATTGCCGTGAAGTGCATTATAAAAAAAAAGGAAAAAAAAAAAAAAACTCCATGCTTGCACTCTGTGCTTTAATGCCCGCATGACTTAACCTACTATTCTTACTATTACTATTATTCTAGTGACTATTCCAAGTGTTCCCCCTTATCTTCCATTTTCCTTTTTTATTTACCACACTTGTGTTCAATCCTGGATCCCCTTCCCCTATCCCCTTACATTCCCCCCAACTACTAAATGTGTTCTATTTTCACTCTGTCTTGGTTTTACAAACCCCCATTCACCCCTCCTCCCATCCGTCCCACCCCCCCGCCCCCCCCAAACCACCCACCCCAACAATCTGCCACCCCCACCCTTCCCCCACCTTACCAGGTTCGCCCTAGGGGCTTTAATCGTGACCACCTCATCCGCTCCCAGTGCCATACCCATTCCTACCATATTCCCCCCATCCACTGCTAATAGTGTACTCATGTACCAAATTTTAAGTGTAATACCATCCCCTTCTCTCGTTCCTACTTAACATACAAATTCCTACTACCACCCTTTGCCAAGCCCATAGTTCTTCCCATCGTCCCAAATCTTCATATCAGGTATCTTAGCTCACTTGGCTCCTCTCCTTGAATTTCAGTCTCTGTTTGTTTCCTTCAAACCAGCGTGTTGCTCCTGTCGGGGAATCAAAAAAGAGAACCTCCTCAGCTGCCTCTACCCGTAGCCTAGCTGGGTACAGTAGAGCATATTTTACTTCGAATTTTTGTAAGATGCGTTTGATCTCCACAAACCCCTCCCTGCGTCTCTGCAACTCTGGTGAGAAGTCCGGAAAAAAAGAAATTTTAGCTCCTTTGTAAAAAATAGGCCCCTTTTCTCTGGCTTTACGCAGTAAAATTATTTTATCATAGTGGTTCAGGAGCTTCATTAATAGAGACCTGGGGCGGCCTCCAGGAGGCTGGGCCCTGAAGGGGACCCAGTGAGCCCGTTCAATCGCAAACTGTAGAGAAAATGCTTCTCTTCCGAATATTTCAATGAGCCAACTTCTGGAAGCCCCACTACCCTTACATTGTCCCTTCTTAAATGGTTTTCCATGTCATCCATCCAGTAATTCTGCCCAGTTGATCCTTCATGATTTTAACATCTTGCTGTAGTGGAAATACATCATCTTCCATTTGGCTCACCCTTCCCTCCAAAGCTTTTATCCTCTCCACTGCCTTTTGCAACTCTTGCTTTATTAATAATAGTTCCTCTTTAACCTCTTTAATTTGGCAGCTTAAACCCTCCAATGATGTTTTGCACATATTAACCGCTTGTAGTACTTCCCGAAGGGTGGGTTCTGCGTCTATAGTAGGAGCATTAGTAGGAGCATTAGTTGGTAATGGTATATGAGCATTTTCCCCCATCCCTGTGCTTTTGTTGTTGTTCACATTCTTAGGCCCCACTCCTACTGCGGTTGATGAAGCCTGTCCCTGGCTTTTCCTATCCCCAGATGCTTTAACTTGCATTGCTACCCCAGTTTTTGTGGGGGTCTGCTCAGGGGCATGCGCAAATTTCTCCAGCTTTGCTGCTGCCGCCGCCTGATTTCCTTTTTCCTTTGCGGATCGCAGTGACTGCGTCCCCAGATTCTCCATGTTACCTGGTTCCTCCCCCCTTTTCCTTGACATCGCTGACTTTAAGTGTCTAAATCACACAAAGGAAAATAGAGGGGTGCACAGCAAACAGCAAGACCCAGAGTGGTCACAAATGGCAAATGTCACTAACAGCAGAGGCAATATAAGTGGCAATGTGGCGTTTAAACAGGCACTATTTATGCTGTACACTATTACTTGATCCTGAAACTTTGAAAATTGTACCACAGTTACCCATGCACTCCTCAGTCCCTTTATCTTGTGATGCAGGGTCGCTTGCACACCGACTCTTAGCAACAGCAACAGCGAACAGCAAGCTGTCAGGGCCTGTGCCCTATTTCAAAGTCCTATTACAGCACAGCAAACAGCAGGTCCCAGAATGGTCACCAATGGCAAGTGTCACTAGAAGCAGAAGCACTATAATTGGCAGTGTGGCGTTTAAAACAGGCAATAATTATGCTGTATGCTATTACTTGATCCTGAAACTTTGAAGATTGTACCACAGTTACCCGCACACCGTCTCTTAGCAACAGCAACAGCGAACAGCAAGCTGTCAGGACCTATGCCCTATTTCAAAGTCCTGCTCACCTGCCTTCTCCAGACCTCGGATTTCAGCTGCACATCCGCTGGATTCCACCCAACCTCCGGGGGAGTTCTTTAGGTGCCACCTAGCAGGGACCCCTGCACTGAAGCCGCCAATCTTTCACCCTCCACTGCTTCTGAGTACTTTCGATTCCCGGGACTCCGGTTGCACATGCGCAGTGGCGGCAGCAGCACCAGCGTCACAGCCACAGTGCGTGATGACTTTCAGGCTATGGGCGCCGGTTCCTCCTCCGCCGGACCACTCCTCCACAGTCGCCCTCTACCGCTCAGATCACCGGGGACAGTCTCACAGGGCGCAGAGCAATCTAGTATTGCCGGGTACTTCAGCAGTGGCAATACGCTGAGGGGAAGCTCTCAACACACCGCTCGTTCATGCTCCACACTCAACCAACACCGACATCCGGTCACGCCCCTCAGAAGGCAGAAACTGTGGGAGGATAAACAAGAGTGTTACAGAATAGCAGTATTAAGGAAGGGGGAGAATAAGCAACTTTTTCAGAGACAACGAGTCTTCGTGGAAGGAGAAAGTGTGGGACGCATGTTAGCCTACCTAGTGAAAACCAACTCCTCCTCTTCGACAATTCCTGTAATTAGGACCCTAAATGGTGAGATCTCTTCTCATAGTTCAGAGATCACGGACACATTTGGGAAGTACTACGAAAACCTGTACAGGTCACAAGGGATGGGAGGAGAGGAGGATATGGATAAATTCTTCAGGAATATGCCAATCCCCATTGCCACAGAGGAGGATAAAGAGGGATTGGACGCGCCAATAACTTTAGCTGAACTAGGGCAAGCGGTGAATGGAATGGCAAATCATAAATCTCCGGGGCCAGACGGTCTCCCGGTTGAGATCTATAAGCAATACGGGAAAATCCTGTTACCAGAATTACTTAAAACTTTGAATTGGGCATTAAAGGCGGGGAGGTTGCCCGACTCTATGACCGAAACTACCATTATCCTGCTTCACAAAGAAGGGGGGGACCCGCTAGAGCCGTCGGCATATAGGCCAATATCTTTGTTGTGTACGGACGCCAAGATTTTGGCAAGGGTACTGGCGTCCAGACTTAACAAAATCATTTGTAAACTAATACACCCGGACCAAACGGGATTCATCCCTCATAGGACTACTAGCATGAACATAAGGAGGGTATATATGAATCTCCAGACCCCGACAGAGAATATGGGGTCAAGAGCCGTGGCGTCCCTAGACATAACTAAGGCCTTTGACAGCCTGGAGTGGAGTTATCTCTGGCGGGTTCTGGAAGAATTCGGACTAGGTCCCGTTTTTATAAAATGGGTAAAAATACTGTATAACGGTCCGAGTGCGAAGATTAAGGTCAACAATGAATACTCACAAAAAATCTGTTTAGAAAGAGGGACGAGGCAGGGGTGCCCTCTATCCCCTCTCCTTTTTGCTTTTGCTATGGAGCCACTAGCAATTTACATCAGGTCTTGTCCTAGGGTGAGGGGGTTTATAAGAAGAACAGGAGAGGAGAAGATTGCCCTGTATGCTGACGATGTCCTGCTGTTTCTTGGAGACACTGAGGACTCCCTTAGGCAGGTAATGGATATAATGGAGAGGTTCGGTAACTTGTCAGGATTAGTGGTGAACTGGAAGAAATCGGCACTTCTGCCCATAGATATCCCTAATAATTCTGTGTCATCGGGAATCTCCCAGTTGAAAGTGGTTGCAACAATACGATACTTGGGTATAAACATGACAAAGGATCCCAAGCAGTATATAGAAGATAACCTAGCCCCATTACTGGTTAAATTTAAGCGCAAAATAGATATCTGGAACCGGCTGCCCCTAACAGTGGCAGGGAGAGGTAACTTAATTAAGATGGTCTGGCTGCCCCAGTTACTGTATCTGTTACATAACACACCGGTGTGGGTGAATAAAAAATGGTTTAAGAAAATTGACACTCTATTTAGGGAGTTGGTGTGGAAGAGGGGTAAGGCTAGGATCAGCCTCCAGAGTTTACAGCTGCCAATCAAGGAAGGGGGAATGGCACTCCCGCATCCAAGATGTTACTTTCTCGCGGCACAGCTGCAGCATATAAGCGGCGGAAGCGCAGACAGAGGGTTGTTGACCCTGGAGGCGCCACACATGACAGTGGTGGAGGCATTGGAGGCTGACTCTTTTCCTGAGAGCGGCCCCACAATTAGGATGTTAACAAAGGTCTGGAAGGCAGTAAAGAACTTAATGGGCTATGTTGGGTTTACAGAATATGCCCCCCTGTGGCATAATAGGAATTTACAGGAGGTGGTGGCCATGGGGGAGTTTAAAGAGTGGGAGAGATGGGGCATAAACAAACTATCCCAGCTATATAAAGGGAACGTATTAAAATCTTTTGGGGAACTTCAAACTGAAAACGGAATCCCGAGGCAAACCTTCTTTAGATACTTGCAAATGAGATCTGCTTTGACTGCCCAGTTTAGGATACATCCTTTAGTGTGGAGCGAGGCTGCATTGCTTCAGAAAGTGGTTAAACCTGGGAAAATAAAGGGATTTATCTCAGAAATATATGCACAGCTGTGCGGTAAAAGTATTGTAAGGCCAGAACACCTTGGTTGTAGGGAGGGATGGGAGGTGGATGTTGGGAAATTATCAGATGGACAATGGAGGAAAATATTGGAGACCGGGCAGCTGGTCTCAGTATCCCCTGCGCAGAGAGTTTCTCACTTAATGCTGGTACATAGGGCATATTACACACCAAAAAAACTATTTAGATTCGGACTAAGATTAGACGCTAAATGCCCTAGATGTGGTGGGGAGGGAGACCTGATACATATGGTCTGGAGATGTCCCAAGTTAGCTCGGTACTGGACAGGGGTAGTAGAAGCCATTAGCAGCAGGTGGGGGATATCCTTGGAAACAGAGGCCAGACTATGCATTCTTGGAGATAGAATATGGGGACAGGAGGAGATAACACTAAAAACAGCAGTTTTGAGGTGCCTGTATCAAGCCCGGAAGTTGATTATGCAAAGATGGCAAACTGTAACCCCCCCGACGGTGGAGGAATGGGTAAAAACAGTAAATGAGATCATTTGGAAGGAGAGAGCCCTATACATTAGAAGAGGAAATATAAAGAAATATGAAAAGATGTGGAACCCCTGGTTGATAAGCATTGGTTGTAAGGAATAAATGAAAGAATGTGGGACCCTGGATGGGATGGGAGGAGGTGGGAGGGGGGGAGGGGTTAGGCAGAAGGGGTAGGTAAAATGGACATTGATTGATTAAATGAACTTTGTCTATATGAATTGGAGGTTGTCACCACATGCCTGTTGGAAGATATGTAAATTTTATGAAATGTAAATTATAAGAAATGTTAATAAAGAATATTTAAGAAAAAAAAAAAATTGATTGTATTACTAAAACACTAAATGGGGTTGTAGCGTTGACAAAAAGGTCCATCAGAAATTGTAGAAATAATACCTCTGCAGCGTGCACAATATCCCTTCCTTTTAATAGTGTTAAAATGGCCCTTTATATTTTTTCTGAACAGCTGCATGCCTTATATGAAGTTTAAAGCTTAAGTATACTTTAAAAAATAAAGGATAAGCACAAGGGACATTACTTACCTTCAGTGAGATGTTTCCCCTGTGTTGCTGTATTCTCCTTTAGTAGAAATCTTCTTCCTCAAATGCATCCCCCCACCCCTGCTATAATCTTCCGGTGCTGTGGGTGTTACTAGAACTAAGGTAGCTGTCACAGGTGCTCATTAAGAGTGCCTGACTATTCCTGCCCTTTCCCGCAGCTCCTCCATTCATAGAAGCTGCCCTACAGTTTCTATGAAAGAAACATGATCTATGAATAGAGGGGGCAGACTTTTCAACTATCTGCCGGTCCTCCATTTATAGATCACGCTTCATTCATAGAAGCTGTTGTTGTAGACAGAAAGGGTTGGCATAATCAGGCAATCTCAATGAGTGCCTGTGACAGCTCCCTTAGTTGTATTAAACCCTGCTGCACCAGAAGATTACAGCGGCGGGGGGAGGGAGGACGCTTCTGCTATTTTCTTGCTCTAGTTTATGACATACTACATTCTAATTTTTATTTCACACTAAAACCTGCCTTGTCTCTGCCTTTTCAAATATGGTCTAATAAAACTATTTACATGATTTCTATATTTGCTATATTTCTGGCTCTTGTTGCTTACATAACACACTGTAATTTTTACTTCACAAGTTTTACTTCACAATAAAACCTGCCTTGTTTCTCCATCTTACATAGTGGCCTAGTATAAAAGCTTACTTGATGTGCAGAGTGTTTGTGCCATGTGCTGGTTATTGTCTCTGACATAACAGACTATAATATGTAATTCTTTATTAAACTGCCTTGTCTTTTTAATTGTGGCCTAGTAAAACAGCTTACATGTTGTCCAGCCATGCCTATGCTATATTTTGGCTGTTGTTTCAAATTCTAACATAATTCACCATAATTTCTATTTCTTGATAAAAAGTGCCTTCATTTTATTTCACAATGAAGCCTGCTTTATCTGGCCCTCTTACATTGCTGCCCAACCAAGCTGCGTACATACTCTCCAGCCATTATGCAATTTACCTGGCTATTGTCTCTGAAATATGGCTCTGTAATTTTATTTTATAACAACTATCTCATCTCTGGAATGTTGGGTTGTGGTTTTTACATTTCTCTGTGCAATCTGTATTGACATTTAGTTAAATTATATACTATGTATATAAATATTGTAGACAATACAGTGTGGTAGGGCACTAAAAAAAGATCACAAGCTCAGCTATGGAACGTGTTTTGTACAGCATTATTTTTTTTTAAGTGTAAACCTTGTAATACATTTTAGACCTGCTCTGTTTACTACGGCTCAATCCTGGCCTATTTCAGCTAAATTTAAATTCATGTATCACAACTAAAATTACCTAAGAAAACCTTTGTAACTTGAAGAATAGGTGTTTTTCCCATATCCCCCTCGAAGTTGCATTAAATGAATGGCCCCTTTCCTACGGAACAGTATATCTTGATTTGTTTTTTTCTGCTTTGGTACTGTGGGTGTTACTAGAACTAAGGGAGCTGTCACAGGTGCTCATTAAGAGTGCCTGACTATTCCTGCCCTTTCCCCGCAGCTCCTCCATTCATAGAAGCTGCCCTACAGTTTCTATGAAAGAAACATGATCTATGAATAGAGGGGGGCAGACATGTCACCCTGCCAGTGCTGAACTCTCTGTGCCCTATGTTTGACAATCCCTTGCCTATTGGCCTTCAATGGGATTCGAATTAATGTTTGCAATTTGTGGATTTTATGATGAATTTGAAGAAATGAACCCAAACACATTCCCTCATCACTACTCCTTTGTTTCAGGTTATTGAGAGCATGCTACCAGGAGTCAACCCTCGTTTCAAAGGTGCAGCTACAAATCAGAAGCCAAACATTACAAAAGACCCCCAGTGTGTTTCTGCACCAAATTCATCAAAGAAGCAATGGCAACAGGAAAAGGTGCACAGGGGAGGCCCAATATACAGAGCAATAAAAAAAATGTCCCCAACATGCTTTTCAGCTAGTCAGTACAAAATATCTCACTAAATATTTTCTCTTCAACAATAGCACAGAGAGGAATACATACCAAAAAGATCCTTAAACACGTAACCACTCTGTCCCTAAAGTATTGTACCAAAGACAAACTCTGTCCTTTGTATTGCACAATTATTTTCCTTATAAACGTACATGTTCTAGAGCTGATTAGAAACATTTGGCAGTTTGTCGTTTCTTCCTCCCTTTAATTTCAGGTGATTTTCAAGCCTAGTTTAACCTTCATTTTAAATCAGCTAAATGCTTTCCAAATTCAATATCTTACAGTTAATATTCTTTCTAAGGTAGCCACAGACTGAGTGGAAAAGTCCCTTTCAGCAGCTGCAGAGTGGGGTGCTTGCACCCTGTGGGGAAGTAGTGGTCTCACTGCAAAGGTCCAACAAGCCTTTTACTGAGTGAGAGCTCTTTGGCCAGCAAAGTTCATGCTCCCTCTCTTAACGGGGACCTCTGGCTCTGATTTCACAGTTATGCCCTATACACATGGTTGGATTTTCCAACGGAAAATGTGCGATCAGAGCTTGTTGTCAGAAATTCCGACCGTGTGTGGGCTCCATCGGACTTTTTCCATCGGATTTTCCGACACACAAAGTTTGAGAGCAGGCTATAAAATTTTCAGACAACAAAATCCGATTGCGTCAATTCCGACCGTTTGTGGCCAATTCTGACGCACAAAGTGCCACGCATGCTTAGAATAAATTCCGAGACGGAACTGCTCAGTCTGGTAAAGTTAGCGTTCGCAATGGATATAGCACTTTCGTCAGGCTGCAATGTTTTAAATTGTTTAATGCAGCACACTCTGTTCTTCTTTATAATGCTAGAAGAATGAAGTAGTTTTGCTGCTCATATTCACACAGAGTTCTCACAAACTTATTTCTTTATTATTTATCATGATTTCATCAATATATTTTGATTTGTCACATCTGACTACAAAATTTTCATTTTTTGATTTTTTTTTGTTTGTATTTTTTTCAAGCCTGATCTCTCTTCTTTTTTTTTTAACTACAGAATAGTTTTGGGTGTGTTTTGTGTGTCAAGTTACCACAACACCATTATTATCTTGTATTATTTAATCTCAAGGAGGTTGCTTGGTGTTGGTGTCTCTTGTTAATTTCACATTGTAGTTTGGAAATGTGCCTGCCTCCTCATAAACAAACTGTCCCTTTTGAAGGAAAACACATATAGACGAGTATAATTGAAACAAAAATTCCTTTATTAAGGGCTCATAACCAAACAGAGAGGGAGGCAATGCTGGAGAAACAGCAGAAATTGGCGAAGCCTTTGGCCCCCAGGGCAGACATCAATTATTTTACTGCAAAATAGGTGGCCTGAGGAGTCCATATATAAGGGAGTACAGTCTGGTCCAGAAGTCCAAGAGATCATGAACAGCAGCAGATGACATTTATGTTCCCAGGCTGTGGTCATACAAGAGCCTGCATCTTTTGCCAGACCAGACTGAACCCAGGCCATCACTCTCTGGTCTTCCTTACACGCTTCCTTCCTGTCTGTGGCTCTGGTGTTGGAGGTGTGGCAGTAGGAGGAATAGGACCTGAAGGAGGAGGAGGAGGAGGACCTGGAGGAGGAGGAGGAGGACCATGGGTGAACTCACAAATGTGGCTTTCGCATGTGAGATGGCCCCTCAACCCCTTATGTAGAGCTTCTAAAATGACAAACTCACATAAGAGGCGTTGGCCCTCCTCCATTTGCAGCATTTTGCAGGCTGTTAGGTCTGCAAAGTCCTCTTCCACACTGTGGGGTGTTCTGAGGGCCTCAGTAGCCTTCCAAAATAGGCCAATTGCAGCCTCCTCCAGGTTACTCCTCTTCCTGCCACTTTTTCTTTGAAGGCGGAGGGGAGGGACCTGGGTATCGGGCAGCCTGCTTGGCCCAGCCACCTTCTGGCTGAGACTTCCCTGTGTATGAAAAAGGGACATCGTTTTAGTTTTTGGTTCATCAATCACAATCATAAATTAGTACTCCAAACTAACATCTATTTAACATCATTAATTGGACAACCAGAAATATTTTGAAGAATGCTATACCTGGCTCAAGCTGGGCTCCTCCACATGTTGCTGCCTGAAGGGCCCAGGTTGGGCGTCTGAAGCCTCAGCTGGGGGGGGGGGAGAAGCGTGGAAGTAAGAGTGGAGAGTGCTGGCCTGGGTTCAGTCTGACCTGCCAGAAAATGCAGCCTGTCATAGTACCACAGCCTGGGGACATAAATGTCATCTCTGCTCCTGATCTCTGGGAATCCTGGACCTTCTTGCGCTCCCTTAGATAAGTGCTGCTCATGCCACCAATTAGGGCCTTCAAATAGGGGATGTCTGCCGTAGGGATCGCCGGTTTCACAAATTGCAGCAAATTATCCAGCGCTGCCTTCCTCTTTGTTTGGTTCTTATAATCAGGGTGGTTTACCTGCCACAGACAGGGCAGCTCCCTGAACATATCTATGAATATGCTGATGAACTCCTGATCCTTCAAGATATCCATTTTCTCTGCAAGACACAACACAAGACAAATCCTAATATCAGGCTAAAGTCTCCTAATCTTGTCACAATACAGGCCTCAATCTAGAAGCAGTATAGGCCCAATTTTAAATATTACCTTCGTTATCACGATCTGCGTCTCCGATACTCCTTCCTACGCTCACCGATCATACGTACTACGCACGCATGTTGCGCTTTATATACACTGCGCATGCGTGAAACTCCGCCCGCCCCTGACGTTCTTTCTAGTCTATTCCCCACCCCTTCTCGTTTGGCGCAGTGGGGAAGAGCACATGGCGGAGACACAACAGGTGCGTGCTAATTACAGCAACGAGGAGGAAGAGGAGGAGGAAAGCCCGGAGCCAGAAACGTCCCGATGCCGGAGGAGAAGATTTAAGGCCTCAAATATGTCCTTTGGGGAGATGTTGGAGATGGTTGACATCCTGAAAAGGGCCGACTATGACGGGAAGTATGGGCCTTACCCAAACCCCAATGTCAGAAAGGCCAAGATCATGGCGAAAGTTGTCAAGAGTCTGCAGAAGAATTTTGGGGTATGGCGATCCAAGGATCAACTCAGGAAACGGTAGTCGGACCTCAAATTAAGAGAGCACGATCAGTATAGAAGGATCAGGAGAGTGCTGCAAAAAAGTAAGTAGTTGTCCTGTGTTCCTATTCTTTATATTTCTAACGTTCGTGCTGCTCCATGTGCTTTTGTGTTGTTTATGTTGTACAGTTTAAAATGTCGACTTTCATGTTCATGGGCATATTATTCGTTCGTATGAAACATTGTTCATTTGGCATAGAAAACACCATGTTTTTGCCATATGCATTTCAATACATTTTTGCTAGCCTACTTCTCTTAAAATAATTTTGGTGTCTAGATGGGTTGGTAACTAGAATGAAATGCAAACTAGATTCTCTGTAAGGAGAGGACACTCAGCAGCTGTTTACACATCTGGACGCAGGAGCACTAGTGTGGGACAAAAGAACACCCTTTTTATTAGGGGGTCCCACACAGGTGCTCCAGTGTATACTATAGGGGTGTCTCCATCTGTGAAGCTTGTCCAAAACAGGCAAGTATTCAAGCTTGACAAAGGAAAAAAATATTTCTTCATCTTGCAACTTTGCCAAAACAGACAATTGTACCCCAATTCCAAGCAATGTTTCATATTCCTATTTCTGCCATCAAATATCTGTGTGCTAAGTATACCTATTTTTGTTCACATAGGGGAGAAAAGACTCGGAGGACACCACTCATCCGAGGAGAACACAGACCCACCACCTCAGGAAGAAGTGGAAATCCCCCAAAGCTAAGCAGAGCAGGAGGAGGAAGGACACGTGGTGGAAATTGTCACCCCAATAGGTGAGTGTCTGCGACCACAGGCTCAGGTAAGAGATGGATGCCGGCAGATTTATAATACATGGTGTGTTTTTTTAAATATATTTTTAGGTGATCGTGATGTTGTGGATGAAGGTCATTTCACCAGTGAAAGTGCCCAGATCCTGATCGGGGAGATCATGGGGTGTAATAGGGACTTGGAAAACATAAAGCAAAACATCAATGATGTTCAAAACAAAATGAAGAACATCACTGATGTTTTAGGGAGAGTTTAAAACCCCTCGAAATCCCTAATGTAGTTGGCGTTTTTTCCCCAAAAATTTGTTGCACCTTCTTTTACATATTGTCGAAAAGCCAAATTTTGAAGATGCACACAGTGTGTCAACATGTGCTATCTGCCATCACGGGAGATCAATGTAGGCATTTTGGGGTTGCAACCACTTCCTCAATAATAAAGTAGCTGAGAGGAAGGGGTTGCACCCCCAAAACACGTCCCTTGATCCCCCATGATGGCAGCTAGCACATGTTGACATTCAGCAATTTGTGTGCATCTTCAAAATTTGGCTTTTCCTGGGGTGACATCACCCCATCTGCTGAACACAATATCAAACACAGTTTGAAAATACTCATGTCTGATATTGCCTTCAATTTCTTCCAAAGTTGAACTTTGTAAGTTCCAGATTTGTGTATTTATTGATGGTTTGAAACATGCCTGTTTTACCTTAAAAGGACATTTCTACTTTTATTAATGTCACCTATAAATATTGTATACAACAAACATGTTGTTTGGTTTTAAAAAGTTTTTATAAATGCACATGTGATTGTGCTTGGATTAAAAATAATGAGAATCAACAATGTGTGGCTTTTTCTTTCAAAGCTTGGAAACTTTTTTGGTGTGAAAATTGTTTTTTTCTGTGACAATGGGGGTTATTTCCTAAGGGCAAATCCACTTTGCACTACAAGTACAGTTTCAGTGCAGTCTCAAGTGCACTTGTAGTGCAAAGTGTCTTTGCCTTTAGTAAATAACACCCAACAGTGCTTTATAATTTTACAGAATCACGCCATTTTCAGGGCTGCCCAAATTTATGTCATGGTCATCTAAAAAAAAAACAAGCAGTAAATGTAAGCAAATATTTTGTAAGTTAACATTTTTTTTTTATTTTCAAAAAGGCTCAGACATTGTCTGGCATATTGATGGCCCCCCTACCTGCAAAGTATTCCATGTATCTTAGATGGACCTCGCGGGCACTCAGAGGGGGCAAGCCAGGACGGCCAGCTTCAAGCGCCCTCAGGGTTGGTTCATTTACATTAATTCCGGATTCAGGCCCAACTAAGCCAGCATAGTTCACAAAATTTCTCCTTAAAAAGTTGTGGAGAAGACAGCAAGCCAGGATGATATGATTGAGTTTATACTCCGCCATGTGTATGGGTGTAAGAAATAGGCGGAACTGGCTGGCCAGGATTCCAAACGTGTTCTCCACCACTCTTCTGGCTCTGGCCAGATGGTAATTAAAAACCCTCTGGTCTCGGGTGAGGGTCCTCATAGGGAATGGCCGCAAAAGATGGTTCCCCAGCGCAAACGCTTCATCTGCAACGAAGACGAATGGGAGTCCTTCCGCATTGTCTTCTGGAGGTGGCAAGTCCAAGCTGCCATTCTGGAGACGCCTGTACAAAGAGAAAAATACACACTGTACACATTTTAGCACATTTTTACATTCTGATATTACCTATCAAGATAATAATAGGATACAAAAACTTTAAACAGTACCATTTGAAAGTATTCAGGCAGGCCCTTGCACTACATGCTTTGGGGAATTCATCCATAAATATGACCACAAAAGAGGTGGGTATAGTGTGTATGTGTTTGGCAAAGTCAGCAGATAGAGGATTGGTATCAGCTGAGTTAGCAGTTGGGGGGAGGGAGGGTTCCAAATGATTTTGTGACCCCCAAAAAAAAGCCTCTGGCACTCTGCCAGAATTTCAAGCACAAATCACAATTTTCAACATTTTAGGGGGTATTTAGGTTAAAGCACTACTATGGAGCTGACAAAATACATTGTTAAGTGACTACACGAGGTGAATATAGGGCCAGGAGAGCATGCTGGGGAGGTAAGTGAAGGCAAATATGTATGAAGGACCAAAAAAAATTACATAAAAATCCAGCATGCATGCGGGCAAAGGAGACATTCACAGCATATTACAATCATGGTAATTAGGGAATGAGGAAAGAAATACAATATATTATCAAACATTCTATACAATAAAATGTGATATTAAAGTATAAAATCTTACTGTTCTTGGCGATCGGAAATTCCGACAACTTTGTGTGACCATGTGTAGACAAAATAAGTTTGAGCCAACATCCGTCGGAAAAAATCCATGGATTTTGTTGTCGGAATGTCCGATCAATGTCCGATCGTGTGTACGGGGCATTAGTGTGTTGAACCTACTCATCCTTTCTCTCCCCACAGAGAGAAATGGTCCCACCCTGCAGCATGCTGGTAAGGGATGGGCTTTTCTACTCAAGTTGTAGCTAATTGTTAAAGAAAACAAATATTAATACTTTGCACACCTTTTATAATGATTCCCTGGAATTCACACTTTATTGAAGTCAATGGGAGCAGAATGTTAAAAACCAGTAATAGCCATTTTCTAGGCTAATAGGCAAGATATTATTAAATACATGTTTTAAAAATAGAGTTGAACTCTAAAATCTAAAATTAGGAAATAAATTCCCTAATAGCACATAAAACCCATCTTGAATACGGCAAATATAACATAATAACTTATAATATGATATCATTGCATACTTTTAGATAACCAAAATTCTTGATGGATAACAGATGACAGTGTATCCACCATGAAAAAATAGAGAGAAAAATATTCAATGAAGAAAATTATGAATATACAAATCCTCCTTGTGACGTATCAATCACACTGGCACACTAAGTGAGTATCCACCACCACATAGATCATCACAGCTCATCACCTGCCCAGTACCACCCCATGAAGCATGGTAGTGGCAACATCATGCTGTGGAGGTGTTTTTCAGCAGCAGGGACTGGGACACTGGTCGTGGTTGAGGGAAAGCTGAATGAAGCAAAGTACAAAGATATCCACAGCACTCAGGACCTCATATTGAGCGGAAGGTTCACCTTCCAATATGACAATGATCCTAAGCACACAGCCAAGGCAACACAGGAGTGGCTTAGGGACAACTCTGTGAATGTCCTAGAATGGCCCAGCCAGAGCCCTTACTTGAACCCTATCGAACATCTCTGGAGAGACCTGAAAATGCCCATCTAACCTGACCTTTGAGTTTGAGAGGATTTGCAAAGAAAAATGGAAGAAAATTCCCCAATCCAAGTGTACAAAGCTTGTTGCCTGATACCCAAAATGACTTAAGGCTGTAATTGCTGTCAAAGTACTGAATAAAGGGTCTGAATACCTAAAGGACTTGTAAAGGCAGAAGGTTTTTTTTTTATCTTAATGCATTTTATGCATTAAAATAAAAAGCCCTCTGTGTGTGTAGCAGCCCCCCCAGCATCCCCTAATACTTACCTGAGACCCATCTCTGTCCAGCGATGTCCACGAGTCCCTCGGCTGTCCAGGACATTCCCCCCTGATTGGCTAAGACACCGCAGCGGCACCATTGGCTCCTGCGGCTGTTAATCAAAGTCAGTGAGCCAATCAGGGGAGAAAGGGGCGGGGCCTTACGGCAGCTCTGTGTCTGAATGGACACAGGAAGCTGCAGCTCGGCTCTGGTGCACCCATAGCAAGCTGCTTGAGGTGGGGGCACTCGGCAGGAGAGAGGGGCCAGGAGCAGCGAAGCAGGACCCGAGAAGAGGAGGATCCAGGCTGCCCTGTGCAAATCCACTGCAATAGGGAGGTAAGCATAACATATTTTTTATTAAAAAAAAAAAATTATTTATTTTTAGAAAAACAAGCCTTTGCAATCACTTTAAGTACAGGTGATATTTCTTTTTTTTTTAATTTTTCAATAAAAAAACAGACATTTTTTAAGTTCTTTCACTTTGTCATTATGGGTTGTAGACTAATGAGAATTGAAAATGAATTTAAACAACTGTACTATCAGGCTGCAACATAACAAAATGTAAAAAATAAAGGGGGTTTGAATTGAACTGTTGCTTTCATTTTTTTTTTGATCACTGTTATTGCTGTCACAAGTAATGTAAACATGAAAGTAAACATTCTTGTGACAGCAATGGGCCGGTGACAGGTACTCTTTTTGGAGGTTTCTGGGGTCTAAAAGAGCCCAAATCCCTCCTTTACACTTGAAAGCATTCAAAAATGGCAAGATCTGCATTTTTGAATATTTTTGATTTGCAAAAAATGGCGCAGTTAAGATGCCGGTAAACCAGAAGTGATGTCATGTCACCACTTCAGGATTACCATAGCGGAGACCTTATCAAAGTCGATCCCAGATTTCTTCAGGTCTCCCACTATCTGGCAGGCGTGCTGGCTAGTAACGTGGGTCCCAGCGACCCGTGGTAGGTGGCAGGTGGGGGGGACATACATCCCCTCTCACTGCTTGTAATAACAACCGAGTGACTGGTTAGCCGCTCCAGTTGTTGTTACGAGAGAGCCGACCACCGGTTTTAAAAAACAGTACCAGGTTGACACACCGGTACAAACACTTGAAGTCAAATGACGTACCAGTTACGTCATTTGGCGGCAAGTGGTTACCCCTTAACCTATCACCTGTACATTTATTGTATCTAGTGCACCTTTACCAAGCTCCATGTAAACCCTCTGAATACCAGCATTTTTCCTAATTTCCCAAAAATTGTAAAAACAAAATTCACCTTGGGGTGTCTACTTTCCAACAAGGGGTCATTTTGGGGGGTTTTGTATCATCCAGGCATTTTTATTTGCTATCCTTTATAACAAAAAACAAAACAAAAACACAAACAAAAATAAAAAAAATAAAACCTAGCTGTTACCAATAAAAGAAAGCTTTACTTGTTTTAAAAAAGATCAAAAAATTCATTTTGGTACAATATTGCATTACAAAGTAATTTCAGTCAAACTATCACAGCATAAAAAAACAAAACAAAAATAGCCTGGTAATGAAGTGAAGTGGTTAAGGGTTGGCTAGTCTTCATATTTAAGGCAATATTCTTTTATTTGGGGTATGATACATTTTTAAATTGGCCAAAGAAATACACTTTATAGAGAAAGGGCAACATTTGGCCTATACTTTGAAAGTTTTTTTTATAGAAAGAGCAATATTCTTAAGGGGATGAATCAATGGAATCAGAACAAATGGAGAAAAAATTAAATGCACACTCTTCTTTCTGTATGAGGTTTAAGTGCATGCTTCAAAACACACTTTGTGAATGCTACTTGCTTTTCACCATTTATTATATTTTTAACATTTGATTGGACCTTTGGCAAGGTATCAACAATGAGGCTTTTCACTGAACAAATGAATGTCAAGGTTGCCAGTCCACGCTTTAGAGGTGATGAAAGGTATCCTGGATGTGTCTTTTCACTGAAACAATTATTGCCGAAGATGAAGCCAAGGAGAGAACATATGATCAGCCAGAGATAACACTGTCGGGCATGAAATTGTATTCAAAGACTTTGCATTATTATGAAAATGTAACCCACATAGGAGTTAAGGTGCATTGTTCTTCCAAAATTTGACTTTGAGCTAGGAATGAAGAAAGAACAACTAGCAATTGATAAAGTGGCTAAGCAGTTAAGTCAATGAACTACTAATCTAATGCAATATGAATTCTTGTGTTTTATGAATCTGACTGCTTTTTTGTCTACTTCTACAAAAGGTTGACCAATCCTCTGCTAAAAAGGAATAAAAATCCAGAAAATAGAGATGCCAACAGTAACAAATAAAAGCACAGCAAAATCTTGCCTTTCCATTAATGGTTTCATCAAACAAACAGAACATAGCCACCATCTGGCAAAAAAGCAGACAACTGAGTGTTTTTTTAAACATTCTTCCCTAAAAAAGAACTGCTAAATGTCAAATTCAAACAGATTGCAATCGATAACCTTGCAAATGTGAGCAAGAATAAAGGGTAGTGGCCATGCAGATGAGAGTTGGCCCGTCAACCTGACCACAGTCTGAGTGGGATCTGCAGTGCATGACAACTAATCCCAATAGCTAAAGGTGCATAAATATATGAGAAAATATATAATAACATAAATGTGAAAAAAATATTAATATAAGTCCTTGCTCCACATAGAATGTGTTACACACAATAATTTAAAAAGGAAGTCCAGTGACCAGTTATTTCATTCAAGCAGAGTAGTTACCAAACAAACACTCTACCGGATGCCCCCCGCAAGGCAGTCACAAAAAAATAAATTTAAACATGACCCTTTAAAAAAAGAAAGAAAAAAAAAGTCCTTAAGTGCACTGTGTTCAGGCGCCGGACACAGTGCACTATAGGAAGTGCCACTTCAATACAATCACGAGATTGCAGATGCTGCGCTTCATTGGCGGGGTTTGGAGCTGCTTTGCAGCGCAATCCATCGCGCTGAGCAGCATCCACCCGGTGCCCGACCGGGTGCTTTGTTCTCAGTGTGAGAACAAAGTCACTTCCGGCGGGCTACAAAAAGATGGCCGCCATGAGGACTAATCCCCTTGTGTTCAGTGAAGAGGGGAGGCCCCTCCCCTCTCCACTGAACACATGGAGAAAGCCAGGAACTAGTTGGGGAGAGTCACAGACGCGGTTTGAAGGAGGGCAGCCTGTGCTGCCGGGGACACAAATGTGAGGAGGACCCTGCTGCTCCGCTGGGGACACAGATGTAAGGAGGGGCTCTGCTGGGGACACAGATGTATGGAGGGGCTCTGCTGGGTATGCCTGATGTATGGAGGGGCTTCGCTGGGGACATAGATGTAAGGAGGGGCTCTACTGGGGACACAGATGTATGGAGGGGCTCTTTTGGGGACACAGATGTAAGGAGGGGCTCCACTGGGGACACAGATGTAAGGAGAGGCTCCTCTGGGGACCCAGATGTATGGAGGGGCTCCGCTGGGGACACAGATGTAAGGAGGGGCTCTGCTGGGGACACAGATGTATGGAGGGGCTCTGCTGGGTATGCCTGATGTATGGAAGGGCTTCGTTGGGGACACAGATGTAAGGAGGGGCTCCACTGGGGACACGGATGTATGGAGGGGCTCTGCTGGGGACACAGATGTAAGGAGGGACTCCGCTGGGGACACAGATGTAAGAAGGGGGCTCCGCTGGGGACACAGATGTAAGGAGAGGCTCCTCTGGGGACCCAGATGTATGGAGGGGCTCCGCTGGGGACACAGATGTAAGGAGGGGCTCTGCTGGGGACACAGATGTAAGGAGGGGCTCCGCTGGGGACACAGATGTAAGAAGGGGGCTCCGCTGGGGACACAGATGTAAGGAGAGGCTCCTCTGGGGACCCAGATGTATGGAGGGGCTCCGCTGGGGACACAGATGTAAGGAGGGGCTCTGCTGGGGACACAGATGTATGGAGGGGCTCCACTGGGGACACAGATGTAAGGAGGGGCTCCGCTGGGGACACAGATGTAAGGAGGGACTCCGTTGGGGACACAGATGTATGGAGGGGCTCCGCTGGGGACACAGATGTATGGAGGGGCTCTGCTGGGGACACAGATGTATGTAGGGCTTCACTGGGGACACAGATGTATGGAGGGGCTCCGCTGGGCATGCCTGATGTATGGAGGGGCTTCGCTGGGGACACAGATGTAAGGAGGGGCTCCACTGGGGACACAGATGTATGGAGGGGCTCTGCTGGGGACACAGATGTAAGGATTGGCTCCGCTGGGGACACAGATGTAAGGAGGGGGCTCAGCTGGGGACACAGATGTAAGGAGAGGCTCCTCTGGGGACCCAGATGTATGGAGGGGCTCCGCTGGGGACACAGATGTATGGAGGGGCTCCACTGGGGACACAGATGTAAGGAGGGGCTCTGCTGGGGACACAGATGTAAGGAGGGACTCCGTTGGGGACACAGATGTATGGAGGGGCTCCGCTGGGGACACAGATGTATGGAGGGGCTCTGCTGGGGACACAGATGTATGTAGGGCTTCGCTGGGGACACAGATGTATGGAAGGGCTCCACTGGGGACACAGATGTAAGGAGGGGCTCCACGGGGACAATGATGTAAGGAGGGGCTCGCTTTTGGCACTCCGTCGCTTTAGCTGACAATTGCGCGGTCGTGCGACGCTGTACCCAAACAAAATTTAATTCCTTTGTTCCCACAAATAGAGCTTTCTTTTGGTGGTATTTGATCACCTTTGGGGTTTTTATTTTTTGCGCTTTCACGCCCTCTTTTCTTCTTCTCACCCTGCCATGCTGCCCCCCACGCCTGGCCTCGGTCCTCTGGTTGGTTCCTCGACCCCTTCAGCTCCCGGGGGAGATGCTCTCCGCCGACCTGTACTTGGGTTATGTGTTTGTAGCCTTGGTTTTACAAGTAAGTATGGGATGACCGGTTCTGGCTTCTTGCTGTATCCCTTCATAACCGATACTCTAATTACTTTATCTGTATTTACAGACAGCAGCTATGCACATCAGCCCCTGATGAAGCGAGGAAAGCTCGCGAAACGCGTCGGGTTAGAGATGTACTATGCATACCTGTATTATATGTATTACTATTTTATTATGGCTATGTTTTAGGATTACTATGCAATGTTGCTGTTTTATGAACCTTTTCACCCATGCTTATGTCCTATTATGGATTATGCTGTTGTATTCAATAAATACTTGTACCTTTATATTTGTCTACCCTTTGATCACCATTTACACCTCATTTAAAGTCCCGTGGGCGACTTTCATTTGCTTTTTTCTGATATTAGGGATGGAGGTGTTTTATGTTAGGGGTCAGTTCTCAGACTTTCCTTATAAATAAACAAAAAAAAGAGCGTCAATTTTGAAAAAAAAGTTATATTTTTTACTTTTTGCTTTAATAAATATCCCTCAAAAATATATAAAAAAAACAAATTTTTTTCTCAGTTTAGGCCTATATGTATTCTTCTACTTATTTTTGGTAAAAAAAAATCGCAATAAGCTTATATTGATTGGTTTGCGCAAAAGTTATAGTGTCTACAAAATAGGGGATCGTTTTATGGCATTTTTATTATTTTTTTTTTTATTAGTAATGGCGGTGATCTGCGATTTTTATCATGACTGCGACATTATGGTGGACACATCTGACACTTTTGACACTATTTCGGGACCATTGTCATTTATACAGCGATCAGTGCTATAAAAATGCAGTGATTACTGTGTAAATGACACTGGCAGGCAAGAGGTTAAACACTAGGGGCGATGAAGGGGTTAAGTGTGTCCTAGGGAGTGATTCTAAGTGTGGGGGGGGTGGACTTAAACTCACATGACAGCAATCACTGCTCTCGATGACAGGAAGTAGTAATCTCTGTCATGTCACAAAGCAGAAAGGGGAAATGCCTTGTTTACATAAGTATCTCCCTGTTCTACCTCTCCACACCGCAATCGTGGGCCGCCAGTGAACATCGAGTTCATAGGACCCGCAGGCACGCACCCAACAGGCAGAAAATTTAAAGGGACGTGCAGGTACGCCCATTTGCCTGCCTGTGCCATTCTGCCAACGTACATCTGTGTGCATCAGTTGGCAAGCGGTTAAACAACATATGGTTTTACATTAGCATAAACGAGAACTAAATATATACATACTAGGTGGGTTAGGCCCTTGATATAAATAAGAATAAATATTTTTAGGCAAACTAGGGGAACCCCCTCACCTTATTCTTGTCACAGGCAATGCCTGCTACAAATCCAGCATCAATATAGCAAAAGGATATCAGTGACCAGAGAGAGGAATACAAAGACCCAAGACCACAAATCTGCCTTTTAGAGGAGACACATTATAATTGACTATTCAGCCCAGTCTAATAGATATATCCACATAGAGCCTAAAAAGGGGGAAAGGCCATACCTATAGCTGACACAAGTCAGAATACAGTCCAAAGATGGATTATGTGGATACACAGAAATCCACAGCATCAGAGGTTTGAAACAGTGTCAGGTCAATTTGATCCAAAGGTAAAGGCTTAGCATTAAGCAACAGTGGGTCTTTAAGCATTGCTAGGACTGAAGCAGTAAAAAATCATTAATTGAAATGTCCCTCAAAGGTCAATATTTACACCATCAAAACATAAGATCAAAGAAGCTGTATACTGAAATGTGTCTCTCCCAGAGCAGGTCCCCGCGGAATATGACATCACCTGCATGTGCTGTTGGTCAATCGGCGCCATGGTGAAAAACATCATTACAGAAAAACACCTGACATGGACTTTCACTGCATTGTTCATTTAGACACAAGAAACTCCATTTTGTTCCCACTGTTGAAATGTGTTCTGTAACCTTCACCTAACACACAGCCACATCTTCTGCTAGAAGCTCTCTCTGTCTCTACTCCCCCTTCCCCTCTCAAGGTTTTACTTTTGCAATTGTTGTATTTGCTAGCTATTAATAATATATTTCTATTTGTTAGTTTTTAATAACATCTCACACCACCCCTTTCTTATCTATGTATAAAATAACATGTAATAATACATTTTGTCATGAACGGACATTTTAAACACAGTGATTGCATCCTGTGAATCTGTTCCTGCAATTGAAGTATTAACTTTTGTTTTTAGAGTCACAATCAGAAATATTCCCATAACAGTTGGCGAGCCAGCCAGGAGTTTGGCAGAGTCTTCAGAAGGAATCGCGATTTGATCGGGATCATCGGGATGCCAGCTAGGTAAGCTGTTCTTAAGCTTGCTATATTTTGTGCCTTTCCTATGTATCCTATCTGTCGGTTCTCAAGGAAACCAGACCACTCTCTGACCTTTTTGGTTGGGTAACGTGTGTGTGAATGTGTTTGTGTGCCCCTTCACAGGTTGGACTGTGTGTGGATAGGGAGAATCCTCTTCATTTCCCTGTGTTGACTCCTTGTGGGCGACCTGGGTCAGAGGCGCACGGTAGGGTAAGATAAAACCCACCGGGAAGAGAAAAGACGAGGAAAATCTCTTAGTGAGTGTTTTGTCTATTGTCATAATCCCCTTCTATGCACATAGATTAATGGAGACTATTCTTGTAAATCTGAAGATTTGCTGTATTATTTGTTTTAGAGGCAAGAGGGTATAGGCATAAGTAGAGAAGAGAAAATACTGGCCAGTCAGAAAATGCCCAGTGCAAGATGAGCGCTAGAGAATATATTAACCGAAGGTACGGTTCCCCCTATACTGAGCCCCTAGATAAATGGGTAGAATGGACAAAGGGAACATCTAAACCGTTAAAATCTGAAGTGACTTTTGATTTACAAATATGGAAAACTTTTCTGCGCGATTATGGCCCACTACTGTGCAGTGAAGGAACGTGAAGAATAGCATGCACATGGGAGACAGAAGCTAAAGTAGCAAATCAAACTGGCTTGACGAGATGTTTAATAAAAGTACTGCCAAAATTGACTATGTTTGGGTCTAGAAAACTCTATAGAGGAGGACCCCCCACCTTATGTGGCTGTCAGTTTGGCTTTAAGAGATCCATACAAAAAAGCACAAGAATTAGATTACATGAAACTCACAAAAGATTAGCTGGGCAATATAGTAAAGAGCAGAGGTTTTAACAGCCCCATATCAACCTACAAAGAGGGATTTGGCTCATATTTTAGAAACAGATAATTGGCATAAATCAAAAGGCACATATGCAAAACTAAATCTCTTTGAACTTAAGGCTTTGGCCAGAGAAAGAGAGATAGAGTCTGAACTTCAAACCATAATTTCCAAATTATGTCAGCAAGATCAAGAGAGAAGGAAGGGAGAAGCCACCCCTTCTGCCCCTGTCACAGAGCAATCTGTTGTAGTTTATCCTGTCAGAAAACTTTTGAAGGTAATGCTGTTGACAGTAAGTCTCAAATTAAATGGCATGTACCTTTTAGTCCCCAAGAAATGAGAGCCATATTAGAGGGACTGGGAGATCCTAGAAAGAAACCAATTGGGTTTGCAAACAAACTTAGTGCTTGTTGGGGTGTAGGCTGCTCTAGGGGCAAGTGAACTCTCGTATAATATTCTGCCAAGAGTGTTCCTTCAAACCCACAGGCCTGGAGACCACTCTGATAGGAAGTTATGACACACACTCAAAACATGCAGTTCTCAGAGTGATCTGACGATTTATTTCCAGATTTCAGCTTATATAAGCAAAATGACATCACAACGAAGGTCCAATCCTTCTTACATAATATATGGTAAAGATACAGACATACAGGATGTTCTAAAACAAGCAAAAATAGAACATTACTGACTACATGCAGAAAACAATATGACGCCCTAATAACTCATATAGAAACTAATAACAGGAAAAGGCTAACAGGAAAAGGCTAGCACATCATTTCTGGGAAATCAAATGTTTTACAGAAACATGAAACTTAACTTCTCATAAACATCACGTATACATATTTATTCTAAAATGGATACACAGTTTTACAAGGGTGTATAGCTAAAATGATGGACAGCAAGCTAAAATATCCCTTCAACCCCCTCTTAGATCATATTTGTAGGATCTCACTTCCTTATCATGGTGGTATTCTCAGCCTGCTTCTGATGATACATACTGAGATAAGTTTTATTGGGAGATGAGGGATCTGAAATGTGAGTGGCTCTATTAATAAGGCACATAATAAGCTTATACACAAGTTAAAGGAAAAGGAAAAAAAGCACAATCATGATTAAAATTATGGCAATATCCCTTATCCAAGAGAATATCCCTCCAAATCCAAACTCAACATTTCCACAAGGACTCCAGGTCTGGGCTATGTCGCGAGTCTCTTGTTGCAGCTTGCCCATCTCTTTACTATGCTGAGCTATCACATCATAATAGTCTGGTACCTCTATACTAGTATTGTGCACCCAAGTACAACATTCATAATCCTCAGTCATTTCACATAATCCTGTAAGGGTTGAACTCATGCTTTCAATGGCTAAATCATGCAATTCTAGTTGTTTTCTAATAGCCCTAGTTTCAACATTAAGTTTAGAAATGTCATCAGAGTTCTATTTTCTTTTCCATCATCTCATCAATAATTCCTGAGTAATTATTTAACCTTTTCATCAAATCTTTTCCCCATCCTGTTCAGGAAGGAAACCATGCCCCGACCATATCCTTTTCAAAGAATAACTCTCTCTTATTACTATGTTTTAATGGATACCTTGGGTGTAAGCTAGCTTCAAGTAAATGACTCCCATCACTATCGCCTACCACCCCCATTATGGGCACCAGTGAGGCCAGGTAACACCAGCCTTGGGCCTCTTGTGGAATCCATGGAAAACAAGTCTTTCCACAACAAACATAAATATTATTACCAAATGAGAGGGGCATATTCACAACAGTTTTTTGATCTACTGCTGTAACTATTGCCAGAACCTGAAACAACTGCTGTACAGGTTTACTACTATCATTTTTAGAGGCAAGGGTTTTATTTAAGTCTGTTTTTACTCCAGTCTTACTTGGATGAGCCTGATATAAGGAACAGGACTCACCGCTAGGGGCATAGCAGTCAGAGATGTTCAAACCTGATTGACTACAGGTATGAGCATTTCTAGTAGAATTCCCTAAATTAAAACACCAGGTAGGATTATGGATTCTATTGATGATGTGAAAGGAAATGGTGTCATTAGTTCTTCTGCTGACATTCAAAAGGTCAAGGGGAATCTTTCCTCTCAAAAGGGGGTAATATTTAAAGGTATAGCCATTAGGGGTATCCTAACGGTGCTGGGGTGCAGTTTGCTACAGATCCAACATTTCTGAAATCCTGATTTCTGAGCATAAGCATATTTAAATTTTAGCAAAAGCATTTTATCAGCTAAATTATCTTCAATGTCTCTCTTATTTCTAACTTGTATCACTGTAACGTTCTCCTGTGTATGTGTGTTCGCACAAATACTTTTAATGGCACCCAAATCTTCAGGGTGGTAAATACAGTTAGAGATGATCCAAGTGGGCAGGAACACTATCAGGTTGATCAGGAACAGGAGGCAAAATGCCTTGCCAGAAGTTTGTGGTGAAATAAGCGAGGTCATCTTCTCTGGCCGGACCTGCTTTTCCAGGAACTCCTCCTTCGTCTGCTTGGACTTCTGCTTGAGGTCCTGTGTCCAAGATCTCCTTCTTGCTTCCGGGTCTCTGGACAACCTTTTTCACTCGGCTGGCATGGATCCAGGACTGTCAATTTTCCACCAGAACAGCCATTCTGGTCACTGCAACCACCGTAGTAGGAGGTCCAAAAGGATATTCCCGCTTCTTGCTTCTATTCAACTGCTGGACCACCACCGTGTCTCCTACTTTAAAAGGATGGGTAGGTTTCTGTGAAGAAAAAGGAGAGGTGCGAGCAACAAGGGTTCAGGGATAGTGGAAATGCCGGGATACTACCTTCCGTACAGCTTCATTGTGACTGCTGTTGTTTCCAAGTAATGGGGTACTTAACACTGTGTAGCTGCTGTACTGGAGTTGGTGCCTGAGGGGAAGTGGGGGCAGCGGGTGGCCCTGAATTTGTACACTCCTGGTCATACCAGGGGCATTTGGCTTTCCAGTGTCCGGGGTCTCCGCAGTTAAAACACCCTGTCTTAGGTTGCCTCTGCTGGAAATCCCCTCTTTGTGGCCGTCCTCTTCCCCTATATCCCCCTCTATAACCCCCTCTATTCTGTCCTCTTTTCTTGTAAAAGTTTCCCCTTTGATTTCCTGAGAAGTCTGAGAAATCATTTTGATAATGTGTTGGTACTGGTGTTTGTTTGGGGATGTCAAAACATCCCGCTGCATCTTTTTCAGTCAATGTTTTTTGAAAGTCAGTCATACTCTTTGTAGCCCAGTCTGATATCTGCTGTCTCACAGTGAGTGCATATTTAAGGGTCAGGTTGCTAAGATAAGTCTGTATTAGAAGACTGTGCATTTCATCTTGAGTGTTAAGTCTGGAATCTTGTGTCCAGACTTCCTGAAATCTTTTCCAAAATTCTAACACTGATGCCGCATACACACGAGCGGACTTTTCAACCGGACTGGTCCGACGGTCTATCCAACGGACTTTCGGCGGACTTCTGATGGACTTTCCCAACGAACGGACTTGCCTACACATGATTACACCAAAGTCCGAAGGATTCGTTCGTGATGACTAAAATAAGGAAGTTAATAGCTGGTAGCCAATAACTGCCCTAGCGTCGGTTTTCGTCCGTCGGACTAACATACAGACGAGCGGACTTTTCGACTGGACTCGAGTCCGTCGTAAAGATTTGAAACATGTTCCAAATCTAAAGTCCGTCAGATTTTCGACCGAAAAAGTCCGCTGCAGGTCTGATGAAGCCCACACACGGTCGAATTGTGCGCCGGACTCGGTCCATCGGACCAGTCCGGTCGAAAAGTCCGCTCTTGTGTACGCGGCATGACTCTGATGATTTTTTTTGCAGGCTACTGCAGTAGGGAGTGATGACTTGTTAATGAAAACTCTTTTCATTTCCTTCTCTAGCTCTTCCCACATAAGGTTCCTTCCTTCAACAGTGTTTAGTGAATAAGCCTCTGCCTTGGTGGTGGGTGCCTCTAGGACATTTATGGTGGGCACTTTGGTTCAATCCCAAGGGGAGGTAGTTCCCACCAAACTGTCTATAATGAGCCTTATGTCTTCTTGCGTATAATTTCTACCCTTACAGGCTTTCTTTAAATAAGCTATCACCCCCAAAGCTGATGTGGTGGGTTTGGGGCAATGTTTGATAATACGATTAATATACTCAATATCAATAGACTTCATTACCAAAACGTCACCGACAGTCATGAAAGGAAAATTCTGCATAACTAACTGCAGAGTTACTTCCTCTTCTTCTTCCGGCTTCTCTCTGTCAGCTGCCTGTTCTAAAACTGCGTTTTTTATACTCTGACCCTCTGCAGTGTGTGCAGCCTCTGCAGCCTGTTTTAACTTCTGCGTTGCACTCCTAGTTTGGGCAGGATCTTCTCTATGGGGTCCTGCATAACGGGGCATCTTTTGTTTTTGTTTCTCCGCAGGTATTTTTTCAGCTTTGGGTAATTCCTCATCTACAGTAGGGGAGGCGTCACCGGTCGGCTGTTGTATTTGTCAAGCTATAGGCAGTGGCTGATCTATTACGGCAGCAACCTGTGGTTCTTGTAGGACCACAGGCAGTGCCTGGTCCACCATTGCAGCCTGCTGTTGAACGGGGGCAGGAAGGGCAGGTGCCTCTGCAGGTGGCACTCTATTCTCAATTGGGCGGGCTGCTGCAACTGCAGCCAAAAACTCCATATCCTCTTTTGAGAATATGAGTATATTTGTTTAGGTGATCCCCTGTTTGGCTGTGGTACATAAGGTGGGCGTGGCGGGGCACAGGGAGCTAGGGATGGGAAACCTGATTTAAGTCTTTTCTCACAAGCGTGTAACCCCCGGGGGCCTCCTTGTCCCTTGGATTTGGACTTTTCTTTCTTATTTTCTTATCCGCTCTCTCATACCAATAGGGGGCATACAATAACCAGTTTTCTCCGCCTTTCCTCATATAGTCCTTGTCCCATTGGGGGTCTCCCGTGTAATATGGGAAGACTTCCCTATTTCCCAAACAAAGACCCTTGATCATATCCATATGGAATGTATCGTTATCACCCTGTCGGGGAAACGGAATACTACTCCTCATGGTTTCTGTCCACCCCGCTAAATAACAAGGGTTAATATACACATAATCAGTTCCACATATTCGGGCTACATAACATTTAAATGTCTCTCCTACATCTGGAGGGGGAATTCTTCCCTGAAAGCTGACCCATAATAACACTGTGGAGGACGCTACCTCATCTTGCGGCATCCGACAAAATACACGTACAGATTATCTTATTTACTTCTACGCGACAGGAAAGACAAGCAAAGAGGTTGGGCTTTTCTGGCACACTCTATCAGATATCTTTATCAAACTTCCTACAGTACTGTACTATATTACTTTGGGCTTCTCAGAGTTGGGAACTATCTCAGAGTTCCTTATACTGCCCTCACCCGAACGGATGAGGAAGAGGCAAAGGCAATTTCAGAAATCATGGCAATCGGGGACCAATTATATGCTACACTTGTAATGGGGAAGGACACAGAGTCCAATCCTGTCATCTTCCTGGGCGTAGACTGGAAAGGAGCTTAGAGGCAGCTCATGCTGATGCCAGCTCTCTGCCAAAAGCAGTGGATCAGGCCTAGGAAAATGGCATGCCAGTATCAATCATGTTATTGGGGAGACAATGGTCCCGAGGCCAGAGTAAAAGTATTTTTTCAAGAACTCCCCTATTCTGGAGGAGAAACAGAATTAACCTGTTTAATCCATACTGGCACAAGCCAAAGCTTTTTAATATAGAGGACTTATCTTCAGGATTATTATCTGAAAATGTTATCTTTGGTGTTGGCCTAACTGGGACCTCTACTAATTTGGTTAAGTTCAAGTAACTTAAACTCAGGCTAGGACAGCAAACAGAAGTTGTCACTAAAGTGTTAGTTTCAGACACAGTTCCTACCAATCTTTAGGGAGCTGACATTTTGAAACAAATTTTAGCAAACATAGACTCCACAGCAGGAGTCTAAGTGGTCAGTAGTCAGTCAGCAAAAGTCTTAAATTCTGCCTGTGGAGTATTTTTAATCCAAGACTCCACTCCACCATTTCCACCAGAATCAGAAGTTATTCCCGCTTTATGGGCCACCAACAAATATGACGTAGTTGAGTACTCTATTTACTCCAATCTTTTCTTTAAAAAAATTGGGGAATCAACATTGCAAGCATTACACTCGGAACATTGCATCTTCCTTGATTTTCTTTTAAACAACTGCAAATGATGTAACAAGTAAGTCTGCTGTTTGTTGTTATGTCACTATCATCAGTTACAATTCCTTTCCCTCCAAGTTCTTTAACTAACCCCCATATTACCATCAAGCTAAAAATGTCCAATATATATTCTTGGTACTTTGTTGTTTAGTATATCTCTAATTTTTGTACATTTGCAGATTACACTGTATAACTGCACAGGAAATTCCCTGAAGAAGGAATTTACATTTTCATACATTCCGAAACATGTTGGATCTTTCCATAAGTATCATTCACGTATGAGTTATTTTGCAGTAGAACCTGTATGTAAAGGATCTTTTGCAGTTTTGTATACACTGTATTGTTCTCATTATTTTATATTATGAGATATTTGGAATAAAATTTACTATTTTTTATACATACCCTGCTATCTTTTATCTTCACACTTTTCTCTACCACTTGCCTCCCTCCCACCCACAAAATCCCTGGGGTCGTTACCCCTTCTTTGGGGTCCATCTCTTTCTTTAAGGTGAGGGTACACCTGGTGTGCACACCGCATGAAGACACAATTATCACATATCAAATGTTATTTGGACTTTTGCTGATTGATTCAACACCTTATTAAGGACTGAGTGTGACTCACGGAGCACAAGCACTTCATATATATATTTTTTATATAGAATGTCACGCTTTATATATTGATGCTTTATATACTAGGTTTTATGCATTTGTTTATTTTATTAGCTCTGCACATTATGTCATATAAATTGTATTATCACATTTTGGGGAAGTGTGGGCAGCTGATTATAGTTTTATATATTCTTTTTTATAGTGATTTAGGTTATTTTTTTTTTTTTATATTAAACGTTTTTTATTGAACACTGTACAAGTGAAACATAGCAAGGTATATGGCAACAACAATATCAAGGAAATTCAGCAAGGACAATGGATGTGTACATTAATGCTCATGGAATTAGTACAGGAATATACTAAAAAAAAAGAAAAAAAAAAAAAAGAACTTCAGACAAGTAGTATTAAGTGAAGGGCATCAGGATGAGAACATTCACAAATCTCTAGTTAGGAACAGGCATCAGATATATTATAAATTATAATCTTTAGAGTCGGTCCGTGCATGTGGTAGAGGACTTAAGCCACCTGTCCCAGATTTTGTTATATTTATCTGGACAGCCTCTATTAAGATACATAAATCTTTTGTACGGTAGGGTAGTATTTACGTCCGCTTTCCACTCAGAAAAGCTTGGGGGAGTAGACCTCATCCATTGTCGGGCAATAACCTTCCTAACTGAAAAAAGTGTTTTGTGAAGGAACAGTTTTGTATACTTGTCAAGATTCGAGTCAGGAAAAATGCCTAATAGGCATTGTTTAGGGTCTAGGGACACAGGGGAGCCCATTTCGTCACGCACGAAATCTACGATCTGTTTCCATAGTCTCTGAAGTATAGGACACCGCCAGAGTAGATGGAAAAAGATACCAGTCGCTTGTGAACACATTGGGCAGGCTGTGGTGATTTCAGGTCTAAAGCGTGCGATTCTAAGAAGAGTAAGGTACGCTCTATGTAGAATATATATTTGCAATAGCCTATCGGATAATTTAGAGGAAACCAGTTTACAGGTTTCTAGTGCCTCGTTCCAATCTTCATCTTCCATTGGACCCACATCTCTCTCCCATCTTGGTTTGAGGTTATATGCCAATACAGTAGCCGATGGAGTGAGGAGCATATTATAAAAATCGGAGATTAATCTGCGTGGGTCTGACCCCTCAATTACCGCCACCAAAACATTAGGAGTAGGCTGCGGGGGGGTCGGGAAAATTGGGAGCGTGCTGCATGGCTCAATTGGAGAAATCTATAACGCATAGATCTAGGAAGCATATATTGGTTTTGGAGGTCTTCAAAGGTTTTAACTTTCCCTTCAGACAGAATGTGATGTAAATAGTATACTCCTCTCTTGCTCCACACCACCGTGTCAGGGATCCGTTGAAATTCAGGTAGTGATTTATTGTGCCATAGAGGGGTATAGTCATTAAATGTGGGAATCTTAATTAACTTAGTGGTGATGTCCCATATGCATCTAAAATGGTATAGGAGAGACTTACGATTACCCTCAGATTCATTGCCGCCCCTCCCCACTGCGATTTCAGTTAGGGGATCTGTGGTATATTGGGCCCATTTTGGGCAGAGGAGCGTAAGAAATTGGGTTCTGTCGGTTTTGTCGATATGACATAATTGGGACAATTGGGATGCAAGATAATATAAATTGAAATCTGGGAATGCTGTTCCGCCCAAGTCAGAGGGGTTTTTGAGTACCTTCCAAGCCAATTTATGCCTATTACTACCCCATACAAATGTTTTAAGTAGGGCCTCCATCAATTTAAAGTACTTTAAGGGTATGTATATAGGTGTGTGCCAGATCATGTAAAGTATTTTAGGTAGCAAAATTATTTTTATGATGTTAATGCGTCCCCACACCCCTAGTGGTAGCCGAGTCCACACCTGGATCTTACATTTAATTAGAGTAAAAAGAGGCTCTATGTTCATGGAGATGTAATCGGCTGGTGACCTGGAGACAGACACTGCCACATATTTAATAGAGCTGACTCGTTGCAGTGGTAGGTGTTCTTGCAATTTAGGGGGAGGGAAGCTATCTATGGGCAATATTTGAGATTTGTCCCAATTAATTTTAAGACCGGAAAAAGATCCAAAATATTCAATAGTTTGTAATGCTGTTTGTAGGGAGATGTCGGAGTCAGCTAAAAAAAGTAGTGTATCGTCCACGTAGAGGCTAATTTTTTCCTCTAGCGAACCCAGACTTAGGCCATGAATCATAGGGTTGTCTCTGATAGAAATTGCTAGGGGTTCGGCTGCCAGAGCATACAGCAAGGGAGACAGGGGGCACCCTTGTCTAGTGCCTCTGGTCAGGTCGAAGGGCTGGGAGGTCCAACCATTGGCTACAACTCTACCTCTTGGGGCCTGGTATAAGAGCTGGATCCATTTAATGAAGTTTGGGCCGAAGCCAAACCCCCTAAGGCAGCCCCAGCGATACTGCCACTCTACAGAGTCAAATGCCTTGGCTGTGTCCAAGGATACAATGACTCTGGAGCCGACCTCAGCATGCACCGCCTGCAGATTGATATAAAGTCTCCGGATTTTGAACGAGGTATTACACCCTGGCATAAAACCAGCTTGATCAGCATGGATTAGGCTCAGTATCACCTGGTTCAAACGGAGTGCCAAAATTTTAGCAAGGATCTTTATTTCAACCTGCAGGAGTGATATAGGTCTATACGATTCTGGGAGACCTAGATCCTTCCCTGCTTTTGGTATAAGAACAATGGTTGCCTCTCCCATAGAAGGGGGCAGGGTAGAAGTTTTAAAGAGGTGATTATAAAGGGATAACAATTTAGGGGTGAGTAGTTCACTATATTGTGCATAGAATTCTATGGGCAGTCCGTCAGATCCTAGAGCTTTGGATTTGTGGAAACTGGTGATTGCTATAGTCACTTCATCGGACGTGAGGGGTGCCTCTAAAGTAGCAACCTGAGTGTCTGTCAATTTTGGAAAGTTAATTCCTGCCAGTAAATCTGCGAGCTGGTCGGCTGATCTAATCTCTTGGGAAGTGTACAATTGTAAGAAAAAGTCCCTAAACCGGTTGGTTACCGCCTGTGGGTCTGTGATCTTATTTCCGGGTCCTGTGAGTGCAATAATAGTCGGGGGTTTGTCTTCGTTGTGAACTAGGTAGGCGAGTAGTTTACCTGCTTTTTCTCCATGCTCAAATAATTTCTGTTTAGCAAAGAATAATTTGCGCCTGGCTGTCTCGTATTGGATCTGGTCCACCACTCTGGTCTGTAAGCGAAGCTGGTCAGCTCCTGCGGCTGATGGGTTGGCCACATACAGTCGTTCAGTGGCTGATAGGTCCTTTAGAGAACTATCTAGGGTAGCAACAGAGTCCGCTTTAAACCTATTAATTCAGGAGATTAATATCATGCGGGCGTGTAGTTTGAAGGATTCCCATACCATGTCAGGGGAAGTAGACCCAGCATTCTCTGTAAAATAGTTAGTCCAAGAGCACATGAGCTCTTCATCTTCTGATAAGGAGAGCCAAAAAGGGTTCAGCTGCCACAGGGGAGGAGGTTTATCAATTGGAATGGATAGGGTAACCCAGTAAGGGCTGTGGTCTGACAGTAGTCTGGGGGAGAACTCCGCCGTCATCAGTCTTGGAGCAAGAGCAGCTGTTATAAGTATAAGGTCAATACGGGACATAGTATTATGAGATGTCGGGAAGCATGAGTAGGCTCTGGTAAGGGGGAATTTGTGACGCCAAGTGTCAATAAGGTTAAAGGTGGAGATAAGTCTGGAGAATCTGGAGTGTGTCGGAACTGTACTGTGGGGCAGCACTGGCTGGGGTCTGTCAAGGCTGGGGTTTAAGGTAGCATTAAAATCCCCCAACCAGATTGCTTGTGTTGAGGGGTAATGGGTCATAAACAATAACCCTTCAGAAATAATAGCAGAGCTAAATGGGGGGGGGGGGGGGGCACGTAAACTGCCAATATCAGGAAAGATTCCCCATATATATCTTTGCCGACAGGAATATATACCGTCCCTGTGAGTCAGAGAGTATATCACAAAGTTCAAAGTGCACTGATTTGGCAATCAGGATCGAGACCCCGCGAGCCTGGGAGGAATGGGTCGAATGATACGCCCATCCTATCCACAGTCGCTTAAAAGCCATCTGGAGCTGGCCATCCACATGTGTCTCGGTTAGCACCACCATGTCTGCTCTCTGTTTTTTTAGGAATGTAAACACCACGGATCTCTTAACCCTATCACCCAAACCACGGACATTCCAGGTAAGTAGTTTTAATGTAGTCATCTAACCGAGAGAAATATGGGTGTTATAGCAGGATTAGCCCTTCCTAGCCATCTACAATATAAAGTGTCTGACACATCAAGACTATCATAAACTAAGCACAGGAGTAAAGAAACATATTGTAAATATATGATATTATTATCTTGTTCTAGTGATAGCACATTTACCATGAAATCATGTGTTTTGCCATTGAACATAAGAATATTAACCAACCCCTCCCCCCATCCCACCCTGCATTGACCCCAACTGATACGGGCATAACCCAAAACAAAACATAAGAGAACAACCAAAAAAAAGGGGTCACATCATGTCTTTGGGTAATAAAGCTACATGAATAGATTAATCTTAGGGACCCAGAGGGTTCATGAACCAAAAACATAAGGTCAACCGTCGCTGCACTGTAAACCACAAGTGCAAAGTGGAATATATGCGGGTAAAGTTACCTCTGTGTCCCGTAGAGGAAATACTCTTCTTGGTTGTTAAGGGGGGGGGGGCGAAAAAATCGCTGCATGAAGTAGGTAAGATGTAGGACTGAATTTGCTCCTTATTCATGTCCCCAGCAGCTCAGAGTGTGAGGAACATAGTATCTGCAGAGCTGATAAGTGACAGCGTAGGCTCTAGGTCACGATCAGAGAGCACAGATGACAGGGGATATTCAAAAAAAAAAAAAAATGACAATGTCGCTCCAGGGGTCAGGAGCAAGGTAAAAGAGTCTAACAAGGAGATGGAGAATAGAGATAAAAACGTATGAACAAACCGAGTCTCCATTCCCCTGAAGGGCAAATATTGCAGTAGGAATGCACATGAGTTGTGGAGAGCGCCATCCAACCGTCACAAGGTATTCCACGGCTTTTCAGCTGCTCTTCTAGGAGAGTCAGGGCGCTCCAGCCAGGTTAAGACTTCCTCCGGATCTTCAAAGAAAAATACCCGACCGTCTCTCTTTACTCTGAGGCAGGCTGGGAAAAGCATAGAATACTTAAGATGCTTGATCCTGAGTCTTCTCTTTGCTTCTGTGAAGTTTTGGCGGCGATGTTGCACATCTGCGGAGAAGTCTGGAAAGATTGCAAACTTGGAATTGCCAAGCTCAATATTACCTTTCAGCCTGGCCAGCCTCAAAATTGCATCTCGATCTTTGAAGTTTAAAAACTTAGCGATAAACGTGTGGGGTGGAGCTCCCTGCGGGGGATCCCTGGCTGGCATACGATGGGCTCTTTCTACCACAAAGGTCGGGGAGAAGGCCTCGCGGCCATAAGCGGTAGTGAGGAGTTGTTCTAAATAAGCAGTTGGGTCTTTTCCCTCCGTTCCCTCAGGCAGGCCGATAAATCGGAGATTACATCTCCTAAGTCTATTTTCCATATTGTCTTGTTTATGGATAAGCTGGGAAATTTGCAGTTGCATGCAATCGGTATCTGTCCGGAGCGGGTGTCCAGAGCGGGTGGACGGCGTCCTCCACATCAGTAATTTGGGTCTCAGCCGACGTGACTCTCTCTCTGAGAGTTTCTGGAAATCCTGCTGTATGAGAGAGATGTCAACTTTAACCTCCCCAATTTGCGCCGTTAATGAGGTGCGACAGAAAGTTATTGCCTCCAGGAGTTTTTCTGTGTCTCTGCCCGATGCAGCCTGTTCAATACTCGTGGTGCTGCCATCTTCCCCAGCAGCGCCCTTTTCCTGCCGGCGGTATTGATCGAGTTTAGTGATGGCAGCACTCTGTGATTTCGACGGAGACATGTCCAGATTTGTGCCCGATCTTATCCTCAGCAGGATCTGTCAGGATGTCTTGGGGAGATAGGATTAACGAGTAACAGGATTAATGGACAGAGCTCTGCTCTCATGTGTCCTACTCCATTCCCCGGCAGGCCACGCCCCCGATTTAGGTTATTTTTAACTTTATTTTAGCTCATAAGGTTTTACATTTATCAACAGTAAAGTTAGCCCAATTTTTTTTTATTATGTGAAAGATAATATTACGCCGAGTAAATTGATACCCAACATGTCACACTTCAAAATTGCACCCACTCACGTAATGGCGACAAACCTTTACCCTTAAAAATCTCCATAGGCGACATTTAAAAAATTCTACAGATTGCATGTTTTGAGTTACAGAGGAGGACTACCTTACTAGCTTAGAGATGAAATCAATCCTCAGGGATTACGTAAACAGATCTTCCCATTTTTTGCAGTTACTGATGTTACATTTAAAGAATGATGGGGAAAAACCTCACCCAATGTACAGCTAAGCTAATGGAAATGTTGAGAGACAAACAAATTTCAGAATTAGCATATTTAGACAAAGAGATCGAAACTCTAAGGATAAGTGGTAACCAATACTCTTCCAGTGTTGAATTCAAAAAGAAGGAGCAGGAGTTTTAACAGCACTTGGAAAAGTATAATAAGAATGTACTAGTGAGAAAAGATCATAAGCTCTATAAGGATAAATTGGCCTTCTCAGGTGGATACGCCTACAGATGGCAGAAAGGTTTCCCTAAAAAAGAGGGCCTCCTTTTAGGAAAAAATACACAAAATGATACTACAATGTACAAATCAGATTCTGACATCTCAATTTCTTCCTCTTCTGTTTCTTCTCAGAAACCACAGAATAAGACCTCACGTGGATCCTCGGCAAAAGGACGCGCACTGAAACGGGGTAATGGTGGCGGTAACACACAGGGGGTACTAGTAAAAAACTGATGTTTTCCCCCCAAACAAATCCAAAAAGACACCCTCCTAGTAGTAATTATGAATCAGGGGAGGAATCACATGGTAACCTGGTGATGGGTGCCACCCCACTATCAATGCTTGCTGATGAAAAAAATCAATGAAAAAACTGAACCAACACGATTTAAAGATTTAGGAGCCACCCCTAAAACTACTCAGCCCAGAATCAGTAATCCAGGTCCTGCCCCTTTAGGCCCCGCTCATACCCCCATAGCATTAGCCACACATTCAAGGAAGGGCAAAATAGACCCCTTTGTGGTGAAGCAAACACCACTGAGTCAGGATTAGATGTTGTTAATTTATCTTCTTATCAGTTATCACCGGTGGAAAATGAAGTCCTTAGGCTTGGACTTAGCTTTTTCCCCTCACAAAAAGTAGATACATTTATTTTGATGAAGGACCTGCATTTATTTGCAAGGAACCTAACTTATAAGTATATTTTTGACGCCAAAAGGGGAAAAATCCTAGCTAAAGAAGAAGATCTTTACAAAGGATTCAAAGTCCAGGACTTCAGGGCTCTCAAAATACTTATCCAATTTTTAGATGAAAATGAAGGTTCAGGGGATCCAGGTGACTTGGCTACTGATGAGGAAGATGCTGACGCACCTGTATGCCCTGAACCTTGTAAATTTAGGCCTAAGTCTCAAAAATTTCCAAATTTACAGACCTGCCCAGCTGTCTGGGCATTTCTGAAACAGACTAAGAAACAAATTGAAAATTTCTCATTTCAACGACAAATGGAAAACAACTTATCACAAGCCCAACGCCTGGCCCTTAACAACATTATTCAAAACGACCAAATTGTAGTAAAACCATCCGACAAGGGTGGCAATGTGGTCGTAATGGATAGAATCAAATACATTGAGATGTGCAAAAAAATACCAAGAATGGTACCAACTGGTTCCTGCTGAAAAACGTATTGAAGCGAGATCTCAATATAAACTGATTATTACTCAGGCACATCAGCAAGCCCTTATCGATAAGGACTTGCTGGAGCACCTTGATATTAAATGGCCCATCACGCCAACTCTTTATTTGATCCCAAAAGTGTCGTGTCGGCAATCGGAAGTCACACAGAGACGGCCAGCAAATTTGTTGATAGCCATCTGCGTCCGCACGTAATGGCACTGCCCTCATACTTGAAGGATACCTTAGAACTCCTAAAAGTCATTGAGGGACTCACAGAACCCCCAGGAACAATTTAACAGCAATTGATATTGAAGCTTTATACTCCAGAATCCCTCACAAAAAAGGAGTGGAAATCATCTCAGGTTTTCTCAGAGAACAAGATACAAACAATTGGAAATTATGTCAGTTTATCACTACATTATTGGAACATATCCTTACTACCAACATATTTTTGTTCAATGGCTCCACCTACATCAAGGTACAGAGGGTAGCGATGGGGACATCTTGTGCCCCATCGTATGCCTACCTGTACCTGGGGGGGTGGGAGCGAGCCCTGTTTTTAGATGACGGCGCCGCGGTATACCTCCGCCACATCCTATTGTGGCGGAGGTTTATCGATGATGTGCTGCTCGTCTGGACAGGTTCTGCCCCAGAACTCTCTGAGTTTATGGTATATATATCCCATAATCACTTTAACCTCAAATTCAGGATTCAGTCAGATACTGGGAGTATCCCCTTTTTAGATTTGCGTCTCTTTTTGAATAATGATGGATCAATACACAGAAACATGTATAGGAAAGAAACAGCGGGCAACACAATCTTGCATTATTCTAGTGAGGAGAACTTTGAGTGGGAAGCTCAAGCATCAGGGGTTATAGCAAGAAGGTCCTCAAAAAAGCCTATCAGAGGGCCAAAAGGAATACACGGGAGTCGCTAATCTTTAAAACAAGAGCATGAGAGGCTAATTCCACAACCAAATTTGTCACTACTTTTAGTGCACACCAGAATATCTTTCGCAATTGATTGAAAATAACTGGCATTTTCTATCGGAAGATCCGATCATATCTAAATATGTGGCAGATGGACCAGAAATCACCTACAGAAGATCCCGCTCAATTAGGGACAGTCTTGTGCATAGTCACTTTGCACCTGCGGCTCCCCTTACCAATGCCCTTGGATCAGGGAGGGTACAGGTTGCCCCCTACCAAGAGGAGGCTATTACAAATCAAAAGCATATGCAGATTGTAGTACTATTGGGATTGTTTACCTTGCAACATGCCTATGTGGCGCATTTTATACTGGGAAGACAAAATGTCCATTCGCTATACGTATACAGGACCATCTTTACTATTTAGATACATTTTCATATAGATGGTCTTTATTACCTTGTGTCAATGTCTTTGTATTGTATGCATTTAATAAATGGTTTGTTGTGCCTCTAAAGTCCGTTTAGGAGTTCCTTGTTGAACCCCCTCCCCTCTTTTTTATGACATATAATTTATACGGATGTGGCCATAGGAGTGTCCTTTTCTCTTTTTATCTTATTTAGATGCGGGTTTACTGTATACCCCAATATGAAAACATGTCGGACTAAACCATAGCTATGATCCAACATACATATCCTTTTTGCGTTAGAAGTTATTTTAGAATCAGAGAGGGGAGGGGACTTTGATAAAAGAATCCTCCAGCAAGAAGCCAGATGGATTTTTAATCAAAGGGCCACCTATCCACCGGGGCTTAATACTGCCCTATCATTTAAATCTTTTCTGTAACCCTAATATGGTATTTTCGGCTCAACTAACCAACTAGAATGTACTATTATTTGACAGGGTTATGCTTTGCCTACTAATAATGGTATCTACAATATGAATTATATACAATATGAGACCCTGTTTACCCTGTGATACAATTGATATAAAATTTATATCTGTACCCTGACCCGGATCCAATATGTGTAGATCTGTATTCTTGTTGGTGCCATTTCTTTTGTGACTCGCGTATACATGTACTGTATTGAATTAAATATCATTATTATTGATCATTACTTTTTCATTATTTTTCTTTGTTCCAACAAGTCCCTCACCTTCATATTCTTTTCCTCCCCTTCCCTTCCCCTTTCCCCCATCCCCCTTTTTATAGTGTGTTTATTTTCTTGGTATGATACTTTGTATTTGTTGCATACAGGAAAGCACATTTTATGTATATATATATATATATATATATATATATATATATATATATATATATATATATATATATATATATATATATGTATATTTTTGCAATATTAATGTTCACATGATATAATTTTTACCCTTTTTGGATATTTGAGATTTTGTGATGCTGTGCTCCCGCACCGGAAGTGAAGTCAGGGGTCATCACTGACCCTTTACTTCCGGTGGGATTGCGCACTTTTAAGTGGATGGGGCAAGCGTTCTCACTGTCACATGCTTGAGACAAAGGTAGAACGCACTGCATGGAGGGCGGGTGTACATCCGCCAGGACTTGTCGAACACTGGATGCCTTACAGGTAATTGGGCTACACTCTTGTTCCCCATTATCTAATTATAATAGCCACAACAATTACAACATTATAGTGGATATACTGTTTGGCGTTGCTGCTTGCTCCATTGAGAATGAGGGAATTATCTATTTGCTGCTGACTTATTAGACCGGCAAAGGACTGCCGTCTTACAGTTACTTTGTAATACCTCTCAACTGCAGCTGTATAACACCATACAGCTATATGTTATTTTCTTTGAACTACATTGTGGGTTTCTTTTTGTCCCATCTATGGCCATGAATTTGATACCACATTATCTGTTTTTGCCAGGCTCTTTTTGATATATTTCTTGTGCCACCTTTCCATTTCTTCTTTTATACTTATTTTTATTGTGTTGTCTTTTGCCCGCCCTGCACTGTTGGTGCTCCGCCTGTGGCTCGGTTTGGGCCATTTCTGGCTTACCTACGTTGTGCTTTGGGTTACTCTGGCTTTCGCCAAAGTATTGATACAAACGCTTAAATGTATTAACATCTCAGTGTGGAATACATGTGTTATCATATGTTCTTTCACCTCTGTTGATGATTTACTAATGTATGCAAATCGCCTGAAAACAGTTTATTTAAATTTAAATTTGCAGTTTAGTGGCATTGGTCACAATCTTTCTACATCCTGGGAATTGCGCGATCCAATACCCCACTACCTACTCCGGATGGATCTGGCTTCCACTGGGTAACTGTTCTGGCTGGCTGACTCTAGTAGCCGGGTCCTGACCATGAATATGCGCCATAGTTGTCTTTGTGAGCATCTGCAATCTCTTATTGGGTAAGCATGTATATTTTTCCAATCAAATTATTATTATTTATGATTTAAAAATTAAGTTACTAATGATGTATTTTATGTAATCCAGATGAATTGGTAGATGTATGCGGTGCCTTCGAAGAAGCAGGAAACTGCGAAACATGTCGGCCTTTCTGCATACCTAAGCATCTTGCTAATTTCCACATTTAAGTATCAATCATGGTTTATGTATTATATTGATTATGTGATTTTATATTATATTATTGTGATAATAAATTGAATTCTTTAATAAATTCCGTTGACTGCATGTTTACCTTGGTAACAGAAAGTACTGTCTCCATTAAAATCCCATTCCCTTTAGGGGAAGCATTGTCTTCCTTCTAATTTTATAATTTTTATTTTTACTATTAGGGATTGGAGACATCTATCTCTGTCTGTAAACAGTCCAACTACGGTATATTCCTTTTCAGAGGAGGACTAGGGCTAGAATTATTGCTCTCGCTCTACCGATCACGGCGATACCACATGTGTGTGGTTTGAACACCGTTTTCATATGCAGGCGCTACTCATGTATGCGTTCGCTTCTGCACGCGAGCTTGGCGGGACGGGGCGCATTTTAGTTTTTTTTTTTATTATTTATTTTACCCTTTATTTTTTATTTTTACACGGTTCTTTTTTTAAAAAAAGTGACACTTTTATTCCTATTACAAGGAATGTAAACATCCCTTGTAATAGAAAAAAAGTATGACAGGACCTCTTAAATATGAGATCTGGGGTCAAAAAGACCTCAGATCTCATATTTACACTAAAATGCAATAAAAAAAAAAAAAAAAAAAAAATGTCATTTGAAAAAAAAAAAGGCCCTTAAGAGCTATGGGTGGAAGTGACGTTTTGACGTCGCTTCCTCCCTGCAATGGTATGGAGACTCCATACCCAGGAAAGAGAAGGATCCGATCGCCTCTGCCGCTACCGATGGCCCTGATGGGATCGCGCTGGTTCTCGGAGACAGGGTACTGGTGGCTAGCTCATCGGGAAAGGAAAACTGTGTTTTTTCTTTTCGCGATGAGCGACAAGCATTGCTGACAGGTGTCTGGTATGACACATGAGGGGGAACTCCACGTCAAATTTTAAATAAAAATGCAATATTAATGTTCACATGATATAATTTTTACCCTTTTTGGATATTTGAGATTTTGTGATGCTGTGCTCCCGCACCGGAAGTGAAGTCAGGGGTCATCACTGACCCTTTACTTCCGGTGGGATTGCGCACTTTTAAGTGGATGGGGCAAGCGTTCTCACTGTCACATGCTTGAGACAAAGGTAGAACGCACTGCATGGAGGGCGGGTGTACATCCGCCAGGACTTGTCGAACACTGGATGCCTTACAGGTAATTGGGCTACACTCTTGTTCCCCATTATCTAATTATAATAGCCACAACAATTACAACATTATAGTGGATATACTGTTTGGCGTTGCTGCTTGCTCCATTGAGAATGAGGGAATTATCTATTTGCTGCTGACTTATTAGACCGGCAAAGGACTGCCGTCTTACAGTTACTTTGTAATACCTCTCAACTGCAGCTGTATAACACCATACAGCTATATGTTATTTTCTTTGAACTACATTGTGGGTTTCTTTTTGTCCCATCTATGGCCATGAATTTGATACCACATTATCTGTTTTTGCCAGGCTCTTTTTGATATATTTCTTGTGCCACCTTTCCATTTCTTCTTTTATACTTATTTTTATTGTGTTGTCTTTTGCCCGCCCTGCACTGTTGGTGCTCCGCCTGTGGCTCGGTTTGGGCCATTTCTGGCTTACCTACGTTGTGCTTTGGGTTACTCTGGCTTTCGCCAAAGTATTGATACAAACGCTTAAATGTATTAACATCTCAGTGTGGAATACATGTGTTATCATATGTTCTTTCACCTCTGTTGATGATTTACTAATGTATGCAAATCGCCTGAAAACAGTTTATTTAAATTTAAATTTGCAGTTTAGTGGCATTGGTCACAATCTTTCTACATCCTGGGAATTGCGCGATCCAATACCCCACTACCTACTCCGGATGGATCTGGCTTCCACTGGGTAACTGTTCTGGCTGGCTGACTCTAGTAGCCGGGTCCTGACCATGAATATGCGCCATAGTTGTCTTTGTGAGCATCTGCAATCTCTTATTGGGTAAGCATGTATATTTTTCCAATCAAATTATTATTATTTATGATTTAAAAATTAAGTTACTAATGATGTATTTTATGTAATCCAGATGAATTGGTAGATGTATGCGGTGCCTTCGAAGAAGCAGGAAACTGCGAAACATGTCGGCCTTTCTGCATACCTAAGCATCTTGCTAATTTCCACATTTAAGTATCAATCATGGTTTATGTATTATATTGATTATGTGATTTTATATTATATTATTGTGATAATAAATTGAATTCTTTAATAAATTCCGTTGACTGCATGTTTACCTTGGTAACAGAAAGTACTGTCTCCATTAAAATCCCATTCCCTTTAGGGGAAGCATTGTCTTCCTTCTAATTTTATAATTTTTATTTTTACTATTAGGGATTGGAGACATCTATCTCTGTCTGTAAACAGTCCAACTACGGTATATTCCTTTTCAGAGGAGGACTAGGGCTAGAATTATTGCTCTCGCTCTACCGATCACGGCGATACCACATGTGTGTGGTTTGAACACCGTTTTCATATGCAGGCGCTACTCATGTATGCGTTCGCTTCTGCACGCGAGCTTGGCGGGACGGGGCGCATTTTAGTTTTTTTTTTTATTATTTATTTTACCCTTTATTTTTTATTTTTACACGGTTCTTTTTTTAAAAAAAGTGACACTTTTATTCCTATTACAAGGAATGTAAACATCCCTTGTAATAGAAAAAAAGTATGACAGGACCTCTTAAATATGAGATCTGGGGTCAAAAAGACCTCAGATCTCATATTTACACTAAAATGCAATAAAAAAAAAAAAAAAAAAAAAATGTCATTTGAAAAAAAAAAAGGCCCTTAAGAGCTATGGGTGGAAGTGACGTTTTGACGTCGCTTCCTCCCTGCAATGGTATGGAGACTCCATACCCAGGAAAGAGAAGGATCCGATCGCCTCTGCCGCTACCGATGGCCCTGATGGGATCGCGCTGGTTCTCGGAGACAGGGTACTGGTGGCTAGCTCATCGGGAAAGGAAAACTGTGTTTTTTCTTTTCGCGATGAGCGACAAGCATTGCTGACAGGTGTCTGGTATGACACATGAGGGGGAACTCCACGTCAAATTTTAAATAAAAAACCAGCATGGGTTCCCCTCCAGGGGCATACCAGGCCCTTAGGTCTGGTATGGATTTTAAGGGGAACCCCCTACACCGAAAAAACGGCATGGGGTCCCCCGAAAATCCATACCAGACCCTTATCCGAGCACGCAACCCGGCCGGTCAGGAAAGGGGGTGGGGGCGAGCGAGCGCCCCCCCTCCTGAACCGTACCAGGCCACATGCCCTCAACATGGGGGGTGGGCGCTTTGGGGCAGACGGGCGTCCTGTGGCCCCCCCACCCCAAAGCACCTTGTCCCCATGTTGATGAGGACAAGGGCCTCTTCCCAACAACCCTGTCCGTTGGTTGTCGGGGTCTGCGGGCGGAGGGCTTATCAGAATCCGGGAGCCCCCTTTAATAAGGGGGCCCCCAGATCCTGGCCCCCCACCCTATGTGAATGAGTATGGAATACATCGTACCCCTACCCATTTACCTGAGGGAAAAAGTGTCAATAAAAAAACACACTAGACAGGTTTTTAAAGTAATTTATTAGGCAGCTCCGGGGGTCTTCTTCCGACTTCGGGGGTCTTCTTGCAACTTCTCCGCTCTCTCCAGCCTCTTCTCCCGGTGTCCGGTTCTTCTTCCGCTCTCCAGCCTCTTCTTCCAGTGTCCAGTTTTTCTCCCGGTCTCCGGTTCTTCCGCCGGGCTCCTCTGCTATCTTCTGCTCTTTTGCCGCTCTTTTGCTAGCTGTGGCCCGGTCTTTTCCGTCATCATTTTCCCTCTTCTCTTCTTCCGATGTTTACACGACGCTCTCTCCCGCTGTAATGCCATGTGCGAGGTGCGCGATGACTTATATAGTCATGGGGCGTGGTCACCGGGTGATGTCACCCGGTGACCCCGCCCCCTTATGACGTCACAGTGGTGGGGCATGATGGGACTGTGACATCATAAGGGGGCCACGCCCCATGCCTATATAAGTCGCACCTCGCACATGGCATTACAGTGGGAGAGAGCGTTGTGTCAACATCGGAAGAAGAGAAGAGGGAACAAGACGACGGAGAAGACCGGCCACCGCTAACAAAAGAGCAGAAGATAGCGGAGAAGCCCGGCAGAAGAACCGGAGAGCGGGAGAAAAACCAGGCACCGGTAGAAGAGGCCGGAGAGCGGGAGAAGAACCGGACACCAGGAGAAGAGGCCGGAGAGAGAGCGGAGAAGTCAGAAGAAGACCCCCAAAGTCGGAAGAAGACCCCCGGAGCTGCCTAAAAAATTATTTTAAAAACCTGTCTAGTGTGTTTTTTTATTGACTCTTTTCCCCCAGGTGAATGGGTAGGGGTACGATGTACCCCATACTCATTCACATAGGGTGGGGGGGCCGGGATCTGGGGGCTCCCGGATTCTGATAAGCCCTCCGCCCACAGACCCTGACAACTAACGGCCAGGGTTGTCGGGAAGAGGCCCTTGTCCTCATCAACATGGGGACAAGGTGCTTTGGGGTGGGGGGGAGCAGGGCGCCCCCCTGCCCCAAAGCATCCACCCCCATGTTGAGGGCATGTGGCCTGGTATGGTTCAGGAGTGGGGGCGCTCGCTCGTCCCCACCTCTTTTCCTGACCGGCTGGGCTGCGTGCTCGGATAAAGGTCTGGTATGGATTTTGGGATAGACCCCCACGCCATTATTTTGGCATGAGGGTTCCCCTTAAAAACCATACCAGACCTAAGGGCCTGGTATGCCCCTGGAGGGGAACCCATGCCGGTTTTTTATTTAAAATTTGGCGCGGCGTTCCCCCTTTATGATTCATACCAGACAGCAATGCTTGTTGCTCATCGCGAAAGGAAAACAGTTTTCCTTTCCCGATGAGTGAGCAAGCTGGGCGCTGGCTCCCGCGACGGGGCTCACAGGTGTCAAATCTTGCCGATAACAGTGGCGAGATTGACACAATATCGCGGTCACCTACTGCACGCACGGTCAGAATTTAAACGATCAGATTTTGTTTTCGGAAAATTTTATATCCTGCTCTCAAACTTTGTGTGTCCGAAATTCTGACGAAAAAAGTCCGATGGAGCCCACACACGATCGGAATTTCTGACAATACAATCCGATCGCACTTTTTCCATTGGAAAATCCGGCCGCGTGTACAGGGCAATACAGGAGTGAATTTCCCTTCCTAGGGGTAGATTTCCTCTCACTTCCTGTTGTTTATAAGTCAAATGTTTGTAACTAGGGGACCACCTGTACATGGTACCACAGACACATATCAGGTATATGAAAAGTTGGAATAACATACACTTTAACGTGCGATCTGTATCTATGAAGTGTAAGTGTATGAAGTGTATGTGAAGTGTAGCCTATTATAACTACCCTGTAAAGGACTGGTCTGGTCTAGTCACATGATCTCTCCAGCAGCCGGCCCCAGTGAAGAGGAGAGACCACTGACAACAGGTGCAGAGCCTGGGAGATGATGTAACCCATTGGCTCCCCTACACTGAAGCCGGTGTCCTGTCAGAAAGCCGCTACCCATCACAAAATGCAATGGAAGTTACCTTTCGTTGTGGCCATCTTGGTACACCCGCACTCGCTTGCAGTTAGCTTACAGTGAGAAGGCGGTAGGTGAACATCTTTTTACACCCACCAAAGTCTTGCATTACGCCCTATTTTTTAACAGTAAACTCAGCTTATATCGTGAAATGCAGAATTTGAAATTTGTCTGACTGTTTTGATGTTGAATTTAAAAAACAGTGGCAAGCCTGCTGATCTCACAGGTTTTCTAATCTGTCAGAACACCACTGCTTTTAAAATTCAACATCAAAACAGTCTGATGGATTTCAAAATCCTGTATTTTATGATATAAGCTGAGTTTACTGGTAAAAATAAGTGTGACATGCAAGATTTTGGTGGGTGTAAAAAGATGTCCGCTTGCCGCCTTCAGACTGTAGGGGTAGTGGCTATCTGATAGGACACTGGGACCTGATCATATGGCCTCAGAATAGGTAAGTATACAGATCTTTCCTTTCACAGGGTACACAGAATAGGCTTATAATGGGGGTGGAAGTAGGTTTAAGCTTAGTTAGTTGTTAGTAGTAGTAGTAGTGAAATTCTACTTTAATGCACAGTAGCAAAAGTGTGTGAATACTATTATATTCATGTGTCATATTAACAGTTCGCTGCCAATGACATAGGTAACAGCAGGGGAGGGGTTTACACATACTCCCAGCGTCTGCAGCCAAACAAAAACATTGATTGAGTTACACATATTACATATCGCCACGCACTCCAGATTGGGAGTATTATTTCTAGGCCCATTATTCACAGTTAATTCTAAACTGATGACCTGTAGTGGCCTTTAATGACCCAAAAATCTTAATTCTGTAATTTCAAGTTTTCGTGCAATATTTTCCATATAAGTGTTTCCATGTTCTTTTTCACACAAATAACAGTGCAGTTGTGATATTTGTGCTTCAGTTGTCCTCTACCACCAACACAAAGAACTCACCAGATGTATATGACCACCCACTACAGGTAGGTCATAATATGCTTGTTTATGCAGTATTTTTGGCACCCTCCACTTGCAGGGTCACCCCTTGCTCTCCCTTCGCTTATCTTCCACCACATAGACTCATATCATATAGAGGAGGGAAAAGAAGGAAACCGCCATAGAATAAAACCTTTAGATGCTTTATTAAAAAATCATGAGCGGTCCTGCCTACTCCTCCCCAGGTGTATACACATCACTTCCGGGTGTGCTGTGTGGGAATACATCACTTCCTGATGTCACTGTTATTTGTGTGAAAAAGAGCACAGAAACACTTATATGGAAACTTTATTGAAATTACAGAATTAAAGCGTTTGTTAATCCAACACTTCATATTCTTGATATGTGGCTGATGTACCATGTACTTGTATGATAAAGTATCGTAATCCATCCTGGATTACAGGACAATAAGTGCAACTTTGTTAGCATCCTGAATAATGCCTCCCTCACCATACAGCAAGTATATATATCTATATATATCTATATATATCTATATATCTATATATAGATATATATAGATATATAGATATATAGAGATATATTTATATCTCTATATATATATAGAGATATATATTTTTTTTCTACAACCTTGCTCAGTGTTTTATTTGTTTTTCCTAAGCAAATCTCTATCTCACATTAAGCTAGCCAGGCAACCCAACCGTTGTCACCAAGGCTGTGGACTCTTTTATATGAAAGACTATCCAGCCGGTATGTACTAAAATTCAATATATAATGGACATTTCTGATGTAATGCAATTATCAACAGCTGATGCCTCGATAATTAAATTATATGCTGTGTGCCTGGCCTACTACAAATTAAGCTCACCTTACTGTAATACCTTATACAAAATGTTAAGACTGATCTCTCCTGACTTACCCTAACGGTTTATAGAAGTTTATTATCTTCTAGGTTTACTAGGGTTATAGCAATTATACATACAATTTTATAGGGGTAAAATGTAAATTTTTTTATGTCAATGTCTACGTTTATGACTTGCAAACGTTGATACTTACAAAGTATAGAAATGTACTAAAACAAAAAGTTATGAGAGACCTTTTAGTTTCAACTGAGATAACTGGGAGCTAATGGAGATAAAGTGGTACCTATACCCTGCCAACGGACCAAATCTACCGCACTTAGTTAATACGTACAACTCAGTATGCTAAATATGCTTCATATTTACCTACGTTTAAGTTTTGCTAGAATAGTTGTCATATTAGGTCCTCAGACTCAAACAATAAGAGACATAGAATGATCTCTGTTGACCTCTGTAACCATACATTTTTGTATGCACTTGGTGCCATCTTTATTATCTTTTCTGGTCTCTTCTTTAATGAACATAACTTCTATTTCACCATCCACTAGGGGTCTAACCACCCGGTAAAATAACATTCCAAAAGGGAGACAATCAATACCTCACAAAGATACATACCAGGGATAACTATCTTCTACCAACCTAGTCCTAAAGATAATTATACACAAACCCCATCATATAACCTATCCATAGCCTGTTGTATTCTACTAGCTTCCAAATACTCCAAAAACCCTTCACAGTTTATAAACCCAATCCCACTCAATACATTACACAACCTAAACATACTAACTACCATACTATCTTTTCCAGAAGCGCAGCTCCAAACTTGCAGGATTCTGTTACCCATCACACTCAGTTAGACCTCAAACCCACTCGAGCCTTTTCCTCTCTGACCCACCCGGGTTACCTACACTCGCTAGGAAGTATACCTGGACTATTTCTTCCATTGGTAAATTAACCCCCCCCCCTCAACAATTTTTCTGGTTACTAATGATCCTAAAGCATCCGCCCCTGAAGAAGTGTATTTCACAGAAACGCGTCGAGCATGTTGGATGCAGCCACTGTGCGCTCTTTAGGATTCCATTTTTATGAATTATTCATGCATCAACTTTTATATCAATTTTTTACATCATCATGTTGTGTGATTCTTACATGTATAACCCTCATATGACATATGTGTTAGCCATTTACCACTGGAATTTAGTACTGCTTGTTTTTATGCATGTATATATATAGGATATGCTTGGTGCACATGCACAGGCAACCTTCTACATGTTGAAAGCTTATACCAGCACATATCATATGTAATAAATTGTACTTTTACTTCTAACCCCAATCTGTCAACTGTTTCATTTAAAGTCCCATCTCCCGCTTTTTGTTTCCATGAATTCGGGATGGAGGCACTTCCCCGTGCTTCACACAAAGTCCCAAACCTCTATTTAACACTTGATACCCGGGATGGAGACAGTTGACAGTAGCAGGTAGTCATCCCCTGCCTGGCTTCTTTTGGGGTGTTAATGTGTCTTGGTGAACCTAGGGTGGGTGGACGGCATTTTGTTGCGACCAGTGTGTGTGGACCATATGTCAATACTCATTGCTGGAATTTTGTACTACTACTTCTTTATGCATGTCTATATTTAGGACATGCCTGGTGCATACGCACAGGTAACTTCTTACACATAATAAGTATATATCAGCATGAATCATATGTAACAAACTATATTTTTATCTTCAATCCCAATCTGTCAACTGTCTCATCTAAAGTCCCCTCTTGTTTCTCTGAATCCGGGATGGAGGCACCATTTTGTGCCTCACTCAAAGTCCCATACTTCCATTGATACTTGTTATTCGGGATGGAGACAGTTGTCAGAAGCAGGCAGGCATCCCCTACCCAGCTCTATTTGTATTTCATTTGTGCATTAATGAACTTTTTGGTCTGCACGCACTTTTTGCGGCGATGTGTCGTTTTCCATCCTGGGTCACCATACACATTCTCCAGCATAGTGGCCGGTTTTGGGCCATTTTCTTGTTCCAATCCGGAGCTGCGATGCGCTCTGCGGGCCCCTCCCACCCCCTCCACGTCCACCCCAAGGGGGGTTGGTTTGGTGCTGGGGGGTCGGGTGGGCGCCGCACATCGCATCGGCGTCACGCATCACTCCCGCACATGACGTCATTGCTTGGCGCCGTTGTGCGGGAGTAGATTTTTTCCCATCTTGCTGACATGGCTGGGCGTGGCTGAGCCTGTCATGGGCGGACTCTCACGGCCCGGGCAGGGGCCACGCCCCACGCCTTGTCGGCCCGGCGTGACGTTGGCGGCAATCACCGACGCAGATGGGCTGCATATCAGGTGTCTCCTCTCGTGCAGTCCTCCTCTCCACTCACATGCAGACGCCGCATTGACGCAGACGCCGCATTCTTTTTGGATAACACTTTTTGGACAATCCCTGTTTTTAGCACACTAAGGTACTATATTCTTGACCACTTTTTCTCTCTTTTTTCTTTTTACCCCCCCTCTTTTAGTTCAAACACTTTTGGTATATCTTAGTGGATTTATTCATCCATTTCAGACATTCCTCACCAATTGAAGATTATGGTCACCATATTGTGGAATTAACATGCACTGAGTGGAGGATACCTGTGTGCGTCCGTCATGTGTTGGCTTCTTTGTCGCCTCAGCTCCGGAAAGGGGCAATGCTTGTTGGCCCGGTACCTGCATTTCACCATAGCTTGGCCACGTATGTAAACATCCAGAATTTGACGTGCTGTCTTTTCTGGTTACTAACGAGCCCACTTCCTGATGTTACCTATTTTGTTATTTCAGAAATCCTAAAGCATCCGCCCCTGAAGAAGTGTATTTCACAGAAACGCGTCGGGCATGTTGAGTGCAGCCACTGTGCGCTCTTTAGGATTCCATTTTTATGAATTATTCATGCATCAACTTTTATATCAATTTTTTACATCATCATGTTGTGTGATTCTTACATGTATAACCCTCATATGACATACGTGTTAGCCATTTACCACTGGAATTTAGTACTGCTTGTTTTTATGCATGTATATATATAGGATATGCTTGGTGCACATGCACAGGCAACCTTCTACATGTTGAAAGCTTATACCAGCACATATCATATGTAATAAATTGTACTTTTACTTCTAACCCCAATCTGTCAACTGTTTCATTTAAAGTCCCATCTCCCCCTTTTTGTTTCCATGAATTCGGGATGGAGGCACTTCCCCGTGCTTCACACAAAGTCCCACCAAACCTCTATTTAACACTTGATACCCGGGATGGAGACAGTTGACAGTAGCAGGTAGTCATCCCCTGCCTGGCTTCTTTTGGGGTGTTAATGTGTCTTGGTGAACCTAGGGTGGGTGGACGGCATTTTGTTGCGACCAGTGTGTGTGGACCATATGTCAATACTCATTGCTGGAATTTTGTACTACTACTTCTTTATGCATGTCTATATTTAGGACATGCCTGGTGCATACGCACAGGTAACTTCTTACACATAATAAGTATATACCAGCATGAATCATATGTAACAAACTATATTTTTATCTTCAATCCCAATCTGTCAACTGTCTCATCTAAAGTCCCCTCTTGTTTCTCTAAATCCGGGATGGAGGCACCATTTTGTGCCTCACTCAAAGTCCCATACTTCCATTGATACTTGTTATTCGGGATGGAGACAGTTGTCAGAAGCAGGCAGGCATCCCCTACCCAGCTCTATTTGTATTTCATTTGTGCATTAATGAACTTTTTGGTCTGCACGCACTTTTTGCGGCGATGTGTCGTTTTCCATCCTGGGTCACCATACACATTCTCCAGCATGGTGGCCGGTTTTGGGCCATTTTCTTGTTCCAATCCGGAGCTGCGATACGCTCTGCGGGCCCCTCCCACCCCCTCCACGTCCACCCCAAGGGGGGTTGGTTTGGTGCTGGGGGGTCGGGTGGGCGCCGCACATCGCATCGGCGTCACGCATCACTCCCGCACATGACGTCATTGCTTGGCGCCGTTGTGCGGGAGTAGATTTTTTCCCATCTTGCTGACATGGCTGGGCGTGGCTGAGCCTGTCATGGGCGGACTCTCACGGCCTGGGCAGGGGCCACGCCCCACGCCTCGTCGGCCCGGCGTGACGTTGGCGGCAATCACCGACGCAGATGGGCTGCATATCAGGTGTCTCCTCTCGTGCAGTCCTCCTCTCCACTCACATGCAGATGCCGCATTGACACAGACGCCGCATTCTTTTTGGATAACACTTTTTGGACAATCCCTGTTTTTAGCACACTAAGGTACTATATTCTTGACCACTTTTTCTCTCTTTTTTTCTTTTTACCCCCCCCCCCCCTCTTTTAGTTCAAACACTTTTGGTATATCTTAGTGGATTTATTCATCCATTTCAGACATTCCTCACCAATTGAAGATTATGGTCACCATATTGTGGAATTAACATGCACTGAGTGGAGGATACCTGTGTGCGTCCGTCATGTGTTGGCTTCTTTGTCGCCTCAGCTCCGGAAAGGGGCAATGCTTGTTGGCCAGGTACCTGCATTTCACCATAGCTTGGCCACGTATGTAAACATCCAGAATTTGACGTGCTGTCTTTTCTGGTTACTAACGAGCCCACTTCCTGATGTTACCTATTTTGTTATTTCAGAAATCCTAAAGCATCCGCCCCTGAAGAAGTGTATTTCACAGAAACGCGTCGGGCATGTTGGATGCAGCCACTGTGTGCTCTTTAGGATTCCATTTTTATGAATTATTCATGCATCAACTTTTATATCAATTTTTTACATCATCATGTTGTGTGATTCTTACATGTATAACCCTCATATGACATACGTGTTAGCCATTTACCACTGGAATTTAGTACTGCTTGTTTTTATGCATGTATATATATAGGATATGCTTGGTGCACATGCACAGGCAACCTTCTACATGTTGAAAGCTTATACCAGCACATATCATATGTAATAAATTGTACTTTTACTTCTAACCCCAATCTGTCAACTGTTTCATTTAAAGTCCCATCTCCCCCTTTTTGTTTCAACAATTTTTCACTGCAGACCTCTCTCACATCCCCTGTACCTATCTCTCCCTAAACCCTCTCTCCCAATCTTCTTCCCCCCATCATCCAAAACCCCTCTCTCTCCACAAAATAAAAACTAAGCAATATATACAAAACTCAAACCTGTATACGGCTCACACACGTAATCCACTTTGAACCTCCTCATAAACAACCCAACTGTCCACTTTATACCATGGCCCCACAAAATCTTCGCATCACTCCTCTTTCACTGAAAATGGTTCCTATCAATGCCAAAGGCCTAAATATACCAGAAAAGCGTTCTCAGTTGCTCAGGGAATGCCATAAGCTTAGAGCAAATATTGTATGCATTCAGGAAACTCACTTTCTGACGAACAAAATCCCTAAACTTTCAGATAAAGAATTTCCTCTTGCATTTCATTCAACTAATAAAGAATCTAAAACAAAGGGTGTATCCGTCCTTATATCCTTAAAAACATTCCTTCCAAGTGACGATTCATTATATGATCAAGCAGGCAGATATATTTTCCTTAAAGGAAAAATAGGATCCCGGCCTATCACAATCACCAACGTTTATGCTCCCAACACCAAACAAGTTGCATTCTTCAGACAAATATGTGATCTTTTGTCCTCTTTTTTAGCAGGGATTCTAATTCTCGGGAGAGATTTCAACATTCCCCTTAACTCACTTCTGGACACATCCTCTGGTACTTCAGCTATGCCATACAGGGCGGATCAAACTGAGAATCCAAAAAAGCAGATCAAACTGAGACTCCAAAATCTCATGCTGCATGACACCTGGAGAATGCTGAACCCACAAGGTAAAGACTACACATACTTTTCACCATTACACCAAAAATATTCACGGATTGATTTCATTTTCATCTACCAACCTGACATTCCCCTTCTACAAAAAGCCACTATAGAGCCTATGACACTCTCGGATCATCATCCAATCACTATCTTTCTAGTCTTCCCTGAATAAATTACCAGGATGAAAACCTGGAGACTTAACTCCTCCCTACTCAAAGATCCAGTAGACGTAGAAAGATTTGCGGCTTGCATTCGGGAATACTTCTCTCTCAATGACACTGCAGACACATCCTACCTTAATCAATGGGAAGCACATAAATGTGTAATTCAGGGAGAATTCATAAAAAACACCTCTAATATCAAAAAAGAACGCCAAACTAAAATCTCATCGCCAGGGGGAAGTGATGTCACCAGCCCAGGCAGACGAAGGGGCAGACTACGAGGGACCACCTAGCAACAGGCATTTAGAGGTAAGTAAAAAAAAAAAAAATATCCAAATGTTTTTTTGTTTTTTTTTTTAGAATTTTTTAGATATGTTTGTTTTTTTGGGTGGAACCCCACTTTAATGTTGTCATACATACGAGCATTATACTCAGCACCTACTGCGAGAGTACACATTAATGACCACCTGTCAGACGCCTTCCGACTTCACAAGGGTACTAAACAGGGCTGCCCTCTTTCCCGGCTTCTTTTCATTCTTACTCTTGAGTCACTCCTAAACAAAATAAGATTAAACCTGGATATTAAAGGTATTACAATTAAAAAACAAACGTATACGCTTGTAGCATTCACGGATAACCTCCTGGTCTTTTAATCTGAACTTCACATCTCTAACCTGTTAAAGGACCTAAAACTCTTCCAAAACTTTTCTAACCCGAAGATAAATTACTCAAAATCTAACATAACATTACCGCCAGATATTGTCACACAATGTTCAAATAATTTCCCCTTCTCATGGGCCAAGGATTTAATTACATATCTTGGAATTAAAATCTCAAAATCCCTTTCCAACCTTTTCCAAGACAACTTTACCCCAGCTCTAAAAGAAATGAGAGAAAATTTAAAACAATGGAAAGTTCTCAATGTCTCTTGGTTTGGCAGAACTTACCTTCTCAAAATGACCATTATTCCCCACTTCCTTTACCTATTACAAATCGTTCCCATTCACATCCCATCCTCATTCTTTTCTTCTTTCCGGCAAGCCTGTTCCCAATTCATCTGGTGAAACAAACCTCTGAGAATTAAATTTGACTGACTCACTCTTCCAAAAAACAAAAGGGGAATAGCACTCCCTGACCTAAGACGCTACACAGCACACCTGGCCCGGATTGTGGACTGGACCATCCATCCCACTGTAAAAGACTGGTACACTCTAGAACACTCAGTCACTCCCCAATGCTTGAGATCTGTACCATGGTCGCACCCATGCCATGTATCCTCTCAAACAAAGCGTCACCCCTTAATAGGACCAACACTAACAGCCTTTCAAACTTCGACCAAAGCAACAACTTCCACTCCCTGGCTGAGCCCGCTTACCCCATTACCCGCAAACCCAGACTTCCCCCCAGGCATAAACAACAATTTTCTCACACGAATTTGGCCCCATAGAGATGTACTTGCTACCCACTTGTTTAACAAAGGCATACTCCTCACAATAGATGACCCGAACGTTAAACTGACCCCTAACCACATACCACATTGGACATAGATACAAATGAAACATTTTCTACCTAGGAAAGAAACCGCCCAACACCGGACGAAAAACCTATCCACTCTAGAAGACTTTTCCTCCAACCCCCCCCCCAACCCCCAAAGACATCTCATTTCAACCCTGTACTCCTCCCTATTCAATGATCATTCAGTGTTCTCCAGTAATGCATGTTCAGCATGGGAACAAGATCTAAATATAACAATCACTGATCCTGAATGGGAATTAATCTGCTCCTACATACACAAAGGCTCCCTTAATATAGCCACCCAAGAATGTGGATTCAAGATTCTTTCAAGATGGTATAAAACCCCTGTGTTGCTTCATAAATTCTCAAACGCAACTCCTAATAGATGTTGGCGATGTGATGCTTCAGACAGATCAATGCTCCACATTTGGTGGTCGTATCCTGTTATCCAAACATTTTGTCAGATAGTATACGACACTATCCTTTCTGTCACATCTGATAATGTGGATTACTCTCCTGCTGTATACTAGACATGTGCATTCGTTTTCGTCCGAATGCATTTTCGTCCGAATTTAGGGTATTTTCGTTATCGTTCTAACAAACGATAACGAAAGTGCAGAATCCGAAAAACGAAAGATCCGACATAAACAAATGCTTTATTTTCGTTTTCGTTGCTATAACAGTTTGATATAGATAGGAGATTCGACATGATGATGACAATAACAATCTGTGTCCATCAAACCTGTGGTCGAATGTGCCTAACCTTAGCTCTATTAGTCCAAGATTATTCTACATAGAGAGAAAAGATTCGACATAGAGAGAAAAGATTCGACGTAGGGGAGAAAAGATTCGACGTAGGGGAGAAAAGATAAATAAAAATAATGATGATGATGAATGTTATTGGCTGATTGTAACCAAAGAGGAGGAGCAGTAAAATAGCTAGAACTAAGTACACATGTACTTTGGCTTATGGTGTCTGTTGAAAGTTCTAGGAAGATTCGACGGAGCAGGTAAACTATACGGCGTCGTACAGTTTAGCTGCTCCGTCGAATCTTCTTTGAACATTCGACAGACACCATAAGCCTTCAATGACAGATTCGACCTTAATTTGGATTTTCGGAGGAATGCAATTTTTAACGAAAAACGAAATAAATAAAAACGAATTTCGGGAGTAACTAAATAAATTTATTTTTCGGATGAAAACGAAATTCCGAAACAAAATATTTCAGTGTGCACATGTCTACTGTATACCTGCTTCATCATACCACCATTCCCAAGAAGAGATATCTTAAATCACTAACAATGTTTATGATAAACGCAGCAAGACACTGCATACCGTGCCGCTGGGGCTCTCCAACTGCCCCGACGAAAGAGTAGTGGTATAGTAGAATCAACAATATTGAAAAAAATAGAAGAACTTATCAGTATCTCACGCGAAAAGTTACCCAGATTCACATCAACATTGTACAGTTGGCAACACTTTAAAACAACAGAAGCATATCAGATGAATGACAGATGAGTTCTATTCATCATAACAGCTTTAATGAAACGAATGAACTACAAACACTCTACCTGCTATTACCTACACTGGTCCCTTATATGATCCTGTTGGAAAATTGGGACCAACATATCAACTTCCTATGCTTTCGACCCATACAAGTTCTTTATTGATCCGTATTAACATAGCTCGAGAGAGAGAGGGGAGTCTGGAACTCCCCTTCCCCCCCCATCCTTCTTCTCCTCTCCCCCCCCCCTTTTTTTTCTCATTCTACTGCATCGATAATTATGACCTATCATCCAGCCAAAATATAAAATAAAAAATAACCATAAAACCCGATATAACATGAGGATATATATAGGAATCCGTTAATCTAATTTTGCATATGATAAGTAACAATATTTGATACTGAATTGTTATTAAAATGTATATATGGTTCTACTATTTTGGCTTCATACACTGTTAGTAGAAATTCAAAAGTTCAAATGTTTAAATTAACAACCTGTTAATTCATGCTGTACTTTTGATAACTTTTGCAAAATATATATATATATATTTTTTTTTAATAAAAAACTGATGAAACAAAAAAAATAAATAAAGTATCCCGCTGTCTTTGCATTGCTTCCTTAATGTGAAATCCCTGGTGTTCCTGCCAATCTTTCTGCGTGCCTATTAAAAACTGACCACACTAAGCAGGAGAGCACAACACGAACAGTTCTCTAGCTATGCTGGGAACTCGGTGTGCTCCAATGATCAGACTTGTCCTGACAAGCCCCCACTGCACAGCCATTCACTGGGAAGCTCGGTGTATTGCTGCTCCTCCTCCCTCAGCTCTTATGTAGCTGAGAATAGAGGGAATGTGATCACTTATAAAAAAAGGGGGAAAAAAAGATTTATAATGATTTTTATATCTATAAAAAAACATTTTGCCTTTCATTTCTATTTTAAACTGAATGGGTTGTTTTACAAGGTGATCAGTTACAATCACTTTAAGATTTTTTTGGTTATTAATGGCATAAGAACACTTTAAAAATGGACACTATGAACATTCATTGTGGATAATTGTTTGAATATTTGTTTATATAGAGTGTAGACATTACTGGGATCACACATAGCGCTGTACATAATTTATTGACATAATATTGAGTATTTTTCTGACACTTTAACCACTTAAATATGGCGCACTTTTACCCCCTTCATGCCAGTCCAATTTTTAGCTTTCAGCGCTGTCACATTTAGAATGACAATTGTGTGGTCATGCAACACTGTACCCAAACAAAATTTTTATAATTTTTTTTCCCACAGTTAGAGCTTTTCCCCAGTGGTGCTATTTGATCACCACTGGGGTTTTATTTTTTGTGCACCCAATAAAAAAAGATGGAAAATTAAAAATAAACGTTTTTATTTGTTTCTGTTACAAAACTTTGTAAATAAGTAAGTTTTCTCCCCTCACTGGTGAGCACTGATGAGGCTGCACTGACAGGCACTGATGAGGCAGTACTGATTGGCACTGATGAGGCACTGGATATGCAACACTGATGGGTATTGATAGGTGGCAATGATAAGCAGCACTGATGGGCACTGATAGGTGATACTGATATGCAGCACTAATGGGCACTGATAGGTGGTACTGGTGGGCACTTATAGGCGGCACTGATGGGTGGCACTGATGGGCACTGCTGGGCACTGATGGGCGGCACTGATGGATGGCACTGATAGGCAGCACTGATCAGGAGGCACTGACAGGCAACCACTGGAAGTGGGGAAGGGGGACCTCAAAAACAGGTAACCGTTCTCCCATCCCCCCTGAAAGGTGCCAAATGTGGCAGATAAGCGGCAGTTCCACTTTTGAGTTGAACTCCACTTTAAGTACAGCAACTGGGATGGTTTTTTTTTGTTTTTTACTTTTATCTTTTTTAAATTTGTCTTGTTTTTTCCTAGCATTTGTGTAGAGTACAAAAAACTGTAGCAGCCTTTAAAGCGTCTCTTATGGTACATGCCATTTCACAGGTACATGCAAGTATCTATTTACTTGGTGAAACTTAATTTTTAAATGTTAGTTTATTGCATTCAAGTGCCTCAAAATTGACTTTAGTGTATTTTTTTACTGAAACTACCATTTTATTCTCTAGGGCAGGGATCTCCAAACTATGGCCCTCCAGGTGTTCAGGAACTACAATTCCTATTCATGTCTGTGAATGTCAAAGTTTTACAATGCCTCATGGCACGTGTAGTTCCGCAAAAGCTGGAGGGCCATAGTTTGGAGATCCCTGCTCTAGGGCATCTGCTTTCAGAAAATATATAATGTTTGGGGGTTTTATTTAATCTTCGGGCCAAAAACATTTTTTTAAGCATGTGTGCAAAAAAAAAAACAAAAAACGGCTGTGGCGGTGAAAGGGTTAAAAAAAATCTGAAATGTGGAAACTCTAAATTGGTCTAGTATGTGAGAGAGGGACCTTAGATTGTAAGCTCCTTAAGGGCAAGGACTGATGTGAATGTAAAGTGCTGCATACATTGTAAAAAATACACAGACGCAGGAAGGTCCTTATTTACAGGTCCTCAGATACAGCTTCCTCTCCAGCAAGGTGAACAGGGAGCAGCACAGTAATGACATCACCAAATATCATTAGACTAACAATTAGAGACAGTGCTGCTATATGTGATCTCACACTGCAGGTATACAGCTAAGAGGCTCAAGGCTGAAGAATGCCTAGGCACGGGAAGTGTACCGCTGTTTTCAGGAACAATTGCAATCAAAAGGTACATTTTCAGAATACTGCTTAGGCACAATTGACTCTTGATTTGACACAGATCTTCCTTTTTTGAGTACAGGTCCACTGTAACCTCTTCACGACCATGCTATAGCCGAATGACTGCTACAGCGCGGTTGCACATTGCCGGGAGGGTGTCATATTATGTCCTCCTGTGATCGCGCTTCTCGCGCACCCCTTGCGACGTGCAACCGCAGGCATCTGTGATCACTGTGTCCTTGAGTCGCAGCACATCACAGATTGTGATAAATAGCAATCACAGTGGCTCTTTACCACATGATCCGCTGTGTCCAATCACTGCTGATCACAGTCTTACCAAGATTTGCCTGTTATCGGCATTCCTCTCCTCATGCTGACAGCACGTGAGGAGAGCTGATAACCAGCAAATCCACACGAGGGACATGTACGCTGATAATCGGGGCACTAATCATCAATGCCCTGATTATCAGTGCAGCCCTAACATTGCCCAACAGTGCTGTCAATCTGTGCCCACCAGTGCTGCCAATCAGTGCCCATCATTGCTGCCTGGCAGTGACCATCAGTGCTGCCTGTCAGTGCCTATCAAGGATGCCTACCATTGCCCTCTATCATTGCCAGCCACCTATCAGTGCAACCTATCAGTTCCTATCAGTGCCAACTTTCAGTGCCACCTATGACTGCAGCCTTAATCAGTGCCTCCTCATCAGTGCTGTCAGTGCCACCTCATCAGTACCCACCAGTGCAGCCTATCTGTGTCCATCAGTGCAGCCTCATCAGCGCACACCAGTGAAGGAGAAAAATTACTTATTTACAAAAATTTTTAATAAAAATGTTTTGTTTTTTTTCATTAGTTTACTAAAAAAATAGAAAAACCAAGTGGAGATTAAATACCACCAAAAGAAAGCTCTAAAAAAGGATAAAAATTTTGTTCTAGTACCGTGTTCCATGACCGCCCAATTGTCATTCAAAGTGCGACAGCGCTGAAAGCTGAAAATTGACCTGAGCAGGAAGGGGGTAAAAGTGCCCAGTAGGCAAGTGGTTAATGGATTCTGAAGCTGTTAACATTATCAGACATGAAAGCTCAACCAAGGCATTTCAATAAAAGGAGGCTATGACCTCCCACAGTGCTCAAATCATCATATAAACTCTCCCCAGCCCAAAGGACAATTATCACTCTTCCTCCCATGCAAGCTAAACCTTGACCTCCAGCATAAAATGTTAACTCTTCCGGTGACAGAGAGCCAGCCACACTCAGCTGGGTGTTAAACCAAACAAAAGGAATTCTGTAAGCAATCATTTGCCCTGCATAGTATCATATGATCCATGGAGTCCTCGCATTCCTCTGCCCCTGTGCAAGTAATTAGTTGACCAGGAATTTGTTTTCATTTAATTGCTACAATGATGCAATTATTGGAGGCCTAATGGGTGGTCTGTATGCACAGTTTGGAAACTCGACCTCCATCTTGTTTAATGTCATGTCACTGGTAATTGGGAATGAAACAATCAAGCAATGTGGAGATTTTGAGACACACAGACAGTGCAATGTTTTCTTTAGCTGATGCCAAGCATCTATAAACATTGATGTGCACGCGCGTGCACATGAGTGTACACATATCAAGATGCTCATGTATTGTTTTTAAATGCAAGCAGTGTGAGTACCCGTATCTAACTTAGTATCTGCCTCTTGAAATCCCATGTAGAGGAGAGCTCAAACTCCAAGAGAGAGAGAGAAGCAGAAAAAGCATCCAGTTGTGCTACAGCACTTACTATAAATTACCATGGTGTATGTCGATACAAGGATAGAGCAGAGTGACAAAGAAAAGCTTATCAGTCGTGCCTGGCACCAAACCCACCCCCCCCCCCAATTAAATGCAGCCTTACCTGTGCCAATTAAATGCAGCCTTGCCATTGCCAATTTAATGCAGCTTGATCAATGCCAATTAAATGCAGCTGTACCAGTGCCAATTAAATGCAGCTGTACCAGTGCCAATTAAATGAAGCTATACCAGTGCCCATGAAATACAGGATTACCAGTGCCCATGAAATACAGAATTACCAGTGTCCATGAAATACAGCCTTACCAGTGTCCATGAAATACAGGATTACCAGTGCCCATGAAATACAGAATTACCAGTGTCCATGAAATACAGCCTTACCAGTGCCAATGAAATACAGGATTACCAGTGCCCATTAAATACGGCCTTACCAGTGCCCATGAAATACAGGATTACCAGTGCCCATGAAATACAGAATTACCAGTGTCCATGAAATACAAGATTACCAGTGCCCATGAAATACAGAATTACCAGTGTCCATGAAATACAGGATTACCAGTGCCCATGAAATACAGAATTACCAGTGCCCATGAAATACAAGATTACCAGTGCCCATGAAATACAAGATTACCAGTGCCCATGAAATACAGAATTACCAGTGTCCATGAAATACAGCCTTACCAGTGCCCATGAAATACAGAATTACGAGTGCCCATGAAATACAGGATTACCAGTGCCCATGAAATACAGAATTACCAGTGTCCATGAAATACAGGATTACCAGTGCCCATGAAATACAGAATTACCAGTGTCCATGAAATACAGGATTACCAGTGCCCATGAAATACAGGATTACCAGTGCCCATGAAATACAGAATTACCAGTGTCCATGAAATACAGGATTACCAGTGCCCATGAAATACAGAATTACCAGTGCCCATGAAATACAAGATTACCAGTGCCCATGAAATACAGAATTACCAGTGTCCATGAAATACAGCCTTACCAGTGCCCATGAAATACAGAATTACCAGTGCCCATGAAATACAGCCTTACCAGTGCCCATGAAATACAGGATTACCAGTGCCCATGAAATACAGAATTACCAGTGTCCATGAAATACAGCCTTACCAGTGCCAATGAAATACAGGATTACCAGTGCCCATTAAATACGGCCTTACCAGTGCCCATGAAATACAGGATTACCAGTGCCCATGAAATACAGAATTACCAGTGTCCATGAAATACAAGATTACCAGTGCCCATGAAATACAGAATTACCAGTGTCCATGAAATACAGGATTACCAGTGCCCATGAAATACAGAATTACCAGTGCCCATGAAATACAAGATTACCAGTGCCCATGAAATACAGAATTACCAGTGTCCATGAAATACAGCCTTACCAGTGCCCATGAAATACAGAATTACGAGTGCCCATGAAATACAAGATTACCAGTGCCCATGAAATACAGAATTACCAGTGTCCATGAAATACAGCCTTACCAGTGCCCATGAAATACAGGATTACCAGTGCCCATGAAATACGGCCTTACCAGTGCCCATGAAATACAGGATTACCAGTGCCCATGAAATACAGAATTACCAGTGTCCATGAAATACAGGATTACCAGTGCCCATGAAATACAGAATTACCAGTGCCCATGAAATACAGAATTACCAGTGTCCATGAAATACAGCCTTACCAGTGCCCATGAAATACAGAATTACCAGTGCCCATGAAATACAAGATTACCAGTGCCCATGAAATACAGAATTACCAGTGCCCATGAAATACAGCCTTACCAGTGCCCATGAAATACAGGATTACCAGTGCCCATGAAATACGGCCTTACCAGTGCCCATGAAATACAGCCTGATCACACAGAGCTCTTTAAAACGGATTTGAATATCTCGGCGGCAACTTTAACAAAGTCCCGCCTCCTATGATACACGTCACACTGATTCAATGTATCATTGGATCAGTGTTCTGTCTATCTAGGAGGCGGGACTTTGTTACAGTCCTCCACCTCACACAGACGGAGATGTCATCACATCTGCCTGTCACTCAGCTACAGACAGAAGACTGAGTAGCCTGAGCGGCTGCCACAGCCGTACTCTGTTTGGCCGCTCAGGCTGCTCTGTCTTCTGTCTGTGGCTGAGTGACAGGCCCAGCCGGGAGATCGCCCGGTTTTTGCAGCCAAATGTGGGAGACTTCCACAACTTGCGGGAGACTTGGGATGTCTGAGTCGGTTGCCTCTCCTTTCACTGTCCAGTCATAGGCTGAAGGAGGTACAAGACCTTTAAGGCCTCATGCACACTGGACATTTTATATACTGCTTTTAGATGAATTTTGAGGTTTTCGTTCTGCCTCTAAACGCTCCGCAATGTTAGCCTATGTCCATGCACACATAGGCGTTTACAGGCGTTTAGAGGCAGAAAAAACCCAGGGCCAGCACGTTCAGGAGAGGAGAGTTCCAGTGTAAAAAAAGATTGACACACCTAAACGTGTATAAACACATCTAGATGCACTTTAGCGATAGGCGCATCAAACACTTGGGTGTTCATTCATTCATTCCAATTACCAGAATAAATGAATATTCTAGCAAATTCATGAACACCCAAATTCAGCTTTAGGTGCATTTTTAACCACTTCAGCATCCGGAAGGTTTTACCCCCTTCATGTCCAGGCCTTTTTTTGTGATATAGCACTTCGTTACTTTAACCACTTCCGGACTGCCCACCGCACATATTCTGCAGCAGGGTGGCCCAGCTGCACAAATCGACGTACCTGAGGCAGAGGCAGAACAGGGATCTGCCTCTGTAAACAAAGCGGATCCCTGTTCTGACAGGGGACAACACTGAGATTGGCTGTTCCTAGTAATCAGGAACAGCAATCTCTGTGTTGTCCCAATGAGCCCACCCCCCACACAGTTACAACACACACTGAGGGAACACAGTCAACCCTTTGATCGCCCCTAGTGGTAACCCCTCCCCTGCCAGTGTCATTTATACATTAATCGGTGCATTTTTTTTAGCACTGATCACTGTATTGGTGTCACCGATCCCCAAAAAGTGTCACTTAGGGTCAGATTTGTCCGCCGCAATGTCGCAGTCCTGCTAAAAATCGCAGATCGCCGCCATTACCAGAAAAAACAATTTAAAAAAAGTCCCTAAATCTATCCCCTACTTTGTAGATGCTATAACATTTGCGCAAACAAATCAATATATGCTTATTGGGATTTTTTTACCAAAAATATGTAGAAGAATACCCACTAGCCTAAATGAATACATTTATTTTTTACAATTTTTTTTTGATATGTATTATAGCAGAAAGTAAAACATATTTTTTTTTCAAATTGTCATAGTTACATAGTAGGCGAGGTTGAAAAAGACACGCCCATCAAGTCCAACCTATGTGTGAGATTATATGTCAGTATTACATTGTATATCCCTGTTTGTTGTAGTTGTTCAGGTGCTTATCTAATATTTTTTTGAAACTATCGATGCGTAGTTTAAGGTTAAACCTCTTTTCTTCTCATTTTAATGAGTGGCCACGTGTCTTGTTAAAAAAGTTTTGTCCCTATTGTGGGGTCACCAGTATGGTATTTATAAATTGAAATCCTATCCCCTCTCAAGTGTCTCTTCTCCAGAGAGAATAAGTTCAGTGCTCACAACCATTCCTCATAACTAATATCCTCCAGACCCTTTATTAGCTTTGTTGGCCTTCTTTATACTCGCTCCATTTCCTGTACATCCTTCCTGAGGACTGGTGCCCAGAACTGGACAGTATACTCTAGGTGCGGCCAGACCAGAGTCTTGTAGAGTGGGAGAATTATCGCTTTATCTCTGGAGTTGATCCCTTTTTTAATGCATGCCAATCAGGGGCGTAACTAGAAATCACAGGGCCCCATAGCAAAATGTTGTATGCCCTCCCCTGCAAACAGCCCCCCCCCCACAAAAAAAATGAACTAATGCCATTGTACAACAGATTACCACACTCATGTGGCACAGTACCCAGGCAACAGCTTATATTCATTTCGAACAACAAAACAAAAATTTGCCAATAAAATCTACGGGTTACATTTAGTGCATTATAGTGTAAGTAAAGTCAAAAAAGTTTTCTTCAAGTTTTGCACCCCCACAACTAACGCCCCAGGGCTTGTGGGGAAGAGGCCCTTGTCCCCATCTGCACGGGGACAAGCTGCTTTTCCAGGCACTGTGCAAAACAGATGACAGTCTGTCTCCCACTCCCTTCCTACCTCCTGTCCAGACTTCAGAGCCTCCTTATGTGCCGAAAACGATGTCCCTTCACAGGCGCGCTCGAGCTTTCTGCCCTGCCCACTCTGCTCTCTGCTCCTGCCTCCGGCTGTATGCGGCTGCCTGTGTCGGGACATGGCCGGACGCGCGGGGCCCGGGAGGCTTAACAGTAAACTTACAGAAGGGGGAGGGGGAGCGGGATGACGTGAGACGTCAGAAAGGAAGGGAGGAGCTGGCGGTGTGTCGGAGAGCTGGCGTCCTGGCAGCTTCGCTCTGATGTCAGACTGAGTGGACGAGGCCGGCAGCGTGGAGAGGTGGGGAAACAGAGCGCGGTGTCCCAACACCGCAGCCAAAAGCCTGGAACCCGGTGAAAAACGGGCTTAGCTGCACGGCTACAAATAAAGGGGTGAAGCCCTCGCCCCGCTGACAGGATCCCCCCGCGTCTCTCTCCCCTTCCTCCCCCCACTGAATGCCTGAAAGCAGAACGGCAGAAGCACAGAGAGGATCCGGTAAAGTGATATACAGACCAGATGCCTTCAAACCTGCAGCGTTCTCTGGCATGGTCTCCCCAACTGTAAATGCTGGATTGTCATCCCTGAAGTAAAGGCATTCTGACAGACAGGTGACGGTAAGAGACGCTCGTTCCTGCTCACCATTTAAAGGTAAGAAGAGCACTGAAACTGGTTATGGAAGGGAAGAAATCTTAGAAGAAGGAAAAGCCAAGGTTTGAAAGCTGCTGAATAATATTATAAGGAACTCTGTATAGAACTAGACATGTGGGTTAGAAGGTCATTTTAGCAGTATTGTAAGAGTACTGCCTGTGGCTCACCAACTTATCAATACTTACCATATCGTTGACATAGACTAAGGAAAAATTTAACTCTACATAAAATATTACAACACAGTTATCACACTTGGAGGTATACTCCTATTTCAATTGTGGTCTCATAGTTTCGCCAGGGACCTCTGTATAGGATAAAATAAGGGAGACGAGTAATAGATTTGAATTTTGGAAAACTTATCACTGTATACCTGCGTTAATATTGCTACATAATTTCTTGTGTCATTTTTATAATATTTAATGAAATCCTGAGGACGCTGGCTCACAAGGAGGCAATAAGACACGTGGTAGCAAAGTATCTCTATGCATGACTAGTTCCCAGTCACACTGGACACTATTAAAGAGAGACACACGCGGCACTAAGGTATAAGGACAAAATAATAGCACAAATCATTACTCATAGACAGGGTCTCAAAATCCCTGCACAATAAACAGAAGCCCCCGAAAAAATCAGTTTTGGTGAACAGGGTCCCTGCTACAAGGGCGGCGCCGAGGGGTGGAGAGGTATTAAAACGCTAACAGAGCCCAATTACACCAAAAGAAGAGACCGTCGGCAGTCGCAGTATCACCATAATAACTTGGGACACTAGACTCTCAGTCTATGGACATAATCAATAACAACTAGGAATAAGAAGTGTGTTCTTGAAATACTAGTCCTAAATAAATCAAAAATAAATATAGAGAGTGCCAGAGTATCTTGACACCTGAAAATTTTCTCTGAGGACCGGAGACATAAGCTAACGTGTACAGGACTAAAACTTGTCAATGTAAACTAGTGCTAGCCTGAGAAGCACCGTTATACTTTCCCAATGGTAATGCTGCACATGGGATAGCGATAACGGACAACTGTTGCATTGTATAACTTTTGGGATACCAGGCACTAAGGTATCTACATACGGCCCCAAAAGTATATTATCTTCTGTATTCCTTTATTATCACACGCTAAATAACAGAAACAAAGGTATCACGTTCAAGTCACCACACCACACCTATTCCTATAACTATAGAAACAGAATCTTGGAACGAAGTCAACTGCAAGAATTCAAAATCGTCCTAGTGCTGGTACGACGAAGACCTCCCTGCACGATCAAGAAAAGGCGGCCTAAAACCTTATCTATAAAATCCTCTGGAACAAAAAAATGAGCAGAAATACAACTAAAGCGGGGAAAGGAGGCCCTCCGAAGACACCAAAGGACAACCTTTCTGGAGGTGCTGCTGGGAGCTCAATTAAGCAGTACTTAGCCAAAGGGGAAGCCCTGGAAGTGCCCACCAAGAAGCCCAAACGTCAACCATGGTGGACAAGAGGAAAAAGGGCCAAAATGGGAAGGGAGAACTGACCCCCACTCAATCTAGAGAGTCATCGTTAATTGAAAGTGCTCATGAATTATCTAGAATGGCAGAACACAGGCATGATGCGGAACTCCCCTCAAAAAATGAAATCGCAGAGATGTTCAAAGCGCTTGAAACTTCAATTAAGTCAGAGATAAACATGCTAAGAACAGACCTGGGTAACCTGCTGGCCAGAGTTGAGAGGGTGGAAGATATAATGGATCAACAGGAGCGAGAAATCTCTGATTTAAAGGAACAAATTAAAACATCTCAACAAAACCAGATAAAAATTTGCTATAGGCTTGAGGACCAGGAGAACAGAAGTCGCAGACAGAACTTGAGAATCCGTGGCATTCCGGAAAAAAGGGGTGAGGACCTAAGGAAGACCATAGCGGCCATCTTCTCCCCCCTACTGGAGCTGGGAGGGGAGGATTTCCCAAGGATTGAACGAGTGCATCGTATAGGTAGACTGGACATTAGCCGAACAGAAAGGAGCCGAGATGTAATCGTGAGATTTAGACACTACGAAGATAAGAAAAAAACATATGGATAAAGCTGCGAGGGCAGACCCCATTACTACACAAGGAGGCAAGGATCCAAGTATTCGCAGATCTAGCCAAAGACACACTAGCTAGAAGACGTCTCCTGAAGCCACTTCTGGAACAAATGACAAATCAAAACATAAAATATACATGGGGATTCCCCTGGGCAGTAAAGATGGCAGAACAGCTAGACTAAGATTCCGGTGGAGTTGGAGGAATTCTGCAGGAAATTGGGCCTACAGGTGCCCATGGCGATGGACTGGTCCAATGAACGGTGGATAGAAATGGGAATAGGATTGGCATAAAAAGAAGGGGAGAAGGAGGGGGAATGGGGGGATCACTTAAGAAGTGGGTGAAGCTGAGAAGAGAACGGAGTCGATTTAATACATCTGGCTGCCAGGGCAATACCGACCGGCAATCCGGCATACCAACAGCCCCACCTTTAGAGGTGGAGACCAATGGAGGGTTACGATTTGAGTGACCCACACTGGCCTAAGGGTCTGGAGAAGACCAACGGGGGGTTAGGTGGGAGGGTGGAGGGGGAGAGGGAGGGGGGGATAAGGGGGGGGGTTCATGTTAACTTTATTAATGAAAACATGGGACATCTCTCCAGGGTCTAAGGCAAAGGGTGTTGGTTGGAAGATTGAAAAATGATTTCTGATACAACTAAATGTATAACGTACAACGTCAAAGGTCTAAACATGGCTAATAAAAGACAAAGTATCTTTAATGAGCTTAGGCTGCTTGGACCAGATGTGGTATTTCTCCAGGAAACACATATATCACATCAATCAAGACTAAGACTATTCTCTGGAGAGTACCCGGTCTGGTACCAGGCAGATACAATCTCAAATAGAACACGGGGGTCGTCATTGGATTTGCAAAGAGAACTAGGTTTGTGCTGGAGGAGAGACTAGTGGATGCAGAAGGTAGATATTTATTTCTGAGAGGTAGGTTGAACGAAAGAGATTACACATTGGCTAATATCTACGCACCAAATAAAAACTCGATGAAATATGTGGCAAACACCCTGGGGAAATTAATGGAGTTCAGGAAAGGGCATGTGATACTAATGGGAGACCTTAATTTCTGTATGGACCCGGGTCTAGATAGTACGACCCATCCACAGGGGAAGGGAAGTGTGCAGTTAAGAAAGATTAAGCAAAAGCTTACTAACCTCCAGCTGGTAGACATATGGAGAGTGCAACATCCTCGAAAAAGGGATTACACGTTTTATTCCCCTGTGCACGGGTCATACTCCCGGATAGATTATGGACTGATAGACCTTATGAACATTGACAAGGTGGTAGATTCCTGGATAGGAAACATAACTTACTCAGATCATGCACCAATGTCTATGGAAATAAGAACAGGAGAAGAGTCGAGACATCTAGGGCAGTGGTGCTTAAACGAAGAGTTGATAAGAGGGGAGGAAGGGTTCAATAGAATCAGTAAGGAACTGGAGGATTACTTTGCGGTAAATGATTCTGGAGATGTATCCGGGTCCACCTTGTGGGAGGCCCATAAAGCCTACATAAGAGAAGTTTTAATTGAGCTAGGAGCGAGGAAGAAAAAAGAGAGACGAGAAAAAATCCAAAAACTAACAGAGGAGCTAGATAGCCTAGAACAGAAACATAAGAGGCAAATGGGTCATCTCCCGCAAGAGACACATAAACAAATAGTAATCAAAAGGGCGGAGCTGAAAACATCAATGGAACAAGAAGCCAGAGCAACATATAGCAATGCAATAGGGGATAGATACCGCTGGGCCAATAAACCAAGCAAACACCTAGCAAAAGTAGTACAAAAGCAAAAAGCCAGGAATTTTATAGAGAAAATCCAGAAGAAGGAAGGTAAAATACCTCGAGTACTCGTCGAGAAAAATAGCTGAGGATTTCAAGAACTATTACCAGGACTTATACTCAGTCTCCAAACAGGGTATCCAGGCAAATAATAAGAGAGAGAGAAACAACAAGTACCTAGAGAAGGCAGCATTGCCTAAGATCACAGATACGGATAGAGAAGGTATGGAAATACCAATCTCTGAGGAAGAAGTCAGGAAAACAATAGCGGGAATGGCTTCTGGGAAAAGTCCAGGCCCGGACGGATTTACCCTGAATTACTATAAAACATTTAAGGAAATTCTGATCCCGAGGTTGTGTCGGTATTTTAACGGGATGGGAGAAGGATATGAGATTAGCAGGGAGGCTTTAAAGGCTTCTATTACGATTATATAGAAAGATGGAAAAGAGAAAACAGCATGCTCAAGTTATCGCCCCATCTCCCTCCTTAATACCGACACAAAACTCTATGCAAAGATACTGGCAGAGAGGTTAAAGAGGTCAATGAACGTCCTGGTCAATCCAGACCAGGTGGGTTTTGTCCCTAAAAGAGAGGGGAAGGACAACGGGGTCAGGACATTGCTCCTGTTGCAAAAAATGAGGGAGAGTGGACCCCCAGGACTGCTACTGTCGGTTGATGCCGAAAAGGCCTTCGACAGGGTTGACTGGGGGTTCATGTTCCAGACCTTGGAGATCATGGGCCTTGGACCCAGAATGATTCAGAGGATTAAAACCCTGTACCATCATCCTATTGCAGCGGTGGGAGTGAACGGAGTAATGTCTCTGCCATTTGAAATGGAGAATGGTACGAGACAGGGCTGTCCTCTGTCCCCGCTGCTCTTCGTCCTCACTATGGAACCACTCTTGGCAACAATACGCGCAGATTCAGATATTAGAGGCATTAAGATCGGAGAAGATGAGCATAAAATCGCAGCCTATGCGGACGATGTGATATTTTACATATCGGACCCAGAGGTCACTATGCCCAAATTAGTAAAAGCCCTCAGGGAATACTGGGAGGTATCTAACTTCCAAATAAATATGGTAAAATCAGAAATATTAAGCATAAACTTAAATAAAACAGAAAGGGAGAATTTGAAAAGAGAGTATAGTTTTAGATGGACCAGGGAGCTAAAGTACCTAGGTATTAAGCTTGCTAACTCAAATGAGAAGATATTTTCTATAAATTACCTATCCCTACTAGATACGGTCAGATCTGACTGTAAAAATTATACCTGTAAGGCCCTCTCATGGATAGGTCGTATAAACGTTACTAAAATGGTCTTACTCCCTAAGATCACATACCTGTTCCAGATGATACCGCTTCCACTGCCTTTATATTATTTGAGAAAGCTAAATAAAATAATAATGAGCTTCATATGGAAAAACAAAAAAACGAGAGTCTCCTTTAGAATCCTAAAACAAAAGAAAATAAACGGTGGGCTAGCTGTACCAGATATTCCGATTTATTATAAGGCCGTAGTTTTGTCTAGAATGGTTGAATGGGCAAAAAGAGAGAATGAAAAACGGTGGGTAAGAATAGAGGGAAACCTCAGTAAAGCACCATTAGGAAGAATGATTTGGAACCCCCCATACACTAGAAATTTAGACAACAGCACACATGTAATAACAAGTAATCTATTTAAAATCTGGGATGGGGTATATAAGAAAGTAAATGGGGAATATAATTCACCTTTATTGGCATTAATTGATAGTAATTATTTTTCACCAGGATTAGAAACTATGGGTGGGAAAGATGCACTATGGGGTAAGACACAATTAAGGCACATTTTTAAGGAGGGCAAAATTATGACACTACAAGAACTTAGATTTGGGAGGGAGACACGGGGATTAGATGAGTGGCGGCACCTCCAGCTGTGTCACTTTGTGAGTAAACTACCAAACCCGATCAGAACAGGAGACAAATTGACGGACTTCAAGCTATGTGATATAGAAGATCCAAGACATATAGTCTCTAAGATCTACAAGATTCTCATGAAGATAGAGCAGTTGGAGATACCCCCATTCATAAGCAAATGGGAGAATGAATTGGGCACTAAGATAGATGAAAACACAATTAGGAGAGTCTTGAGAATGATTGGTAATTCAGCAATAGACACACGAACGGCAGAAATGAGTTATAAATGTATAAGTAGAAGCTACTTAACCCCAGAGATAACAAGTAAATTCCAAAATGGGTCGGCATATTGCTGGCGGGGTTGCCAGGAGGTCGGAACAATGGCACACCTATGGTGGTTATGCCCTAAAATAAAAAACTTCTGGAGAAAGATATTTTCCTTAGTTAAGAAAATAACAGGAAAAGAAGTCCCAGAAGACCCCTGGGAGGTTCTGTTTCATGGGGGAGTAGAAGATATAGATAAATACAAGCGGTCACTAGTTCCACACCTCCTGAACCCCGCGAAGTGAATAATACCAAAGAGTTGGCAGAGGAGCGAGAGCCCTGAAATATGGGAATGGATAGACGCGGTAGAGGAAACATATAAAATGGAGATTAAGGCAAGCTTGGTAGAGGATACGGGAGACGTGAACTTAGAGTGGGAACGCTGGAAAAAATTAAAAAAAACGTGGTGCTATGTTAAAGAATTGAAAGCCTTAGAATAGAGAAGGAGAGGTGGGAAAATTAGACCTTGGAGAGATGGGGATAGGGTGGAATAGGGGGGTTAGGATGGATGAGGGGGGGTAGGGATAGATAGAGAAGAATATAACACTGTTAATTGGTTACGCACGACCCATTGCGAGGGTAAGCAACCCCCTTATGCCCCGTACACACGGTCGGATTTTCCGATGGAAAATGTCCGATCGGAGCGTGTTGTCGGAAATTCCGACCGTGTGTGGGCTCCATCGGACATTTTCCATCGGATTTTCCGACACACAAAGTTGGAGAGCAGGAGATAAAACTTTCCGACAACAAAATCCGTTGTCGGAAATTCCGATCGTGTGTACACAAATCCGACGGACAAAGTGCCACGCATGCTCAGAATAAATAAAGAGATGAAAGCTATTGGCCACTGCCCCGTTTATAGTCCCGACGTACGTGTTTTACGTCACCGCGTTTAGAACGATCGGATTTTCCGACAACTTTGTGCGACCGTGTGTAGACAAAACAAGTTTGATCCAACATCCGTTGGAAAAAATCCTAGGACAGTAAACAAAACAGTAAACTTACATTCCTCAGAGTGGAGCGGAGTGCCTCCTTACATCTTAGGTGTCCCCAGCGGAGTGCCTCCTTACAATTCAGGTGTCCCCAGCGGAGTGCTTCCTTACATCTCAGGTGTCCCCAGTGGAGTGCTTCCTTACATCTCAGGTGTCCCCAGCGGAGTTCCTCCTTACATCTCAGGTGTCCCCAGCGGAGTGCCTCCTTACATCTCAGGTGTCCCCAGCGGAGTGTTTCCTTACATCTCAGGTGTCCCCAGCGGAGTGTTTCCTTACATCTCAGGTTTCCCCAGTGGAGTGTTTCCTTGTATCTTAGGTGTCACTGTGCCCAGCCAGCGGAGTGCTTCCTTACATCTCAGGTGTCCCCAGCGGAGTGTTTCCTTACATCCAAGGTGTCCCCAGTGGAGTGTTTCCTTACATCTCAGGTGTCACTGTCGTCAGCCAGCGGAGTGCTTCCTTACATCTCAGGTGCCCCCCCATTGGAGCTCTTCTATATCCCAGCAGCGGTGTCTCCACTGCCATTATTGAAGGCCGAGGGGGAACAAAATAGAGGCGGAGCCGGCCGGCTACAATAGAAATTGGGCTGCGGCACCACCCACCCCTTTCCACAACAGGTCACAGATGACAGACAGACCGGGGGCAGGGGGTGGGCGGCGCCGCAGCTCTATTTCTATTGGCAGGCTATACAGCAGGCTCCGCTTCTCATTTCTAACTCGTCTGGTCTTCTGGAAATGGTGGCCGGCGGAGACATTATCTCCGTTGGCCGTGGACCTCTAGCGGTGGCGGTGGAATCGGGAAAAGAGAAATTCTATTGGCAACTATGACTGGGCCCCACTTGGCTGCGGCCCCATAGCGCCCGCATGGGTCGCTATGGCAGTAGTTCCGCTACTGATGCCAATACTCTGCTTTGTTAGCAGCAGCTTGGCATTGCATGCCATTGCTGAGCCTATCATCTATTATGACCAGGTCCTTTTCCATCCTAGATTCCCCCAGATGTTCTCCCCCCAGTGTATAGCTTGCATTTATATTTTTGACACCCAAATGCATTATTTTACATTTTTCTACATTAAACCTCATTTGCCATGTAATTGCCCACCCCATTAATTTGTTCAGATCTTTTTGCAAGGTTTCCACATCCTGCAGAGAAGTTATTGCCCTGCTTAGCTTAGTATCAAATACAGAGATTGAACTGTTTACCCCATCCTCCAGGTCGTTTATGAACAAAATAAATAGGATTGGTCCCAGCACAGAACCTTGGGGGACCCCACTACCCACCCCTGACCATTCGGAGTACTCCCCATTTATCACCACCCTCTGAACTCGCCCTTGTAGACAGTTTTCAATTCATGCACTCACCCTATGGTCCATGCCAACGGACCTTATTTTGTACAGTAAACGCTTATGGGGAACTGTGTCAAATGCTTTTGCAAAATCCAGATACACCACGTCTACAGGACTTCCTTTATCTAGATGGCAACTCGTCTCCTCATAGAAGGTTAATAGATTGGTTTGGCAAGAACGATTTTTCCTGAATCCATGCTGATTACTGCTAATGATACTGTTCTCATTACTAAAATCTTGTATATAGTCCCTCATCATCCCCTCCAAGAGCTTGCATATTATTGATGTTAGGATAACTGGTCTGTAATTCCCAGGGATATATTTTGGGCCCTTTTTAACCACTTCCCGCCCGGCCTATAGCGGATTGACGGCCGGGCGGTGGTTTAGTTATCCTGACTGGGCGTCATATGACGTCCTTCAGGATAACATGCCGCAGCGCGCCCCCGGGGGCGCGCATCGCGGCGAGCGGTGGACCGGTGTGTCAGTCTGACACACCGCTACACCGATCTTGGTAAAGAGCCTCCGGCGGAGGCTCTTTACCACGTGATCAGCCGTGTCCAATCACGGCTGATCACGCTGTCAATAGGAAGAGCCGTTGATCGGCTCTTCCTCACTCGCGTCTGACAGACGCAAGTAGAGGAGAGCCGGTCGGCGGCTCTCCTGGCAGGGGGGGTCTGCGCTGATTGTTTATCAGCGCAGCCCCCCCTCAGATCACCACACTGGACCACCAGGGATCGCCACTAGGACCACCAGGGAAGGGAAACATGTGGATGGCCAGGTATGTACCCCATGGCCATCCACATGTGCCCAGTCAGTGCCAAATCTGTGCCAATCAGTGCCCACAAATGGGCACTGATTGGCACAATTATGTTGCAGTGATGCCCAGCAATGCCACACTTAGGGGCATCACTGCCATCAATTAGTATCATCAGTGCCACCCATCAGTGTCCATCGGTGCCACCTGTCAGTGCCCATCTGTGCCCATCTGTGCCCACCTATCAGTGCCCATCCGTGCCTATCTGTGCCAACTATCAGTGCCACCCATAACTACCCATCAACGCCACCTACGAGTGCCCATCAATGCCACCTACGAGTGCCCAACAGTGCCGCCTATCAGTGCCCATCGTGCCACCTATCAGTGCCCATCAGTGCCACCTACCAGTGCCACCTATCAGTGCCCATTAGTGCCACCTATCAGTGCGCATCAGTGCCGCCTATCAGTGCCCATCATCAGTGCCCGTCAGTGCCACCTCATCAGTGCCACCTCATTGGTGCCACCTCATCGGTGCCCATCAGTGCCGCCGTATCAGTGCCCGTCAGTGCAGCCATATCAGTGCCCGTCATTGAAGAAGAAAACGTACTCATTTACAAAAAATTTTAACAGAAACAAAGAAAAACGTGTTTTTTTTTCAAAATTTTCGGTCTTTTTTTATTTGTTGCGCAAAAAATAAAAACCCCAGAGGTGATCAAATACCACCAAAAGAAAGCTCTATTTGTGGGAACAAAATGATAAAAAATTTGTTTGGGTATAGTGTAGCATGACCGCGCAATTGTCATTCAAATTGTGACAGCGCTGAAAGCTGAAAATTGGGCTGGGCGGGAAGGTGTCTAAGTGCCTGGTATTAAAGTGGTTAAATATTGGTGCCACATTGGCTTTTCTCCAATCAGCTGGTACCATTCCAGTCAGTGGACTGTCAGTAGGGATGAGCCGAACACCCCCCAGTTCGGTTCGCACCAGAACCTGCGAACGGACCGAAAGTTCGCACGAACGTTAGAACCCCATTGACGTCTATGGGACTCGAACGTTCGAAATCAAAAGTGCTCATTTTAAAGGCTAATTTGCATGGTATTGTCCTAAAAAGGGTTTGGGGACCCAGGTCCTACCCTAGGGGACATGTATCAATGCAAAAAAAACTTTTAAAAACGTCCGTTTTTTCGGGAGCAGTGATTTTAATGATGCTTAAAGTAAAAAAAAAAAGTGAAATATTCCTTTAAATATCGTACCTGGGGGGTGTCTATAGTATGCCTGTAAAGTGACGCCTGTTTCCCGTGTTTAGAACAGTCCCTGCACCAAATGTCATTTTTAAAGGAAAAAATCTCATTTAAAACTGCTTGCGGGTTTAATGTAATGTCGGGTCCTGGCAATATGGATGAAAATCAGTGAAACAAACGGCATGGGTACCCCCCAGTCCATTACCAGGCCCTTTGGGTCTTGTATGGATATTAAGGGGAACCCCGCACCCAAATTAAAATAAGGAAAGGTGTGGGGCCACCAGGCCCTATATACTCTGAACAGCAGTATACAGGCGGTGCAAACAAGACAGGGACTGTAGGTTTGTTGTTAAGTAGAATCTGTTTGTAATTTTGAACGGGTACATTTTTACGTGTTTAGCTCCAGCCAAAAAATCTTTTTTAAGCTTTTTGGAAAACATAGGGAAGGGTTATCACCCCTGTGACATTTGTTTTGCTGTCTTTCCTCCCCTTCAGAAGATTTCACCTCACTTTTTGTCCCAATGAAAAATGTTTTTTGAAAATTTGGGGTTTTTTGTGGAACAAGGATTGGAAAGCATCAGTAGAAAGGAGAAATGTTTTTCCCATATTAACTCTTACAGGAGAGAATTTCCCTTCCTAGGGGTAGATTTCATCTCACTTCCTGTTGTCTCCTTCCGTTTGCAAGTAGGAGTCATTTGTAAGTTAGATGTTTGAAAGTAGGGTCCTGCCCTATATACTCAGCAGAAATTTGGGCCTTAGGTGTTGTTGTGGCCACAACACTGTAAGCCCTCACAGGGCCCTGCTGTGAAATATTAGATCAAGAATTGTAATTACATGCCCCTGTTGAACAGGAGCTGAAAAATTAGGCCTTAGGCACTGGTGCTGGAACCACAACACTGCAACCCCTCACAAACACTTTAGTTGGAACGCAGGAACGAGCCCTGCTGCAAAGTATTGCATCAAAAATTGTAATTACACTCCCCTGTTAGACAGGGGCTGAAAATTGTGCCTTAGGCACTGGTGGTGGCACCCAGAACCAAAAATGTTCTTACAAGCTATCAGCGTGATGATTGAGGAGGAAGAGGATAATTACTCAGGGATAGTCACTCAGCATAGGCAGTCTTTGAAGGGATCTGAGATTTCAAAAAAAATTATTCGGTTACATCAGCATCAGGTGCTTGGTAGCTGGTGGTGATCCAAGACTGATTCATTTTTATGAAGGTCAGTCGATCGACCGAGTCGGTGGACAGACGCACCCTGTGATCGGTTACCACGCCTCCAGCAGCACTGAATGTGCGTTCCGAAAGAACGCTGGATGCAGGACAGGCCAGTAGCTCAATTGCATACTTTGCAAGCTCTGGCCAGTGATCCATCCTCAAGACCCAGTAACCCAGAGGATTTTCGGTGGGAAAGGTGTCCAAGTCAGATCTTGCCCCTAGGTATTCCTGCACCATGTAAAACAGACGCTGGCGATGGTTGCTGGAACCGATCATACCTTGGGGCTGCGGACCAAAAAATTGGCTGAACGCATCGGTCAGACGGCCACCTTCTCCACCACTCCTTCTTTGACTGACCGAAGCCTCAGCAACACGTTGTCCAGAAACAGGAGTTTGTAACCTCCCAGTCTCTGGGAACGCAGTGCACAGACCTTTCTGCAAGGCCTCCCGAAGATGTTTCATCCTCTGCTCCCTCTGCGATGGCAAGATAAGGTCCGCAACCTTACCCTTGTAACGTGGATCAAGGAGGGTTGCCAGCCAGTATTGGTCCTTCTCCTTGATACCACGAATACGAGGATCCTTACGCAGGCTTTGCAGGATCAGGGAGGCCATGCAGCGTAGGTTTGCTGAGGCATTCGGTCCGGAGTCCTCTGGGTCACTAAGGACGACATGGTCCGCAGCCACCTCCTCCCAGCCACGTACAAGTCCATGTGTTTCTTGGGACTGATCCCTTAAAGACTGCTGTTGATGCTGAGTGCCAGGCTCCACCTCCATACTGACACAATCTTCCTCCTCCTCCTCCTCCTCCTCGTCCTCTTCCTGTGTGATCGGCAGGCATGCAGGAACACTGTCTGGATAAAGGGGGCCTTGAGAGCTAAGGAAGTCCTCCTCTTCCTGCCTCTGTTCTGCCTCAAGTGCCCTGTCCATTATTCCACGCAGCGTGTGCTCCAACAGGTGGACAAGGGGGACAGTGTCACTGATGCATGCACTGTCACTGCTCACCATCCTCGTGGCCTCCTCAAATGGTGAAAGGACAGTGCATGCATCCCTGATCATGGCCCACTGGCGTGGGGAAAAAAAAACCAAGCTCCCCTGACCCTGTCCTGGTGCCATAGTCGCACAGGTACTCATTGATGGCCCTCTGCTGCGTGTGCAGCCGCTGCAGCATGGCCAACGTTGAGTTCCACCTGGTGGGCATGTCACAGATTAGGCGGTTCTTGGGCAGGTTAAACTCCTTTTGGAGGTCCGTCAGCCGAGCACTGGCATTATATGACCGGCGGAAATGCACACAGACTTTCCTGGCCTGCCTCAGGACATCCTGTAAGCCCGGGTACCTGCCCAAGAACCGCTGCACCACCAAGTTAAGGACGTGAGCCAAACAGGGCACATGGGTCATTTGTCCCTGTCGGAGGGCAGAGAGGAGGTTGGTGCCATTGTCGCAAACCCCCATTCCTGCCTTAAGTTGGCGTGGCGTCAGCCACCTCTGAACCTGCCCCTGCAGAGCTGACAGAACCTCTGCCCCAGTGTGGCTCCTGTCCCCCAAGCACACCAGCTCAAGCACCGCATGGCATCTTTTGGCCTGCGTACTTGCGTAGCCCCTTGAACGGCTACGGAGCACCGCTGGTTCCGAGGACAAAGCACAGGAATAGGCCATGGAGGAAGAAGAAGAGGAGGGGGTGGAGGAGAGAGGTGTGTCACAATCATTAGCATTTTGGAGGCGTCCAACACTACTGCACCTTGTCCTGCATCCTTCCCAGCTGCCAGCAGAGTCACCCAATGCGCCGTGAAACTTAGGTAACGTCCCTGTCCATGCCTGCTGGACCATGAGTCAGCGGTAATATGCACCTTACCGCTGACCGTCCTGTCCAGCGAGGCATGGACATTGCCTTCCACATGCCGGTAGAGAGCCGGAATCGCCTTCCGTGAGAAAAAGTGGCGTTTGGGTACCTGCCACCGAGGAACCGCACATTCCACAAACTCACGGAAGGGGGCAGAGTCTACCAACTGAAAAGGCAGCAGTTGAAGTGCTAGAAATTTTGCCAAGCTAGCATGGGCATGTGGATGGCTGGGAGCAAACTTCTTTCGGCGGTGCAGCAGCTGGGGCACGGAAATTTGCCTGGTACAATCTGACGTCGGTGTACCAAAAGCAGATTGCCCACAAGTACTTGGCTGTGACACACCTAATTCTACACCTTCATTCCTCTCAGTGCAGGTCTCAGAGAGGACTGAAGGTCTAGTGGGGTTGGAAATCTCAGCTGATGAGGAGCAAGGAGAGGTCCTCTTTGTTCTTTGGTGTGGATCTTTTAGATACGCTTGCCAACGAACTGCATGGCAGGTCAACATATGTCTGGTCAAGCATGTGGTACCCAAGCGGGAGATGTTTTGGCCATGCGAGATACGCTTGAGACATATGTTGCAAATAGCAGCGGTGCGATCTGATGCACTCGTCTCAAAAAAGCCCCACGCCAAAGAACTTTTTGAATAACGCGCAGAGACTGCAGCGCCCTGCACATGTGGAGCTTTGGGGTGTGATGCAGTCAATGTGCTGCCCTTAGGCTGGCCCCTGGAGGGCATCCTGCCTCGTTGGTGATGTGCCACCTCCTCCTCCTCCTCCTCTCTCCTATCAGGCACCCACGTTGAGTCAGTGACCTCATCATCCCCTCCCTCCTCATCACTGGAGCAAACCTGGCAGTATGCTGCAGCAGGGGGAGCATGACTGCCAGATTGCTGTCCTTCTTGGGCACCCCCTCTGTCCGTGCTCATGTTACTGCCTTCATCGAGCTCAGTATCATCATCAGAGCCTTCCAAATGCTGGGTATCCGCCTGGAGCATGTACCCAACACTGTGGTCAAACAGTTCGAGGGACTCCTCAGGAGGACATGGTGGGGCTAGGGAAGGAGTCACTGATGACATTGAGCCGAGGGAAGAGGCCGCTGCTTTGCCAGACAAAGTACCCTGGGCATGGGTGAGAGAGGATGAGGAGGATGAGGACGGCTTGGTCATCCACTCGACCAAGTCTTCCGCATGTTGCGGCTCAACACGGCCAGCTGCCGAAAAAAAGGCCAAGCGTGTCCCATGGCCACGTGCTGATGAGGATGCACTGTCTCCACAACCAGCACTAGACACAGAGCCTGCTTGCCCTCTCTTATTGGCTTGTGACTGTCTGCCTCTCCTTCTTGGCCTTCCAGACATACTAATGGCCTGTAGCTGCACTAAGCTGGGATATATATATATATATATATATATATATATATGTATGTACTGATACTGCAGCTAGCAAAATCAACTGCCTGCCTGTAGTATGAGAACACCACCAACCTTCTACAGGTAGCTTTAGCTGAACACTGTGAGGTGGACGCACCCCACTAACTTGTAGGTTTAGCTGAACACTGTGAGCAGGACGCACTGCACTAACTGTAAATAGTCTATCTGCCTGACTGTGGTACTAATAGGATCAAAAGAACACCAGCAATTTTCTTCAGGTAGCTGTATTTACTGTAACAAGACAAGCCTGCCTGTCAGTAGGAAGATAACAGGAATGGATCTAGCTGAACACTGTGAGCAGGACGCACCCCACTAGCTTGTAGGTTTAGCTGAACACTGTGAGGTGGACGCACCCCACTAACTTGTAGGTTTAGCTGAACACTGTGAGCAGGACACACCCCACTAACTTGTAGGTTTAGCAGAACACTGTGAGCAGGACCCACTGCACTAACTGTAAATAGTCTAGCTGCCTGACTGTGGTACTAATAGGATCAAAAGAACACCAGCAATTTTCTTCAGGTAGCTGTATTTACTGTAACAAGACAAGCCTGCCTGTCAGTAGGAAGATAACAGGAACGGATCTAGCTGAACACTGTGAGCAGGACGCACTGCACTAACTGTAAATAGTCTAGCTGCCTGACTGTGGTACTAATAGGATCAAAAGAACACCAGTAATTTTCTTCAGGTAGCTGTAAATACTGTAACAAGACAAGCCTGCCTGTCAGTAAGAAGATAACAGGAACGGATCTAGCTGAACACTGTGAGCAGGACGCACTGCACTAACTGTAAATAGTCTAGCTGCCTGACTGTGGTACTAATAGGATCAAAAGAACACCAGCAATTTTCTTCAGGTAGCTTTATATACTGTAACAAGACAAGCCTGCCTGTCAGTAAGAAGATAATAGGAACGGATCTAGCTGAACACTGTGAGCAGGACGCACTGCACTAACTGTAAATAGTCTAGCTGCCTGACTGTGGTACTAATAGGATCAAAAGAACACCAGTAATTTTTTTCAGGTAGCTGTAAATACTGTAACAAGACAAGCCTGCCTGTCAGTAGGAAGATAACAGGAACGGATCTAGCTGAACACTGTGAGCAGGGCGCACTGCACTAACTGTAAATAGTCTAGCTGCCTGACTGTGGTACTAATAGGATCAAAAGAACACCAGCAATTTTCTTCGGGTAGCTGTATTTACTGTAACAAGACAAGCCTTCCTGTCAGTAGGAAGATAACAGGAACGGATCTAGCTAAACTGAATACAGTGTATATATATATATGCAACACCTGGGATGCATATATATACACAATACACTGTAAGTGCAGCTAACTGCAACTGACTGTCCTGCCTAATCTAGCTAACTCAAATGAAGTGACACTGTCTCTCTCTCTCTCAATCTCTCAGCACACCGGAACACACTGCACAGGGCCGCCGTGCAGGCGGCCTTATATAGTGTGGGGCGTGTACTAAATCCCCTGAGCCATAATTGGCCAAAGCCTCCTTGGCTTTGGCCAATTACGGCTCTCTGTTCAGGCGGCGCTGTGATTGGCCAAGCATGCGGGTCATAGTGCATGCTTGGCCAATCATCAGCCAGCAATGCACTGCGATGCCGCAGTGAATTATGGGCCGTGACGCGCCACACGAATTTGGCGCGAACGGCCCATATCGTTCCCAATTCGGCGAACGACCGAACAGCCGATGTTCGAGTCGAACATGGGTTCGACTCGAACACGAAGCTCATCCCTAACTGTCAATAAAAATTAGGAACAATGGTCTGGCAATTACTTGACTGAGTTCCCTAAGTACCCTCGGATGCAAGCCATCTGGCCCCGGTGATTTATTAATGTTAAGTTTCCCAAGTCTAATTTTAATTCTGTCCTCTGTTAACCATGGGGGTGCTTCCTGTGATGTGATAAACACTGCAGTTTTGGTTACTGAAGACCCCCGATTCCCTTGTGAAGACTGATGAGAAGAATAAATTCAATACCTTCACCATCTCCCCATCCTTTGTAACCAGATGTCCTTCCTCATTCTTTATGGGGCCAATGTGGTCTGTCCTCCCTTTTTTACTGTTTTTACATACTTAAAGAATTTCTTGGGTTTTTTCTTTGCTCTCCTCCGCTATGTGTCTTTCATGTTCTATCTTAGCCGCCCTAATTGCACCCTTACATTTCTTGTTGCATTCTTTGTAAAGTCTGGATGCTTGTCAGTCTTTTTTTGTTTATAGCGCAAAAAATAAAAACCACAGAGGTGATCAAATACCAGCAAAAGAAAGCTCTATTTGTGGGGAAAAAAAGGACATCAATTTTGTTTGGGTACAAAATCGCACAACCACGCAATTGTCAGTTAAAGCAACGCAGTGTTGTATGGCAAAAAAATGGCCTGGTCATTAAGGGGGGAAATACTTCCGAGGCTTAACTGACAATTGCGTGGTCGTGTGACCCCAAGTTTTACACAAGTAAAATTGATGTCCTTTTTTTCCCACAAATAGAGCTTTCTTTTGGTGGTAGTTGATCACCTCTGTGGTCTTTATTTTTTGAGCTATAAACAAAAAAACACCAACAATTTAGAAAAAAAAAAAAAAACACAATATTTTTTATCTTCTGCTATAAAACACATCCAATAAAATTTTTTTAAAAATCTACTTTGTTCATTAATTTTGGCCAATATGTATTCTGCTACATGTTTTTGGTAAAACAAAATCCCAATAAGCTTATATTGATTGGTTTGCGCAAATGTTATAGCATCCAAAAACTATGGGATATATTTATGGATTTTTTTTTTTAAACTAGTAATGGCTGCGATCAGCGACTTATAGCAGTGGACAAATTGGACACCTAACTGACACTTTTGACACTTTTTTGGGAACCAGTGACACCAATACAGTGATCAGTGATCAGCATTTGTTTACTGTGCTGATTCATCATATATGTGATGTTTAATAGTGCCAACACCTTTACTTTTAATTTATTAGAAAAATAGACATGTACATACTGTATAACATAGACAAAAACATTAGTAGATTACATATAAATACCCTAAACACAAAGTCATGACATTCAAAGAGCTACCCTTGTCCATTCCAGGTCAGCTCCCATGAACAATTGTGGTGAAACCCAACATGTGTCAGACTTTTTGAGTCCTTCTTCCGGGGTTTAAGGCTGGGTATTATTTTTCTAGAATGCAAGTATGTATTATATTAGTAAGCATCAAGATAGATATAACTGTGGTTCTTTACAACTTTCTTGTATGCATATTGTAATCACTTTGTATATCACACAAGCTATTGTAAATACTTACAAGCATCTGGTGAAAACATGATATGCAATAGTTCCTCCGGAGGGCCAATGGTTACTTTTCTGTTACTTTTGCCTTTTCCTGGTTCCTCCCTTCCATATTCATTGATGCGCTAATTCCATTTTTTACGTTCAATATTTTTATTTTTTCCAAAAACAGTTAGTACAATGAAATCAATCACTGGACATCAACATGTTAAAGAAATGTGACATATCAATAGATTGTAAAATATGTCAGAATGTAACAATTGACAACATTAGTTTCAATATAATGAAGTTCTGATGACCTCAATCTGTAGATACTGCAACAAAGTATATCACTGGGATCAGCAAAGCATAGTACAAGTCACAAGTCACAAACCATTGAAATCTAAAAACCTGAAAAAAATATACAAATAAGAAAAAGGGGAGGGGGGGAGTGATATGGGTTCCCAAGGGGCACTGTGTGTGAAATGAAAACCACTTTTCACATGGTTACAAACACAGTTTCTTCTAGTTTTGTGACTTTAAATGTGCCACAAATTATATCAAAATATGTTGTACTGTTAAAATTCAACTTTTATCATAAAACAGTTAAACAAATGTGATTTAAACTTAGCACCATACATTTTACAGGTATATTACATAATATGGATACATAAAAATAATTTCCATGTATTTCACAGTCAATTCCTATATATTCCCCTTCATTCGACAGTGAGGCTCCTAGATGAATGTTAGGGTTCATTTAGGGGAAACAATGCAATAATTACGACACGTGTCGTGGGTATCCACCCCCACTTCCTCAGGTTCTGTGAAACTATATGTGTCTTATAATTCTGTTACAATTCAATTTGACCAATGTATAGCTTCATACATAAAACTATTACATATATTTCTTTAACTACTTGTCTACTAGGTACTTTTACCCGCTGCCTGCCCAGGCCAATTTTCAGCTTTTAGCGCTGTCGCACTTTGAATGACAATTGTACCGCCATGCAACGCTTTACCTAAACAACATTTTTATTATTTTTTTGAGACAGATAGAGCTGTCTTTTCTTAGTTTCTGTCATAACATTTTGTAAGTAATGCCTCGTACACACGGTCGGATTTTCCAAAGGAAAATGTGTGATAGGACCTTGTTGTCGGAAATTCCGACCGTGTGTAGGCTCCATCATACATTTTCCATCGGATTTTCCGACACACAAAATTTGAGAGCTTGCTATAAAATTTTCCAACAACAAAATCAGTTGTCGGAAATTCCGATCGTGTGTACACAAATCCGACGCACACGCATGCTCAGAATAAATAAAGAGATGAAAGCTATTGGCTACTGCCCTGTTTATAGTCCCGACGTACGTGTTTTACGTCACTGCGTTCAGAATGATCGGATTTTCCGACAACTTTGTGTGACCGTGTGTATGCAAGACAAGTTTGAGCCAACATCCGTCGGGAAAAATACTAGGATTTTGTTGTCGGAATGTCCGATCAATGTCCGACCGTGTGTACGGGGCATAAGTCATGTTTCTCCTTACTGATGTGCGCTGATGAGGCTGCACTGATGGGCACTGATAAGACGGCACTGAAGGGCTCTGATAGGTGGCACTGATGGGCACTGATAGGTGGCATTGATATGCAGCAATGCTTAGCACTGATAGGCAGTACTGATGGGCACTGATAGGTGGCACTGATGGGCACTGATAGGTGGCATTGATAGGCAGCACTTACGGGCACTGATAGGCGGCATGGATAGACAGCACTGATGGGCATTGATTGGCGGTACTGATGGACAGCACTGATGGGCACTAATGAGCAGGCACTGATGGGCACTGAAATGCAGCACTGACTGGCATCACTGCTGGGCACTGTTAGAGCTGCACTGATAATCAGTGTCCTGATTATCTGTGCAGATCCACCCTGTGAGGAAATGTCGCTTATCCCGGAAGGGATAAAAAAGGGTTAATCCTGGACTGAAATCATGGGCATGGTGACCACCATTCACACCAAACACTCTTCACATGGATCAATCCAACTACCAAACATGGTTCAAGCATTGAACAGCCAAAGTTTGGGGGGAGACAATGTGAGACCCAAGGCTGCCATATTTTTGTGTTCTTTTTTGGAATCCTATCCTGTAGGGTGGCTTTTTTTTGGCATGTATCATAGTTTGAGTTATTCTATGTTTGGTCTCAAGTATACATATAGGAGGTATTTCACGACCCTAGCTATCATTTGCTTAGACGCTGTAGTAACCTGCAGTAGCAATTTAAATTGGGATGTGGTGAGTTCCACCGGGGGCTTATTACAAAGAACAATGAGAGGATCAGGGCTAATTACATTTTTAAATAAAACATTAGCATTTTCATAACGTATATTATTTTATATGATATCTATATGTACTTAAATAATAAATATATTGGCTGGCAAATATTTGAGACTAACCTGTCTAGACTCCAAGTCAATTAGTCCCTTGACTGTGGGAGTGGATGTAGGCAGGTGGAGTTTTATGCTACCCCAGTCAGCAGGATTAGTGTCAATTGTCTTTACTGGTTCTTTTGTGGTGGGTCTTTTTGGGTCTGACCCACTAGTTCTGTGTATTATAAAAAGGAACAAGGGTCCAGACCCAAAGGAGCGGTTGCTGCTGTTGGCTGTCATTGCTATGTTCGTAGTACCATTGCCAGGGTCGGTTCTGCTAGCCTTCAGGATCCTTCTACAGCCTGGGGAAATGCTGAGATCTGCAGTCTGCCTTGAAGATGCCAATCATGGACACTACCATTATGGAATCAGCCAGTTATGGACTCTTTCCTGTGCAGGTACGCTGGGGCAGCCACAAGCCTGAGTTAGGGACTAGTTTAGGGAAAGGCTGTCACCTATTTTGACTGTTATGCAGTTGTTTGAGTAAAGCTTTTAAAACTTTGTCTCACCTGGTCTAAAGTTACTCAAGAGGTGTAATGCAAGTAAACAATCAGGTCAGTTAAAGCGGAGGTCTGCCGAAAAAAAAAATATTAAAAGCCAGCAGCTATAAATACTGCAGCTGCTGACTTTTAATGTATGGACACTTACCTGTCCAGGGAGCCCACGATGTTGGCAGCCGAAGCCAATCTGTCCGTCGGCTCTCGGCTGCTGCCGCCGACATCCTCAGTAAGGGAATCAGGAAGTGAAGCCAAGTGGCTTCACTTCCTGGTTCCTTATTGTGCATGCGCGAGTCGAGCTGCGTGTCCTCACTGGTCCCTGCAGTCTTCTGTCTCCCAGGAGACAGCGGGGGAGGACAGAGTAGGCGCCGGAAGTGGCGTAGGTCACCACGAATGCTGCGGTGATCTATGCCAGGAAGTGGGAGCAAATACCTGTATTAGACAGGTATCTGCTCCCTCCTCCTCCCTTAAAGGTGCCAAATGTGACACCGGAGGGGGGGAGAATTCCAAAAAGTGGAAGTTCCATTTTTGGATGGAACTCCACTTTAAGCATATTGGGGTATGAAGTGGTTACCAAGGGTAACAAAGGTTTCTCTAGCAGGCTGTCATATGCATTTACATGTGACAAGTGGGACAGCTTCTATCAGGAGGAGTTGTCAGCACTCTCTCCATGAGCAGGTCCATCTCCCATAGCAACGGGAGCAGATCAGCACAGCCCCACCTACATGTTTAGTGAAAAACTATTTGCAAATGAATCCTTTTTTAATAAAGTAAAATGAAAGCATTCTCTGACATATTTTTAGCTATTATAAAATAGGTAAACACTTTAGATACCCAAGAGAAAACTTTATTTTAAGCAAAATGCATTATGGCCAAATTACTTTGACCTCAGTCAGGTTCCACAGCGTAAAGTTAAATTAAATATCTGTGCAGACACTTTATGGCTTCAGATGCCCCAGATGTATAAGTAATCTGGTTATGTCAATGTTTAACACTGGTCCATTACATGTAAGCTAATGTCTATAAACTGCCAGCAGTGAGTAATTGCTGCCACCCTGTGTCCAAAGAGTATAATAGCAGGCAAAAAAAACCAAAAACATCAATTGCAGCCTCACTGTGCCCATCAAACGCAGCTACTGTGCCCATCAATTGCCGCCACTGTGCCCATCAAATGCAGCCACTCTGCCATGAAACGCAGCCACTGCGCCCATCAAACGCAGCCACTGTGCCATCAAACAAAGCCACTGTGCCATCAAACGCAGCCACTGTACCCATAAATTGCCACCACTGTGCCCATTAAACGTTGCCACTGTGCCATCAAGTGCAGCCACTGTGCCCATCAAACGCAGCCACTGCACCCTTAGTGTCCCCCATCAATTGCTGCCAGTGTCCCCCCCCCCGCCCGGCACTTACCTGTCTTGTGTCAGAGCTGTCCTCCACGCTCCCTCCGAGTCCTCGGAGATGTATGAATCTATCTATTAGAGATTGACGGGTGCAGGAGAGAGGGGGCGACGCTCCTGTGCCCTCTATGGGCGCACCGCCACTGCTCCTAATTTGTCCCTCATTTTGGTCTGATCTATATAGTTGTATATAAAATGCACTATTTATCTTTCAAAAAGTGTTTCCCAGTGCTAAACCTTTCATCCAATTTCTAAATTGCTGCATCTGTAAATTTAAAAAGCCAATTTAAAGAATAGTAGTGGTAAAAAAAAGCACTTGTGGGTTTAACTAATAATTTTTTTGTATAATTCTCATTTAAATTGGTTGTAAACCGCTGCTGGTTTATAACAAAAAAAAAAAAAAAACCTGTAAGACAATAGCTTAACCACTTTAGCACCTGAAGATTTGGCTGCTGAATGACCGGGCCATTTTTTGCGATTCGGCACTGCGTCACTTTAACTGACAATTGCGCAGTCGTGCGACGCTGCACCTAAACAAAATTGGCAACTACAAAATAAGGGATAGATTTATAGCATTTTTATTATTATTATTTTTTTTACTAGTAATGGCGGTGATCTGAAATTTTTATCTGGACTGCGACATTACGGCGGACACAACGGACACTTTCGACACATTTTTGGGTCCATTGACATTTATACAGCGATCAGTGCTATAAAAATGCACTGATTACTGTAAAAATGTCACCGGCAGGGAAGGGGTTAACACTAGGGGCGATCAAGGGGTTAACTGTGTTCCCTGTGTGTGTTTCTAACTGTGTAGGGGGAGTGGACTGACCTAGAGGAAATGACAGATCGTGATTCCTAGCTATTAGGAACTCACGATCTGTCACTCCTCACAGAACAGAACAGGGATTTGTGTGTTTACACACAGACGTCCCTGTTCTGCCTCTTGTGCCCGCAATCGCTCGTGGCCGGCGGTCATCACGACTTTCAGCCACGGGCATCGGCACCCCAGCCTGCTATCCTGATCACGCGAGCCGATGTATAGCTACGACGGCTCGCGGTATTGTGCCGACCTGCCCCAGTATAAGGACGGCGGCTGGTCGGAAAGCGGATAATGTGCTAGTATGCATCGCATTATGGAATACTTACCTTAGAAAGAAGCCCTCTAGGGGTGCGCTGTCACCGCTGAGAGGGCTGACATTTTCTCCTGGTTTTTCTTCCGGATTCACGCGCTCCGGCTGTGTGATTGGCCAGAGTCGCAATGACGTCATTCCCACACATGCCGGACCTTCAGAGCGCATAAGCTGGTGATGTCTTTGGCTGCACTCAGGGTGAATATCTCCTAAACGGTGCACATTTAGGAGATATTCACTTTATCTATATTTAAGCCTTATTGTAGGCATACCTGTAGGTGAAAATCATAAAGCGGGCTTTACTACCGCTTTAAGGGGGCGTGGCAGGAGGTGTGTCCTATGCCTACATACTTTTGCTAATAGGTGTCCCTCGGTCCCATCTAAAAAAGTTGTGAGGTATGATATAACAATGAATGCAGTTATGCAATAATAAAACAATAACCTAAATAAATTAAATGCAACCTCCTCTGATTTGTTCTATATGGACTTAAACTCTCTAATGGGACTTTTAAGGGCATGAACTCCAACATATATCCAGTCAAGTTCCTCCCAAAATCGCTCATACATGTCTTTATGGACCTTGCTTTGTGCTCTGGTGTGCAGTCTTGTTGAAACAGGAAAGGGCCGTCCCCAAACTGTTCCCACAAAGTTGGGAGCATGAAATTGTCCAAAATGTCTTGGTATGCCGATGCCTTAAGAGTTTCCATCACTGGAACTAAGGGGTCAAGCACAACCCCTGAAAAACAACCCCAAACCATAATCCCCCCTCCACCAAATGATTTGGACCAGTGCACAAAGCAAGGTCCATAAAGACATGGATGAGCGAGTTTGGGATGAAGGAACTTGACTGGCCTGACCTCAACCCGATAGAACACCTTTGGGATGAATCCAAATCAGCCCCTAGTTTCCTGTATACATTGGATAGATATCTCAGTGAGATCTTGCTGCCATAGTTTCCAGCTCTGCCCCTGTTCACCTGGGAATTCGGGGTGTTCCTGCCCCTCCTGTTGCAATCCATATCATAAAAGAAATTAAAAGTCTGGTTGGAAGACCGGGAATACCCTATAATAGCTGGAGAAGGTGGCAAACCAAAGAACTCAAATTCAGAGAGCCCACCATTAGAGTGCTTGAAAGAACACATTGCAGATGGGTTTACTCTTTAACAGCTATCAAAACTGAAATATAGACTGCCAACTCAATCTTTATTTATAATATCTATGTACAAATAGTGTTTTGACCAAGCACACAAGTCTGGCTGTATAATCTTTACTGCTGTCCACTCAGATTGCGTATTCAGGACATACATTCAAAGTGAAACAGACAATGTACTTAATTCTACAGCAGTGGTCTCCAAACTGTGGCCCATGGGGCCAGATGCAGCCCTTTGCTTGCCTTTATCTAGCCCTTGAAGCACTATTCCTCCCACTGACATTAACAAAGGGGCATAATTCCTGCCACTGACACCAATAGTGAGGAACTATTCCTCCTACTGACACCAACTTTCGGGCACTATTCCCCCCACTGACACCAATGATGGTGCACTATTCCTCTTGCTGACACCAATGATGGTCCACTATTCATCTTACTGACTCCATTGATGGGGTACTATTCCTCTTACTGACTCCAATGATGGGGCACTATTCATCCCATTGACACCAATAGGGGAGCACAATTCCTTTCTCTGATGCCAATGATGGAGTATTCTTCCTCCCACTGACCCCAGCGATGGGGCACTATTCCTCTCACTCTCATTAACTCCAGGACATTTACTACTCCTACTGGCCACAGTCCGGCCCCTCTAAAGTCTGAAGGACAATAAACTGGACTTTTGTTTAGAAAGTTTGGAGAACCCTGACCTACAGCAACTAAGCAGAAGTCATCTTTCATTATTTTACCACTTTAACATTATGTAAAGTAAATTAAAAAACGTATATTGTGTATATATAGTGTAATGTATTGTAAATAGCACACAAGCATGTATAACAGGGCTGCTCAACCTTTTGAAGAGCGAGGTCTACTTAAAGTGGTTCTAAAGGCTGAAGGTTTTTTCCCCTTATGCATTCTATGCTTAAAAATAAAAAAAAACTATACTTACCTGAGCTCCCTCTTGATCCAGCGATGTGCTCAAGAGCATTGGCTCTCTGGGTATTCTCCCTTTGCTATTGTCAATCACAGCCAGTAAGCCAATGAGGGGAGAGGTGGGGCAGGGCCGAGCCATTGCTCCATGTCTGAATGGACACGCAGAGCAGTGGCTCAGGAGCATGCCTATTTGGGTGCCCCCATGGTAATCTGCTTGCTCTGGGGGCACTCAACAGGAGGGAAGGGCCAGGAGCGCTGGCGGAGGACCCAAGAAGAGGAGGATCGGAGCTGCTCTGTGCAAAACCGCTGCACAAAGAAGGTGATTATGACGTGTTTGTTTTTTTTGTTTTTTTAATTTTGCCTTTATAATCACTTTAAGTACTTTAACTGGCGCAGGCCACAATGAACTATGGGGTTATACCCCTCCCCAAACTACAAATGTAAACAAGCTCTTACTGTCCTGAGCCCCTTATAAGTCTGCTTTCACACTAATGTGCTGTGGTTTACCCGCACCGCCGGTGGAGCGCAGTGCAACTTCGGTTTTCCTGGGGGTTAGCTGCACTTTGCTATAGACTTCTATTATATCTAACAAAAGCACAAAAAAAGAACAAAACTGGACTTTAAATATGCCTTTGAGAATATTTGAGTCCACACTGGATTTGGCTAAAAACGTAACAAATTTTATTGGATTACATGTTAAAAAAGGTAATTAAAACGTCATTATATACACCATACACTACAGAGTAAGGAGATAAAGTTATCTAAAATTTGAATTCAGTTTATCAGTAATTCGATAGTACACATGGTACCCCTACCCATTCACCAAAAAATGTGCAAAAAACACAAAGACAGTTTTTGACAATTCCTTTATTAAAAAAAAAAAAAAAAAAATGTCCCCTGATGTAGATCCATCGTCAATCACGACTCCGCCGCACTGCCGGAACCAAAAACAAGAAGAAAAATTGCTCCGCTCGCCGTGTAGGCAAACCACCAAATGACTGGCTTGCCGCTTGACAGTTCTTATATAGGTAAGGGCAGGGCCACCTGGCAACGTCACCTGGTGGCACCGCCCTCTTGTGACATCACCGACCTAGCATGCACCAGTCTGTGACGTCACAAAGTTGCCAGTTGTACTTTAAATGATAGAGACAGAATTAGGCATGTAAATGTGTTAGTTTTCGTTTTAATTGGTTTATTTGCTCTTTTCGGAAGTTCGAAAATTCTGAAATTCGGAATTCAGAAATTCGGAAATCCGAAAACTCAAATTTCTGAATTTCCAAATTCCGAATGTTCGAATTTCCAAATTTCGAATTTTTGGATTTTCACATTTTCAAATTTTCGGAATTTCAAATTTTTGAATTTCTGAATTTTTGAATTTCCGAATTTCGAATTTCCGAATTTTCGAATTTCGAATTTACGAATTTACAAATTTCCGAATTTCGAATTTTCGAATTTTCTAATTTCTGAATTACCGAATTTTTGAATTTCCGAATTTTTGAATTTCCAAATTTCCAAAATTCAGGATTTTCGAATTTCAAATTTTCGGAATTTGAAAATTCAAAAGTTCAAAAATCCGAAAATTCGAAAATCTGAAAAAAAAAGGAAATCAGTAAAATTTGAAATAATAACCAACTAATAATGACTAACTATTAAATTATAGGTATTGGAATTTCCTTTCAAATTTGGCTGTTTGAAATGAGGGTGGAGAAATATTTACTAACTAAAATGCAGGTAGGAGATCTTCTGGTAGGACTAGAAATAGCAGAATTAAGAAGGATTGGAATAAAAAATTCCTCTTCTAAAGCAGGCCAGATCGGTTTGGAAGGAGGTTAAAAAATTAACGGGATATAGGGACATTCCACCAGAAACATCATTATGGAACAACCCAATGTTTGAAAAATTAGAAATATTTGAAGACAGTAACTACTGGAAACAGAACAAAATAAAAACTATTGGCCAGATGTATAATAATAATGTAATAGTGACATATGAGAACATGTGTAAACAATATAACCTCCAGAGTAAACAATTTTATAGATACCTACAGCTAAGACACTTACTACGAGAACAGTTTGAAAGGAAAGAACCAAACATTTCTAGATATCCCCTCATAGGAATATTAAAATCCCAAGGACCAAAGGGACTGATATCTAAGCTGTATTCACACTTGCTACAGAGTAAAATAAAGGGGGACCCGATGGGTGTGGGGGAAAAATGGCAGGGAGTCATCCTGGGAATGAGTGAGCGGGACTGGGATGAAATCTGCTCCTCGCATCTGAAAGTATCGCCGGCAATAAACAATAGAATAATTCAATTAAATATAATACATCATACATATTTGGCACCAAATAGACTATATAGGATGGGGAGGATGCAGGCGCCAGATTGTACAAGATGTGGAGAGGGAGGAGCGGATTTCATCCATGTCATGTGGCAGTGTGGATGTATAGGAAGGTATTGGCAACAGGTAGTTAACAAACTAGGAAAAGTCATAAATAAACATATGACAGGTACGGTGGAGTTATGTGTGCTGGGGGTGGTAAAAGATAGGGTGTGTGGCTACACTAGGATATTTTTGCAAAAAGTATTATTCTTGGCCCGAAAACAAATAGTGGAAAAATGGATCCAGCCAAGCCCACCCACAATAAGTCAGTTGGTGAGGGTGGTAAACCAGGTGGTCCCATGTGAGAAAATAATGTATGAACAAAGAGGAAATATGCAGAAATATGATAAGGTTTGGGCAAAATGGAATAAATCACATTTGACGACAGATATAGGAAGACCAGAAATTACAGTATAAAACGAGTAAAAGGAGAAAGAATTAGTAACCATAAGATGAATGAGAGGGAAGAGTGAGTGTAATGCCGCGTACACACGGTCGTACTTTTCGTCTACAAAAGTCGGACAGCCTGTCCGACAGACTTCCGGCAGACTTTCGGTGGACTTGCGGCGGACTTGCGGCCTACTTTCTAACGAACGGACTTGCCTACACACGACCACACAAAAGTCTAACGGATTCGTACGTGATGACGTACACCGGACTAAAATAAGGAAGTTCATAGCCAGTAGCCAATAGGTGCCCTAGCGTGGCTTTTTGTCCGTCGGACTAGCACACAGACGAGCGGATTTCGGGGTCCGTCGTAGTTACGAAGTAAAGTTTTAAAGCATGTTTCAAATCTAAAGTACGTCGGATTTGAGGCTAAAAAAGTCAGTTGAAAGTCCGGAGAAGCCCACACACGATCGGATTACCAGCCAGCTTTAGTCCATCAGCGTCCGTTGGACTTTTGTAGACGAAAAGTAGGACCGTGTGTACGCGGCATTAGAGTGGGAATGATAAAGATATTTATGTAAAATTTGTGGAAGAAAAAGTATAGAAATGAAAATGTAAGTTGTAAATTAAAATTTTGCAATAAAGAGTTAAAAGAAAAAATTTGGCTGTTTGTGAACGTAACGAATACAAATTTATCTGAAGTTACGAATTATCCAATATAATGAATGCCGCCTCTAAACAAATGGAACAAGTTAATAACAAATAATAATAATGAAAAGGTTTTATTATTATTATTGTTATTTATTATTATTAGATCGTTAGGTTCCATTTGTTTAGATACGGCATTCATTATTTCAGATAATTCCTAACTTTGGATAAATTTGTACTCGGTACGTTCACTAACAGCCAAATTTGAAAGGAAATTCCAATACCTATAATTTAATAGTTATTATTAGTTAGTTATTATTTCAGATTTTCGGGTTTTAGAATTTTTGGATTTTTATTCTTTTGAATTTTCAGATTTTCATTCTTACTTTTGGATTTTCAAATTTACAAGTTTTTTAATTTTTACATTTCCAAAATTTAGAATTTCCGAATTTCCTAATTTCGAATTTTCAAATTTCCGAAATTTTGAATTTCAGAATTTCCCAATTTCGGAAATTTCTAATTTCTGAATTTTCCAATTTCTGAAATTTTCCAATTTCGGAAATTTTCCAATTTCTCAAATTTCCAATTTCCGAATTTCCAATTTCCGTAATTTCCAGTTTCTGAAATTTAGAATTTTCCAATTTCCAAAATTTAGAATTTCCGAATTCCGAAATTCTGAATTTTCGTAAATTCGAAAATTCGGAAATTCGGAAATTCAAAATTTCGGAGATTCAAAATTTCGGAAATTGGAAATTTCAGAAATTCAAAATTCGTAAATTTCTGAATTAACAAATTTGTCAAAATTCATTAAAAAATGAAGTCGCAACTAAACAAATTGCACATGTCTAGGCAGAATATCAACCAAAAATCCAGAAAAAAACACACGATATAAATGTTATAAATTGAGTTGCAGTTCAGTGAGTAAGATAAATATTTGATCTCAAAGCAAAACATGACTTAGTACTTGGTGGAGAAACCCTTGTTGGCAAGCACAGAGGTAAGGCATTTCTTGTAGTTGGTGACCAGGTTTGCACACATCTCAGGAGGGATTTTGGTCCACTGTTCTTTACAGATCCTCTCTAAATCCTGAAGTTTCTTGACTGTCGCTTGGCAACTTGAAGTTTCAGCTCGCTCCATACATTTTCTATAGGATTAAGGTCTGGAGACTGGCTAGGCCACGCCATAACCTTAATGTGCTTCTTCTTGAGCCACTCCTTTGTTGCCTTGGCGTATGTTTTGGGTCATTGTCATGCTTGAAGTCCCATCCACGACCCATCTTCAGTGTTCTGGATGAGGGAAGAAGGTTCTCATCCAAGATTTTACAATACATGCCCCCTCAAGTCGGCCTGTACCTTTAGCAGAGAAACAGCCCCAACGCATAAAGTTTCCACCTCCGTGCTTGTAGGGATGGTGTTCTTAGGGTCATAGTCAGAGTCGAGTTAATGCCAAAGTGCTCTAAGAACAGCACTTTCTCCCAATCCTCTGAATCATTTAGATGTTCATTGGCAAACTTCAGACAGGCCCGTACATGTGCTTTCTTGAGGAGGGGGACCTTGCGGGTGCTGCAGGATTTCATTCCATGGTGGCGTATTGTGTTACCAATGCTTTGTTTGGTGACTGTGGTCGCAACTGCCTTGAGATCGTTCACAAGTTCCTGCTGTGTAGTTCTGGGCTGATCCCTCACTTTTCTCATGAGGTGAAATCTTGCATGGAGCTCCAGACCGAGGGTGATTAATGGTTATTTTGTATTTCTTCCATTTGCAAATGATCACTCCAACAGTTGTCTCCTTCTCACCAAGCTTCTAACTAATAGTCTTGTAGCCCATTAGAGCCTTGTGAAGGTCTACAATCTTGTCCCTGACGTCCTTTGACAGCTCTTTGGTCTTGCCCATGATGGTGGGCTTGAATGGAAGAAAGAGATTCTGTGGATAGGTGCCTTTTATACACATAACAAGTTGGCGTTATGAGAGCCTTCTTAAATTGACAGGACTAATCTGTGTACCACATGAGCAGATACTGGGAGCCAGAATTATTGTTGGTTGGTAGGGGATCAAATACTTATTTTACTAACTGAACTGTAACTACAACTAAATTTATAACATTTGTATCGTGTTTTTTCTTGATTTTTGGTTGATATTCTTTCTATCATTTAAAATACACCTATGATAAAAATTATAGACCCTTAATTTATTGGTAAGTGGGCAAACTTACAAAATCTGCAATAATTATTTTCCCCACTGTATATATAATATTTGGGGGTCCCAAGTCATTTTGTAGCAAAAATTACAGATTTTTACATGTAAACAAAAAGTATCAGAAAAGGTCTGGTCTTATGAAATGTGTGTTTGTTCTCCCTATGATTGCATACACTCCAAAGTTGGCAGGTTAAATCATCCTTTTTTTTAAACCAGAGTGCCTTCAGGTTTCTTCAAGTGTGCATTGGCAAAATGCCTAAAAATTGCCCAAAAAAAAAAGTTTTCCAAAATCATTTTTATTACATTTTTTCATATACAAGGAAAGAAACATATTGTTGTAGAACACATAACATGTGTTCATGTATACATCTAGAAGTAAACAGTGGGGTACAGTCTGTTAGTCCAAGCAAGGTAGAACTCAGAGGAGAGGAAGTACATTACTTACTCACACTTAGGATTTCAACCAAAACTTCCAGGCGTTGACAAATTTAGCAAGAGTGTTGTGTTTTAAGGCAGAAGTGTATTCATAATCTTTGATCAAGTTTATTTGGTGTTTAACATCAGAAACATTTGGAATTAAAGAGCTTCTCCATTTGCGCATTATGAGTAACCTAGCAGCAAATAGAATATGCATCGTTATGGTTCTGAATTCATACGGGAAGGATTCTAGTCCTATACTGAGCTAGGTATGGACTAGGTTTAGTGATAATCCCAGTGATATCTGAGATTAAAGAGAGACTTTTCTCCAAAATGTGTGAATGTGTGGACAATCCCAGAGAATGTGTATTAGCGAACCCTTGGAGGAGCATTCTCTCCAACAACTGTCGTCAAGATTTGCGAATTTATACATTTGTACAGGAGTAAGATACCATCTATGGTGGATTTTTTGCGATAGTTCCCAATAATTAATACAGGTGAATGCTTTGTGGTTGTAATGTATGGCTGAGCACCATTGGGAATCTGAGAAAGAGGCCTGTAGATCTCTTTGCCATCTTTTGTAAGTTGATGTCTTAGTGAACTTGTTTTTGTTTTGTAAGAGATTGTACATTAGGGTTATTCCTTTTGCTTTGGGGGAGTTTGAAGTCCAGAAGGGCCATGCCTTGGTAGGAATTATGACTGATGGGGCAGGATTTTTTTTTCAGGTAGGAGGCTATACGTTTATATGTGTATGCACCTTGCAATGGTATTAGGTATCTAGTTTTAAGGGTTTGGAATGGAAGGAGTTGGTCATTATGTATTAGTTCTTTCAGTGGGAGGCTTTTTATGTTTGACCAGTGTTTAAGAGACAGATCAGGGAGATCAGGGAGTAAGAAATTGAATACCTCCACAGGGGGATATACTGATTGGGTGTGTTCTGTTAGGGATGTGTTTTGGAATAGGAAGTGCCTCAACTGCGGCCGCTATCGTTGGGTGATCTGTTTTTTTTTGGGGTTTTATGTGAGTTTTCTGAGCTAGCAGAAGAGAGCTTAAAATGCCTTCAGGTACAAATGACTGCTCGATAAATTGCCATTGTTTGTGAAACAGAGGCGTAAACCAATGTCTGATTCGATCCAGTATTACAGCCATGTAGTAATCTTTTGTGTTTGGCAAGCTCATACCTCCTGCAATTTAGTGTTTTACAATAAGAACAACGAGGTTTCTTACCTTGCCATTAGGGATGAGCCGAACACCCCCCGGTTCGGTTCGCACCAGAACCTGTGAACGGACCGAAAATTTGCACGAACGTTAGAACCCCATTGACGTCTATGGGACTCGAACGTTCGAAATCAAAAGTGCTCATTTTAAAGGCTAATTTGCATGGTATTGTCCTAAAAAGGGTTTGGGGACCCGGGTCCTACCCCAGGGGACATGTATCAATGCAAAAAAAACTTTTAAAAACAGCCATTTTTTCAGGAGCAGTGATTTTAATGATGCTTAAAGTAAAAAAAAATAAAAATATTCCTTTAAATATCGTACCTGGGGTGTGTCTATAGTATGCCTGTAAAGTGGCGCGTGTTTCCCGTGTTTAGAACAGTCCCTGCACAAAATGTCATTTTTAAAGGAAAAAATCTCATTTAAAACTGCTTGCGGGTTTAATGTAATGTCTGGTCCTGGCAATATGGATGAAAATCAGTGAGACAAATGGCATGGGTACCCCCCAGTCCATTACCAGGCCCTTTGGGTCTTGTATGGATATTAAGAGGAACCCCGCACCCAAATTAAAATAAGGAAAGGTGTGGGGCAAAGAGGCCCTATATACTCTGAACAGCAGTATACAGGCGGTGCAAACAAGAACGGGTACATTTTTAACGTGTTTAGCTCCAGCCAAAAAATCTTTTTTAAGCTTTTTGGAAAACATAGGGAAGGGTTATCACCCCTGTGACATTTGTTTTGCTGTTTGTCCTCCTCTTCAGAAGATTTCACCTCACTTTTTGTCCCAATGACAAATGTTTTTTGAAAATTTGGGTTTTTTTGTGGAACAAGGATTGGAAAGCATCAGTGGAAAGGAGAAATATTTTTCCCATATTAACTCTTACAGGAGAGAATTTCCCTTCCTAGGGGTAGATTTCATCTCACTTCCTGTTGTCTCCTTCCGTTTGCAAGTAGGAGTCGTTTGTAAGTTAGATGTTTGAAAGTGGGGGCCTGCCCTATATACTCAGCAGAAATTTGGGCCTTAGGTGTTGTTGTGGCCACAACACTGTAAGCCCTCACAGGGCCCTGCTGTGAAATATTAGATCAAGAATTGTACTGTAATTACATGCCCCTGTTGAACAGGTGCAGAAAAATTGGGCCTTTGGTGGTGGTGGTGGTGCTGGTGCCACAACACTGTAAGTCCTCACTCGCTGTCAGGAGGCACAAGCCGCCTCCGTCCGCCGGGTTCCAGGGCGCATGCGCGGAGGACTCACGCTACGCCGTACACCCGTTCGCGGCCCAATGGTGCGGCGCGCGGGTGCACGGCGGTCCCTGTGTGCACGCCGTGGCCGTCCGGGTGCCCGGAAGCGCGTCACGCTGACGCGCTCGCCGGAGGGCTACATCTGACGGCTCCAGCACTCAGTCGGGTTGCTGGTTTGTTGTCAGCTGTGCCCTAGTTCCTGTACCTGCTATTCCCTGTGTTTCCTAAAGAGTGTTTCCTGTGCTGAACCCTGCCTGACCAACGGACTGTCCTTGCTTGCCTGATACCCCGGATCTCTGCCTGTTTACGGATTACTCTTGCTTGCCTGATACCCCTGACCTCTGCCTGCTAACGGATTACTCTTGCTTGCCTGATACCCCTGACCTCTGCCTGATTAACGGATTCCTCTTGCTGGCCTGATACCTCTGAACTCTGCCTGATTAAACGGACTTTGCTCTTGCTTGATACCCTGGTTCTGACCTCTGCCTGAATAACGGACTTTGCCCTGCCTGATACCCTAGTTCTGTGTTAACCACTTGTCTTTGCAGTTTCTTCAGTGCCCAACGGCTACGCGGACCTCCTGCAGGCCCTTCGGGAATCCAACCACCACCGGAAGCCCGTGCCTCCGCGTGCCCCCAATTCCCTGTATCACTTCCAGGGGTCGGGTGCGCGTGGTCGTAAGGGTGAGCCGCTCTCGGCATCTTGGCCTCGGTGAGTATAGTCCTGACACTCACTCTTGGTGGGTGCAGAAATGGGCCCTGCTGTGAAATATTAGATCAAGAATTGTAATTACATGCCCCTGTTGAACAAGGGCAGAAAAATTGGGCCTTTGGTGGTGGTGGTGCTGGTGCCACAACACTGTAAGTCCTCACTCGCTCTTGGTGGGTGCAGAAATGGGCCCTGCTGTGAAATATTAGATCAAGAATTGTAATTACATGCCCCTGTTGAACAAGGGCAGAAAAATTGGGCCTTTGGTGGTGGTGGTGGTGGTGCTGGTGCCACAATACTGTAAGTCCTCACTCGCTCTTGGTGGGTGCAGAAATGGGCCCTGATGTGAAATATTAGATCAAGAATTGTAATTACATTCCCCTGTTGAACAGGGGCTGAAAAATTGGGCCTTATGCCGCGTACACACGGTCCTACTTTTCGTCTACAAAAGTCCAACGGACGCTGATGGACTAAAGCTGGCTGGTAATCCGATCGTGTGTGGGCTTCTCCGGACTTTCAACTGACTTTTTTAGCCTCAAATCCGACGTACTTTAGATTTGAAACATGCTTTAAAACTTTACTTCGTAACTACGACGGACCCCGAAATCCGCTCGTCTGTGTGCTAGTCCGACGGACAAAAAGCCACGCTAGGGCACCTATTGGCTACTGGCTATGAACTTCCTTATTTTAGTCCGGTGTACGTCATCACGTACGAATCCGTTAGACTTTTGTGTGGTCGTGTGTAGGCAAGTCCGTTCGTTAGAAAGTAGGCCGCAAGTCCGCCGCAAGTCCACCGAAAGTCTGCCGGAAGTCTGTCGGACAGGCTGTCCGACTTTTGTAGACGAAAAGTACGACCGTGTGTACGCGGCATTAGGCACTGGTGCTGGTGCCAAAACACTGCAACCCCTCACAGATACTCTAGTTGGAACGCAGAAATGAGCCCTGCTGCAAAGTATTGCATTAAAAATTGTAATTACACGCCCCTGTTAAACAGGGGCTGAAAAATTGGGCCTTAGGCACTGGTGGTGGCGCCCAGAACCAAAAATGTTCTTACAAGCTATCAGCGTGATGATTGAGGAGGAAGAGGATAATTACTCAGGGATAGTCACTCAGCATCAGCATAGGCATTTTTTGAAGGGATCTGAGATTTCAAAAAAAATTATTCGGTTACATCAGCATCAGGTGCTTGGTAGCTGGTGGTGATCCAAGACTGATTCATTTTTATGAAGGTCAGTCGATCAACCGAGTCGGTGGACAGACACACCCTGTGATCGGTTACAAAGCCTCCAGCAGCACTGAATGTGCGTTCCGAAAGAACGCTGGATGCAGGACAGGCCAGTAGCTCAATTGCATACTGTGCAAGCTCTGGCCAGTGATCCATCCTCAAGACCCAGTAACCCAGAGGATTTTCGGTGGGAAAGGTGTCCAAGTCAGATCTTGCCCCTAGGTATTCCTGCACCATGTAAAACAGATGCTGGCGATGGTTGCTGGAACCGATCATACCTTGGGGCTGCAGACCAAAAAATTGTCTGAACGCATCGGTCAGACGGCCACCTTCTCCACCGCTCCTTCTTTGACTGACCGAAGCCTCAGCAACACGTTGTCCAGAAACAGGAGTTTGTAACCTCCCAGTCTCTGGGAACGCGTTGCACAGATCTTTCTGCAAGGCCTCCCGAAGATGTTTCATCCTCTGCTCCCTCTGTGATGGCAAGATAAGGTCCGCAACCTTACCCTTGTAATGTGGATCAAGGAGGGTTGCCAGCCAGTATTGGTCCTTCTCCTTGATACCACGAATACGAGGATCCTTCCGCAAGCTTTGCAGGATCAGGGAGGCCATGCAGCGTAGGTTTGCTGAGGCATTCGGTCCGGAGTCCTCTGGGTCACTAAGGACGACATGGTCCGCAGCCACCTCCTCCCAGCCACGTACAAGTCCATGTGTTTCTTGGGACTGATCCCTTAAAGACTGCTGCTGATGCTGAGTGCCAGGTTCCACCTCCATACTGACACAATCTTCCTCCTCCTCCTCCTCCTCGTCCTCTTCCTGTGTGATCGGCGGGCACGCAGGAACACTGTCTGGATAAAGGGGGCCTTGAGAGCTAAGGAAGTCCTCCTCTTCCTGTCTCTGTTCTGCCTCAAGTGCCCTGTCCATTATTCCACGCAGCGTGTGCTCCAACAGGTGGACAAGGGGGACAGTGTCACTGATGCATGCACTGTCACTGCTCACCATCCTTGTGGCCTCCTCAAATGGTGACAGGACAGTGCATGCATCCCTGATCATGGCCCACTGATGTGGGGAAAAAAAAAACAAGCTCCTCTGACCCTGTCCTGGTGCCATAGTCGCACAGGTACTCATTAATGGCCCTCTGCTGCGTGTGCAGCCACTGCAGCATGGCCAATGTTGAGTTCCACCTGGTGGGCATGTCACAGATTAGGCGGTTCTTGGGCAGGTTAAACTCCTTTTGGAGGTCTGCCAGCTGAGCACTGGCATTATATGACCGGCGGAAATGCACACAGACTTTCCTGGCCTGCCTCAGGACATCCTGTAAGCCCGGGTACCTGCCCAAGAACCGCTGCACCACCAAGTTAAGGACGTGAGCCAAACAGGGCACATGGGTCATTTGTCCCTGTCGGAGGGCAGAGAGGAGGTTGGTGCCATTGTCGCAAACCACCATTCCTGCCTTAAGTTGGCGTGGCGTCAACCACCTCTGAACCTGCCCCTGCAGAGCTGACAGAACCTCTGCCCCAGTGTGGCTCCTGTCCCCCAAGCACACCAGCTCAAGCACCGCATGGCATCTTTTGGCCTGCGTACTTGCGTAGCCCCTTGAACGGCTACAGAGCACCGCTGGTTCTGAGGACAAAGCACAGGAAGAGGCCATGGAGGAAGAAGAAGAGGAGGGGGTGGAGGAGAGAGGTGTGTCACAATCATTAGCATTTTGGAGGCGTGGTGGCGGAACAACCTCCAACACTACTGCACCTTGTCCTGCATCCTTCCCAGCTGCCAGCAGAGTCACCCAATGCACAGTGAAACTTAGGTAACGTCCCTGTCCATGCCTGCTGGACCATGAGTCAGCGGTAATATGCACCTTACCGCTGACCGCCCTGTCCAGCGAGGCATGGACATTGCCTTCCACATGCCGGTAGAGAGCCGGAATCGCCTTCCGTGAGAAAAAGTGGCATTTGGGTACCTGCCACTGAGGAACCGCACATTCCACAAACTCACGGAAGGGGGCAGAGTCTACCAACTGAAAAGGCAGCAGTTGAAGTGCTAGCAATTTTACCAAGCTAGCATTCAACCGCTGGGCATGTGGATGGCTGGGAGCAAACTTCTTTCGGCGGTGCAGCAGCTGGGGCAGGGAAATTTGCCTGGTACAATCTGACGTTGGTGTACCAAAGGCAGATTGCCCACAAGTACTTGGCTGTGACACACCTAATTCTACACCTTCATTCCTATCAAGGCAGCTCTCAGAGAGGACTGAAGGTATAGTGGGGTTGGATATCTCAGCTGATGAGGAGCAAGGAGAGGTCCTCTTTGTTCTTTGGTGTGGGTCTTTTAGATACGCTTGCCAGCGAACTGCATGTCAAGGTGCTGGCCCCTGGAGGGCATCCTGCCTCGTTGGTGATGTGCCGCCTCCTCCTCCTCCTCCTCCTCTCTCCTATCAGGCACCCACATTGAGTCAGTGACCTCATCATCCCCTCCCTCCTCATCACTGGAGCAAACCTGGCAGCATGCTGCAGCAGGGGGAGCATGACTGCCAGATTGCTGTCCTTCTTGGGCACCCCCTCTGTCCTTGCTCACGTTACTGCCTTCATCGAGCTCAGTATCATCATCAGAGCCTTCCAAACGCTAGGCATCCTCCTGGAGCATGTACCCAACACTGTGATCAAACAGTTCGAGGGACTCCTCAGGAGGACATGGTGGGGCTAGGGATAGAGTCACTGATGACATTGAGCCAAGGGAAGAGGCCGCTGCTTTGCCAGACAAAGTACCCTGGGCATGGGTGAGAGAGGATGAGGAGGATGAGGACGGCTTGGTCATCCACTCGAAAAAGTCTTCCGCATGTTGCGGCTCAACACGGCCAGCTGCCGAAAAAAAGGCCAAGCATGTCCCACGGCCACGTGCTGATGAGGATGCACCGTCTCCACGACCAGCACTAGACACAGAGCCTGCTTGCCCTCTCTTATTGGCTTGTGACTGTCTGCCTCTCCTTCTTGGCCTTCCAGACATACTAATGGCCTGTAGCTGCACTAAGCTGGGATATATATATATATATATGTACTGATACTGCAGCTAGCAAAATCAACTGCCTGCCTGTAGTATGAGAACACCACCAACCTTCTACAGGTAGCTTTAGCTGAACACTGTGCAGAGCTTGCAAAAAACGAACTTGTAGCTTTTTTAGCTGCCTGCGGTAGTGATAGGATCAGGAAAACACCACCAACCTTCTACAGGTAGCTTTAGCTGAACACTGTGCAGAGCTCGCAAAAAAATAACTTGTAGGTTTAGCTGGACACTGTGAGGAGGACGCACCACACTAACTTGTAGTTTTAGCTGAAAACTGTGAGCAGGACGCACCGCACTAACTTGTAGGTTTAGCTGAACACTGTGAGGTGGACGCACCGCACTAACTTGTAGTTTTAGCTGAACACTGTGAGCAGGACGCACAGCACTAACTTGTAGTTTTAGCTGAACACTGTGAGCAGGACGCACTGCACTAACTTGTAGGCTTAGCTGAACACTGTGAGCAGGGCGCACCGCACTAACTTGTAGTTTTAGCTGAACACTGTGAGCAGGACGCACCGCACCGCACTAACTTCTAGGTTTAGCTGAACACTGTGAGGTGGACGCACCACACTAACTTGTAGGTTTAGCTGAACACTGTGAGGTGGACGCACCGCACTAACTTGTAGTTTTAGCTGAAAACTGTGAGCAGGACGCACAGCACTAACTTGTAGTTTTAGCTGAACACTGTGAGCAGGACGCACCGCGCTAACTTGTAGGTTTAGCTGAACACTGTGAGGTGGATGCACCGCACTAACTTGTAGTTTTAGCTGAATACTGTGAGCAGGACGCACAGCACTAACTTGTAGTTTTAGCTGAACACTGTGAGCAGGACGCATCGCACTAACTTCTAGGTTTAGCTGAACACTGTGAGGTGGACGCAACGCACTAACTTGTAGGTTTAGCTGAACACTGTGAGGTGGACGCACCGCACTAACTTGTAGGTTTAGCTGAACACTGTGAGCAGGACGCACCGCACTAACTTCTAGGTTTGGCTGAACACTGTGAGCAGGACGCACCACACTAACTTGTAGTTTTAGCTGAACACTGTGAGCAGGACGCACTGCACTAACTTGTAGGCTTAGCTGAACACTGTGAGCAGGGCGCACCGCACTAACTTGTAGTTTTAGCTGAACACTGTGAGCAGGACGCACCGCACTAACTTCTAGGTTTAGCTGAACACTGTGAGGTGGACGCACCACACTAACTTGTAGGTTTAGCTGAACACTGTGAGGTGGACGCACCGCACTAACTTGTAGTTTTAGCTGAAAACTGTGAGCAGGACGCACAGCACTAACTTGTAGTTTTAGCTGAACACTGTGAGCAGGACGCACCGCGCTAACTTGTAGGTTTAGCTGAACACTGTGAGGTGGATGCACCGCACTAACTTGTAGTTTTAGCTGAACACTGTGAGCAGGACGCACAGCACTAACTTGTAGTTTTAGCTGAACACTGTGAGCAGGACGCACCGCACTAACTTCTAGGTTTAGCTGAACACTGTGAGGTGGACGCACCGCACTAACTTGTAGTTTTAGCTGAACACTGTGAGCAGGATGCACTGCACTAACTTGTAGCTTTAGATGAACATTGTGCAGAGGTCTCACTACACTAACTTGTAGGTTTAGCTGAACACTGTGAGCAGGACGCACAGCACTAACTTGTAGTTTTAGCTGAACACTGTGAGCAGGACGCACCACACTAACTTGTAGTTTTAGCTGAACACTGTGAGCAGGACGCACCGCACTAACTTGTAGGTTTAGCTGAACACTGTGAGCAGGACGCACCGCAATAATTTGTAGGTTTAGCGGAACACTGTGAACAGGACGCAGCGCACTAACTTGTAGGTTTAGCTGAACACTGTGAGGTGGACGCACCGCACTAACTTGTAGTTTTAGCTGAACACTGTGAGCAGGACGCACAGCACTAACTTCTAGGTTTTGCTGAACACTGTGAGGTGGACGCACCGCACTAACTTGTAGTTTTAGCTGAACACTGTGAGCAGGACGCACAGCACTAACTTGTAGTTTTAGCTGAACACTGTGAGCAGGACGCACCGCACTAACTTGTAGGTTTAGCTGAACACTGTGAGGTGGACGCACCACACTAACTTGTAGTTTTAGCTGAACACTGTGAGCAGGACACACTGCACTAACTTGTAGCTTTAGATGAACACTGTGCAGAGGTCTCACTACACTAACTTGTAGGTTTAGCTGAACACTGTGAGGTGGACGCACCACACTAACTTGTAGTTTTAGCTGAACACTGTGAGCAGGACGCACAGCACTAACTTCTAGGTTTAGCTGAACACTGTGAGGTGGACGCACCACACTAACTTGTAGTTTTAGCTGAACACTGTGAGCAGGACGCACAGCACTAACTTGTAGTTTTAGCTGAACACTGTGAGCAGGACGCACCGCACTAACTTGTAGGTTTAGCTGAACACTGTGAGGTGGACGCACCACACTAACTTGCAGTTTTAGCTGAACACTGTGAGCAGGACGCACTGCACTAACTTGTAGCTTTAGATGAACACTGTGCAGAGGTCTCACTACACTAACTTGTAGGTTTAGCTGAACACTGTGAGGTGGACGCACCACACTAACTTGTAGTTTTAGCTGAACACTGTGAGCAGGACGCACCGCACTAACTTGTAGGTTTAGCTGAACACTGTGAGGTGGACGCACCGCACTAACTTGTAGTTTTAGCTGAACACTGTGAGCAGGACGCACCACACTAACTTGTAGTTTTAGCTGAACACTGTGAGTAGGACGCACTGCACTAACTTGTAGCTTTAGATGAACACTGTGCAGAGGTCTCACTACACTAACTTGTAGGTTTAGCTGAACACTGTGAGGTGGATGCACCGCACTAACTTGTAGTTTTAGCTGAACACTGTGAGCAGGACGCACAGCACTAACTTGTACTTTTAGCTGAACACTGTGAGCAGGATGCACTGCACTAACTTGTAGCTTTAGATGAACACTGTGCAGAGGTCTCACTACACTAACTTGTAGGTTTAGCTGAACACTGTGAGGTGGACGCACCACACTAACTTGTAGTTTTAGCTGAACACTGTGAGCAGGACGCACTGCACTAACTTGCAGCTTTAGCTGAACACTGTGAGCAGGATTGTTATATTCTTAATATCTAAATTTTAATTGGCTTTATTGAAAAGAATATGCATTTTCCATAATTGTTTGAATGACAGGACTTTGAGCTAGTGATACCCAAATGGCCATTCATTGACTGAAAATGCAGGTCAAGACCCTGTCAGAATGTGATGGATTTTGTAAATAATATATGTTTTGGTTGAATTTTCCTATGTAACCGATACTCTGTTTGATTTATGCGTTTATGTTTTAAGAGATCTGCTGAAAGCCTCTCACATATATCTGGTTTCATGTTTAAAAGGTTTGGTTCAGTTAAAAACAGATGTTGATCTTTGTTAGCCCCCGCTTTTTTAAAGGTGGAGAGAAGGGGAGTGTATGGGAGGGATTTGTGTTTGGGCGCGAATTTGAAAGAATGAGTTCATATAGACACAAGGAATCCAGTCTTCTGGCTCACTCTTCACACACACATCCTGCTTTCAAGACACATCTCTTTACACACATATCTTGCTCCAAGCTACATCTACACACAGCTCACTCTTCACACATCTTCCTCCCAAGACATACACCTATTCAAGCCAGGACACGAGAGGTTAATCGGCCATTTTTAATAGGCTATGACAAAGGAAGCACATGTCTTTGACTTTAAGGACTTTTTCAGATCTCTAAAACAAATGAACTATATTTGAACATTTTTTGCATATATGAAACAACACTAATTCTGAATATGAATGTACTATTTTTGTAAGTATTTTCCAAGTTTATGTGTGTACAATAAAACACACGGTTTTGATTTAAGCTGACTCAAGCAGAAATAATTCCAAAATTCGTCTCACGAGAATCATCATTATTGAAAGCTTTTTATACAATATTAAGCCATTTATTTCATTGGTTTAGCTGAACACTGTGAGGTGGATGCACCGCACTAACTTGTAGTTTTAGCTGAACACTGTGAGCAGGACGCACAGCACTAACTTGTAGTTTTAGCTGAACACTGTGAGCAGGACGCACCGCACTAACTTGTAGGTTTAGCTGAACACTGTGAGGTGGACGCACCACACTAACTTGTAGTTTTAGCGGAACACTGTGAGCAGGACGCACTGCACTAACTTGTAGCTTTAGATGAACACTGTGCAGAGGTCTCACTACACTAACTTGTAGGTTTAGCTGAACACTGTGAGGTGGACGCACCACACTAACTTGTAGTTTTAGCTGAACACTGTGAGCAGGACGCACTGCACTAACTTGTAGCTTTAGCTGAACACTGTGAGCAGGATACACAGCACTAACATCTAGGTTTAGCTGAACACTGTGAGGTGGATGCACCGCACTAACTTGTAGTTTTAGCTGAACACTGTGAGCAGGACGCACAGCACTAACTTGTAGTTTTAGCTGAACACTGTGAGCAGGACGCACCGCACTAACTTGTAGGTTTAGCTGAACACTGTGAGGTGGACGCACCACACTAACTTGTAGTTTTAGCTGAACACTGTGAGCAGGACGCACTGCACTAACTTGTAGCTTTAGATGAACACTGTGCAGAGGTCTCACTACACTAACTTGTAGGTTTAGCTGAACACTGTGAGGTGGACGCACCACACTAACTTGTAGTTTTAGCTGAACACTGTGAGCAGGACGCACAGCACTAACTTCTAGGTTTAGCTGAACACTGTGAGGTGGACGCACCACACTAACTTGTAGTTTTAGCTGAACACTGTGAGCAGGACGCACAGAACTAACTTGTAGTTTTAGCTGAACACTGTGAGCAGGACGCACCGCACTAACTTGTAGGTTTAGCTGAACACTGTGAGGTGGACGCACCACACTAACTTGCAGTTTTATCTGAACACTGTGAGCAGGACGCACTGCACTAACTTGTAGCTTTAGATGAACACTGTGCAGAGGTCTCACTACACTAACTTGTAGGTTTAGCTGAACACTGTGAGCAGGACGCACCACACTAACTTGTAGTTTTAGCTGAACACTGTGAGCAGGACACACCGCACTAACTTGTAGGTTTAGCTGAACACTGTGAGGTGGACGCACCGCACTAACTTGTAGTTTTAGCTGAACACTGTGAGCAGGACGCACAGCACTAACTTCTAGGTTTAGCTGAACACTGTGAGGTGGACGCACCGCACTAACTTGTAGTTTTAGCTGAACACTGTGAGCAGGACGCACAGCACTAACTTGTAGTTTTAGCTGAACACTGTGAGCAGGACGCACCGCACTAACTTGTAGGTTTAGCTGAACACTGTGAGGTGGACGCACCAAACTAACTTGTAGTTTTAGCTGAACACTGTGAGCAGGACGCACTGCACTAACTTGTAGCTTTAGATGAACACTGTGCAGAGGTCTCACTACACTAACTTGTAGGTTTAGCTGAACACTGTGAGGTGGACGCACCACACTAACTTGTAGTTTTAGCTGAACACTGTGAGCAGGACGCACAGCACTAACTTCTAGGTTTAGCTGAACACTGTGAGGTGGACGCACCACACTAACTTGTAGTTTTAGCTGAACACTGTGAGCAGGACGCACAGCACTAACTTGTAGTTTTAGCTGAACACTGTGAGCAGGACGCACCGCACTAACTTGTAGGTTTAGCTGAACACTGTGAGGTGGACGCACCACACTAACTTGCAGTTTTAGCTGAACACTGTGAGCAGGACGCACTGCACTAACTTGTAGCTTTAGATGAACACTGTGCAGAGGTCTCACTACACTAACTTGTAGGTTTAGCTGAACACTGTGAGGTGGACGCACCACACTAACTTGTAGTTTTAGCTGAACACTGTGAGCAGGACGCACAGCACTAACTTCTAGGTTTAGCTGAACACTGTGAGGTGGACACACCACACTAACTTGTAGTTTTAGCTGAACACTGTGAGCAGGACGCACAGCACTAACTTGTAGTTTTAGCTGAACACTGTGAGCAGGACGCACCACACTAACTTGTAGGTTTAGCTGAACACTGTGAGGTGGACGCACCACACTAACTTGTAGTTTTAGCTGAACACTGTGAGCAGGACGTACTGCACTAACTTGTAGCTTTAGATGAACACTGTGCAGAGGTCTCACTACACTAACTTGTAGGTTTAGCTGAACACTGTGAGGTGGACGCACCACACTAACTTGTAGTTTTAGCTGAACACTGTGAGCAGGACGCACTGCACTAACTTGTAGCTTTAGATGAACACTGTGCAGAGGTCTCGCTACTACACTAACTTGTAGGTTTAGCTGAACACTGTGAGCAGGACGCACCGCACTAACTTGTAGTTTTAGCTGAACACTGTGAGCAGGACGCACCGCACTAACTTCTAGGTTTAGCTGAACACTGTGAGCAGGACGCACCGCACTAAATCGTAGGTTTAGCTGAACACTGTGAGGTGGATGCACCACACTAACTTGCTCACGTTACTGCCTTCATCGAGCTCAGTATCATCATCAGAGCCTTCCAAACGCTGGGCATCCTCCTGGAGCATGTACCCAACACTGTGGTCATACAGTTCGAGTGACTCCTCAGGAGGACATGGTGGGGCTAGGGAAGGAGTCACTGATGACATTGAGCCAAGGGAAGAGGCCGCTGCCTTGCCAGACAAAGTACCCTGGGCATGGGTGAGAGAGGATGAGGAGGATGAGGACGGCTTGGTCATCCACTCGAAAAAGTCTTCCGTATGTTGCGGCTCAACAAGGCCAGCTGCCGAAAAAAAGGCCAAGCGTGTCCACGGCCACGTGCTGATGAGTAGGGATGAGCCGAACAGCCCCCGGTTCGGTTCGCACCAGAACCTGCGAACGGACCGAAAGTTCGCACGAACGTTAGATCCCCATTGACGTCTATGGGACTCGAACGTTCGAAATCAAAAGTGCTCATTTTAAAGGCTAATTTGCATGGTATTGTCCTAAAAAGGGTTTGGGGACCCGGGTCCTAACCCAGGGGACATGTATCAATGCAAAAAAAAACTTTTAAAAACGGCCGTTTTTTCGGGAGCAGTGATTTTAATGATGCCTAAAATAAAAAAGTGGCGCGTGTTTCCCGTGTTTAGAACAGTCCCTGCACCAAATGTCATTTTTTAATGAAAAAATCTCATTTAAAACTGCTTGCGGGTTTAATGTAATGTCCGGTCCTGGCAATATGGATGAAAATCAGTAAGACAAACACCATGGGTACCCCCCAGTCCATTACCAGGCCTTTTGGGTCTTGTATGGATATTAAGGGGAACCCCGCACCCAAATTAAAATAAGGAAAGGTATGGAGCCACCAGGCCCTATATACTCTGAACAGCAGTATACAGGCGGTGCAAACAAGACAGGGACTCTAGGTTTGTTGTTAAGTAGAATCTGTTTGTCATTTTGAACGGGTACATTTTTAACGTGTTTAGCTCCAGCCAAAAAATCTTTTTTAAGCTTTTTGGAAAACATAGGGAAGGGTTATCACCCCTGTGACATTTGTTTTGCTGTCTTTCCTCCTCTTTAGAAGATTTCACCTCACTTTTTGTCCCAATGACAAATGCTTTTTGTGGAACAGGGATTGGAAAGCATCAGTGGAAAGGAGAAATGTTTTTCCCATATTAACTCTTACAGGAGAGAATTTCCCTTCCTAGGGGTAGATTTCATCTCACTTCCTGTTTTCTCCTTCCGTTTACAAGTAGGAGTCGTTTGTAAGTTAGATGTTTGAAAGTAGGGGCCTGCCCTATATACTCAGCAGAAATTTGTTGTGGCCACAACACTGTAAGCACTCACAGGGCCCTGCTGTGAAATATTAGATCAAGAATTGTAATTACATGCCCCTGTTGAACAGGGGCAGAAAAACTGGGCCTTTGGTGGTGGTGGTGCTGGTGCCACAACACTGTAAGTCCTCACTCGCTCTTGGTGGGTGCAGAAATGGGCCCTGCTGTGAAATATTAGATCAAGAATTGTAATTACATGCCCCTGTTGAACAGGGGCAGAAAAATTGGGCCTTTGGTGGTGGTGGTGGTGGTGCTGGTGCCACAACACTGCAACCCCTCACAGACACTCTAGTTGGAACGCAGGAACGAGAACGAGCCCTGCTGCAAAGTATTGCATCAAAAATTGTAATTACACGCCCCTGTTAAACAGGGGCAGAAAAATTGGGCCTTAGGCACTGGTGCTGGTGCCACAACACTGCAACCCCTCACAGACACTCTAATTGGAACGCAGGAACGAGAACGAGCCCTGCTGCAAAGTATTGCATCAAAAATTGTAATTACACGCCCCTGTTAAAAAGGGGCAGAAAAATTGGGCCTTAGGCACTGGTGCTGGTGCCACAACACTGCAACCCCTCACAGACACTCTAGTTGGAACGCAGGAACGAGAACGAGCCCTGCTGCAAAGTATTGCATCAAAAATTGTAATTACACGCCCCTGTTAAACAGGGGCAGAAAAATTGGGCCTTAGGCACTGGTGCTGGTGCCACAACACTGCAACCCCTCACAGACACTCTAGTTGGAACGCAGGAACGAGAACGAGCCCTGCTGCAAAGTATTGCATCAAAAATTGTAATTACACGCCCCTGTTAAACAGGGGCAGAAAAATTGGGCCTTAGGCACTGGTGCTGGTGCCACAACACTGCAACCCATCACAGACACTCTAGTTGGAACGCAGGAACGAGCCCTGCTGCAAAGTATTGCATCAAAAATTGTAATTACACACCCCTGTTAAACAGGGGCTGAAAAATTGTGCCTTAGGCACTGGTGGTGGCGCCCAGAACCAAAAATGTTCTTACAGGCTATCAGCGTGATGATTGAGGAGGAAGAGGATAATTACTCAGGGATAGTCACTCAGCATCAGCATAGGCAGTCTTTGAAGGGATCTGAGATTTCAAAAAAAAATATTCGGTTACATTAGCATCAGGTGCTTGGTAGCTGGTGGTGATCCAAGACTGATTCATTTTTATGAAGGTCAGTCGATCGACCGAGTCGGTGGACAGACGCACCCTGTGATCGGTTACCACGCCTCCAGCAGCACTGAATGTGCGTTCCGAAAGAACGCTGGATGCAGGACAGGCCAGTAGCTCAATTGCATACTGTGCAAGCTCTGGCCAGTGATCCATCCTCAAGACCCAGTAACCCAGAGGATTTTCGGTGGGAAAGGTGTCCAAGTCTGATCTTGCCCCTAGGTATTCCTGCACCATGCAAAACAGACGCTGGCGATGGTTGCTGGAACCGATCATACCTTGGGGCTGCAGACCAAAAAATTGTCTGAACGCATCGGTCAGGCGGCCACCTTCTCCACCGCTCCTTCTTTGACTAACCGAAGCCTCAGTAACACGTTGTCCAGAAACAGGAGTTTGTAACCTCCCAGTCTCTGGGAACGCGTTGCACAGACCTTTCTGCAAGACCTCCCGAAGATGTTTCATCCTCTGCTCCCTCTGCGATGGCAAGATAAGGTCCGCAACCTTACCCTTGTAACGTGGATCAAGGAGGTTTGCCAGACAGTATTGGTCCTTCTCCTTGATACCACGAATACGAGGATCCTTCCGCAGGCTTTGCAGGATCAGGGAGGCCATGCAGCGTAGGTTTGCTGAGGCATTCGGTCCGGAGTCCTCTGGGTCACTAAGGACGACATGGTCCGCAGCCACCTCCTCCCAGCCACGTACAAGTCCATGTGTTTCTTGGGACTGATCCCTTAAAGACTGCTGCTGATGCTGAGTGCCAGGCTCCACCTCCATACTGACACAATCTTCCTCCTCCTCCTCCTCCTCCTCGTCCTCTTCCTGTGTGATCGGCGGGCACGCAGGAACACTGTCTGGATAAAGGGGGCCTTGAGAGCTAAGGAAGTCCTCCTCTTCCTGCCTCTGTTCTGCCTCAAGTGCCCTGTACATTATTCCACGCAGCGTGTGCTCCAACAGGTGGACAAGGGGGACAGTGTCACTGATGCATGCACTGTCATTGCTCACCATCCTCGTGGCCTCCTCAAATGGTGACAGGACAGTGCATGCATCCCTGATCATGGCCCACTGGCGTGGGGAAAAAAAAACAAGCTCCCCTGACCCTGTCCTGGTGCCATAGTCGCACAGGTACTCATTGATGGCCCTCTGCTGCATGTGCAGCCGCTGCAGCATGGCCAACGTTGAGTTCCACCTGGTGGGCATGTCACAGATTAGGCGGTTCTTGGGCAGGTTAAACTCCTTTTGGTCCGTCAGCCGAGCACTGGCATTATATGACCAGCGGAAATGCACACAGACTTTCCTGGCCTGCCTCAGGACATCCTGTAAGCCCGGGTACCTGCCCAAGAACCGCTGCACCACCAAGTTAAGGACGTGAGCCAAACAGGGCACATGGGTCATTTGTCCCTGTCGGAGGGCAGAGAGGAGGTTGGTGCCATTGTCACAAACCACCATTCCTGCCTTAAGTTGGCGTGGCGTCAACCACCTCTGAACCTTCCCCTGCAGAGCTGACAGAACCTCTGCCCCAGTGTGGCTCCTGTCCCCCAAGCACACCAGCTCAAGCACCGCATGGCATCTTTTGGCCTGCGTACTTGCGTAGCCCCTTGAACGGCTACGGAGCACCGCTGGTTCCGAGGACAAAGCACAGGAAGAGGCCATGGAGGAAGAAGAAGAGGAGGGGGTGGAGGAGAGAGGTGTGTCACAATCATTAGCATTTTGGAGGCGTGGTGGCGGAACAACCTCCAACACTACTGCACCTTGTCCTGCATCCTTCCCAGCTGCCAGCAGAGTCACCCAATGCGCCGTGAAACTTAGGTAACGTCCCTGTCCATGCCTGCTGGACCATGAGTCAGCGGTAATATGCACCTTACCGCTGACCGCCCTGTCCAGCGAGGCATGGACATTGCCTTCCACATGCCGGTAGAGAGCCGGAATCGCCTTCCGTGAGAAAAAGTGGCGTTTGGGTACCTGCCACTGAGGAACCGCACATTCCACAAACTCACGGAAGGGGGCAGAGTCTACCAACTGAAAAGGCAGCAGTTGAAGTGCTAGCAATTTTGCCAAGCTAGCATTCAACCGCTGGGCATGTGGATGGCTGGGAGCAAACTTCTTTCGGCGGTGCAGCAGCTGGGGCAGGGAAATTTGCCTGGTACAATCTGACGTCGGTGTACCAAAAGCAGATTGCCCACAAGTACTTGTCTGTGACACACCTAATTCTACACCTTCATTCCTCTCAGTGCAGGTCTCAGAGAGGACTGAAGGTCTAGTGGGGTTGGAAATCTCAGCTGATAAGGAGAGGTCCTCTTTGTTCTTTGGTGTGGGTCTTTTAGATACGCTTGCCAACGAACTGCATGGCAGGTCAACATATGTTTGGTCAAGCATGTGGTACCCAAGCGGGAGATGTTTTGGCCACGCGAGATACGCTTGAGACATATGTTGCAAATAGCAGCGGTGCGATCTGATGCACTCGTCTCAAAAAAGGCCCACACCAAAGAACTTTTTGAATAACGCGCAGAGACTGCAGCGCCCTGCACATGTGGAGCTTTGGGGTGTGATGCAGTCAATGTGCTGCCCTTAGGCTGGCCCCTGGAGGGCATCCTGCCTCGTTGGTGATGTGCCGCCTCCTCCTCCTCCTCCTCTCTCCTATCAGGCACCCACGTTGAGTCAGTGACCTCATCATCCCCTCCCTCCTCATCACTGGAGCAAACCTGGCAGTATGCTGCAGCAGGGGGAGCATGACTGCCAGATTGCTGTCCTTCTTGGGCACCCCCTCTGTCCGTGCTCATGTTACTGCCTTCATCAAGCTCAGTATCATCATCAGGTCAAACAGTTCGAGGGACTCCTCAGGAGGACATGGCGGGGCTAGGGAAGGAGTCACTGATGACATTGAGCCGAGGGAAGAGGCCGCTGCTTTGCCAGACAAAGTACCCTGGGCATGGGTGAGAGAGGATGAGGAGGATGAGGACGGCTTGGTCATCCACTCGACCAAGTCTTCCGCAAGTGGCGGCTCAAGACGGCCAACTGCTGAAAAAAGGCTAAGCGTGTCCCAGGGCCACGTTCTGATGAGGATGCACCGTCTCCACGACCAGCACTAGACACAGAGCCTGCTTGCCCTCTCTTATTGGCTTGTGACTGTCTGCCTCTCCTTCTTGGCCTTCTAGACATACTAATGGCCTGTAGCTGCACTATGCTGGGATATATATATATATATATATGTATGTACTGATACTGCAGCTAGCAAAATCAACTGCCTGCCTGTAGTATGAGAACACCACCAACCTTCTACAGGTAGCTTTAGCTGAACACTGTGAGCAGGACGCACCCCACTAACTTGTAGTTTTAGTTGAACACTGTGAGCAGGACGCACTGCACTAACTGTAAATAGTCTAGCTGCCTGACTGTGGTACTAATAGGATCAAAAGAACACCAGCAATTTTCTTCAGGTAGCTGTATTTACTGTAACAAGACAAGCCTGCCTGTCAGTAAGAAGATAACAGGAATGGATCTAGCTGAACACTGTGAGCAGGACGCACCCCACTAGCTTGTAGGTTTAGCTGAACACTGTGAGGTGGACACACCCCACTAACTTGTAGGTTTAGCTGAACACTGTGAGCAGGACGCACCCCACTAACTTGTAGTTTTAGCTGAACACTGTGAGCAGGACGCACTGCACTAACTGTAAATAGTGTAGCTGCCTGACTGTGGTACTAATAGGATCAAAAGAACACCAGCAATTTTCTTCAGGTAGCTTTAGAGCCCTTGCACACTGGGGCGGTTTGCAGGCGCTATTGCGCTAATAATAGCGCCTGCAAACCTCCCCGAAAGTGCCGCTACTGTCATTCCAGTGTGAAAGCCCGAGGGCTTGCACACTGGAGCGATGCGCTGGCAGGACGGTAAAAAAAGTCCTGCTAGCCGCATCTTTGGAGCGGTGAAGGAGCGGTGTGTATACCGCTCCTTTACCGCTCTTGCCCATTGAAATCAATGGGACGGCGCGGCTATACCGCTGGCAAAGCGCCTCTGCAGAGGCGCTTTGCAGTGGTATTTAACCCTTTCTCGGCCGCTAGCGGGGGGTAAAACCGCCCCGCTAGCGGCCGAATACCGACGGTAAAACGCCGCTAATAATAGCGGCGTTTTACCGCCGACGCCGCCCCCCGCCCCAGTGTGCAAGGGCTCTTATATATTGTAACAAGACAAGCCTGCCTGTCAGTACGAAGATAACAGGAACGGATCTAGCTGAACACTGTGAGCAGGACGCACTGCACTAACTGTAAATAGTCTAGCTGCCTGACTGTGGTACTAATAGGATCAAAAGAACACCAGTAATTTTCTTCAGGTAGCTTTATATACTGTAACAAGACAAGCCTGCCTATAAGTAAGAAGATAACAGGAACGGATCTAGCTGAACACTGTGAGCAGGACGCACTGCACTAACTGTAAATAGTCTAGCTGCCTGACTGTGGTACTAATAGGATCAAAAGAACACCAGCAATTTTCTTCAGGTAGCTTTATATACTGTAACAAGACAAGCCTGCCTGTCAGTAAGAAGATAACAGGAACGGATCTAGCTGAACACTGTGAGCAGGACGCACTGCACTAACTGTAAATAGTCTAACTGCCTGACTGTGGTACTAATAGGATCAAAAGAACACCAGTAATTTTCTTCAGGTAGCTGTAAATACTGTAACAAGACAAGCCTGCCTGTCAGTAAGAAGATAACAGGAACGGATCTAGCTGAACACTGTGAGCAGGACACACTGCACTAACTGTAAATAGTCTAGCTGCCTGACTGTGGTACTAATAGGATCAAAAGAACACCAGTAATTTTCTTCAGGTAGCTGTAAATACTGTAACAAGACAAGCCTGCCTGTCAGTAGGAAGATAACAGGAACGGATCTAGCTAAACTGAATACAGTGTATATATATATATATATATATGCAACACCTGGGATGCATATATATACACAATACACTGCAATGCCCCGTACACACGGTCGGACTTTGTTCGGACATTCCGACAACAAAATCCTAGGATTTTTTCCGACGGATGTTGGCTCAAACTTGTTTTGCCTACACACGGTCGCACAAAGTTGTCGGAATTTCCGATCGCCAAGAACGCGGTGACGTCAAGCACGTACGACGAGACTAGAAAAGGCCAGTTCAGAACCAAGCGCAGCACCCTTTGGGCTCCTTTTGCTAATCACGTGTTAGTAAAAGTTTGGTGAGAGACGATTCGCGCTTTTTCAGACTCGTGGCTTTCATATCGTTTTCTGCCGTTCAGTTTGTGCTTGTGGGTTTGTATCTGCTCTTCAGTGCGTGCAGTCAGTTCGTATTGGAGTTTTCTGTGCGATCTTGTCCGCTCGTTGCTGTTTTTCAGGTCGCTCTTCACAGGCCTTGCTGTTCTTCAGTGCGTTCTGTTACTTCGTTCTGAGCAGCCGACCGTTTTCTAGCCATGTTTCGTATGCGTACTCCTCGTAGAGTTCGTGCTGTGCGGGGGCTTGGTGTTGGGGTCCTGACCTTGACACAAGTCCAGTCCATGAACAGGGTGGGGAGGAGTTCATGGACCAAGAATTGGTTGCTTCAGCGTGACCAGTTCTGTCATATGCCTTTGCTCCGTGAGATCCGTGAGAATAATCCTGATGATTTCAGGAACTTTCTCCGGATGACGGACCCCGTGTTTCACCGTTTGTTGGCTTCGCTTCCCCCTATATCAGCAGGCAGGATACCTGCATGAGGCAAGCCATCACTCCGGAGCAGAGGTTGGTCGCTACCTTGCGGTATTTGGCCACAGGGAAAAGCCTGCAGGACCTCAAGTTCTCGAAAGGCATCTCCCCCCAGGCTCTGGGGATCATTATCCCAGAGACCTGTTCTGCCATCATACAGGTCCTACAGAAGGAGTATATGAAGGTAAGATTTTTATCCTTTAATATCACATTTTATTGTATTGAATGTTTGCTAATATCTTGTATTTCTTTCCTCATTCCCTAATTACCATGATTGTAATATGCTGTGAATGTCCCCTTTGTCCTCATGCATGCTGGATTTTTATGTAATTATTATTTTAGGTCCTTCATACATATTTGACCTTCAATAACCTCTCCAGCATGGTGTCTCCTGCCCTATATTCACCTCATGTAGTTACTTAACAATGTATTTTATCAGCTCCATAGTAGTGCTTTACCCCAAACACCCCCTAAAATGTTTTGAAATGTTATTTTTGATTTAAATTCAGGCAGAGGGCCAGAGGCTTTTTTTTGTGGTGTCCCCAAATTTTTTGTAACCCTCCCTCCCCCCAACTGCTAAGTCAGCTGATCCCAATTCTCTATCCTCAATCATCTATCTGCTGACTTTGCCAAACCCATACACACTATACCCACCTCTTTAGTGCTCAGATTTATGGATGAATTGCCCAAAGCATGTAGTGCAAGGGCCTGCCTGTATACTTTCCAATGGTACTGTTTAAAGTTCTTGTATCCTATTATGATCTTGATAGGTAATAGCAGAATGTCCAAATGTGCTCAAATGTGTATAGTGTGTATTTATATCTTTGTATTATGACACTTCTTATCTGTCCAGTGGGCTGCCAATAGTGTAACTAAGAAGGGACTGTTCCAAGTAATACCCTGTATTTAGGCATTCATCTCTCAATGAAGTGAAGAGGGTTACCTGTCCAAGAGTCCCCCCCCCCCTATAATGTTAGAAATGGCCCATGAGAGGGGGGGGGATATGATAGGTGTACCTTATACTTTGTTGTTGTTAAATTCCCCTTAATAAATGCTATCTGGAGGTTGCCCCATAATGTTTGTGTCTAATCTGCTTGCCAGGTTTCTGTGAAAAAATAGTAATGTTTATTGTTTTTTCCTCAACAGTTTCCTTCCACGCCACAGGAATGGCAGACTGTGGCCTCCCACTTTGCCCAGCGGTGGGACTTTCCTAACTGCGGAGGGGCAATTGATGGGAAACACGTCCACATCGTCCCACCACCCAACTCGGGGTCTTACTATTATAATTACAAGGGGTTTAATAGTATAGTGATGTTGGCGGTGGTGTCGGCTAATTACGACTTCTTGTATGTGGACGTGGGGAAGAATGGCCGGATGTTCGATGGTGGAGTGATCGCCCAGACGGAGTTCTACAGGCGTCTCCAGAATGGCAGCTTGGACTTGCCACCTCCAGAGGACAATGTTGAAGGTCTCCCATTTGTGTTCGTTGCTGATGAAGCATTTGCGCTGGGGGACCACCTGATGCGGCCATTCCCGATGAGGACCCTCACCCCGGAACAGAGGGTTTTTAATTACCGGCTGGCCAGAGCCCGAAGAGTGGTGGAGAACACATTTGGAATCCTGGCCAGCCGGTTCCGATTATTTCTGACACCCATCCATATGGCGGAGTATAAACTGAACCATATAATACTTGCCTGCTGTGTTCTCCATAATTTTTTAAGAAAACATTCAGCAAACTATGCTGGCTCAGTTGGGCCTGAGGCCGGAAATCCAAATCCATCAACACTGACGGCGCTTGAAAGTGGCCGTCCTGGCTTGCCCTCCCTGAGTGCCCGTGATGTCCGGTTACGCTACCTGGAGTTCTTTGCGGGTAGGGGGGCTATCAATATGCCAGACAATCTGTGAAAACTTTTTAAAATAAAAACCAACCCAAAAAAATTCTTTGTGGACATTTACTGCTTGTGTTTCTTTTAGCTGACCCTGACAGAAATGTGTTGAGTGCAGAAAATGTCGTGATTGGGTAACCTTCTAAAAAACTGTGTTGGCTGGTAATTCCTAAATGCAAAAACACATTTCACTACAAGTGCACTTGCAACTGCACTGAACCTGCACTTGTAGTGCAAAGTGTATTTTCCCTTAGGAAATAACCCCCATGTTTGCATAAAAGAGCAATTACATCACCCCAAAAGTGTTGTAGTGTTGAGACAATAATCCACACATTCTTGATTAAGCCACTTTTTTATAGCTGCACAATCACATGTGCATTTACCAAAGGTTTTTAAAACAAACCAACATGTTTGTTGTATAACAATGTTTGCAGTAGCATTATGAAAAATCAAAATATCCATTTCAGATAAAACAGGCCTGTGTAAAACCAACAAGAAAGCCAAAAAACTTGAACTTACAAAGTTCACATTAGGTAAAACCTGAAGGCTATATCAGACATCAGTATTTAGGAACTGGGTTTGATATAGCGTTCAGATGGGGGGAAATCACCCCTGGAAAAGCCAAATTTGGAAGATGCACACCAATTTACAAATGTCAACATGTGCTATCTGCCATCATGGGGGATCAAGGGACGTGTTTGGGGGGAGCAAGCCCTTCCTCAACGCTACTTTATAATTGAGGAAGGGGTTGCCCCCCCAAAACGCCTCCATTGATCTCCCGTGATGGCAGATAGCACATGTTGGCACACTGTGTGCATCCTCCAAATTTGGCTTTTCAAAACATAGAAAAAAATTTTAAAAGATTGGACCACAATAAAACAAGTGATTTTGTGGGGTTTAAATTCGCCCCAAAACATCAATGATGTTATTATTTTTTTTAATAACATCACTGATTTGTTGCTGTATGTTGTGCAATTCGAGATTACATCCCATGATCTCCCCGATCAGGATCTGGGCACTTTCAGAAGTAAAGCGTTCTCTCTCCCTCACATCATGATCACCTAAAAAGAGATAAAGAACAAAAAAAAAGGTCTCAAAAATCTGCCACCAGCCATCTCTTTTACCTGAGTCTGTGGTCGCAGACACTCACCTGTTGTGGTGCCAATCTCCACCACATCTTCTTCTTCCTCCTGCTCTTCTTCTTGGGTTGGGGGTATTTCACCTTCTTCCATAAGTGGGGGGTCTGTGGTCTCCTGGGATGAGGGGTGTCCTCCGAGTCTTTTCTCCCCTATGTAAAACAAAAATGGTATACTTAGCACACAGATATTTGATGGCAGAACTATAGAAATAGGAAACATTGCTTGGAAGTGGGGTGCAATTGTCTATTTTAGCCGAGTTCCAAGATGTATATTTTTTATTGCCCTTTGTCAAGCTGCAATACTTTACCTGTTTGGTACAAGCTTCACAGATGGAGACCCCCCTATAGTATACACTGGAGCACCTGTGTGGCCCCCCCTAATAAAAATGGTGTTCTTTTGTCCCACACTAGTGCTCCAGTGTCCAGATGTGAAAACAGCTGCTCAGTGTCCTCTCCTTACACACAATCTAGTTTGCATTTCATTCTAGTAACAAACCCATCTACACAAACAAATATTTGGCATCCAAGTAGGCCCCCAAAAATGGGTGAAAATGCATATGGCCTAAACAATGGTGTTCTAGAGGCCGAAAGAAAAATGTTTGATACGAACGAATAATGTGCCCATGAACATTAAAGTTGACCTTTGGAAACGTTACAACTAATCCAAGCATATGGAGCAGAACGAACGTAATAAACACAGAAAGAATAGGAACACAGCACAACTACTTACTTTTTTGCAGCACTCTCCGGATCTTTCGGTACTGCTCGGGCTCTCTCAACTTCAGGTCCGACCACCGCTTCCTGAGCTGATCTTTAGACCTTCGTACCCCGAAATTCCGCTCTAGACTCCTGACCACTTTCGCCATGATTTTGGCCTTTCGGATATTGGGGTTGGGGTAAGGCCCATATTTTCCGTCATAGTCGGACTTCCTCATGATGTCGACCATCTCCAACATCTCCCCAAACGACATATTTGTGGCCTTAAAACGTCTCCTTCTGGATCGGGACGTGCCTGGATCTGCCCTTTCCTCCTCCTCCTCCTCCTCGTTGCTACAATTAGCCCGCACCTGCTGTATGTCCGCCATCATGCTCTTCACCCACTGCGCCGAACGAAAAGGGGCGGGGAATACACTAGAAAGAACGTCAGGGGCGGGCGGAGTTACACGCATGCGCAGTGTATATAAAGCGTAACACGCGTGCGTATTACAATTGATCTGTGAGCGGAGGAAGGAGCATTGAACGCGACGATCGTAAGAACGAAGGTAAGAGACAAACTTGGGCCTATACTGCTTCTATAGATTGAGGCCTATATTGTAACAAGATTAGGAGAGTTTTGTCTGACATTAGGCTTTGTCTTGTGTTGTGTCTTGCAGTGAACATGGATATGGTACTAAAAGATCAGGACTTCATGTCACTATTCATTGATATGCTAAGGGAGCTGCCCTGTCTGTGGGAGATTACCCACCCCCATTACAAGAAACAAGCAAAGAGGAAGGCAGCACTGGAGCAATTGTGTGAAATTGTGAAGCAGGTGATCCCCACGGCAGACATCACCTATTTAAAGATCTTCATTGGTGGCCTGAGGAGCACATATCTAAGGGAGCACAATAAAGTCCTGGATTCACAGAGATCCGGAGCAGCAGATGACATCTATGTCCCCAGGATGTTGTACTACGACAGGCTGCACTTTCTGGCAGGCCAGACTGAACCCAGGCCATCCCTCTCCAGTCTTCCTTCCACGCTTCCTTCCCGTCCGGCTGAGGCTTCTGACGCCCAACCTGGGCCTTTCAGGCCACATGTGGAGGAGCCCAGATTGAGCCAGGTATAGCATTCCTCTAAATATTTCTGCTTGTCCAATCAATGATGTTAACTAGATGTTAGTTGAGAGTACTAATTTAGGATTGTGATTGATGATGCAAAAACTAAAACCATGTCCCTTTTTCATACACAGGGAAGTCTCAGCCAGGAGGTGGCCGGGCCGAGCCGGCTGGCTGATGTGCAGGTCCCTCCACCCCCGGTGAAAACAGAAAGTGGCAGTAGGAGGAGTACCCTAGAGGAGGCGGCTATCAGATTTTTTTGTAGGGCTACAGAGGTCCTGGGAGCACCCCACACCAGGCAGGAGAACATTGGTGCATTCATTGCATATAAAATGCAGAGGATGGAGGAGGGCCAACAAGCCATGTGTGAGGCCCTCATATCAGAGGCTCTGGAGAAAGGTATGAGGGGCCAAATTACACCTGACACACATCTTTGGGATGGTCCTCCTCCTCCTCCTGCAGGTCCTCCTCCTCCTCCTCCCTCTCCTCCAGGTCCCCCCAGTCCTCCTCCAGGTCCCCCCAGTCCTCCTTCTCCTCCAGGTCCTACTCCTCCTCCTGCCACATCTCCTCCAACTGCACAGCCACAGCCGGGAAGGAAGTGTGAAAGGAAGACCAGAGAGTGATTGGACCCTGGATCCAGTCTGGTCGGCCAAAAAATGCAGCCTATTCTAGTAATAGAATGGAAGATCCTGTGTCTTGACACAGGATCTTCCATTCTATTACTAGAATAGGACCCACTAATTCGGGGTACTTTGTCGCAATCATCTCAATTTACTTGGGGATGTGCTTGCCATACCAAATTATGGGGGTAGTAAGTTTGGAGTTGTGGCCCCCCTCCTGAACCCCCAGGAGCGGTATTGAGAGAGTGGTGTTGGAAGATCTTTTTCTTGAAGGCTTTTAAAACTAATAGATCTGGTGAGTTCGATCCCCTAGGGGGAGAGTGTCAACACAGGGTGAAAATTTGCTGACCGGTGGAAGGCGCACACTGAGTTACGACTGCATTGTCACTGAAGGACTTTTTCTGAGCACTTCACAGACTCTCTACCTCTCTGCTTGATTGTGTTTATGCGTTGTTGGCCGCATGATTTTATATAATTATCTTTGCTCAACAATTAGCGCTGTTTGTAGTATATATCTGCCTGTCTGGTTTATATGTACTATTTTTATTATTTGTTTTTAGTCTTATGATGATTTTTTAAACGGCTGCTGTCTTTTGGATAACTCTACATAGTTACTGAGTGTTATCATCCCCCTCAGTCTCTAGTTTTGCTCTCTTTTAACATCAATTGATCTGTCTGGCGCTGAGTGGTGTGCTGCAGGCCCGAGCAGACCTTTCCTTGAATTATACTCTCCTATGTGTTTTACTTCAAAAATGATGGTTTGTTTGTGAGGATTCAGGTACATTTCTAATATACAATGTGAAATGAACAAGGGACACCAACAACAAACAATCTCATGGAGATTAAATAATAAAATATATCAATGGTGTTGGGGTAACTTGACACACAAAACACACACAAAAATATTCTGGAGTAAAAATAAAAATAACATTGAACAAAGATCAGCCTTGGAAAAAATCCAAACATTAAAGAAAAAAAAAGGCTTAAAAAAAAAAAAAAACATAAAAAATATAAAACTGTCAGATGTGACAACTAATAACAATATATTGAGGGAATACCACTAAAAAAACAAAAATAAAACTTTGTGAGAAGTGTGTGTGAATATGAGCAGCAAAACTACTTAATTCTTGTCACATTATAAAGAAGAAGAGAGTGCGCTGTATTAAACCATTTTTTACATTGCAGCGTGACGAAAGTGCTGTATCCATTCCGAACGCTAAGTTTACCAGAACGAGCTGTCCCGTGTCGGAATTTCTTCTGAGCATGCGTGGCACTTTGTGCGTCGGAACAGGCCACACACGGTCGGAATTGACGCGATCGGATTTTGTTGTCGGAAAATTTTATCTCCTGCTGTCCAACTTTGTGTGTCGGAAAATCCAATGGAAAATGTCCGATGGCGCCCACACACGGTCGGAATTTCCGACAACACGCTCCGATCGGACAATGTCCATCAGAAAATCAGACCGTGTGTACGGGGCACAAGTGCAGCTAACTGACAGACTGTCCTGCCTAATCTAGCTAACTCAAATGAAATGACACTGTCTCTCTCTCTCTCTATCTCTCAGCACACCGGAACACACTGCACAGGGCCGCCGTGCAGGCGGCCTTATATAGTGTGGGGCGTGTACTAAATCTCCTGAGCCATAATTGGCCAAAGCCTCCTTGGCTTTGGCCAATTTCGGCTCTCTGTTCAGGCGGCGCTGTGATTGGCCAAGCATGCGGGTCATAGTGCATGCTTGGCCAATCATCAGCCAGCAATGCACTGCGATGCCGCAGTGAATTATGGGCCATGACGCGCCACACGAATTTGGCGCGAACGGCCCATATCGTTCGCAATTCGGTGAACGACCGAACAGCCGATGTTCGAGTCGAACATGGGTTCGACTCGAACACGAAGCTCATCCCTACTGATGAGGATGCACCATCTCCACGACCAGCACTAGACACAAAGCCTGCTTGCCCTCTCTTATTGGCTTGTGACTGTCTGCCTCTCCTTCTTGGCCTTCCAGACATACTAATGGCCTGTAGCTGCACTAAGCTGGGATATATATATGTACTGATACTGCAGCTAGCAAAATCAACTGCCTGCCTGTAGTATGAGAACACCACCAACCTTCTACAGGTAGCTTTAGCTGAACACTGTGCAGAGCTTGCAAAAAACTAACTTGTAGCTTTTTTAGCTGCCTGCGGTAGTGATAGGATCAGGAAAACACCACCAACCTTCTACAGGTAGCTTTATCTGAACACTGTGCAGAGCTCGCAAAAAAAAACTTGTAGTTTTAGCTGAACACTGTGAGGTGGACGCACCGCACTAACTTGTAGGTTTAGCTGAACACTGTGAAATGGACGCACCACACTAACTTGTAGTTTTAGCTGAACACTGTGAGCAGAACGCACTGCACTAACTTCTAGCTTTAGATGAACACTGTTCAGAGGTCTCACTACTACACTAACTTGTAGGTTTAGCTGAACACTGTGAGGTGGACGCACCACACTAACTTGTAGTTTTAGCTGAACACTGTGAGCAGGACGCACTGCACTAACTTGTAGCTTTAGATGAACACTGTGCAGAGGTCTCACTACACTAACTTGTAGGTTTAGCTGAACACTGTGAGCAGGATGCACAGCACTAACTTGTAGTTTTAGCAGAACACTGTGAGCAGGATGCAACGCACTAACTTGTAGGTTTAGCTGAACACTGTGAGCAGGACGCACCGCACTAACTTCTAGGTTTAGCTGAGCACTGTGAGCAGGATGCACCGCACTAACTTGTAGGTTTAGCTGAACATTGTGAGGTGGACGCACCGCACTAACTTGTAGTTTTAGCTAAACACTGTGAGCAGGACGAACCGCACTAACTTGTAGGTTTAGCTAAACACTGTAAGCAGGACGCACAGCACTAACTTGTAGTTTTAGCTGAACACTGTGAGCAGGACGCACAGCACTAACTTGTAGTTTTAGCTGAACACAGGACGCACCGCACTAACTTGTAGGTTTAGCTGAACACTGTGAGCAGGACGCACCGCACTAACTTGTAGGTTTAGCTGAACACTGTGAGGTGGACGCACCGCACTAAGTTGTAGTTTTAGCTGAACACTGTGAGCAGGACGCACTGCACTAACTTGTAGGTTTAGCTGAACACTGTGAGGTGGACGCACCACACTAACTTGTAGGTTTAGCTGAACACTGTGAGCAGGACGCACCCCACTAACTTGTAGTTTTAGCTGAACACTGTGAGCAGGACGCACCGCACTAACTTCTAGGTTTAGCTAAACACTTTGAGCAGGACGCACCGCACTAACTTTTAGGTTTAGCTGAACACTGTGAGGTGGACGCACCGCACTAAGTTGTAGTTTTAGCTGAACACTGTGAGCAGGACGCACCGCACTAACTTGTAGGTTTAGCTGAACACTGTGAGCAGGACGCACCGCACTAACTTCTAGGTTTAGCTGAACACTGTGAGCAGGACGCACCACACTAACTTGTAGGTTTAGCTGAACACTGTGAGGTGGACGCACCACACTAACTTGCTCAAGTTACTGCCTTCATCGAGCTCAGTATCATCATCAGAGCCTTCCAAACACTGGGCATCCTCCTGGAGCATGTACCCAACACTGTGGTCAAACAGTTCGAGGGACTCCTCAGGAGGACATGGTGGGGCTAGGGAAGGAGTCACTGATGACATTGAGCCAAGGGAAGAGGCCGCTGCTTTGCCAGACAAAGTACCCTGGGCATGGGTGAGAGAGGATGAGGAGGATGAGGACGGCTTGGTCATCCACTCGAAAAAGTCTTTCGCATGTTGCGGCTCAACACGGCCAGCTGCCGAAAAAAAGGGCAAGCGTGTCCCACGGCCACGTGCTGATGAGGATGCACCGTCTCCACGACCAGCACTAGACACAGAGCCTGCTTGCCCTCTCTTATTGGCTTGTGACTGTCTGCCTCTCCTTCTTGGCCTTCCAGACATACTAATGGCCTGTAGCTGCACTAAGCTGGGATATATATATATATATATATATATATATATATATATATATATATATATATATATATATATATATATGTACTGATACTGCAGCTAGCAAAATCAACTGCCTGCCTGTAGTATGAGAACACCACCAAACTTCTACAGGTAGCTTTAGCTGAACACTGTGCAGAGCTTGCAAAAAACTAACTTGTAGCTTTTTTAGCTGCCTGCGGTAGTGACAGGGTCAGGAAAACACCACCAACCTTTTACAGGTAGCTTTAGCTGAACACTGTGCAGAGCTCGCAAAAAAATAACTTGTAGTTTTAGCTGAACACTGTGAGCAGGACGCACCGCGCTAACTTGTAGGTTTAGCTGAACACTGTGAGGTGGACGCACCGCACTAACTTGTAGGTTTAGCTTAACACTGTGAGGTGGACGCACCACACTAACTTGTAGTTTTAGCTGAACACTGTGAGCAGGACGCACTGCACTAACTTGTAGCTTTAGATGAACACTGTGCAGAGGTCTCACTACACTAACTTGTAGGTTTAGCTGAACACTGTGAGGTGGACACACCACACTAACTTGTAGTTTTAGCTGAACACTGTGAGCAGGACGCACTGCACTAACTTGTAGCTTTAGATGAACACTGTGCAGAGGTCTCACTACTACACTAACTTGTAGGTTTAGCTGAACACTGTGAGCAGGATTCACAGCACTAACTTGTAGTTTTAGCTGAACACTGTGAGCAGGACGCACCACACTAACTTGTAGTTTTAGCTGAACACTGTGAGCAGGACGCACCGCACTAACTTGTAGGTTTAGCTGAACACTGTGAGCAGGACGCACCGCACAAACTTCTAGGTTTAGCTGAACACTGTGAGCAGGACGCACCGCACTAACTTGTAGGTTTAGCTGAACACTGTGAGGTGGACGCACCGCACTAACTTGTAGTTTTAGCTGAACACTGTGAGCAGGACGCACAGCACTAACTTCTAGGTTTAGCTGAACACTGTGAGCTGGACGCACCGCACTAACTTGTAGTTTTAGCTGAACACTGTGAGCAGGACGCACGGCACTAACTTGTAGTTTTAGCTGAACACTGTGAAGAGAACGCACCGCACTAACTTGTAGGTTTAGCTGAACACTGTGAGGTGGACGCACCACACTAACTTGTAGTTTTAGCTGAACACTGTGAGCAGGACGCACTGCACTAACTTGTAGCTTTAGATGAACACTGTGCAGAGGTCTCACTACACTAACTTGTAGGTTTAGCTGAACACTGTGAGGTGGATGCACCACACTAACTTGTAGTTTTAGCTGGACACTGTGAGCAGGACGCACTGCACTAACTTGTAGCTTTAGATGAACACTGTGCAGAGGTCTCACTACTACACTAACTTGTAGGTTTAGCTGAACACTGTGAGGTGGACGCACCACACTAACTTGTAGTTTTAACTGAACACTGTGAGCAGGACGCACTGCACTAACTTGTAGCTTTAGATGAACACTGTGCAGAGGTCTCACTACACTAACTTGTAGGTTTAGCTGGACACTGTGAGGTGGACGTACCACACTAACTTGTAGTTTTAGCTGAACACTGTGAGCAGGACGCACAGCACTAACTTCTAGGTTTAGCTGAACACTGTGAGGTGGACGCACCGCACTAACTTGTAGTTTTAGCTGAACACTGTGAGCAGGATGCACAGCACTAACTTGTAGATTTAGCTGAACACTGTGAGCAGGACGCACCGCACTAACTTGTAGGTTTAGCTGAACACTGTGAGGTGGACGCACCACACTAACTTGTAGTTTTAGCTGAACACTGTGAGCAGGACGCACTGCACTAACTTGTAGCTTTAGATGAACACTGTGCAGAGGTCTCACTACTACACTAACTTGTAGGTTTAGCTGAACACTGTGAGGTGGACACACCACACTAACTTGTAGTTTTAACTGAACACTGTGAGCAGGACGCACTGCACTAACTTGTAGCTTTAGATGAACACTGTGCAGAGGTCTCACTACACTATTTTGTAGGTTTAGCTGAACACTGTGAGGTGGACGCACCACACTAACTTGTAGTTTTAGCTGAACACTGTGAGCAGGACGCACAGCACTAACTTCTAGGTTTAGCTGAACACTGTGAGGTGGATGCACCGCACTAACTTGTAGTTTTAGCTGAACACTGTGAGCAGGACGCACAGCACTAACTTGTAGTTTTAGCTGAACACTGTGAGCAGGATGCACCGCACTAACTTGTAGGTTTAGCTGAACACTGTGAGGTGGACGCACCACACTAACTTGTAGTTTTAGCTGAACACTGTGAGCAGGACACACTGCACTAACTTGTAGCTTTAGATGAACACTATGCAGAGGTCTCACTACACTAACTTGTAGGTTTAGCTGAACACTGTGAGGTGGACGCACCACACTAACTTGTAGTTTTAGCTGAACACTGTGAGCAGGACGCACTGCACTAACTTGTAGCTTCAGATGAACACTGTGCAGAGGTCTTGCTACTACACTAACTTGTAGGTTTAGCTGAACACTGTGAGGTGGACGCACCACACTAACTTGTAGTTTTAGCTGAACACTGTGAGCAGGACGCACTGCACTAACTTTTAGCTTTAGATGAACACTGTGCTGAGGTCTCACTACTACACTAACTTGTAGGTTTAGCTGAACACTGTGAGGTGGACGCACCACACTAACTTGTAGTTTTAGCTGAACACTGTGAGCAGGACGCACTGCACTAACTTGTAGCTTTAGATGAACACTGTGCAGAGGTCTCACTACACTAACTTGTAGGTTTAGCTGAACACTGTGAGCAGGACGCACAGCACTAACTTGTAGTTTTAGCTGAACACTGTGAGCAGGACGCACAGCACTAACTTGTAGTTTTAGCTGAACACTGTGAGCAGGACGCACCGCACTAACTTGTAGGTTTAGCTGAACACTGTGAGCAGGACGCACCGCACTAACTTGTAGGTTTAGATGAACACTGTGAGGTGGACGCACCGCACTAACTTGTAGTTTTAGCTGAACACTGTGAGCAGGATGCACAGCACTAACTTCTAGGTTTAGCTGAACACTGTGAGGTGGACGCACCGCACTAACTTGTAGTTTTAGCTGAACACTGTGAGCAGGACGCACCGCACTAACTTGTAGTTTTAGCTGAACACTGTGAGCAGGACGCACCGCTCTAACTTGTAGGTTTAGCTGAACACTGTGAGCAGGATGCACTGCATTAACTTTTAGCTTTAGATGAACACTGTGCTGAGGTCTCACTACTACACTAACTTGTAGGTTTAGCTGAACACTGTGAGGTGGATGCACCACACTAACTTGTAGTTTTAGCTGAACACTGTGAGCAGGACGCACTGCTCTAACTTGTAGCTTTAGATGAACACTGTGCAGAGGTCTCACTACACTAACTTGTATGTTTAGCTGAACACTGTGAGCAGGACGCACAGCACTATCTTGTAGGTTTAGCTGAACACTGTGAGCAGGACGCACAGCACTAACTTGTAGTTTTAGCTGAACACTGTGAGCAGGACGCACCGCACTAACATGTAGGTTTAGCTGAACACTGTGAGCAGGACGCACCGCACTAACTTGTAGGTTTAGCTGAACACTGTGAGGTGGACGCACCGCACTAACTTGTAGTTTTAGCTGAACACTGTGAGCAGGATGCACAGCACTAACTTCTAGGTTTTGCTGAACACTGTGAGGTGGACGCACCGCACTAACTTGTAGTTTTAGCTGAACACTGTGAGCAGGACGCACAGCACTAACTTGTAGTTTTAGCTGAACACTGTGAGCAGGACGCACCGCTCTAACTTGTAGGTTTAGCTGAACACTGTGAGCAGGACGCACCGCACTAACTTCTAGGTTTAGCTGAACACTGTGAGCAGGACGCACCGCACTAACTTGTAGGTTTAGCTGAACACTGTGAGGTGGACGCACCGCACTAACTTGTAGTTTTAGCTGAACACTGTGAGCAGGACGAACCGCACTAACTTGTAGGTTTAGCTAAACACTGTGAGCAGGACGCACAGCACTAACTTGTAGTTTTAGCTGAACACTGTGAGCAGGACGCACCGCACTAACTTGTGGGTTTAGCTGAACACTGTGAGCAGGACGCACCGCACTAACTTGTAGGTTTAGCTGAACACTGTGAGCAGGATGCACTGCATTAACTTTTAGCTTTAGATGAACACTGTGCTGAGGTCTCACTACTACACTAACTTGTAGGTTTAGCTGAACACTGTGAGGTGGATGCACCACACTAACTTGTAGTTTTAGCTGAACACTGTGAGCAGGACGCACTGCTCTAACTTGTAGCTTTAGATGAACACTGTGCAGAGGTCTCACTACACTAACTTGTATGTTTAGCTGAACACTGTGAGCAGGACGCACAGCACTATCTTGTAGTTTTAGCTGAACACTGTGAGCAGGACGCACAGCACTAACTTGTAGTTTTAGCTGAACACTGTGAGCAGGACGCACCGCACTAACATGTAGGTTTAGCTGAACACTGTGAGCAGGACGCACCGCACTAACTTGTAGGTTTAGCTGAACACTGTGAGGTGGACGCACCGCACTAACTTGTAGTTTTAGCTGAACACTGTGAGCAGGATGCACAGCACTAACTTCTAGGTTTTGCTGAACACTGTGAGGTGGACGCACCGCACTAACTTGTAGTTTTAGCTGAACACTGTGAGCAGGACGCACAGCACTAACTTGTAGTTTTAGCTGAACACTGTGAGCAGGACGCACCGCTCTAACTTGTAGGTTTAGCTGAACACTGTGAGCAGGACGCACCGCACTAACTTCTAGGTTTAGCTGAACACTGTGAGCAGGACGCACCGCACTAACTTGTAGGTTTAGCTGAACACTGTGAGGTGGACGCACCGCACTAACTTGTAGTTTTAGCTGAACACTGTGAGCAGGACGAACCGCACTAACTTGTAGGTTTAGCTAAACACTGTGAGCAGGACGCACAGCACTAACTTGTAGTTTTAGCTGAACACTGTGAGCAGGACGCACCGCACTAACTTGTGGGTTTAGCTGAACACTGTGAGCAGGACGCACCGCACTAACTTGTAGGTTTAGCTGAACACTGTGAGCAGGACGCACAGCACTAACTTGTAGTTTTAGCTGAACACTGTGAGCAGGACGCACCACACTAACTTGTAGGTTTAGCTGAACACTGTGAGCAGGACGCACCGCACTACCTTGTAGGTTTAGCTGAACACTGTGAGGTGGACGCACCGCACTAAGTTGTAGTTTTAGCTGAACACTGTGAGGTGGACGCACCGCACTAACTTGTAGGTTTAGCTGAACACTGTGAGGTGGACGCACCACACTAACTTGTAGGTTTAGCTGAACACTGTGAGCAGGACGCACCCCACTAACTTGTAGTTTTAACTGAACACTGTGAGCAGGACGCACCGCACTAACTTCTAGGTTTAGCTAAACACTGTGAGCAGGGCGCACCGCACTAACTTGTAGGTTTAGCTGAACACTGTGAGGTGGACGCACCGCACTAAGTTGTAGTTTTAGCTGAACACTGTGAGCAGGACGCACCGCACTAACTTGTAGGTTTAGCTGAACACTGTGAGGTGGACGCACCACACTAACTTATAGGTTTAGCTGAACACTGTGAGCAGGATGCACCCCACTAACTTCTAGGTTTAGCTAAACACTGTGAGCAGGACGCACCGCACTAACTTGTAGGTTTAGCTGAACACTGTGAGGTGGACGCACCACACTAACTTGTAGGTTTAGCTGAACACTGTGAGGTGGACGCACCACACTAACTTGTAGGTTTAGCTGAACACTGTGAGCAGGATGCACCCCACTAACTTGTAGTTTTAGCTGAACACTGTGAGCAGGACGCACTGTTCTAACTGTAAATAGTCTAGCTGCCTGACTGTCGTACTAATAGGATCAAAAGAACACCAGCAATTTTCTTCAGGTAGCTGTAAATACTGTAAGAAGACAAGCCTGCCTGTCAGTAAGAAGATAACAGCAACGGATCTAGCTAAACTGAATACAGTGTATATATATTTATGCAACACCTTATATAGTGTGGGGCGTGTACTAAATGCCCTGAGCCATAATTGGCCAAAGCCTCATTGGCTTTGGCCAATTACGGCTCTCTGTTCAGACGGCGCTGTGATTGGCCAAGCATGCGGGTCATAGTGCATGCTTGGCCAATCATCAGCCAGCAATGCACTGCGATGCCGCAGTGAATTATGGGCCGTGATGCGCCACACGAATTTGGCGCGAACGGCCCATATCGTTCGCAATTCGGCGAACGGGCGAACAGACGATGTTCGAGTCGAACATGGCTTCAACTCGAACACGAAGCTCATCCCTACTTGCCATATAGATGTGCTCAGTAATCGTTTAATAGCTTGGAAAAAAGATTGGGGGACCTGTATTGGTAGAGCTCTATATAGGTACAAGAGTTTTGAAAGGGTTATCATTTTAAAAGCTGCTGCTCTACCAGCCCAGGAGAGAATATGTTTGCTTAGTTCTTTAAGATCTTTCCTGCAAGTGTAGAGAAATGGCAGGTAGTTGCAGATATATAAGTTTGAGGATGGAGATGTCAAGGATATGCCTAAATAAGGCATTGAGGAGGATACCCATTGAAAAGTAACTGTAGATTGTAGACGCAATTTGGTAAATTTAGCAATATGAACGCCAAGGACATTAGATTTGAAATCATTTACCTTGTAAAAAGAACATGCATTGAAGGTATTTAAGATTTCCCATACCTTTACCAGGGAAGTAGAGAATTAGGTCATCCGCAAATAGTGTGATTTTAAATTCTTGACCTTTAATTTTGATTCCTGAAATGGAGTTTGAGGATTGGATTTTTTTGAACCAGGGGTTCCATCATTAGTGTGAAAATCAAAGGAGTCAGGGGCATCGCTGTCTTGTTCCATTGTTGATGATAAAAGGGTCTGAAAAGACCCCATCTGGGAGAACTCGAGCGTTGGGGTTAGAATACAAGGCTAGAATGGCCAATAATATGTTGCCTTGAAATCCAAATTTGGCGAGAGTGGATTTCAAATAACCCCAGTGAATCCTATCCAATGCCTTTTCGGCGTCTAAGGTAATGAATAGAGTTGATATATTGTGTTTTTCAGTAAAATGTAGGAGATTTAGTATTTTTCGTGTGGCATCTGGGGCTTGTCTGCCTAGCGTGAACCCTACTTGGTCGGGGTGTATGATGTGGGGCATAATAGGGGTTAATATCTAAGCTATTAATCTGGCATACAATTTGAGGTCTGTGTTTAATAGAGAGATAGGGCGGAAATTTGAGGGGGTATGCAGCTCCTTCCCTGGTTTGGGCAAGGTTACAATATTGGCAGAGAGCATTTCATTTGGGAATTGACCAGAGGACACAGCAGAGCTGAACATATCGCAGATATGGGGGGTTAAGGTTTTGTTGAATCATTTGTAATATTCGGCAGAGAAGCCGTCCGGGCCCGGAGCTTTACCGTTGGGAAGTGTGGACATAGCTTGGGAGATTTCTTGTATGGAGAATGGAGCGTTGAGGGATATCAGTTGTTCAGAGGAAAGTTTGGGAAGATTCATTGATTATAGAAAGTCTGATATGTCAGAATCCAACGGTTGTATTATGTTGGGGTCATCTTTTAAGTTATATAGTGTGATAATACGCACCAAACGCATTAGCTATATCTTTGGACTGATACACTTTGTCTCCGGTAGAGGGATGTAGGATATGCGGAATTATATTTTTGTTCCACCTTAGTTCGATTTGGTTTGCTAACAGTTTACCAGCTTTATTACCGGCTGTGTAGAAAGAAGATCGTATTTTTAATAGTGACTTAGCGTGTTTGGCATTTAAGAAGGTTTTAAGATCATTTCTGGCCATGAAAATTTTATCGCTATTGAAGTGCGTGGGGGATACTTTATTTATCTTTTCTAAGTGTTCAATTTTATTAGTTTATTTAGTTCTGTCAGCTGCTGTGTCCTTTGGCTCCTCGTTTGTGCATTCAGTTGAATTAGAACACTGCGAACAAACGCTTTGTGGGCTGTCCACAATGTAGCAGGATTGCTAGCTGTAGGCATATTAATGTATTCTGTCAGGCGTTTTTGTATGAATGTTGTATTAGCAGGTATAGACATGAGGTATGGATCATTTCTCCAGTTGGTGGCAAATGAGTGAGATGTCTTGTCTCCTATACATATGGAGATGGGTGCATGATCTGACCATGTTATGGTGTGAATTTTTGTCTCAATGGCGTTAAACCTGTCTTTTAGTTACACAAAGCCACGCATTTTCATTGTGCTCCATCAAAACCTTGTTGCCACTGGAGTGATGACAACCAATTATGTCATTGGTTTAAAAGGAGGACATTGGGCACCATTACAGCATCCTTGTTTGCCCCTCCCCTGCCCCTCTCTTATTAAGAGTTATTAACTGAGAATTTCAAGTGTAATTCTAAAGGGATATATAATAACAGAAGATAAATTAGCCAACAACGTCTGGCAAATACCATTCTCAGGTAGACCAAGCCTTTAATGCTTATTTATAGTAAAACAAATGTGATTTGTTATAAACATATTTTATTCTCTTTTGATAAGTTTTAATTTAAATTCATGTGTATTTAAATCAGTTTGAAGTTTGCAGTTTGGTCTTCAGGGCCCTCAGTCTGGACATAACAACATCCCAATCAAGGAAAGAGCCCTCAAGGTGACGTGAGACATCTGCCCCAGACTGGTAGCTCTTCCTCCCATGCAGAATCCTCCAGTTGTCGAATGTTACCACTTGACCTAAACACAGAAAGGAACTATTAGAATCTGAACATGAAATAACAGCACTGACATGCATTTAAAGGGACCCTGTCACTAGACCATTTATTAAAAACAACAATCTTTCTATAAGATTATACGTACAATTAACTTATCTTATGCATATTATTTACTTGTAAAAACCTCCCTTGTGTGGACATCAAATGACACCCTATAGTATTCCACTTCACTTCGCATTGACAGCTACATAAAAGGTTATGTAGGGAGGTGAGGGAAGGGGTGGAAGAGTTAAGTCAGCACAGAGAGCGATAAGGAGAGGGCTATGACATGGTTTAAACTTTGGATGTTCTGACAAATACTTCAGCCAGTTCGTAGCCTTGTTTGGTGCGAGCAATGCCTCTAATAGAGAAGTGATTTTTCTATTGCTTCTATATTTCACAGCTTCCCACTGTTATCGGTTCTTAAAGAATCCACGGGTGCAGCTCCGTCCTGATTTTTAGGGGGACCTCATGCAGTTTTTTTTTTTGTGTGGAGTACTCCCTAAAATCTGTACCAGATCCAAAAGGTCTAGTATGGATTTCCACAACTTTGCTTGAGCTGCTAAAATTTATTTTAATTTTGAGCCTCCCAGCCCTTTAAGATGTTTATGACTCCAGGAGGCAGGGCAGGGCTTAGGATCCTGTGACGGTTACATGGTCTGAAAACTCCTGATCACAAGGAGTGATCGGGAGCTTTAGGTTAGGGGAAGATAACTGTGACGGAAGTGTGCAGCGCATGCACCCTCAGCACAAGTGTATTGGCAGCAATTCACACAAATATGCTGCTCCTTGTGCTAAGGACCAGGCGCCGAGAGGTTCATATTTGCGTACAGTCAGCGCCAAGGGGTTAAAAAATATACAATATACCAGTCCAGAGTAAAAACATATAAAGATGATGGTTGTCAAAATATTACTTTCCAAGATGCATGTAATAAAAGAAAGTGATTTTTTTAAATAATATATATTTTATATTGTTTTATTATAGTTTATTTGTTATTCTTTTGTTATATTGTTTTTGTATTGGGGGGGGGCTTCTATCAGGGGGCCAAGGGCAGTTGTCCCCTTTGCTCCCAGGACTAAACTCAAGGAAAAATTCAAAATTTGCACCAGAACTGAAATAGAGGTGGAAATCACAAAATGTGGACACCTGTTCTTGTGAGAAGTAAAAGGACATGCCCCCTACTTTGGAGAGATTTCAACTCACTAATTGCAGTGAAATACAAATCTCCCTCTAGTAGCCAGCCTAGAAACTTCTATAATTATTATAATTGCAAGAATATGGAACTTGTAAAAATGACTTTAAAGTGAAACTGTAGTCCCACAAAAAATAAATAAAATAAAATAAAATTATAAGAAGGAAGAGCATGCAAAGTTTGTTGTGGCAATCCCTTTTCCCAAGTTTTTCACTTTGTGTACACTACACAGCAGGACCTAGAAGAACCAGTGCTGGAGATGGCTTTGCCAAATGACAGGTTGGTGACAGGATTTTGGACCCGTCATCCTTGAATCGCAAGGGGTGGGGGTGCAGGTCTGCTGCATCTGTGACATGTTATATGTTACTTGTTACACCATGAATATGGGTGTAACATGTTACGAAAGGTAAACTTATCCTTTAGCCCGGATTCACACATGTGCAGTGCGAATTGAAGCGCAGGTTTCACTGCGAAGATAAAAATCAGTTGTTCAGAGGTTCCTCTGCGTTTTAGCTGTGGATCAGTGAGCAGGGAGAGGGGGGGAGAGAGGGGGAGGTGTAGTGAGGAGAAAGGAGAGAATTCATGTTCAGAACGGAATGCATCTGCGAATCAGATGCGTTCCTATAGAAGATAATGGCTTTTAATTTGCACTGCAATGCCCAGAAAATGCACACGTTTTTTGTGCAATGCGCAGTGCCAATGCAACGCACATATGTGAACCAGATACATTCAAATTAATGTATTTTAAAATGTCCTGCGAATTGGATGCGGTGTAATCCGCATCTAATTCGCATAGGTGTGAACGGGGGCTTAAGTTAAAAACTGCAATGATAACATACTGTATGTGCTCAATGAAAATACAATATAAATTATTTTTAAAGAAGAATTCTACTTGGGCATGCAAATTCCCTGTAGACCTATAGTACATAATAATAGGTTATAAATACCTGGTATTTGTTAGTTTAGTAAATGTTGTAGAAATATCTGCTGCAAATATGAAGTCGGTTGTAACTGGAAGCACATACAATGCCCAAATCCTGCCAGCTCGTGACTATCTGGCACTTTTCGTTGGACTCTACACAGTGTAGTTGCAAGGTACACAGTGTATTTACTACCCCACACAGGTATATGGGTAGGGCGTGTTCACAGTCAAACATTTATGGGGAACGAGCACTGTGGCCAAAATGCCACTTTTTAACCAAAGCCTAGTGAGGAAGAGCAACTGTTAAGTCAAACTGCATTGTCTGTGCAGGTCAGCTTGTGCCCACAATGCATGATTGTAGTACTGAGCTGCCAACAAACATTAGTTTCTCTTAAAAGCCCAAAGTGTATTCAAACAACGTATCAAACAAAATGAAAAGCAGACATAAATAAGTTGCCATGGGTTCAGGAAGGTAGTACAAAGATTCAATTTGAGAGAGAGAGCGAGGGAGAGTCTGAAAGCAAACAGCTTCTGCTGTGCTTACGTTTTAGAGAACTCAGCCACTTTCTAAAATGTGTAGTAGGCATACTATGAGATAAGTCCAACAAGGTGCTTGCCACCTCTTGGGCTTATCTTTTTAATTTATATCTGACAGTTTAATGGAGCTCCATGAGGATAGATAAATTTCCAACCTGAATCTTCTGGTCTCAGCTCCTTCAGCTGCAGAGTCACATGCAGTTGCTGTGCCCACCCTTCCTCTCCTCCTGCCAAATTACAGAGAAGTTTGTAATAATGTAAACTCAGAAATACATCAGAGTGGAGGGGAGGACATAGCTGCTGTGTGCGAGAAGACAATGCATCTACATACCCAGGGTGTGAGCTTCATAAAACTGTCAGATTTAAGTAATGCCTAGAATTTCTGCTTAATATGTAAACAAAAATATCTGTTGATCATGTCAGAAATTCCGCGCTGTCCTGTGTCTTGTGTCAGCTCCTGCATTACCTAATTGAGAAAAATAAACTCTCCAAGGGCTTAGGACTACAGACTGCTTAGTGTCTTTGTTGTGGAGATGGGAAAGTGGGTGAGTTTGAGAAGCTTAGCAAAACAAAACTGGGCAGGGCTGACACCAAATGCTGTGTATTTAAAGCCCACAACAAAATATAGGAGTGACTTTTTGGCAGATCAATGTGTTTTCTTCTGTTCTTGTAGATTCATTAAATTAATAAAACATGGGAAAATGTACATGTATTAAACAGATGTACTGCATACGTTCTTATTTTGCTATGACAAAATGTCCCTTTAATTTCTGTGTAAGGAGCGAACGTTGTGTTAGGACATGAAACCTGATTGTGTTATACCAAATAAATTAAGAACTAATTAGGGAGAGTAAATGTTATAACTAACCTGGTTTAAGTTTGAAACAGAATATATTCTCAGGCTTATTCATGAGACCGACAAACTCTTTTAGAGAGGAGTAAAAAGGTTGCACTTTCTCTGCTGGTATGTTGAGTACAGAGTCCCTTGTTGCATTATTAAAATTAATTTTCAGAAGTTTACCATTCTGATCTAGCCTGAAAAAAAAAGAACTCATTATCAAACAATTTATTTTCATCTTTAAGCCCTCATATGCAAGATAGGGGAAGTATAATAGTAAAACACTCCTTTCTCAGAGGGAAAATAATTCATGACCAGAGAAGGCATATGTATATAATATTAGGACAGATCTCTTAAAGGGTAATTAGAGTGGAATTCTAATTAAGGATATCCACTCCCACCCCCATTCCAAAACGATTCTATCTATTAAACCTATTCTGAAGCCACTCTGTTTTGACCAGATGATCGAGTCCCAAACTTCAGTGAAGAGGGGAGGCAGGGACAACAGTTGCAGAGCCTAGACGATGTTGTCACCCATAGGCTTAGGGCATCCGGTGGCTGTTCCTCGTCTACACTGAAGCCACCGCTGGGATCTGATCATGTAACCAGGCTGGAACGGCTTCAGAATAGGTAAGTATAGACATCTTTTCTTTCATAGGCTAGATGGAATAGTCTAAGAATAGGGGTCGGAGTAGGTTCAGCCTTAGTTAGAATATGACTGGAATTACAACTTAAAGAGGGAGTCCACCTAAATCCACAAAAAAAAAAATATTAAAAGCCAGCAGCTACAAATACTGCAGCTGCTGACTTTTAATAAATGACCACTTACCTGTCCCAGGGTCCAGCGATGTCGGCAGCCGACGCAGATAACCCGCTCGGTTCTTGGCAGCTGCTGCCGCCATCCTAGGTGAGTGAATCAGGAAGTGAAGCGTTGCGGCTTCACTTCCCGGTTCCCTACTGCGCATGCGCGAGTCGCGCTGTGCATCGTAACTGGTCCCCGCTATCTCCTGGGACCTGTGTGTTTCCCAGGAGACAGCGCGGAGGGACAGGAAGAGGCATAGACTCCCGTGGGACTCTATGCCGGAAGTGGATGCAAATACCTGTCTTAGACAGGTATCTGCACCCCCCCTCCCCCCTGAAAGGTGCCAAATGTGACACCGGAGGGGGGGAGGGTTCCGAAAAGCGGAAGTTCCATTTTTGTGTGGAACTCCGCTTTAAACACCTTAAATTACACCTTTTTACAAAAAATAATAAATGTCCATTTTTTTGCAGGTAAGAATGTAAAGCATGCACCAGCGATCAGTGGATCACTGATGCCATTCAGACCTGTCAATGTATCTGCTTGCTCGTACCTCGTACGGGCAAGCCAATGCAATCTGACAGGAAGAATCAATAAACTACAATCTGACAGCCACTAAGGCTGCCGGGAACTTTAATTTTCCATTCACAGAGAGTGAATAAGTGATGCAGCTGGCCGGGCTGCTAAAGAAATTCCCTGCTAGCTGTCAGAGTGGGGGATCAGGGGGAGCGGGGGCCAGTCCTTTCATAACATGGTACACCCTGAATATGGGTGTGAAATATTATGCATAGCAAGGTCTAGGGCCTCCTCCAGTCTAAGAGAACCTTTAGAGCCAAGAACTGCTGACATCCTTTTGAATACGGTGGGTTGCAAGGCATAGTGGGTGTAGTATAAGGTATATTAATTGGGCGCCAGACACTTCTTAAATGCAAAGAGATTTTATTTCTCTTAACAGAACTTTGGGAAAGAGGGTTAGGGCCAGGACAACCTTAGGTAGTTGCAATGTTAATTGTCAGACTCCGAGACTTCTACAGGTAAACAGCCATGCAGGGAAAGGCATCTAGCAAGACACCACATCTGCATGTGTAGGAGTGCTGTCCCCTATGGCAACAGTCTTTAACAGTTTCTTTCACAAGATGTAACAGTTCCGTCACTTCCACTACAATCACTTCTTGTAGTTCTTCTGCCCACTGAGCTCCCAGTCTCTCTCACTAGATTAGATGATTCACTGTCACTGAATCCCTTGAGCTCTTCCAATCTAAACTGTAGTATCTTCCTCAACCAACACCCCCGCTTATCTGCTGGTTCCCTCGCTTGGCATTCCAGATACTCATCAAGCTTCACCCCACTGGCCTGCTCGGTCCCTGGCTTGACACACAAAGCTGCTCTGGAAGCGTCACCTCCGCTGACTGGGCCCCTGGCTTGATACCCGCTAAAGTTTCCTGATTTTTCACCGTCCCCGGTTAGTGAGAAATCTGCTCTGGTACTTGCTTCAGCTACTCACTGTGGTCCCTGGCAATAAGGTGGTTGGTCCCTTAGTGGCGACAGCTTTTCCTTCTACCTCCGACCACGACATGTTCTCCAGCCGGCAGAACCGTCACTTCTGGTTGTACTGCAAACTGCAATCCCAACCCTGTGCTGCTCTCTTGCTTCTGGATAGGCCCTCAGACAGTCTAGCAGCCAGATGTGCCAGGGACAGGCCCAAACTCCGGCCTAGCAGCTCTGGCAAATCAACACACATCCATCCAGACAGCCGTCCAGGTGGCACAGTCTCCCATTCACCTGACTCCACCCAAATATATAGGCTCTCCCAGCAGGCCAAAGGAAGAAAACGCCTGCCCATTGGCTGAGATACCCCATATACTCCTAATCTGTACTTGCTTTGCCCTTGTCTTATCTAATGTCACCAGGTACCCGGCCACCTAGCAGCAGAAGAGAGAAGTGCAGCAATTACAGACTTATGCCCTGTACACACGATCGGACATTGATCGGACATTCCGACCACAAAATCAGATTTTGGGCCAAACTTGTCTTGCATACACACGGTCGCACAAAGTTGTTGGAAAATCCGATCGTTCTATAAACGGGGCAGTAGCCAATAGCTTTCGTCTCTTAATTTATTCTGAGGATGCGTGGCACTTTGTGCGTCGGATTTGTGTACGCACGATTGGAATTTAAATGATCAGATTTTGTTGTTGGAAAATGTTATATCCTGCGCTCAAACTTTGTGTGTCGGAAATTCTGACGGAAAAAGTCAGATGGAGTCCACACACGATCGGAATTTCCGACAACACAATCCGATCGCACTTTTTCCATCGGAAATCCCGACCGTGTGTACGGGGCATAGGGGTGAACTCAATGGATCCCTAACAATGAGCCAAGGTAACTACACCTGGCAGGTAAATTTAGGAGCCACCCTGCCTAAACATCAGGGTGCTACATCTGAAAGGTGAACTTTTCCTTTAAGCTGCCCATACTCTAATTGAATTTCAATCAGTTTGTAGCCATCCCTCCTCAACAGAGGTCAATTGTTTGATCAACTTCTGTAGAGGGGTCATATTGGAAAACTTTGCTCGGCTGCAGCCACTGAGCAGTGTATTCTGTGAGTTCTGTTGTCAGAATACAATGTACCAGCAGGCGGGATTCCTACATCCACCTTGTTAAGCAGTGTTGATTGTTGATTCGACAACTACCCAAATAGCAAGCTATTGAGCTGCAAGTTTAAAGATGACTTGCTAAGCTATTGCTAGACTTGCCAGACACAATTGCAGCAAGTCTGCATTGCATGACTCCAGATCAACTTTCTTTGCAAACATTCTGCAAGTCTGCTGTAAGTTCTGGTTCAGTTATGTTGTGCAATAGTCATCCCACCTCAGGGGTCACTATGGCTGAATTTTCATGCTGTAGACTTGCAGAGCTCTTGACGCAGACTCACCACTACAACTTTGCTCTTGCTAGAGACTTGCCACACAAATGTTTTTCAAATTGTAAAAGTGTCAACTAGAACTTGTGCTTCAATTGCTCTGCAAGTGTGCAGCAAGTTAACAGACTTACAATTCAACACTGCCACAAATTTGGGTATGGAGGGGGCATGGTAGGCTGTTGGAGATCAGACCACTGCACTCTCTTGAGAGCAGCAGTCTGACTCTCCAGAATGCTGCCAACATAGGTCAGCTTAGTACATTCAAACATGCATATAAAAGTAGAGAAAAGTAAAAAAATAATGCCACATCCTTTACTTTTCATGCAGCCTGACTGCATAAAAAGTAAAACTAGCGATTTTGCTTAAAATAAAACTAAAGTGCTGAAAAGCAGGGTGACTGTGCTGTGTAGTAGGGCTTTGCAAATCTCACAACTGGATGGATAAAAATACATAACATTTAGCCGGTAAAATAGTTCATATATACAGTATGTATAGCATCTGTGTATTTAGCTGTTTGACTTGAGTTCATTTAAATGATATGCTATATAATTTCTGTCCAGCGAGAGGCAGTATTTTCCTTTCTTTCAGCGTCTCTTCTTATTGATGACGAGCACAAACTACCTCTAAAAGGACTAGGTCTGAATGAGCTTACTCGATTATCCGTTGTTTGGACTGGAGGGAAAAATCACAGTAATCAATTCCAGTGTCTGTAAAGTCGATCTGCGTAGACGTGAGGATTCTGAATGCGTCTGGATTCTGCTCTTTCAATTTGTTGCAAACATGGAACCCGTCTACCACTTCACTCTCACCTCCAGTTTCTGATTGTTTTAAACAGTGAAGAAACTGTACCTGGGAATTGGAAAATGTCACAGTGAATTCATAGGACACACACAAACTACTTTACATAGTTCTCACGTGTTTTTTCTATTTTTCTATTTAGTAGTGCAGGGAGAGGTTATAACTCTAGTCAGCTTTTAATTGATGCAATATTAATATTAATAATAATAATGATAGATATTGTGTCAAATGCCACAGCAATTCACCAGATGATCAGGAACTTCAGGGCCCATTCACTTTTGTAGGCTGCAACAATGCACAGTAAAAAAGAAACTAATTTTGACTTCACTCAGCCACATCAACATATATGAGAAATATTTACTGGCTAAATGTATTCAAGCACTACCTATATAGACCGGACTTTATAGGCGCAATATGGGAGACCACACAAAGAAATTGTGTAAAATATAATATATTTATTCAAAAAAATAGTAAAATACATGGATAAAACATAGACATGAACTGCCTCCACTAGATCTAGGTGTTGAGAAAATCAAAGTCGTATGCCCTACCATATGGATTCACCGTATGGATACACTACTGTACACCCTTAATGGTCACCGGCTAATGCTTGGTTCCCTAATATTGGCCTAAGAGAATATCCTGTACCATATAAGTGAGATTGCGAGATATATTGAATACTCATTTATTTCTTTTGGCTTCATGAGTTATTCTCTCTTCTGTACTCCTATGGTTTCTTTTTCCAGGTTCCTTTTGGGGATATTTATACCAATTACTTTGTTGTGACCCATGCCTATTCATGACCATGTATCTCTATCTTTCAGCTCTAGTAAGTATGCCCCTAAAAAACTGTATTACTGTCTGGCTACTTTCATATATTTCTTAATGGCCTTATCTTGCCTTTTAGATCTCTTTGCTGGTGAGCGCCCCTTGATCCTCCACAATGATGTGAGTATTATATATATTTAGTTACATTATTGTTATACATTTTATGTTTTGTTATTGATTTTTGTATATTTTCTTATACATAGTGCTGCCTTACTATTATATGGGGTTCTGAGGAAAAACTGGCGAAACGTTGACCTGACTACCGTAAATATACAGATCCTTACGTGCACTATTCTATCTGGCTGTATATACAATTTATCTATCATTTCCGTTATTTATAGTAGAGCATACGACCTTGATTTTGTCAACACTTAGATCTTGTGGAGGAAGTTCATGCCTATGTTTTAGCCATGTATTTTATCATTTTTTTAAATAAATATATTATATTTTATATCATTTCTTTGTGTGGTCTCCTATATTGAACCTATAAAGTCCAGTATATAGGCAGTGCTTGAATAAATTCATGCACAGTAAAACACACACAATACAGCGCATTCTTACAATGAACAGCAATGCACCTGTGCAGCATTTTGTGGTGCCATTTATTGTGAATGACACCCCCATATAATGTACACTAGAGTACAGCATGCTACAACATATGACAACATATTTCTTTAAAAATTGCTTTGCATCCAAACCCGTTGCTTAATCCTTGCCGAATGTCATCTGTCAGTATCCACTGCTACAATAAAGCAAGAGGGCAGGATCTCCAGGTGACATCATTGACTACTAATGAGATTCACCCGGCATTCGGAATGAGTAACTGGTTGTTAGGACCCTGCCAACTCCCTAACAACCAGGAGGAAAATGTCCTATTTAGCAGTGATGATAGTACATGCACATTGAATGTTTGGCCATCTGTCCTAGATGCCTTTCCTCCTGGCAGCAGCATTTTGACAGGCCGCTTTGATCTGTGGCTGCAGGTTACAGCGCTCCCCTTCTGGCTCCCGCCTCCTCCTTTTGCTGTGTGTCACGGACCTGGGTCTGTGTGTGTTGTCAGTGGTGCTGTAACAAGGTCCTGCCCCCCTAGACCGGGTTGTGTGATAGTAGATGGAACACTGATTGAATCAGTGTTCTGCCTATCACACAAGCCGGTCTAGAGGCAGTACCTTGTCACAACGCGGCCAAACAAATACCCAGCTCTGTGACACACAGCTGTGTGTGTGATCCAAGGCAGGCTATGGTGAGTCTGCATTCATGGACACAGTGAGATCGCATTGATGGGCACACTGAGGCTGCGATTATGGGCACAGTGAGGCTGCGATTATGGGCACAGTGAGGCTGCAATTATGTGCACAGTTAGGCTGCAATTATGGACAAAGTGAGGCTGTGATTATGGGCGCAGTGAGGTTGCAATTATGGGCACAATGAGGTTGCAATTATGGGCACAATGAGGCTGCATCGATGGGCACAGTGAGGATGCGATTATGGGCACAGTGAGGCTGCGATTATGGGCACAGTGAGGCTGCATTGATGGGCACAGTGAGGCTGTGATTATGGGCACAGTGAGGCTGCGATTATGGGCACAGTGAGGCTGCGATTATGGGAACAGTGAGGCTGCATTGATGGGCACAGTGAGGCTGCGGTTATGGGCACAGTGGGGTAGGGGCCACTCCTCTTCCTGACATGAGCGTTCTTTTAGTTTTCTTTTCAGTGGCTGCAGATGTGCAGGGCCGGACTGACCTACCGGGAAATTTCCCTGTAGGCCGCCTGCCCTGGGGATGCTTTGATCTGTGGCTGCAGGCTACAGCGCTCCCCTCCAGGCTCCTCTTCTTTGTCACACACAGCAGCAGAGCTGTGTGTCACGGAGCTGGGTCTGTGTGTGTTGTCGGCGGTGCTGTAACAAGGTCCCGTCCCCATAGACCGGCTCGTGTGATAGTAGATGGAACGCTGATTGACATTTATCATAGGAGTCGTGAGCCAGTCTAGGAGGTGGGACTTTGTTACAGTGGCCTCTCGGGAGATTCAAATCCAAGCACCATGACTGTGTGATCCAAGGACACTGGAAGGCTGCAATTGGTGGGCACGGGTAGGCTGCATTCGGTGGGCACTGGTAGGCTGCATTTGGTGGGCACTGGTAGGCTGCATTTGGTGGGCACTGGTAGGCTGCATTTGGTGGGTACTGGTAAGCTGCATTTTGTGGGTACTGGTAGGCTGCATTTGATGGGCACTTAAAAGGCTGCCTTTGATGGGCACTGGTAGGCTGTATTTGGTGGGCACTGGTAGGCTGCATTTGGTGGGTATTGGTAAGCTGCATTTGGTGGGTACTGGTAGGCTGCATTTGATGGGCACTGAAAAGGCTACATTTGATGGGCACTGGTAGGCTGCATTTGGTGGGCACTGGTAGGCTGCATTTGGTGGGCACTGGTAGGCTGTAATTGATGGGCACTGATGAGGCTGCATTTGATGCATTGATCTCTTGTATCTTTTCCGCAGTCTCTGACCATCTCTTGTATCATGTCCGCAGACTCTGATCATCTCCTGCACTATGTCTGCAGTCTCTGACCATCTCCTGTACTATGTCTGCAGTCTCTGACCGTCTCCTGTACTATGCCTGCAGTCTCTGCAAAAGTACTCTGCTTCTCTTCCTGTATTTTGTTTATTGTTAAGAGATCGTGTGAGGATCGCAGGGTAATGAAGACTCCTTAGGGGAGCATCTCTGTGTTTGAGCCATAGAAACATTTGTAAAGGGGAGGAGTTAGTAAGATGACCACGCCCATGTTTGGGTGGCAGAAATATTTCTGCACCCAGGCGCCTGTGACCCTAGGATCGGCCCTGCCTCAGGGTGCAGGTTACTAGGCATGGTGGGTGATGTACAAGGTAGAAAGATGGGTGCCAGTCACTTTTATGCTTAAACAAAGAGAAATTTATTTCTCACAACAGGAAAAAGTGGGAGAGAGGGGATGGGGCACAGGACACCCTAAGTCAAAAAAAGTAACGATCAGCCAACAGGATCACCTTAGACAAAAAGGTGAAAAAAGGCATACAGCAGTACAGGAAAAGAGCCTTTAAGCTGAGCCAGCACATCTGTACTTTGTAGAATAGGATGTATCCTATGGTAACTGAACTTTACTCACAGCATCATACATAATTCTCTTGGATGAGTTCTCTTTTGAAGCTCTCCCAGCCACCTCATGGGTCCCCAGTCCATGAAGAGTCACCTCTGGTACTTCTCTAGAACTCCATCCCTTTCAGCATCATTTCCAGGTATTGAGCAGGCTCTCCTCTGTGAAATCTTGAACACCTGGATAGGCCTCAAACAGACCTAGCAGCCAGGGGAGCTCCTGGATAGGCCTCAAGCTTCAGGCCTATTAGCCAGGAGCTGTTTCTCACACACCCACCCAGACAGTCACTTGGGTGGAGAAGACCTAGATCACATGACTCTCTCCAAATAAATACCCTTTTCCAAAATGCATAGTGGCTAGTCTGGTTGGCTGAGAAAAAGTATGTTTATCCATAACCTGAACTTACTATAGCTCATCATACTAATGTCAAAGGCAACCGTGCCACCTACTGACAAAAGGGAGAAGCCACAGCTGAAATAGGATTAGGAGAAAACCCTTTGATAAAAAAAAACTACAAATTAACCAGGCTAGCTACCACCCAGCATAGCTAAATTTACCTGTAAAACTGTTTTAGGATGAGGGTGCTACACCTCCATTGGTGAATGTTAATTCTCATGGTCAACTGTTGAAAAAAGACACAAGTCCATCAAGTCCAACCTATGTGTGTGATTATATGTCAGTATTACATTGTATATCCCTGTTTGTTGTGGTTGTTCAGGTGCTTATCTAATAGTTTCTTGAAACTATCAATGCCGCCCGCTGAGACTACCGCCTGTGGAAGGGAATTCCACATTCTTGCCGCTCTTACAGTAAAGAACCCTCTACGTATTTTAAGGTTAAACCTATGTTCTTCTAATTTTAATGAGTGGCCACGAGCTTGGTTAAACTCCCTTCTGCGAAAAAGTTTTTTCCCTATTGTGGGGTCACCAGTATGATGTTTGTATATTTAAATCATATCCCCTCTCAAGCGTCTCTTCTCCAGAGAGAATAAGTTCAGTGCTCACAACCTTTCCTCATAACTAATATCCTCCAGACCCTTTATTAGCTTTGTTGCCCTTCTTTGTACTCGCTCCATTTCCATTACATCCTTCCTGAGGACTGGTGCCCAGAACTGGACAGCATACTCTAGGTGCGGCCGGACCAGAGTCTTGTAGAGTGGGAGAATTATCGTTTTATCTCTGGAGTTGATCCCCTTTTTAATGCATGCCAATATTCTGTTTGCTTTGTTAGCAGCAGCTTGGCATTGCATGTCATTGCTGAGCCTATCATCTACTAGAACCCCCAGGTCCTTTTCCATCCTAGATTCCCCCAGAGGTTCTCCCCCCCCAGTGTATAGATTGCATTCATATTTCTGCCACCCAAATGCATTATTTTACATTTTTCAACATTAAACCTCGTTTGCCATGTATTAATTACCCCATTAATTTGATTAACTGTTCTTATAGCAATTTTTCTCCTAAGACCAAATGTTTGGGAATGTTACATTCACCCAGCGAAAGACAAAGACATTAAACTATTACACACATACTACAAACATTATGGGTATTATTCAATACACATTATTCAATGCATGAATGTTGAGACATTTGCAAAGCCAATTTTTTTTATAAACAGACACCATACTGTGCATTACGGCATGTTCCTGTATTGAGGGGACAAAAGAGGGGGCTGGATAGATTTCTTTTTTTTTTTACAGTTTATGAATTTGTCCTTTCTTTCAGTTGATGGTATATTTGGGAAGTCTTAAAACCTTGGTCTTTATTACTGTATGCATCACCTGTACTTTTCTGTTATAATTACCACATAGGAAGTGACAATGGTCATCTGGAAAAGCAATATTTTTTACTTTTTGCTATAATAAATATCCCCCAAAAATATATAAAAAACATTTTTTTTCCTCAGTTTGGGCCGATGTGTATTCTTCTACATATTTTTGGTAAAAAAAATTGCAATAAGCGTATATTGATTGGTTTGCGCAAAAGTTATAGCGTCTACAAAATAGGGGATAGTTTTATGGCATTTTTATTAATATTATTATGTTTTTAATAGTAATGGCGGCGATCTGCGATTTTTATCGTGACTGCGACATTATGACACTATTTTGGGACCATTGTCATTTATACAGCGATCAGTGCTATAAAAATGCACTGATTACTGTCTAAATGGCACTGGCAGGAAAGGGGTTAAACACTAGGGAGCGATCAAGGGGTTAAGTGTGCCCTAGGGGGATTCTAACTGTGGTGAGGATGGGCTACAACTCACATGACAGCGATCACTGCTCCCGATGACAGGGAGCAGTGATCTCTGTCATGTCACAAGGCCCATTCTGCGGCTCCATGACACAATCGCCGGGACATCAAGTCCGCAGGTCCCGCGGGCACAGTCATGCTGTACACGGTGGGCGCACGCGCCCTCTAACCCCGCCAAAGGGGACGTACAGGTACGTCCATATGTCCAAGTGGTTAATATGTTCCTGCAACATCTTAAAATTAGTTTGTGTTTACTGCTATTGGGAGTCATAAAAAATGATGAGCAAGTTGAATAGTGATCAATATTTTGATGTTGTAAAAACATGCATGAGATGCTCCACAGTTTAATGATGAAGCAGGGGGAAAAAGATTAACACAGCCTCATCCCAGAGTTAGAAGTGTATTTATGTAGACAAGAGGAATGTACCTTTATCCTTCTACAAATTGGTATGCTTATACTCTGGGGTGATTTTTGGGTAGCACTTGTGGAAAAGCACTTGTTAATTTATTCATAATAAAATCATTATAATTTCCTGTAATATAGGACTGATGTTCATGTTCTTTACCTTCTGCACGAAACATTTTTTTTTTATGTAAAAGTCATTTTAATGAGAATTTTTCCTTATAATAAGGTCTTATATAAATTTTTGTATATTAAATATTTAGTAGGCACGTGAAGAGTTCCTTCTTTTAATCTTTTTTTTGTAGATGCAAAGTCGATATTCTAGGAGGCATTACTATTGCCATTTCATAGAGCAATATGTAAACAGATACAGTGCCAGAAATCTGCGCATGCACAAGATTTGGCATTGCATCATTGGATGGCCAGCTGAAGCAGCAGAAAGAGATAACTGGCTCCCAGTGAAAAAGAAAGATGGTGGTGCGGGACAGAATGCGTAGCAGGGCATTGGTGCAAAGAAGAGGGCAATTTTGGTGGCGCATGCGTGACTTCCGCGGGATCGGCTGCATGTCTGAGTAGCTCCACACTACTCACTTCGTTTAGCCTGCTTCCTGCTTGGCAAATTTTTCCTCAAATACCCCCAGAACCCCTAGGATCAAGTTGTGAATGTCTCCAAAGAAAGAAAAGACCAAGGGGACCACGCAGAAGTCTCTCATTAACTACTTGCTGCGGACATTGGAGAGATTCAGCATGTCACAAGATGGCGCCGGCAGCCCTGCCTCTCCCTTAATCACAGCTTCTCACAGGACTCCTCTGTTCCTCCACAGGACAGTGAGTACACATCTCCTCTCACAAAAGAGGACGTAGACAAAAGCCTAGAATCTATTTACAGCAAAATAGCTGCTAAATTCCAAACGGAACTGCATAAGAGCACAAATACCCTGACACAGGAGATTGCTGCTTTAGGGGCCCGTACTGACCACTTGGAGACAAAACATGACGAACTCAGTATAGCCCACAATGATCTCTCCAGGGAACATGAATCCCTTGCAGCATTGGTCACCCAACTGCAATCTCAAGTCGAAGAGCTCGACAATCGCAATCGCAGAAACAACCTTAGGATCAGGGGTGTCCCTGAATCTAACACTGATCTGATCCCTGCCATGCATAAATTGTTCCATTCCCTCTTACCCGATCATGAAACTTTTTTACTTGTGATCGCATACACTGGGCTCTACGTCCTACGTCTCCCACTATCTCCCCAGCAACTCTGGACAGACAGTGTAAAATGAAGGAGGTCACTACTGTGTTGGCTTCTGCACATATTCGTTACAGATGGGGTTTTCTCTTCAAGCTTACCATCCCCCATAATGGAACAACATACATGGCTACTACACTTTTGGAAGGTCAAGAAATCTTAGTTAAACTGGGCTTTATGGAAGCAGAGGCCCTTCCCGGTCCACCTTCCCTACCGCGTCCAGCTCCTATCTGGCACACACCTTCTCCGAGACATGAGAGGAGGCGCACCAGACATGAAATTGGCTAAAACTTCAGTTGATTGCCTGCCTGCTGCTTATTATTTGTACTAAGATTTGCCATATTCCCTTTGCTAACACTATATCTATAACTGACTTTTTTAATCTTATGTTTCCTGGTGACAGAGCACCACCTAATTTACTCCCTGCAAACTACTACAGATTGTGGACTATATCCTTTATTGTTTCCTAGAGCTGCAAGTAAACAGAATGAACAGATTCTACGATCTCTCCTTCACGGACGGCACCAGGACACGAGTATTCCCCTACATTGCCACCTAAAGACTTATTGATGCTGCACCACCCCCTTTTTGTTTTTAAGGTTTGGCAAGGCCCTCATCAACTGGTTGGTAATGGAGCCATACTTGGATGCCTTCCACTCTTTCCAAAGAGGTTTTCATTAGGTCCACATGCATGGAGACAGGCTGCAATATTTTGCTGTCTGTCTCCATGAAAATGGTCTCTTGACATGCATGCACATTGCAGATATTTCAGGCTCAGTAGGCTAGTTTGGCGGAGGTCGATGCTATGCCACCCCATTCCACTCATATCTTGACTTCTTTTGAAACTCTAGATTTGACTCCTGGAGTTAGGGGCTTGTACGCCCCTTACATAGCAAGTTTTTATGTTTCAGGTTTATGCTATTTGCATCCGGACATTAAATTGTACCAGCACAAAACTAGAATGCTGGATTTTTTTTCACTTGTTTTACTGTTTATGTTCTTGTTCATGGTTTTTAAGTTACTGAAGCATATCAGACAAGGCTTAAATTGTTGTGGTCATAGCACTGTTGACTATATATGGTATTCCCTGGTGGGCGCTGCCCTTGTGGAGGAGAATTTTTACAATTTACTGCCTTTCCTACTATATTTCTCAGATGAACCTAGCAGGATTTCATCTTATCAATGGTAATTACATGCATTACGTATAACATGCAAGGCTTTAATTCTCCCCACAAGCGTAATATAAGTTATAAAAGGTTGGGCGTACAAATTATATTACTACAAGAGACTTATTTTGCCTCCAATGATCATTCTACTTACTTTCACAGAACATATAAACGGCTTTTTATACCTTGTACCCATCGAAATGTAGAGGGATAGCTATATTATTACATAACGCATTCCTCTTTGACGTACAACACGTTTCAGGGACCCGGACAGCAGATTTCTTATAATCAAGGGTCTGGGTGCAGGGTGGGAACTCACAATTGAAAATGTGCACAGGCTACCTTTTTTGCAGCCTTTTTTAAAACCCTTGAAAGATACTCTTTAGCGCATACCGGTATGTTTATAGGCGGTGACTTTAACCTTGTGGCCCACCCCCAGATAGACAGGATTACTGCCTCTCTCTTCTCTAAAACATTCCCCAAATCACTGACTAGAACACTACAGTCATTACAATTAACAGATGCTTGGCGTTCGAATAACACCGGAGCTAAGGTCTACATATTTTATTTCAACCCCCACGACTCTTTTTCCAGGTTGGACTACGTTTTTTGTACCCCCATTATTCTAGCTAACTCCACCAATTCTGAAATCCATCTATGCCCATGGTCTTATCATAGCATTGTAACCCTTTCTACTACTCTAATTGGTTTGTCAGACACTCCATAGACTTGGCGTTTAAATGACTCTCTGCTTAAAGATCCCATTATGCGTCAAGAGATTTCTACCGCTATTCAAGAGTATTTTACTTTAAATGCCACGCCAGACATATCCCCTGGTACTCTGTGGGTGGCTCACAAGGCAGTTTTACGTCTCATCAGTATTGCATCAAAATAAGGAGCGCTGGCAATAAATTTATACGTTAACCACAGAATTAGATAAGTTACACAAACTACAAATTGGAAACCCAACATTATCTAATAGAAAACTAATGGCTCGGAAACGGTTGGAGTTAAATATCCAGTTAATAGTAGGAGTAGAAAAATCCCTCTGATGGTCGAAAGCCAATTTTCTCCTACATAGTAATCTTGGCGTCATCCATGTTCGCTTATAAACGTAACCATACCTTGCATCCCCCCATCTATATAAACTCTGCAATGCCACGGGTGATATAGTATCACCCTATGGAAGTCGTTAACATTTTTGAAAACTTTTATTCAACTCTACTTGCCCATCCCCCCCCCACAGGCATCATTCAATTGGCTAACCTCCCTTCCTCTTCCTTCCCTGTCACCTTCCCAATTAGAATCTTACAGAGAAAGAAATACTTGGAGTAATCAAATCCTTAAAGCGTTTGGTTGCTCCCGGCCCAGATGGGTTTACTGCCAGTCACTATTAACACTATGCTCCTATTTTAACCCCACGCTTAACCACCATGTTTAACAGAATTCTTAACGGTGATCATTTCCCAAGTGGAATGACCTTGGCCAATATGTCCCTATCACCAAAACCCCTTAAAGACAATTCACTCCCACAAAACTACCGGCCCGATATCGGTCATTAACAATGATCTCAATATTTTTAGTTGTGCTTTGGCTGATAGACTGGCTAATATTATAGAAACTATGACCGCCTCTGATTAATCAGGATTCACTCTGAATAGATTCATCACGGATAATATTTGTCTGACTATGAATGTTCTCCAAGATGCTAACCTCCATGCAAAACAGGTCCTACTATTGAGTCTTGACATTAACAAGGCTTTTGATAGCGTACTCTGGCCTTATTTGTTTTTGGTACTACAAAGTATAGGCTTTAAAGATTAATTTTTGACTGGTGTACAAGCTCTTTACCACCTTCCAAAAACTAGAATCAAATTTTCAGGTTGCAACTCAGACTTTTTCACACTGGGCAGAGGTACCCGACAGGGATATCCCCTGTCACCTTTATTATTCGCCCTAGCTCTAGAACCCTTAGCAATAGCTATTAACCCTTTCATGACTAATTCAGCGTACACACGTTCGGAAATTCCGCCAGCAAAACTCAGATGAGAGCTTTTTGTCGGAAAATGTGACCGTATGTATGCTCCATCGGTCTTTCGCTGGCGGAATTCCAGCCAGCAAAAGATTGAGGGCATGTTCTCTATTTTTCGGGAAAAGTTCCTATCCGAAAATGCGATCGTCTGTACAAATTCGACACGCAAAATTCCTACGCATGCTCGGAAACAATTTGACGCATGCTCGGAAGCATTGAACTTCATTTTCTCGGCTCGTCGTAGTGTTGTACGTTACCGCGTTCTTGGCGGTCGAAAGTTCAGAGAACTTTTGTGTGACTGTGTGTATGCAAGGCAAGCTTGAGCAGAATTCCGTCGGAAAAACCATCTAAGGAAAATCTGCTTGTGTGTACGGGGCATTAGCCTATTTCTGACATTTGGTGTTTACAAGTTAAAATCTGTATTTTTTGCTAGAAAATTACTTAGAACCCCCAAACATTATGCATATTTTTTTTTAGCAGAGAATCTAGAGAATAAAATGGAGATTGTTGCAATATTTTATGTCACACGGTATTTGTGCATCGGTCTTCTAAACGCAACTTTTTGGGGAGAAAGACACTTTCATGAATTTAAAAAAAAACAAAACAGTAAAGTTAGCCCATATTTTTTCTATAACGTGAAAGATGATGTTACGCCGAGTAAATAGATACCAAACATGTCACGCTTTAAAATTGCGCACACTTGTGGAATGGCCACAAACTACAGTACCTAAAAATCTCCATAGGTGACATTTTAAAAAAAAATCACGGTTACCAGGTTAGAGTTACAGAGGAGGTCTAGTGCTAGAATAATTGCCCTCGCTCTGATGATTGCGGTGATACCTCACATGTGTGATTTGAACACCGTTTACATATGCAGGCGCGACTTCCGTATGCGTTTTCTTTGCTGCGCAAGCTCACGGGGACGTGAAAAAATTTTTCTTCATTTATTTTTGTTTTCCTACATTGTGTTTTTAAAAAAAAATTTTAATCACTTTTATTTCTGTTACAAGGAATGTAAACATCCCTTGTGACAGTAATAGGTGGTGACAGATACTCTTTATGGAGGGATCGGGGGTCTAAAAGACCCCCGATCCTTCCTTTGCACTTCAGAGTATTCAGATCGCTGAAAACGGCGATTCTGAATACTGTATATTTTTTAAAAACCGGCGCCATTGGTAGCTTATTAAACAGGAAGTGACGTTGTGACGTCACTTCCGTGTTTACAGAGAGAACTAAGCCATTTCCGACCTTGTGCCAGTCTGTCTCTAGCCGCCGGAAGTGGCAGATCGAGAATCGGGTCTCCCGAGGAGGGGAAGGGAGGCCCAGTAAGAGCAGCGGAAGGGGGGGATGTCCCCTCCCGCTCCTCCGGGATAACAACCGAGTGGCTTTTAGCCACATCGGTTGTTATCCCTGGAAAGCCGACCGCCCGCTCTAAAAAACAGTACCGGGATGATGCCTGCAGCTGCGGGCATCATCCCGGTATAACCCTCTGCGTATGCTCAGTGGGAAGGGGATAAACAACACCTAGATATAACTGGATACCCCATTGAATCTTCTCAATTTAAACTCTGCATGTATGCAAATGACGTTATGCTCTTTTTGACTCATCCCCAAATCTCCCTACCCAATTTATTCTCTATATTATCTAAATTCACCTCTATCTCTGGGCTTTCAGTCAATATTACTAAATCTACAGCTCTCTCAAATAATATACCCACTGCTCAGTGTGAGGCACTCCGAGGATCCTTTCCTTTCCAATGGTCGGTTGACAAAATTCCTTATCTCGGCATATACATCACACCATGGTTATCTTTTATTTTTGCTGCAAACTATCCACCATGTGTATCCCGTCTCCGGAGTCTACTTAAAGTCTGGAGTTCCTATCGAATTTCATTCTTAGGGAGAGTCGCGGCTGTCAAAATGAATCTGTTACCTAAACTTTTATATCTGTTTAGAGCCCTTCCCATCACTATCCCAAAAACTTTTATTGACAATCTACAAAAGATGTTAATCTGGCAAGACAAAAGACCTAGATTCTCTAGACAAGTTTAATATAAATCTCAGTCTACTGGTGGCCTAGGATTACCTAATCTATGGTTATACTTTCTAGCAGCCCACTTTTCTCAGATTGCCCAATGGAATATCCCAAACTCAAATGTACCTTGCGTGAAATTCAAATCCAACTCCATTCGCCCATATATTTTATGGTCACCCTCTAACTCTAACCGCAAGCTTACCTCCCTTAATTCTCTCTTTAATCCTCTGGAATCGCTATAAAAATAAACTTAGTCTGATCTCATCTGTACCACAAGGTTCATCCTTCCTAAGAGAACCATCATTTACCCCAGCTTTTGACTGCCCGGAACGATTCTCATGGCAGACTAATTCCCTTGTCACCTTATTGGATCTCCAAATAGGTGGTGCATTTGCCACTTTTGATCTCTTACGTTCACAGAAGCAAATCCCGCTTCGGGAACATTATCACTATGTGCAGATAAGGCACTTTTATATCTCGCATTATAGCCTTTACCCATCCTCCCAACCAACTTCCTTTGAACAGCTTTGCCATGACTCTCCCAGAGGTAAAAGCCTCATTTCAGACCTCTATAAAGCTGCATTAGCTTCCTATTTCTCTAGTGAGCTTCCTTATAGGAACAAGTGGGAAACTGACTGTGATGTACAGTTTACTCTGGAAGATTGGGATATAATGCTGGATAACCTACGTAAATGTACAAAATCCCTAGCAGTCAGGGAAACTGCCTATAAGGTATTGACTAGATGGTATTATACCCCTTCCAGACTCCAAGTCATCTTTCCGGGATTCAGTTTTCGAGGATGTCCACTCTTGGGTACCTTCAAACACATTTTTTTGGAGTGTGGGTTACTCTCTTTGATATGAAATAAAATAACTTCTATAGCTTCAGCGTTATCAGGTACATCCCTAAATCTCACAATCTCAATGTGTCTCAATGGAACGCCTATTCTAGCAAGGAGGAAAGATTAATACACACTATTTGTGTATCGACCTTGTGGGCTATTGCTCTAAGCTGGAAGTCCCCAGCAGTACCCCTGTATTCCATACTAGATATGGTCGATGGGTTTATGCCGATGGAAAGGATTTTGTATACCCTACAGGATAAAATGCACCTGTTTGATCGTAAATTGGAAGCTTGGAAAACTCAGACATATTTTGCTATCTTAAATTGATATAGTACCAGTTTAAGTTGCCATGATCTGTAAGAACAATGCCCTCACGTCTCTGATTCTTTATGTACCTGAAATTTTTGACAGTTATTGATCTGTAGTTTCTAATGGCTCTTCTGAAATGTTCTTTGTTTTTGTATTCAAGATTATATTTGTGACATCTACTCTTTGTTGTAATTTGTCACAAGAATGTATATTTTATATACTTTAATAAAAAAAAAAGTTTGTAAACAAAAAAAAGAGGAGGGCAATGTTGGATCCACCGGGCTTGTTATGGTATTACAGCACATTTGGAGCAGCAAAGGTATGAGGGGGAAAGAATGTAAATCTCATTGGGAGAGTAAAGTTCCTCTTTAAGCACCCCTGTCAGTGTGACAATTTGACCCCCCATCAGTACAGACACCCCCCCAGCATTACAGACCCCCCCTCAGTGCAGACACCCCCCACCTCAGTGCAGACACCCCCCACCTCAGTGCAGAACCCCCCAGCAGTACAGACACCCCCCACCTCAGTGCAGACCCCCCCAGAAGTACAGACACATCCCCCCTCAGTGCAGACCCCCCAGCAGTACAGACCCTCCCCCCAGTACAGACACCCCCCCCTCAGTGCAGGACCCCCCCAGCTGTACAGACACCCCCCCAGCAGTACAGTCACCCCCCCTCAGTGCAGGACCCCCACTAGTGCAGACCACCCCCCTCAGTACAGACACCCCCCAGCATTGCAGACACCCCCCTCAGTGCAGGACCCCCCAGCAGTGCAGACCCCCCCAGTAGTGCAGACCCCCCCAGCAGTATAGACGCGCCCCCCCTTACATACCTCAGAACAGCGCTGACAGTCTCCAGATACACAGCGGTGTGTGTCCCTCGAGGCTCGAGAGCAGGCTCCTCCTCCTCCTCTGTGGAGGTAAACAGAGAGGAGGGGAGGCGGCTTCGGTCCACGCCGCTGAGGGACAGCGAGCGGCGTTAGTGGTGCGGCTGCCGCTACCTAAGGGCGTCACCCCTCTGGCAGGAGTTACCCGGTGCAGCCCGCACCCGCCTAGCAACGCCGCTCATCGGGCCCCAACTCAGCTGCGGACCCCATAGCGACCGCGTGTGTCGCTATGGCGGTAGTTCCGCCACTGCATACAGTGGTTTAACAGGACAGGTTTCACTCAGAACAGGCTTCTCCATGGTCGACCAAAGAAGTTGAGTGCACGTGCTCAGCATCATATCCAGAGCTTTTCTTTGGGAAATAGATGTATGATGCTGCCAGCATTGCTGCATAGGTTGAAGGGGTGGGGGGGTCAGCCTGCCAGTGCTCAGACCATACGCCGCACACTGCATCAAATTGATCTACATGGCTGTCGTCCCAAAGTGCAATTTCTTCAGTGTTGTCACATGAAAATGCGTCAAAGTAATCCTAAACTTGAAGTTAGTGGCTCTCCCCCACCTTGTGTCTGTTTGCCCCAGGTTGGCATTGTGTCTACCGTAGCATTTGCAATGGCAGAGCAAGGTAGGACCTTCCGTAAAAGGGATTAATTTGATGCAGTTGGCCAGCTTAAACGTATTATAATGTGTGAACTAAAAATCTGTTTTTTTATTGCATAGTTTGCTGGAAAGGGTGTATAGCAGTGTGCAGAAGGTTCATCTAGAATATGGAGTCCTGACCATTCTCCTGATGATGCTATCTATGGCAAAACGCATTGGGCGGGGACAACAGATGTGATGTCACCACGCCCCAATTCCGGTTATGGATCTGATGGTGTTTGCCATACAAGACGTTTTGAGGAGACTGTTTCATTACTTGCTTTTGTATTGTAATATGATCTGTGTTTTCATCTGTAATACCTAAGATATGGAGCCAATTACAAGTCACTGGTGTAATATCCCCTAGTATACCTTATCATCTATATGAAGCTTATATTTTTTCCTGCCAGGGCTGGCTCAGCCCTTCCTTCTCTGAGCTGGCCGCTCAGCTGTCGGCTAATTGCCAGCTCCCATCTCTCTCCACAGTTACCCAGCTGTTGTTGATTCTGCTCGTCAGTCCTGCCTACTGAAAGCCGTCCAGCTCACTTGATCTCTGCCTTCGCCTTTGTCAACATCACAGACTTTCTCCTGCATTCCTGTTGAAGTCTGGCTCAGCTGACGTTCCTTCTGGCTCCTGATCCTGCTTGCTGTCCTACTACGTTTATCTCTGGCTCTCTGACATTTGCTTGGCTGACTACCCGATCCGGTTACTTAACTCTGACTTGTTTTGACTACGTTTACTCTGTTTACCTTATTATTATTATTATTATTATTAAACAAGTGTAATTTAACTATACTTCTGTATCGGTTTGATTCATGGTTCCTGATAGTTTTTTACAGCAAACTGATTATTATTAGTGGCATTGCCCCATGGAGATTGTTTTTTCTTCCATGATAACTATATGGCAGATTTTTGAGATCCTATGTGGGGCTCTGTGATGGTGAGAGATTTCCAGTTTGGATGCGTACAGTTTATTGGAGCCATTAACCATTTGAGTGCTACGTAATAAGCTTGGTGATTATTTCAATCTGGCATGCAGTCTGTGAGCACAGGGGGAAGCACTGTTTTTGGAGTCCTGGACAATTTTGGTGTTTAAAGAGCAGATAATTACATTACTTTTATGAACTTTTTTATATGTGAAGCATATACAGTATATGGACACTATTTGGTGGATTTCACATTATAAGGGGTCACACATGTTTTTTTTTTTCTTTATTGAATATGCATGTTTGTGTATTGTAAAGATTTATTAAAGTGGCTGTAAACCTCAATCATGAAATCTGAAGGACACATATCTGTAGTGTTTACTTGTTTATCTCCAAAGCTCTAAGTGTCGTTTCTCTCTGGTGCTTCGTTCTCTTGTTATCAGCATGATTCACTTCTGAGTTTTCCTAACACATGGGATAAATTTGTGCTAGGGAGGAGAGATCAAGACAAACATCTTGTCTATTCAGAGCACAGCTCTGCATGTCCTTTTGTTCCTGTGCTGTGTGTGGAGGGTGCTTCACTTTCCTTCAATCAGCTCTCAGACCCCTTTCACACCGAGGGCGTTTTGCAGGCCCTATAGCGTTAAAAATAGCGCTTGCAATCCGCCCTCAAACAGCTGCAGCATTGTCTGCAGTGTGAAAGCCCGGGGGCGCTGCGCTGGCAGGACGGGAAAAAAAGTCCTGCCAGCAGCTTCTTTGGAGCGGTGAAGGAGCGGTGTGTTTACCGCTCCTCCACCGCTGCTCCCCATTGAAATCAATGGGGCAGTGCTGGGATACTGTCGGCAAAACGCCGCTATTGCAGCGCATTGCGGGCGGTTTTAACCCTTTCTCGGCCGCTAGCGGGGGTAAAAGCGCCCCGCTAGCAGCCGAAATGCGCCGCAAATCTGACGGTAAAACGCAGCTGGAACGTGGGGGAATGCAGTTCTGGCACCTCCAGCACTGAATGTATGTAATAGCAGGGGGTGTGGGGTGTGCTGGAGGGTCTATTGATGTTGGATGCTAGGGGATCTATTGTCACTGGTGGTGATCTGATTTTGAGTGTGGGTCTATTGTTGCTGATGGGGAATCTATTGTTGCTGGGGGGTCTTATGTTGTTGGAAGGGATCTACTGTTGAGGGAGAGGTCTATTTTTACTGGCTGCTGGAGGATCTATTGACGCTGGCTGCTGGGAGATCTGTTGTTGCTGTTGGGGGGGAGTTCTAGTGTTGCTTGGTTGGATATTTTGTGATATTTTATTGTTTTGGGGTGGAGTCCATTGTTACTTGGGGAGTCTATTGTGTGGGGATCTATTGCTGGGATTCTATTGTTGCTGGCTGCAGGGGATCTATTTTACTGCTTTTCGTTTTATCATTAACATGTTCCATACAAATGATTTAGCACCACAAAATGATACTTGATTCTGTATTCTCTAAAAGGGGCAGTACTGGTAGGTGGGTAGGGGGTGGAATCAAGGGACGGTGGTCAGAGGTGGGTAGGGGCAGAGACAAGGGGTGACTCAGACGGAGGGAGTTCCTGCACCTATTCTCCGAGAAAAAAAGCCCTGGTCACAGAGCTGAGAAAATCTCAGGAATGGGTGGACAAAACTACAAATACAGAACAGAAATACAGTATGTATTTCATAACTGTATTTAGCTGTTTTCCTGGAGCTTAGGGTTGAAAAAACCCAAAAGATAATAATGTCTGTTTGCATTTTTTATTAAAATACACAATTGCCCTGAAGTTACACATTTAAATGAAGACTTTGTTTTAGTAGTTTGCACTCCTGGTATATAAACTCAACCTCTGCCTTCCTTTCATGAGACACAACCAGTGAGAGGCAATCATGCAACGTTGTAGTACAAGTTTATACAAGGAAAAAAAAGGCTTTGGAAAGATGAATTTCTGTTTTTTTTTCTAATGGCATTTAACACTCACAATTTAATGAACTACATGTGGTGACTCAATAGTCCATGATGTTTATATTGTCTGCACTTTATAATTACTGTTGTGCTTTTGTTTGTATTTAATAATGTCTGCGGGTTTTAATTTTGAGATAACATAAATCACACAATAACAGCAACATAAAAACGTCCGCCAAACACATCATATACGGATTTACGGTCCAAGTGAATCCATACTGTTGTGTTTGCATGAGAGGCTGGGAACCGGAAAGGATTTCTGAATCCCATGGGTGTATGTAATCCTTGGCATGCTTACGTTATATGACCTCAGGCACACCTGTTCTCATGTATACAGTATTCTACCTATGTTTTTTCTTTGAACTTTTACAATGCTCCCAATTAAGAGGATGTATGTTATTGGAGCAACAGCTAAATGGATTTTCAAGAGCTGTAGTGAGTGTTGGGAAAAGAGCATTAAAGCAGGACTTTTGCTGCAATGTTTACTTTTCATCCAGAGATTTCCTCTGCAGTACTTTTCTGCCACTAGATGTCCTCAGTCTGATGGCCAGTATCATTTAACTCACTTCTTTTTTTATTTAGTTGGTTGGGAAAGGCCAAGGTCGTCCTGGATCTACCTCAGCCACTTTCTCTGAGTCCAGGTCGTCCTGGATCTACCTCAGCCAATTTCTCTGAGGCCAGATCGTCCTGGATCTATCTCAGCCTGTGACTGGACAGTGAAAGCAGAGGCAACATTGATGAGCCAATCTTTCCATCACTCTGCTTTCTCCTCTTATCCACATGCCTCTTGTCAGCACATAAACAGGTTGGCTCCTTGTGCTGCTTTTTTCTTTCACACTTAAGTGTTTCTATACAGGGACTCCAAGAGACTGATACCAAGAGTAGTGCCAGCCCCTTACAGATTTTGCTGATTCTCTTCCCGGCTGGGTCTCCAGGCAGCCAGGCACACAACAGTTTCTCTCACAATAACAAGGCAGTGAATGGTCTTTTTTTGCTTTATTGCTTGTTAAACTTCAATGGGATGCAGGGAAGCTTTGGAATACTCCACAATTTAGTGCAGAAATTATTTGGAGGACACTCTCTATTTTGTCTACTCTCTTTAGGGGCACTTGCTTCTTTGCAGAGACCAGCAAGGTATAATGCATTTTAGCAACAGTGACATAGTTGCACAATGGGTTAAACATTAGACAGTCATTAGGATCCCAAGCATCTACTCACTGTGTCTCCAGATACTTGGACACCTCCTGTCCAATAGTGGCTAGACACTATACCGTGAATCTCCAGGTCGGATCCTCTGGGCATCCCCTTTACTTGACTCAAAACTGCTTCCAGGAAAAGTAGGCCCCTCAGCTTCCACTCAGCTGGGACCTCGGTGAACTCTCTGCAATAGGCCCCCCAGCTTTCACTGAGCTGGGACATTAGTGAACTCTCTGACAGGTCCTTTAGGTTCCCCTGGGCTGGGACCTTAGTGAGCTCTCTGCAGGCTTCAGCTAACTTTCCCAGTAAGCCAGCAGCCCTCCAGGCTGGGATCTCCTTATCCAGGGCAAGAACCCTGCTGCTCCAGGCCTCACACTTTTTCTCTCCTTATCAGCCACCTACTGGGCACTCCGCCCAGGAAATGGCTGGGGCTGCATAAATATTCAGGCCCAAAGTCGGCCTCTACCAGCCCACTACATTCTAGAACCTACTAGAAGGCAGGGAGGAGTAGTTGAGCCTGCAGCCTGTGAGACCCAGAGTAGCCAAAACTAATCACACACTGCTCCACTGTTTACAGAGGGGCCAAAAAGACTAAATTTACCTAAACCTCTCTAGCAGCTTATTCTAGGAGGGTGCTTCAAGTTCAGGTATTTATACTGTTTGCAAATTAGTTAAGGCTTGTTTACACAAGCAGCACTGAATCCTTACTGCCTGAATTTATTTTCAGGGGATGGTAGAGCAGTAGCTTCCAGGCATTTAGGAGGCAATACTGGGAACAGGGTGTTGCAGCCCAGTTGCATTCACTCAGCGGTGGTACTGCCTGCCCAAACGTAACCTGTTGTAGAAATGTTGATGTGCTGCACCACAAAAATGGCAGCATATAATACCATAGCCCATGTTAACCTGCAGCTTGGTGGTGGAGGTGTAAGGTGGTGTGCAGTAAAACTGACTCAAATTCTGTTTTTTTGTCATTTCCCAGTCAGCCATGTAAGTGAGACCATACAGCCTGCCTTATTTCCTGGTTGTAGGATGTACCTGGCCTAACCCTTTCATTCACTTGATTTCAGTTCTTTTAGGTCTGGAGGCTCAGCATTACATGTGCGTGTTATATATAGTGGTCTGCATGTGAATGCAGCCTGTCAAGAAACACCCAGTCATCCAGACACCAACCCATAAAGATATTTTCATATCAGCATAACTTCTCTCAATAGTCAGACCACTGCTTACATCAGGTCTGAGGGCCCTTGAAAGGAGTACTGGGTGATGTTTTTGGAAGCTATGTACAGCGTCTTGCCAGCCCCTTCCACCAGCCATTATACAACGTACAGTATGTCTGTATAGTATAATAAAAAGCACGGAAACCCACTGATGACATCACTGGGTCTAAAATAAGGTATTTAATGAAAATGGAAAGGTTTTATTTAAAAAAAAAAAAAAAATCATTAGCATGTTGATGGAGGCTTTAGAGAGAGGAACTATGGCAGGCAAAATATAAGCAGAATAAACTTCAGTTTTAAAAATCCATTTTTATTGAGAAAACAAAATCCTTTCTGTGTCACTGCTACACATTGTAAGGATTTTACTACACTTTATTAAAGATCTGTTAGTAGTTTAGCTCCCCAGTTAATAGGATAGACTATTCTAGTGCACTTTAAAATCTTTCAAAATAAGTGCTAAGTGGAAAGATGTGCCTTTAATACAAATATATGATCAGTCAAAACATTGGAAGTACAATGCTTTGTGTAAGTATCTCAGTAAAGATGATATTACAGTGTACTATGTCTGAGGACATTGAATTTTAATATTTCACCTTTAGGCTATCCTTGATTTACCACCATGCTCAATGTAGACATCTAGGAGAACTACATGAGCAGGAGGATGAATGTTTATACCTAGGTCTGCAGAAGGCATTTCTTGTGCCAATGTTATCTCGGGGGAAACAACCTTATATAAATGAAAAAAAAAAAAATCTGACTAAATTTTTTTTTCTTATAACCCTCTGCTAATTGGATCTTCATAACAAGATCAACCAACCTTCTTTTGTCTGAAGTACCCATAGACACCACAAAATTAAAGCAGGCCATACATGTATCATAATTCGGCCAGTTCAGCAGGGATAGATCAAATTTCTTTTTTTTTTTTTTTTTTTTTTTTTCCTTGTCAAAAGAAGTTTATTGAGTATACAATGTTATAAAGATACATAAAGTAAGTTTACAAGGATCTATAAAGTAAGCTCATTGTTTTACAGTAGGGTTTATATAGGTAAATATCATGGAATTTCAAATATTAAACATCGGGTTCACGTAAACCTAAATTAAAGATATATATCATTTCCTTAGTTACTTTTGAAGGTATTTAAATGATTTATACCTACTATACATATTGTTTACAAGTAGAGTGTATATAGGTCAAATAAATTCTGATAATGAGCTTTAATCGTAAGGTGGAGAAAAGGAAAGAGAAAGAAGAAAAAGGGTTGAAAGGTAGAGGTATGGTCCACAAGGTTGTCCCGCTCGTCAGTTTATTATTCTTTTTAGTTCTCTTTGAAGCCTTAGAATGGGTGTCTCTGTAAGTCATTTAAACTGTTACCATGGCAACAGGACAGAGTCATTGAAGTTTGACAGGAACTGTTGTTTTATCCAAGGATGCCAAAGTTTTTCAAATTTTGGAATTTGATTTTGATCGATGGCTACCATCTTAGCATGGGACATTGTATTATTCATTCTGTGAATTGTTTCTGCTAGTACCAATGTAGGAGATTTCCATGCCTTGGCCACTGTTTGTTTTGCAGCCATTATTAGTTGGATCATAAGTTTGAATTGAGAGAGTGTTAACCATTCCGGTTTTAGATTAAGTAAAGTTAAATATGGATCTGGTTGTATTATTTTTTTAAATATTTTAGATGCAATCACGAAGACTTCCTTCCAGGAGGTTTGGATTACTGGGCACGTCCACCATATGTGTAAATATGTGCCTATTTCTGGGCATCCTCGAAAACAAAGAGCTGAGGTATTAGGTGAATATTTTGCCACTCTAGCGGGTACAAGGTACCAGCGAGTTAGGACTTTATAATTTGTCTCCAGTGCTAAGATGTTGGGTGAAGATGACTTAGATGTGAGCCATATGTTAGACCAGTCCGTGTCTTCTAAAGTTCGTCCCAGGTCCTCCTCCCACCTCTGAACGTAAGAGGGTCTATTAAGATTTGCTACTCCATATAATTGATTATAAAGTGATGAAATTGTACTTTTAGCAAATGGATCTTTTGTACAGATTGATTCAAAAATGGATAATTGGGATAATGGTGTATCCCCCTTTAGGAATGGTGTATAGAAATTTTTGATTTGGAGATATCTAAATATCTCAGAGTTTGGTAGATCATATTTTTCTCTAAGCGATGGGAATGAAAGGAATGATTTAGATGCTAAGAAGTCATTTAGTGTCTGAATGCCTGATGTTGTCCAAGCTTTAAAAGAATTTGGGTAGATCCATGCCAGATAAAAGGCCGGATTTCTGATAAAAGAAAGGAGAGGATTGTGTGGAGATTGTAAGTGATATTTGGTTTTTAGTTTATCCCAGAGAGATAAGAAGTGTTTAGTTATGGGATTATGAATTTTAAAGCGGTCTTTAGGATCAAGCCATAATAAATTTGATATTAATAGAGGGTCATTTTCTGAAGCCTCTATAAATACCCATAATGGGATTTCCTGTTTTGCATGGTATTTGGACAGACTGGCCAAATGTGCTGCTCTGTAGTAGTCAGTAAAATTAGGGTATCCCAGGCCTCCTTTATTTTTGGGAAGATGTCGTGTGTGTATAGGTATACGTGGTTTAGAAGAGCCCCATATAAACGAAGTTGCTCTTTTTTGTACTATTCTCAAAAAATAGGAAGGAATTGGAATAGGGAGGACTCTGAATAGATAAAGCAATTTGGGTAGAATAGTCATTTTGATTGCATTAATCTTCCCTATCCAGGATAAAGGAAGTTGCGACCATTGTTTTATTAGATTTGTGATCTGTCTTAATACAGGAGGATAATTGGTTGAGAATAAGTTAGAATGAGATGCTGTTAAATGAATTCCAAGATATGGGATTGATTTTTCTGCCCATGTGAATGGGAGTGCAGCCCTAGCCGGGATCAATTCCATGTTTGTGAGTGAAATATTAAGCACTAGGCATTTCTTAGGATTAATCATAAGGCCGGATAGGGCTGCAAATCCATCAAGAGCTGGTATTAAGTTAGGACCAGAGACCTGTGGTGATGATAGAAAAAGTCATATATCGTCTGCAAATATACATAGTTTGTGTGTAATACCTCCTACTTCAATGCCAGTTATAGTTTGGTTTGTTCTGATGTATTGGGCCATGGGTTCGAGTATAAGGGCAAATAATAAGGGAGATAATGGGCAACCCTGTCGGGTACCTCTTTCGATATTAAAGGCTTCAGATTTGTATCCAGCATATTTTATATAGGCTTTGGGTTTATTATATAATGCTTTGATCCATGTTCAAAAGTGGGGTCCAAAACCCCATTTTTGTAATGAATATTGCATATATTGCCAGGATACTGTGTCAAATGCCCTCTTAATATCGAGAGATAGAAAACATAAAGGGATTTTCCGTTTTTTAGCAATATGTGCCAATAACACTGCCCTGCGTATATTATCACCTGCCTGTCTATTTGGCATGAAGCCTACTTGATCTCTATGTATTAATTTTCCTATAATGCTATTGAGGCGTTTTGCTATTATTTTTGCTAATAATTCAATATCGAGGTTTAACAGAGAGATAGGCCGATAATTCACACAGGAAGTATCATCAGAAAGGGGTTTTGGGATCATACAAACAATTGCCATCAGTGTTTCTTGCCGAAAAGAATGTCCATCTAGAAGTTTGTTAAAAGTTTCAGTGAGAATGGGAGAGAGTATTTCTGAGAATGTTTTATAGTATAAAGCCGAGTAGCCGCCTGGGCCTGGTCTTTTGTTAAGTTTTAGGTCTTTTATGGCGTTAGCAACTTCATCTATAGTTATAGGCTCATCCAAACTGCTTTTTTGATTCTGAGATAACTCAGGTAAGGTTATTTTTGAGAAGAAGGATTCAGCCTCTGTAGGATTAAATTCATTGTTTGTCTTGTATAAAGTTGCGAGATGTGAGTGAAATTTATGGACTATTTTAACTGGATTACAAGTGTAAACATTTTTTGATAATTTCAAACGTATTGGTTTGAAAGATTTGTTAGTTGAATTTAATGCCCGAGCCAAATATGTACCTGGTTTGTTTGTATTCATGTAGAAATTGTGTTTGGAGCGTTTGAGGGATTTATCAACTGACTCAGTGAGAAATAGATCGTATTCCAATCTAGATTTTTCCAGATGAGATTTTGTACTCTGAGATGGATTATCTTGAAATGATATGTAGGCTGCATTAAAATTGAGTTCTAGTTTTTCTGCTAGATTTTTGCGTTCCCGTTTAAATAGTGCCATTTGTCTTTGTATTGTACCACGCAAGACAGGCTTATGAGCTTCCCACAGTGTTATTGGGGAGATGTCTGTTGTATTATTAATTGATATGTATTCCTTTAAAGCTTGTTCAATGGCCATCTGATGTAGTGGGTGTTTGAGCATTATGTCCGGTAAGTACCACGTTGGGTCATGCGCTTTTGGTATGGCTGAGGCTATAGTAGTGTATACTGCATTATGGTCAGACCACGGAATCGGAATTATATCTGATGCAATAATTTCTGGTATCATTCCTATTGTTAGAAAAATATGATCTATTCTGGTGAAGGTTTGATGAGGGTGCGAGAAATAAGTGAATTTCTTTTTCATTGGGTTACTTTCTCTCCACGAATCTACCAGATTGTAAGGGATAGATCAAATTTCAATCCATGCATGAGAACTCTGATTGTGCACAAGTCACTCTATCAATTAACTTGTGTACAACCAGCCCATTGAGTTGTTCCCGAACGATTTGTGTCGCTGGCTGCAGCCTGGAGCACTAATGATTGAGTTGTGCCGGCAGGGAGGACTCCCCAACTGGCAGAACACAATAGCGCTGCGGGAGTGATTCCCCCATCAACCCTGACAGTGGAGGAATCAAGCAATTTTCTTTCGTTCCACCATGGGAAAATTGTATAATCTATGGCTTGCCTAACTGCTGTGTGACAATTATCTCATCGCTATAATTTCATGTGAATTGCGGAGATATAAAGAGATTAAATGTCAGAATATGCATCTCAAATGAAGAGGGCATATCCTCAAAACATTCCTGAAAAGTCCAAACCTAAAGTCCTAGGAATTGGCCCTTCAAAACATGGGGAAATCTAGGCAACAAAAGTCCTTAGGTGTATGATGGACACCAACCACCACCAAGGGATCTGGGTGTACACGCACTGGACAGTAGGACCTTCCAGATATAGAAGTCAATGCACACTTGATTTATATGCTCCTCCTAATAATATAATCTGTGTTTTCATCTGTAATAGCAAAAATATGGAGGCAATTATAAGTCACTGGTGTAATATCCCCTTGTATACTTTTTTATCTATATGAAGCTTATATTTTTTCCACTGGACAGCCTGGCCTAATAGGTGTCTGCATGCAGTTATTATGTACCATTCCTGTGTCCTTCAGTCACCTGTTCTAGTCTCAAGACTTACTAGAAGTATATAATGACAAACTCATGTTCCAGAGGCATAACTAGAACCTTCAGGGCCCCGGTGCAAGAAACCATAAAGAACCCCCCCTGACCCCTGACTGACAGTGCAACCTTTGTGACCCTGGTAGTTCGGCCACTGGTGTCAGTGGTTTTTTATTTTTGTTATTTTGTTATTAAATTATTTTTTACCATTATTTTGGGTGTACACGCACTGGACAGTAGGACCTTCCAGATATAGAAGTCAACACACACTTGTTTCCAACATGTTAAGAACTCCTGCACTTTAAACGTTCCACTGTTCCCCAGTCTGCAGGGATGGCAAATGCTTTTCCAATCCACAGGAAAAAATAGAGAAAGGCTCCAAACAGTGTGGTACCATTGAATTAAAAGAGGCCATCTAAATCTTACAGAGTATGGTATCAACAAGACTCCCGAGAGTGAGTGATGTCGGTCCACTAGCACCACGGTGGAAAGTTTTACGTACAGTAGTTCCGACATTTTGTTCCAACGTTTTGGTAGTCTCCTTTATAGCACCGCAATTAATATGAAATTGTATACAATAACTTTATATATCATTCTTTTTTGCCTGCCGCTTGTATGTATTAGTGTGGATTGATCTATCCAATTTGTGTCTTATCTCCATAGGTAACATATACTAGCAAATGGATGTGTAAAATCCTAAAAAATAGGAGTGATGGATCTTTAACCAAAATAGCCATAATGGCCTAAAAAAATAAATATGATTATTGGATTTTTATTTTCGAGTCAGCCTTATGGGCTACAAAGGAAATATACAGTAGGTGTAGTACTCACACAGTAACTAACAGTCAAAACCATTGTACAATTCTTGGCTATTTGAATGGTTAAAAATCAGTAGTGGGACCTGTCTGCACCCTAGGTGTATCCAGTGCCTGATAAGCTTGAATGTATGCCTATTTTCACAATAAGTGGATTTACTAAAAAGACCACTTATATCCTTCCCCCTGTGAAGCGTGCAGAGTGGAAAAATGTCTCATTCACCTAAGATGATAACAGATTTGGGTAAATATGCTATTGTTGCTAAATATCAAAGTCAAAAGATAAAGAACTTACTCCTGGAGGATACTGGAGAGCTGGATAATCCGTGTGTAAACTTAATTTTCCAGATGTGTAGGCCACGTTGTTGGCATCTACTTTGTCTTGAACTTGCCACGTGTATCTGTAAAATAACCAACCTTTATTACTTAATACAAAACTGTGCCCTGATTATATTTTTACTTACACTGCTACACAAAATTAAAATGCATCATTTTAGGTTTTCCTCACCCAACAACACTATTTGTTAGAACTTGTAAAAAAGGCCTTGCAGAGAGAAAAAATAAAAAATAAAGCGTGTGTAAAAAAATAAAATAATAATAAAAAAATTGAACAGAAAACTAAAAAAAATACCTGGATCAAGGTTTAGGTCAGTGCCAGGGTTAGGGTTCGTGTCAAGGTCAAAGGTCAGGATCAGTATTTATTTGGACAGGATTTTTTTTTTAAATTAGTATCAGTGTCAGTTAGTGCCAGTGGGTACTTAAGTAGGATAAAAAAAAGCAAAATGCACACTATTGTTTCTGGGCTGTACTACTGGTACATACAACAAATAATACACATATGTGGTATCGCTGTGATCATCAGGAGCAGGAGAATTTATTTTGGGTTCTTCGGTGCAACGTTATGGTAGTAGCAAGAAATATATAGCTAAATTTTAAAAAAATATATTTTTTTTTTTTACTATTTTGGACCAGTTTTCCTTTTTTTAATAAAAAAAAAATCAGGAGATATCCACTACCATTTACCACCAAATAAAAGCTCAATTTGTCCTGAAAAAAGCGTAGTATAATTCATCTGGATGCACATGTGTGATGATACTGTATGTACAGTTGTACTAACACATGTCAAAGTTGCAAAATTGTACTTAGGCAATAAGATTTGTTGTACACTTTGGCAAGAAGGGGTTAAGGAAAAAATCTGGCTACAGAATGTCAATAGCTGTTGGAAAAGGAGGGCAGCCACTGTAGCACTAGAAGAAACATACTATGGTGGTATGTATGTTACGGACAGTAAGTATACGTCTTGGCAACATGCACACTCTGACACCATCCTTGTGCACACCTTGGTGGTACAGCGGGCTTCCCTTCAGATTGTCGAGCCAGGCTTGTGGCTGACATCTTGAACAGGCAGCATTCCTGTTCCACCATATCAGTTTTTCTTTCCAATCAGTACTCCTATTCATAGTAAATTCATAACATTATTAGGACTAATGCCGCGTACACATGGTTGGACTTTTCGGCTACAAAAGTCCGACAGCCTGTCCGACAGACTTTCAACGGACTTTTGGCGGACTTCTGGCGGACTTTTGGCGGACTTGCGGCAGACTTTCTAACGAACGGACTTGCCTACATACGATCACACAAAAGTCCGACGGATTGATGGAGTACACCGGACTAAAATAAGGAAATTGATAGCCAGTAGCCAATAGCTGCCCTAGCGTGGGTTTTTGCCCGTCGGACTAGCACACAGACGAGCGGATTTCTGGGTCCGGCGTAGTTACGACGTAAAGATTTGAAGCATGTTTCAAATCTAAAGTCCGTCAGATTTGCGGCTGATATATTTTTAGCACTGATCACTGTATTGGTGTCACTGGTTCCCAAAAAAAGTATCAAAAGTGTCACTTAGTGTCCAATTTGTCCGCCGCAATATCGCAGTCCCGCTATAAGTAACTTATCGCCGCCATTACTAGTAAATAATAATAAAAATTCCATAAGTATATACCATAATTTGTAGATGCTATAACCTTTTCAAAATCAACAGTCTTTTTTTATTTATAGCGCAAAAAAATTAAAACTGCAGAGATGATCAAATACCACCAAAAGAAAGCTCTATTGTGGAAAAAAAGTACAAAAATGTTATTTGGGTACTGCATCGCAATTGTCAGTTAAAGTAATGCAGTGCCATATCGCAAAAATGGCCGGGTAATGAAGGGAGATAAATCTTTTGGAGGTCAAGTGGTTAAAGCAGAATTAAACCCATCAATTTAAGGGTTTCAAAAAAACAGTTATATTTAGGGAATGTCAGGATTGCTAACTGGCACATTTGCCTGTGTACTTAACCAGCCTGTCAAACCATCAAATGTCTGGTGTCATAAATAATTACATGTGTAGCACCATGGCAGTTGCAGATCAAACAGAAGCAGCTTCCTTGGCTGTAAAGGATAGGAGGGTTTATTACTTGAACCCTTTCACTGCCAGGTCCGTACATTGTACATACCTGACAGAGGGGGGTTTAACACAATCCGGTGGCTGCAGTCACCGGGATTGTATGTGAAACTGACAGGCAGACTCCAGCCTGTCAGGTGAAAGCATTCTGACGGCAGCGCTGCTGCCCAATTGCTCACACACACCCCTGGTACCGGCAAGAAATAAAGTTACACCCAAGCACATAAAATCCCCCCCCCAAAAAAAATTGATGCCCCCCCATCTCCAAATATACGTACAAACGTAAACGCATGCGTCGGGGCGCCAAGTGTCAAAACGTTGATTGCGATACACATGTTAAATGTCGCCTCATACACCAGCGTGAGAGCAATAATTCTAGCACAAGGCCTCCTCCGTAACACTAAACTGCTACCTATAGAGGGCTTTTGAAGCGTCGCCTATAGAAAATATAGAATATAATAAAAGTCTGTCATCATTGCACGGGCGCACAAGAATTGAAGGTTTGGAATGTTAGGTATCTTTATACTCGGCGCAAGCTCGTCTTTTATATTTTACCCAAAAATTGGGTAATTTATTGAGTTTGTTTGCCCTAGAATTCACTTTAGTGTGTTTTTTACTGAAATTCTGTGGTTCATAGACCTTTGGGTTAATATCATGTGACATAAAAATTTGGAACTACCACTATTTTATCCTCTTGGGTGTCTGTTTTCAGAAAATATATAATGCTTGAGGGTTTTACATCATTTTTAGGGTTAAAGTGATTTTTTAAACATGTGTGCAAAAAATGCAAAAATGGCTCTGGCAGCGAAAAGGTTAAGGCTGTCAGCAGATCATCCTCAACAAATTTGGAAGTGCCTGAAATAGGAGAGCTACTGAGCATGTGCAGAGCAGAGTGAGACAGTGAATTACTGGATTTTAATCCGTATAGACACTTATCGGTACATGTCGATATGGATCACATGGATCAACACATTTATGTGGTGAGATCTACTTATGTATAAACATCTTTAAGGTTACACCATTCGATTAGCTCCTGCACTAGCCATAGGGACCTGCAATGTACAAATGCGGGTATGTGTATAACATCATCTGCACTACGTAGCATTGTGTACACACACAGATATATATACATATTCTATAGTTGCCACTGAAGCCCTGCCCTTCCATTGGACTGCCTAAAATAGTGGGTGGGGCCCCGGAGCCTCCCTGGAATGCATCCTATGGATGCGCATATGTATTTAAGTAGCCGAAGGAGGTAGCACTGCCAGGCACTGAGGAAGAAGGTATCCCCTTCGAAATGCATCAACCATCAGTGGTTCTTTTGTCCTCCCCTTCATTACCTGGAGACTGTCGATATCAGACCGATCGCCACCAGTTTAAGGCTTTCACATTGTGATTTTCTTTCACATGCTTGTGAGTAGTTTTAAATTCATTCTTATAATAAACTCATCAAAGGATAATGCACAAGGCTGGTGCGCCCTCTTTTCCTTATTCCTTTTTAGACACTTATTTTCAATGCTTGCAAAGGAGCCAGCCTAAAGTGATCTAGCAGGACTTAGAGGGGTTGTAAACCCTTGTGTTTTTTCACCTCAATGCATCCTATGCATTAAGGTGAAAAAAAAACCTGGCAGTGACTGCGCCCCCAGCCCCCCCGTTTTACTTACCTGCGCCCTGGAACTTCATCTGGCGGGGACACGCTCTTCCTCTGCCCGGGGTTCTCGGCTCTTGATTGCATAGATTGATAGCAGCGCAGCCATTGGCTCCCGCTGCTTTCAATCAAATCAAATGACGCGGATGCCGGTGGGTGGGGCCGAGTCATGCATTCGGCGGCTATGGAACCACCCCTGGGAGAGCGCTTCTCCTAGGGGGGTTTTCTGATCTGGGGAGGAGCTGCGAGAGCCACCGAGGGACCCCAGAAGACTGTGTTCGGGACCACTCTATGCAAAACGAGCTGCACAGTGGGGGTAAGTATTATTTTTTTTAACCACTTGACGACCGCCTCACGCCGATGTACGTCGGCAAAGTGGCACGGACAGGCAAAATCACGTACAGGGTACGTGATTTGCCTTCCGCGGGTGGGGGGTCCGATCGGACCCCCCCCCGGTGCCCGAGGCGGTCGTCTTTTGTCCAGCGGCGATCGGTGATGAGGGGGAGACCATCCGTTCGTGGCCCCCCCCTCGCGATCGCCGCCGGCCAATGAGAATCTTCCTTTGCTGCTGTATGCTAAACAGCAGCAAAGGAAATGATGTCATCTCCCCTCGGGTCGGTAATTTCCGTTCCGGCCCGAGGAGAGAAGACATCAATGTGAGTGCACCAACACACACACACACAGTAGAACATGCCAGGCACAAAAAACACCCCGATCCCCCCCCCGATCGCCCCCCGATCCCCCCCCCAATCACCCCCCCCCTGTCACAAACTGACACCAGCAGTTTTTTTTTTTTTTTTTTTTTTTTTTTTCTGATTACTGCATAGTGTCAGTTTGTGACAGTTACAGTGTTGGGACAGATACTGTTACCCCCCTGTAGGTCTAGGGTACCCCCCTAACCCCCCCTAATAAAGTTTTAACCCCTTGATCACCCCCTGTCACCAGTGTCACTAAGCGATCATTTTTCTGATCGCTGTATTAGTGTCGCTGGTGACGCTAGTTAGGGACGTAAATATTTAGGTTCGCCGTCAGCGTTTTATAGCGTCAGGGACCCCTCTATACTATCTGATAAATGTTTTAACCCCTTGATTGCCCCCTAGTTAACCCTTTCACCACTGATCACCGTATAACCGTTATGGTTGACGCTGGTTAGTTTGTTTTATTTTTTATAGTGTCAGGGCACCCGCCGTTTATTACCGAATAAAGGTTTAGCCCCCCGATCACCCGGCGGTGATATGCGTCGCCCCAGGCAGCGTCAGATTAGCGCCAGTACCGCTAACACCCACGCACGCAGCATGCGCCTCCCTTAGTGGTATAGTATCTGATCGGATCAATATCTGATCCGATCAGATCTATACTAGCGTCCCCAGCAGTTTAGGGTTCCCAAAAACGCAGTGTTAGCGGGATCAGCCCAGATACCTGCTAGCACCTGCGTTTTGCGCCTCCGCCCAGCCCACCCAAGTGCAGTATCGATCGATCACTGTCACTTACAAAACACTAAACGCATAACTGCAGCGTTCGCAGAGTCAGGCCTGATCCCTGCGATCGCTAACAGTTTTTTTGGTAGCATTTTGGTGAACTGGCAAGCACCAGCCCCAGGCGTCAGGTTAGCGCCAGTACCGCTAACACCCACGCACGCAGCATACGCCTCCCTTAGTGGTATAGTATCTGAACGGATCAATATCTGATCCGATCAGATCTATACTAGCGTCCCCAGCAGTTTAGGGTTCCCAAAAACGCAGTGTTAGCGGAATCAGCCCAGATACCCGCTAGCACCTGCGTTTTGCGCCTCCGCCCGGCCCAGCCCACCCAAGTGCAGTATCGATCGATCACTGACACTTACAAAACACTAAACGCATAACTGCAGCGTTCGCAGAGTCAGGCCTGATCCCTGCGATCGCTAACAGTTTTTTTGGTAGTATTTTGGTGAACTGGCAAGCACCAGCCCCAGGCAGCGTCAGATTAGCGCCAGTACCGCTAACACCCACGCACGCACCGTACACCTCCCTTAGTGGTATAGTATCTGATCGCATCAATATCTGATCCGATCAGATCTATACTAGCGTCACCAGCAGTTTAGGGTTCCCAAAAACGCAGTGTTAGCGGGATCAGCCCAGATACCTGCTAGCACCTGCGTTTTGCCCCTCCGCCCGGCCCAGCCCACCCAAGTGCAGTATCGATCGATCACTGTCACTTACAAAACACTAAAAGCATAACTGCAGCGTTCGCAGAGTCAGGCCTGATCCCTGCGATCGCTAACAGTTTTTTGGTAGCGTTTTGGTGAACTGGCAAGCGCCAGCGGCCTAGTACACCCCGGTCGTAGTCAAACCAGCACTGCAGTAACACGTGGTGACGTGGCGAGTCCCATAAGTGCAGTTCAAGCTGGCGAGATGGCAAGCACAAGTAGTGTCCCGCTGCCACCAAAAAGACAAACACAGGCCCATCGTGCCCATAATGCCCTTCCTGCTGCATTCGCCAATCCTAATTGGGAACCCACCGCTTCTGCAGCGCCCGTACTTCCCCCATTCACATCCCCAACCAAATGCAGTCGGCTGCATGAGAGGCATTTTTATGTCCTCCCGAGTACCCCTACCCAACGAACCCCCCAAAAAAGATGTCGTGTCTGCAGCAAGCGCGGATATAGGCGTGACGCCCGCTATTATTGTCCCTCCTGTCCTGACAATCCTGGTCTTTGCATTGGTGAATGTTTTGAACGCTACCATTCACTAGTTGAGTATTAGCGTAGGGTACAGCATTGCACAGACTAGGCACACTTTCACAGGGTCTCCCAAGATGCCATCGCATTTTGAGAGACCCGAACCTGGAACCGGTTACCGTTATAAAAGTTAGTTACAAAAAAAGTGTAAAAAAAAAAAAAAAATATGAAATAAAAAAAATAGTTGTTGTTTTATTGTTCTCTCTCTCTCTATTCTCTCTCTCTATTGTTCTGCTCTTTTTTACTGTATTCTATTCTGCAATCTTTTATTGTTATTGTTATTGTTATTATGTTTTATCATGTTTGTTTTTCAGGTGTGTAATTATTTACACTTTACTGTGCTTTATTGTTAACCATTGTTAACCATTTTTTTGTCTTCAGGTACGCCATTCACGACTTTGAGTGGTTATACCAGAATGATGCCTGCAGGTTTAGGTATCATCTTGGTATCATTCTTTTCAGCCAGCGGTCGGCTTTCATGTAAAAGCAATCCTAGCGGCTAATTAGCCTCTAGACTGCTTTTACAAGCCGTGGGAGGGAATGCCCCCCCCCCCACCGTCTTCCGTGTTTTTCTCTGGCTCTCCTGTCTCAACAGGGAACCTGAGAATGCAGCCGGTGATTCAGCCAGCTGACCATAGAGCTGATCAGAGACCAGAGTGGCTCCAAACATCTCTATGGCCTAAGAAACCGGAAGCTACGAGTATTTCATGACTTAGATTTCGCCGGATGTAAATAGCGCCATTGGGAAATTGGGGAAGCATTTTATCACACCGATCTTGGTGTGGTCAGATGCTTTGAGGGCAGAGGAGAGATCTAGGGTCTAATAGACCACAATTTTTTCAAAAAAGAGTACCTGTCACTACCTATTGCTATCATAGGGGATATTTACATTCCCCGAGATAACAATAAAAATGATTAAAAAAAAAAATATGAAAGGAACAGTTTAAAAGTAAGATTAAAAAAGCAAAAAAATAATAAAGAAAAAAAAAAAAAAAAACACCCCTGTCGCCCCCTGCTCTCGCGCTAAGGCGAACGCAAGCGGCGGTCTGTCGTCAAACGTAAACAGCAATTGCACCATGCATGTGAGGTATCACCGCGAAGGCCAGATCGAGTGCAGTAATTTTTCCAGTAGACCTCCTCTGTAAATCTAAAGTGGTAACCTGTAAAGGCTTTTGAAGGCTTTTAAACATGTATTTATTTTGTTGCCACTGCACGTTTGTGCGCAATTTTAAAGCATGTCATGTTTGGTATCCATGTACTCGGCCTAAGATCATCTTTTTTATTTCATCAAACATTTGGGCAATATAGCGTGTTTTAGTGCATTAAAATTAAAAAAAGTGTGTTTTTTCCCCAAAAAATGCGTTTGAAAAATCGCTGCGCAATTACTGTGTGAAAAAAAAAAATGAAACACCCACCATTTTAATCTGTAGGGCATTTGCTTTAAAAAAATATATAATGTTTGGGGGTTCAAAGTAATTTTTTTGCAAAAAAAAAAAACTTTTTCATGTAAACAATAAGTGTCAGAAAGGGCTTTGTCTTCAAGTGGTTAGAAGAGTGGGTGATGTGTGACATAAGCTTCTAAATGTTGTGCATAAAATGCCAGGACAGTTCAAAACCCCCTCAAATGACCCCATTTTGGAAAGTAGACACCCCAAGCTATTTGCTGAGAGGCATGTCGAGTCCATGGAATATTTTATATTGCGACACAAGTTGCGGGAAAGAGACAAATTTTTTTTTTTTTTTTTTTTTTTTTTGCACAAAGTTGTCACTAAATGATATATTGCTCAAACATGCCATGGAAATATGTGAAATTACACCCCAAAATACATTCTGCTGCTTCTCCTGAGTACGGGGATACCACATGCGTGAGACTTTTTGGGAGCCTAGCCGCGTACGGGACCCCGAAAACCAAGCACCGCCTTCAGGCTTTCTAAGGGCGTGAATTTTTGATTTCACTCTTCACTGCCTATCACAGTTTCGGAGGCCATGGAATGCCCAGGTGGCACAAAACCCCCCCAAATGACCCCATTTTGGAAAGTAGACACCCCAAGCTATTTGCTGAGAGGTATAGTGAGTATTTTGCAGACCTCACTTTTTGTCACAAAGTTTTGAAAATTGAAAAAAGAAAAAAAAAAAAGTTTTTTCTTGTCTTTCTTCATTTTCAAAAACAAATGAGAGCTGCAAAATACTCACCATGCCTTTCAGCAAATAGCTTGGGGTGTCTACTTTCCAAAATGGGGTCATTTGGGGGGGTTTTGTGCCACCTGGGCATTCCATGGCCTCCGAAACTGTGATAGGCAGTAAAGAGTGAAATCAAAAATTTTCACCCTTAGAAATCCTGAAGGCAGTGATTGGTTTTCGGGGTCCAGTACGCGGCTAGGCTCCCAAAAAGTCCCACACATGTGGTATCCCCATACTCAGGAGAAGCAGCTAAATGTATTTTGGGGTGCAATTCCACATATGCCCATGGCCTGTGTGAGCAATATATCATTTAGTGACAACTTTATGAAAAAAAAAAAAAAAAAAAAAAAAAGTGTCACTTTCCCGCAACTTGTGTCAAAATATAAAATATTCCATGGACTCAATATGCCTCTCAGCAAATAGCTTGGGGTGTCTACTTTCCAAAATGGGGTCATTTTGGGGGGTTTTGTGCCATCTTGGCATTCCATGGCCTCCGAAACTGTGATAGGCAGTGAAGAGTGAAAGCAAAAATTTACACCCTTAGAAATCCTGAAGGCGGTGATTGGTTTTCGGGGCCCCGTACGCGGCTAGGCTCCCAAAAAGTCCCACACATGTGGTATCCCCATACTCAGGAGAAGCAGCTAAATGTATTTTGGGGTGCAATTCCACATAGGCCCATGGCCTGTGTGAGCAATATATCATTTAGTGACCACTTTTTGTAAATATTTTTTTTTTTTTTTTTTGTCATTTTTCAATCACTTGGGACAAAAAAAATAAATATTCAATGGGTTCAACATGCCTCTCAGTAATTTCCTTGGGGTGTCTACTTTCCAAAATGGGGTCATTTGGGGGGGTTTTGTACTGCCCTGACATTTTAGCACCTCAAGAAATGACATAGGCAGTCATAAACTAAAAGCTGTGTAAATTACAGAAAATGTACCCTAGTTTGTAGACGCTATAACTTTTGCGCAAACCAATAAATATACGCTTATTGACATTTTTTTTACCAAAGACATGTGGCCGAATACATTTTGGCCTAAATGTATGACTAAAATTTAGTTTATTGGATTTTTTTTATAACAAAAAGTAGAAAATATCATTTTTTTTCAAAATTTTCGGTCTTTTTCCGTTTATAGCGCAAAAAATAAAAACCGCAGAGGTGATCAAATACCATCAAAAGAAAGCTCTATTTGTGGGAAGAAAAGGACGCAAATTTCGTTTGGGTACAGCATTGCATGACCGCGCAATTAGCAGTTAAAGCGACGCAGTGCCAAATTGGAAAAAGACCTCTGGTCCTTAGGCAGCATAATGGTCCGGGGCTCAAGTGGTTAAATAAACAAAGCTTTACAATCACTTTAATTTTCTATGTAACGTTCCACTTTAATATTATTATGGTGTCATACTGCAGTTTAGGATTGATGTATTTATATTTGTGTTGATTTTTGCACTTTACACTGATATGTAGTTAATTATTACACTCTGATTTTGTGGCGCTCTTTTATCCTCTTTCAGCCTCTTTTATCACAGCGTGGACCTTATATTAGATATTTAGTTTAAAAAGAACTCTACTGACTTCTGTGCATCCGATATAACAGAGCAGTATATCATATCCAGAAAAAAAAAAAAAGCTTACAGAGTTTCTAAGCAAGGTACCCTTCAATTATTAGTACTAATATTAGTACAGTAAAGTAGTGTAGATGCATACATTTGTGAATGTCAGCTAAATCTTTAGTGACTGGAAAATGGATAGACAGAGGAGGTAAAAAAAAAATACTAGCTGATCCAACCGTCTCCGACTTGAGAAAAAAATGGGCATTTGTCTTTGAAGTTACTGGCTGGTTGTCATCATCACTCATGTTGCAGTAGGAATTACATCCAAACATACTCTTCCCATTTAATGGTATTAATCTCTGGCCCTTAACAGAGAATATCAAGCTTGTCTTCACAGTCACTAATATATAGTAATGGCAGACAAAAAACAACAAATTACAGGTGCTTGGAATTACCACTGGATATATGGCTTAGTCTGGCCATAGACCACAGAGAGTGTCTGGTCGTGTAGGCACAACGTAAGTCTTTTCAGATGTCGCCATTGCCATCTTGTTGAACGAGCACAAAACATGACTACGCTGAGGTAGGTAGGTAGTAGTTAAAGCAAAAAATCTTATTGTTTTTGTTTAACAAAAGTTTTTTTAAAAATTTGTATTAACAGAAAAGGGGAAACGCTAAATATGGCAAATCTCATAGTATGGTGTAAGGCAGTGGTCTCCAAACTGCGGCCCGGGGGCCAAATGTGGCCCTTTTCTTGCCTTTATCCAGCCCTTGAGGTATTATTCCTTCCACTCCAACAATGGGACATTGTTTCTCCCATTAACATCAACAATGGGGCACTATTCCTTCCACTGACGCCAACAATGGGGCACTATTCCTCAAACTGACACCAACTATTTATCTACCCAATACCAAAGATGGGGCATTGCTTCCTCCCACTGGGGACAGTACGGCCCACAAGTGTCTGAAGCACAGTAAACTGGCCCTTAGCTTAGAAAGTTTGGAGACTCCTGGTCTAAAGACAATAAATGATTCTTACAAATATAAATATACTTAAAGTAGAACTATGGGCAAAACTTTTTATTTTTTGTATTTTGGATAGAACAAGGTAGGGTTATAACCAAGGTCAGATTTTTTTTTTTCACCATCTGTGTCCTATTGCAGAGATTTCCCTTCACTTCCTGTCCCATAGCCAAACAGGAAGTGAGAGGAATTGCCTGCAAATTAAGGGAATTCCTTGGGGACCCCCAGGTCACCAGAACTAGTGTCCCCATTGGAAAATTTACCCTCCATTTCTTTTCTGGGGACAACTCAAAATTTGTGCTTTTTCTTTTACTTTCACTTTCAATGATAGCAGTAAACAGGACACATAGAGAGGGTGAATCTCCCTAACGGGGGGCACAGACAGCGACAATCAACGTGTTCTAATCTCTCTTCACTCTATCCAAAACTAAAAAAAAAAGTTTTACCTTTTAGTTATACTACAAAGAGGAACTGCAGTCTGCTCACATAATTTGTAATAAAAACATCTCTGCCATTCTGAAGCTTCCCTCCAACCACTTTGCATATTATTTGATATATACTGTGTTTCTGTACTTGCCAAATATTTTTCAGAAATCTCCATCCACTAAGTCTGGCCGCAGCCATTTTAGCTGTGGGCAGCTGAAGCTGCTACCTGTTCACTTCCTAGATTTACACAGACCCACACACACACACACACAGACAAACACACACACAGACACACACACCACTGCTTGCCTGCACATTTCTCCTCTCTTGATGAATACACACGGATCTCTGCAGTCTCCTGTTATCTCCGCCCTCATCCGGCTCCCTCCAGCTCTGCAGCTCTCCTTGGTTCTCCTGTGACTCATCCCTCCTCCACCCCCCTACCTCCCCCCTCCTTTGCTGGCAAACTCTCATGAGAGTGAGAGAGAGAGAGCCAAGCATGATGTCAAAAGTCTAGGCTAATTACCAGACATGAGAGAGGAAGTGGACTGTATAAGCTATTTACTGGCAGAAAGAGAATGTTTTTCTGTACAAAGTTGAAATGGTAGAAGATTTAAAGTGGTTGTATACCTGCAGAAAAAAAAATGTAAAAAAAAAACATTAAGGCAAAGGCATAATGAGCGAGCATGCACCGCATACTCGCTCATTATGAAATACTTACCTTAGAACGAGGCGTTGGTATCTTATCCCGGTCCACGCCGAGAAGCTGACATTTTGCCCTTGGCTTGTCTTCCGGGTTTGCGGCTCCAGCGCTGTGAGTGGCCGGAGCCGCGATGCCGTCACTTCCGCGCGTGCGCGTCTTCTTCTTGGCAAGGTCTGGCAGCTTCTGCCGCACCTTCAGCCAGGCATTCACAGTGCATGCAAACAGGTTTAGGAGATATTCATTTTACCTACAGGTAAGCCTTATTAAAATGGGTATACAACTGTTTTAATAATTGAAAAGATTAAAACATGACTGAAGGTCTGCTTTAAAGTGTTACTAAACCAAGGAGCCTGCATTCACTATGTCTCCCACAGCACACAGAACATGGAAATGCAATTATTTTAGTAAATATAAACTGTTAAATACCTTTTCTCATCAGCAGTTGGAGTAGTCTTGTGACTTCTATCGTTGTCTGGTTAAAGCTTGTAGGAGGAGTTTTCATTCTCCTCTGACCGCTCCTATGATGCTGCAGGACCCCTGACCATCTGCCTGGACAGTAATGATTGGCCCTGTGCCAAGGTATAAATAAACCAATATGAATAGGTGAATAAATAAACCCAAGATTGAGATAATTGATATCAGAAGTTCATAATTAAAACATTATTGATTATTAGCAGTCCTAATCCGTCATCCAAATCCAGATGAGTGAGGTGAAGTGGAGAGACATAGGCACAAGCCCCAGTCAACAGGCAGGAATGCAAGTAAAAAGTGGATGAATCCTTCACCGCACCACTGTGATACTGATAAAAATGCGCGCTTACCAAACGGCAAGCATAGGAGAGCTTGCGACCTTAACCCGGTCGGGGCCTTTCATGGAATGGATGGATAAAAGACATCACAGTGACTATGGAGGAATAGGACGGACATGACGAGGGTGTGATGAACGAAGAGTGCAGAGAGAGAGCACACAGAGCTCTTGTGAGAACAACCCCTAGCTAGGAGGCTATTATCCCCACAGTAGAGGGATTGCTTGATACTTGGTGGACAGCGGGCTTATCTCAAGGTTGACGAAGTGGTGTGTTGGTGTCTCCATTCCATGAAAGGCCCCGACCGGGTTAAGGTCGCAAGCTCTCCTATGCTTGCCGTTTGGTAAGCGCGCATTTTTATCAGTATCACAGTGGTGTGGTGAAGGATTCATCCACTTTTTACTTGCATTCCTGCCTGTTGACTGGGGCTTGTGCCTATGTCTCTCCACTTCACCTCACTCATCTGGATTTGGATCACGGATTAGGACTGCTAATAATCAATAATGTTTTAATTATGAACTTCTGATATCAATTATCTTAATCTTGGGTTTATTTATTCACCTATTCATATTAGTTTATTTATACCTACATGGGCTTTATTCTATAAGCATTTAACACTCACAGCGCTGCTCCTTATATTGATTGACTATCTATACAAACCATCAACTATATATACCACAGCTACTAATTGGGATTTCCTTTTCTTACACCCACTACTGGTTTTTGATCTTATGCCGTGTTTCGAGGTTCTCCATCTCAGCTTCCGGGGTTGATGTTCTCTATAATGTCTTTTACCTGTGATATTATCTACACATGTACTATGAGATTACAAATAGGTGAGAATGCTTGGGACCTGGGTGTTCCCCCTTCCCCCTTATGTTTATTACATTTTTATTACTATACTCATTTGGTAATTATATTTCATTATAGATACCCCTCAACTATGCATCTGCTCCTGACGAGTGGTAATATAACCACGAAACGCGTAGAGCTTTCCTATGATGCGTTGTCACAGTATTTATGCCCAACATTTGTATTTTACCGTATTCTATTTTAATGAACCAATCCACCATTGTTTTTTATACCTTTATATTGCTTTTGCTAAAATTGGGGTTTACACACCTAAGTTAAGACAATGTACATTATTGAATTAGTTATGTATTGATATGTGATGTTTTGATCTTGCCGATCGATGTTTATCAGTGTATTATATTATCATTTTTTGATAATGAATCTACCATGTACTACTATGTATTGCTTGAGATCTACTCACTGTGACCTATTAACCTCCCTGGCGGTTTTCCAGAGTGTGGCTCGGGGTTAAAATTCAGGACCATTAGCGGTAACCCCGGGCCACACTCGGGATTACATCACAGGATCCTGGTGTGGCTTTACTTACCTTGTCCCCGGGATCCTGCTATGTCCCCCGCAGTGTCCGTGGGCTCCGTCCTCATCCGAAGCCTCTCCTTGCCAGGCTGCAAGCAAATTCATTGATTTTTTTCTGACCCCCCATGTCTTACGCCTGCCTTCATATGTCCGGGATACCCTAGACCTCCTTAAACAGATTGAGGGGGTGACGGTCCCTCCCGATGCCCTGCTCGTGACCCGGGATGTTGAGGCCTTGTATTCCAGCATCCCTCACGAGCTGGGTGTCGGGATGGTCCGTTCCTTCATCATGGAGGAAGACCACCACGTATGGCCCTTTAATGAATTCATATTGAGACTACTCTTCTTTATACTGACACATAATTGCTTTATGTTTAACGGTTTCCACTACCTCCAGGTACAGGGCGTGGACATGGGAACGTGACATCTTCTCAAATGAACAACTCAGTAGCCACACCAATGAGGTGTTGGTGTGGCTAAGGTATATTGGATTTATTTGGACTGGGTCCCAGCAAACACTGGCTTCTTTTGTGAATCACCTCAATAATAACACTTTTATATAAAAAGTTTACCTATAACAGCGACATACACAGAATCTCTTTCCTTGATTTGGTGATTTACAAGGATGCCAACGATCGCTTGGCCACCACACTCTACCACAAAGAGACGGCGGGGAACACGATTTTGCACGCTTCTAGCGCCCACCCTTCCACTTTGGTGCGAAGTATCCCTTATGCACAGTACATCCGGCTTAGGAGGAACTGCACTGTTGACAGTGACTTTAAACATCATGCGGACCTACTCAGGGAACGTCTCCTTAAACGGGGATATTCCAAGTCCTTACTCCGTAAAGCCTTTAACAAAGCCTGTGACCAGTCTAGAAATACACTGCTCTTTTCTAACAAAACCAAGGTAGAGGAAAATTCAACGGTCAAATTCATTACACAGTATTCACATCAACAGTACCAATTACGTAATATACTGCAACAACATTGGCACATTTTGTCTGAGGACCCCATCCTGAGTAAATATGTCAGCGATCACCCAGAGATCGTGTTCAAAAGAGCACCCTCCCTGCGTGACAAACTGACTAGGAGCCATTTTGTCCCCTTACAGGCTCATACGACCAACCCAGTGGGCATGTACACTTGTGGGCATTATATAGAAGGGTTGAGGGGCGGGACTTTGAGTGAAGCACACGGATGCATTAAAGAAATGAATTTAGAAAATGGTTTATTAATTGAGTCATCTTAGAACATAAGTTGGGGGTATACAGTTCAGTACATAAATTGGATATCAATACCTCAAATTACATATCACATATAAATGCATTGTCCAACCAAGGTTTAAAACAGTATTTTACAAGTACACGGGTCACGTAATAACATGATTAATTGCATTGCAGGGAATACTCATAAAAGTAGCTTGCGCATTAAAGCGCCATTAGAAATAATAGTAAAGATAAGATAAGTAGGAAAAATAATCTAAAAACATACATAATGACTCTGTTAGAAGATATATGTCAGTATTTTACAGTTGCACGGGTCACTTCAGAGCGTGATTAATTGCAGTGTAAATAATACTGGAAAACAAAAATGGATGCATTAAAGTATCACTTGGGAAAAAAGGAGTACATATACTGGCTGAAGAAAAACGGCCGTGGTAGGTTCATGAATACACTGTTGTAACGGTAGTTGTTAGCTCTACGCATTTCGGGACCTTAAAGTCGCTCATCAGGAGCAAAACCGTATTGGTTATCTAAAAAGATGAAAAAGTAGGGACATGGGTGGTTATCTGAAAAAATGCATGGGCAAATGCAGAAAATGTGAAAAACCCCACACATATCCATACATTTGTCCTACAAACTTACATGAGCGTGACCACGCATGGGAGAGATCATCGCCGCACAGGACAATCCGGCCAAGGATGCCACTCCCCGGAGCTGAGGAGGCCCGACCCGGCAGCGCAGCCAGCAGCGGCAATAGCCCCAAGTAGTGACAGGAAAAAGGTGAATGGGAGGTATAGTGCATGGGAGAAGTGAATGACCCCAGGCGGGGGAACCTGCTGGAGAAAAAACAGCCAGTGAATGAGGTGCACTGGAATAGAAGGGGGATATATGGGGGAATGTGTGGTGGTGGAGAGTGAAAATGATGAGGATCATAGTGAAGAGACAAAGAGAAATGAAGAAAAGAAAGGAAAAGGAGAGGAAAGATGGGCAATGGGAAGAGAGGAGGAAAGAGAGAAGGGGGAGGAAAGGGGGAAAAAGCAAATGAGATTGAATAAAGTGAAAGAAGATTGCCTGCTGCACAGTGAAATTGGACAAGAAAGCCAAGGAAAGTGGTGTGAGGATAGGATTAAGCATCAAAGACAGAGGTGCCAATCACACCTTGGGGGGGGGGGGGGGGGGGTAAAAACCCCAGTCGGGTGAGCCGTCCAGATCCGACCTCCAACGTCATGCTGTAGCCAAGTGAGGAATAGGGAACACACCAAAGGAGCCCGGCATAGCCAGCCCTGGGCGTCAACCTGGTCTCCCCACAGCAGTGCAGTGATGCTTAATCCTATCCTCACACCACTTTCCTTGGCTTTCTTGTCCAATTTCACTGTGCAGCAGGCAATCTTCTTTCACTTTATTCAATCTCATTTGCTTTTTCCCCCTTTTCCTCCCCCTTCTCTCTTTCCTCCTCTCTTCCCATTGCCCATCTTTCCTCTCCTTTTCCTTTCTTTTCTTCATTTCTCTTTGTCTCTTCACTATGATCCTCATCATTTTCACTCTCCACCACCACACATTCCCCCATATATCCCCCTTCTATTCCAGTGCACCTCATTCACTGGCTGTTTTTTCTCCAGCAGGTTCCCCCGCCTGGGGTCATTCACTTCTCCCATGCACTATACCTCCCATTCACCTTTTTCCTGTCACTACTTGGGGCTATTGCCGCTGCTGGCTGCGCTGCCGGGTCGGGCCTCCTCAGCTCCGGGGAGTGGCATCCTTGGCCGGATTGTCCTGTGCGGCGATGATCTCTCCCATGCGTGGTCACGCTCATGTAAGTTTGTAGGACAAATGTATGGATATGTGTGGGGTTTTTCACATTTTCTGCATTTGCCCATGCATTTTTTCAGATAACCACCCATGTCCCTACTTTTTCATCTTTTTAGATAACCAATACGGTTTTGCTCCTGATGAGCGACTTTAAGGTCCCGAAACGCGTAGAGCTAACAACTACCGTTACAACAGTGTATTCATGAACCTACCACGGCCGTTTTTCTTCAGCCAGTATATGTACTCCTTTTTTCCCAAGTGATACTTTAATGCATCCATTTTTGTTTTCCAGTATTATTTACACTGCAATTAATCACGCTCTGAAGTGACCCGTGCAACTGTAAAATACTGACATATATCTTCTAACAGAGTCATTATGTATGTTTTTAGATTATTTTTCCTACTTATCTTATCTTTACTATTATTTCTAATGGCGCTTTAATGCGCAAGCTACTTTTATGAGTATTCCCTGCAATGCAATTAATCATGTTATTACGTGACCCGTGTACTTGTAAAATACTGTTTTAAACCTTGGTTGGACAATGCATTTATATGTGATATGTAATTTGAGGTATTGATATCCAATTTATGTACTGAACTGTATACCCCCAACTTATGTTCTAAGATGACTCAATTAATAAACCATTTTCTAAATTCATTTCTTTAATGCATCCGTGTGCTTCACTCAAAGTCCCGCCCCTCAACCCTTCTATATATACTAATATGGGATGGAGGATGGGATCTGTACGGCCCCCCTTCCTCACACAAAGTCCCACCTTTTGTTATTTTCCTTTTGTTTAACTTGTGGGCATTGTTCCTTCTGCCCCTGGGTATCTACAGGTCAGAGATTCCAACTACCGAATGGCGAGACATTTTTCCCATGCTTTCGGGCTGACTGTAATACCCAGGGTGTGATATATTTGATGACCTGCGGGATATATGTGATGAAGTGTGGAATATTTTATGTTGGCAAGACCATCCGCCATTTCTGGCAAAGGATACGTGACCACGTCTATTATTCAGCAAATGGGAAGATGCTTAGTCCCATTAGACTAAGGAAGGTGAAGTCTACAGGTAAGGACTCAACAGTCAGCCGGTACCTTAAGAAGGAGAGACATTCGTTTGAGGACAGTGAGGTGTGAATTTTGGAAAGCAAGGAAAGAGAGGAAAACTGGTTGGCAAGAGGCATGAATGAGGCTGGGTGTGTCAAACTGGAACAAACATCCCTTAACAGGGGTGGGGTCTTTGAGACCTCCACCTGTCACCCTCATAATAACGCTTTTACATCTTAAGACAATTCAGACATTCAGACGTGCAACTTAAAGATATAACACCTGTCCAAAGACCTTATGACACCATGACAATTCGAATATGTCAGTTAGTACAGCTTTCACAACTCCTTTCATGTCTTGGGCAACATGAAGATTCTTTGACACATTTCCTGATACCATGGTGTTTGAATTAAGGTGACTGAGTTACTCATATGGGGAAAAATGCTGCTAAGGTAGGTTCCCACACTCAGCTGAGATTGATTATGAACAAAAACAGGAAGGGATCCAATTTGATGAGGTGGCCGAGTGGTTAAATCGATGAACTACTAAACCATTGTGCTCTGCATGCATAGGTTTGAATCCCATCCTCATCGAAGCATGTTTTCTCAGGGAGTTGATTTTCATAACTGCTCTAGAGAGGTTATTATATCCAAGCCTGAAGGACCTATGAAAAATGCCAGGGAATCCAAACATTAAGTGTAAATAAACAAGCTTAGAAACAAGCCGCTAATCTTTATTTCACTGATTTCTTAAAGTAGGCCCAACAACCGAAACGCATTCGCGCAATGACAGCCTTAAGCCACAGCACCACATCCAAAGCTATTAAAGTGGAAGTTTTTTTTTTAACTTGTACCAACAGGTACAGTCAGGTCCATGAATATTGGGAGATCGACACAATTCTAATCTTTTTGGTTCTATACACCACCACAATGAATTTGAAATGAAACGAACAAGATGTGCGTTAACGGCAGACTTTCAACTTTAATTTGAGGGCATTTACATCCAAATCAGGTGAACGGTGTAGGAATTACAACAGTTTGTATATTTGCCTCCCACTTTTTAAGGGACCAAAAGTAATGGGACAATTGGCTGCTCAGCTGTTCCATGGCCAGGTGTGTGTTATTCCCTCATTATCCCATTTACAAGGAGCAGATAAAAGGTCCAGAGTTCATTTCAAGTGTGTTATTTGCATTTGGAATCTTTTGCTGTCAACTCTCAATATGAGATATAATAGATCCAAAGAGCTGTCGCTATCAGTGAAGCAAGCCATCATTAGGCTAATAAAACAAAACAAACCCATCAGAGAGATAGCAAAAACATTAGGTGTGGCCAAATCAGCAGTTTGGAACATCCCTAAAAAGAAAGAACGCACCGGTGAGCTCAGCAACACCAAAAGACCCGGAAGACCACGGAAAACAACTGTGGTGGATGACCGAAGAATTCTTTCCCTGGTGAAGAAAACACCCTTCACAACAGTTGGCCAGATCAAGAACACTCTCCAGGAGGTAGGTGTATGTGTGTCAAAGTCAACAATAAAGAGAAGACTTCACCAGAGTGAATACAGAGGGTTAACCACAAGATGTAAACCATTGGTGAGCCCCAAAAACAGGAAGGCCAGATTAGAGTTTGCCAAACAACATCTAAAAAACCCTTCACAGTTCTGGAACAACATCCTATAGACAGATGAGACCAAGATCAACTTGTACCAGAGTGATGGGAAGAGAAGAGTATGGAGAAGGAAAGGAACTGCTCATGATCCAAAGCATACCACCTCATCAGTGAAGCATGGTGGTGGTAGTGTCATGGCGTGGGCATGTATGGCTGCCAATGGAACTGGTTCTCTTGGATTTATTGATGATGTGACTGCTGACAAAAGCAGCAGGATGAATTCTAAAGTGTTTCAGGCAATATTATCTGCTCATATTCAGCAAAATGCTTCAGAACTCATTGGACGGCACTTCACAGTGCAGATGAACAATGACCCTAAGCATACTGCGAAAGCAACCAACGAGTTTTTTAAGGGAAATAAGTGGAATGTTATGCAATGGCCAAGTCAATCACCTGACCTGAATCCGATTGAGCATGCATTTCACTTGCTGAAAACAAAACTGAGGGGAAAATGCCCCAAGAACAAGCAGGAACTGAAGACAGTTGCAGTAGAGGCCTGGCAGAGTATCACCAGGGATGAAACCCAGCGTCTGGTGACGTCTATGCGTTCCAGACTTCGGGCTGTAATTGACTGCAAAGGATTTGCAACCAAGTATTAAAAAGTGAAAGTCTGATGGATGATTGTTAATCTGTCTCATTACTTTTGGTCCCTTAAAAAGTGGGAGGCACATATACAAACTGTTGTAATTCCTACACCGTTCACCTGATTTGGATGTAAATACCCTCAAATTAAAGCTGAAAGTCTGCAGTTAAAGCACATCTTGTTTGTTTCATTCCAAATCCATTGTGGTGGTGTATAGAGCCAAAAAAGTTTAGAATTGTGTCGATGTCCCAATATTTATGGACCTGACTGTAAGTCAATAATAAGGCTTAACTGTTGGTACAGGAAATATCTCCTAAACTTGCACCGTTTAGTATATATTCACACTGCATGCAGCCCGTGATGTAACCGGTGCATGTGTTCTGAAGGGACGGTATACCCATGCCATCCCTTCAGAGCTCCGTGCAGCCGTCCATGACACCCATGTGCATGCATGGGAGTGACGTCATTGTGGCGTGGCCAATCAGAGGGCCAGAAAACTCGAACCTGGGAGGAAGATCGGATGAAGTGGAAAGCCCTGTCAGCGGTAGGGCTTCATTCTAAGGTAAATATTTAATAATTTGCTAGTATGCGATGCATACATTGATGCCGCATAAGTATACCTCACAACTTTTTGAGATGGGAACGAGGGACACCTAATAGCAAAAGTATGTCGGCATAGGGCACACACCCTGCCACGCCCCCTCAAAGAAGAATTCTACAAAAAAAAAAAGATAAGTTAAGCCCACAAGTGCTTTTTTTTACCACTACTATTGCTTTATACTGGCTTTTACAATTTACAAATAAAGCAATTTAGAAATTGTATGAAAGGTTTAGCACTGGGAAACACTTTTTGATAGATAAGTAGTGCATTTTATATAGATCAGAGCAAAATGAGGGACAAATGAAGAGGAAAGAGGAACAGAGGGACTTTGTTCCAAATCAGGGACAGTCCCTCGAAATCAGGGACAGTTGGAAGCTATGCATAAGTTATGCTGAGACATATATTTTTCTGAGCTCATTTATATTCTCTATACATACAATGTACATTTGAACAGAAAAATAATTTTAGAGAGATGTCTACAATACATTTGCATCATTTTATAGAGAAATTGTTGATCAGGAAGGAGGACAGGGTACTGCTTTTCTTCACTTATACATCCTCCACTATACTGCTATTCCTTTTGCCTCTCCTGTATTTAATACAATGTGACCTCTTCACCTGTAGCCCAGACGTACAATGCACACTTTGTACTTTCTCGCTAAGAAGGTGCAACTTTCACACTCAAGCAACTCACCTTTCTGTTTACGCTGCAAGTAACAGTCTTCTCCCTCCTTCTGCAGATTGACCTTCCAAATATTATGTTGACCTCTACATGTCTGACCTCCTTTTACACATTTAACCACAGAAAGCCTTCTGAATTTAGTATACTTGTCTTACTCCACTAATGACCACTGTAAATATTATCAATTTCAGTGCTGTAATGTTTGAAATAAATGGTGTCCTATATTATTTGATGAGACGCAAGAAAATAAGAAGCAATGTTCTTATAATTGTGAAGCCATTTTGAAATATTTAATCACATCTAAAGTCTCCTGTTTGACAGCCTAAACACGTCCCAAATCCAGGTACAATGTGATGCAATAGCCTCATAAATAAAAAAAAAAAATCAATTGAAAAGGTCCCTTTTTCACCCACATCTAAAAATCCCAAAGACATGAAGCTATGCATTTTGCTTATAAACATCCTTAAAACGGATCCTCGCTGCATCTGAGAACCACAAACCAAAAACAATATTAAATTCATTTTTAATATTCAAAGCAAACTCCCCCTTACATTTATGTCTCCATGCTTTATTTTGTTGAGAGATCACTTTGAATAACAACCTCCTAGCATTTCTGGCCATGGCTATCTTGAGTAAGGGCACATGAGCTAAGAAAACCTCTCCTCCCCTCCTGAAGACTCCTGGGATGTATGACATCATTTGCCTAGGCAAGAAACCAGGGAGTAACTTAAAAAAATGTAAAAAAGAAATGAAAAATTAAAACAAGTAAAAATTATATACTTTACCTTTACCTATCTATTTACTAATGCTAGCAGCATAAGGATTAAAATAATCAATGTTAATTGGGAGAGTGAAGTTCCACTTTAAGTCAAATAAAAAACAAAGCTTTATTTGTTGTCCTACACTGAATTAATTTCCACTTCCTGGTATAGTGAGGCACTTGTGACATAGCCAGGACCTAACAGGTGCCCCCTTTGAGGGCTACATCACCAATGACTTCTGGGGAGGACTGGCACCCAGTGAATTTCAAGACAGTACTTTTTTCTATCACTAGATGTCCTCATTCTGATGGCCGGCATCATTCAACCCACTTGCTCTGAGTCCAGGTCAATCTGGGTTTGCCCCGGCCTGTAACTGTCCGATAAAAGGAAAAGGAGTACAGAGCTGAGCTCATCTTCTCTTGTTCTGCTTCTTCTTCACACTGCTGCCCTACTCTAAAGGTCAAATTCAGGTACTTACATCATGTGAATTAAAAAAAAATAAAAAATAGACTGAATTATATGATTACAGAGCTCCATTAATATGCGTCTACTGTATATCTGCCTAGAGTGCACCTTTAAGGTAAGTATAAATCGGGGGAGTAGGGAGGTTGGTGGTTGTTTGTCATGGGACCTAGAGGAAAATAACTGTAATTCCTAATGTATATGATAATAGATAATATATAAACTGCACTCTTAAAGTGACATGTTAACCAAATATGTAAACACAAAACAAGAAATGAATAAATGAACAGTGATTGAAAAATAATTATAAAAAGTGAAAGGTCCCAAAAAGTGAAGCATGTGACTTATGTAAAGTCCTCCAAAGGCTTTTGAAGATTTTAGTGGTGTCAGGGCTGGGCTCAGCACTTCCTTCTCTGAGCTGGCCGCTCAGCTGTCGGCTAATTGCCAGCTCCTATCTCTCCACAGTTACTCAGCTGTTGATGATATCCTGCTCGTCAGTCCTGCCTACTTAATCTGTCCAGTCCAGAGGATCTCTGCCTTTGCCTTGGTCAACATCACAGAAACTATCGCCTGCGATCCTGTTCAAGACCTGCTTTGCTGACATCCCTTCTGGCTCCAGATCCTGCTTGCTGTTCCACTACATTGATCCCTGACTTCTGGCTTGACTGACTATACGTTCCAGTTACTGAAGTTTGGCTATGTTTTGACTACATTTGTTCTTTTTACTTTTATCTATCTCAACAAAAATTCACTGGGATGGCATTTTTTGGAACCATTACTCTTTTGTAAACAGGCTTGAACTGTTTTGATATTTTACTATCATTTAGCTCATATGCCATCAGTATAAATTGTAGTATATGGCTAACTTACCTAGCTCCTATTCACCCGTCTGATATATACCACCTATATTTACAAATATATGACTTATTGAAACTTCATAGGAAAAAAAACATACTGCCCGTTTATGATAGTTTCCTTTTTTACTATTTTTTTATATGTCTAAACTACTTCTAAACATGACCTTCTCCCGTCTTGGTTCCTTTTTTCACCTGCAACATTCAGGTATATACAAAAATGCCTATAACAAACACTATTGAAAGATATATTTATTTATAGTGGTATACAAACATATTTTTTTAAACAAATTTTCAGCTAAATATTCAAATAATATTTACTATATCCCAGAATTGTTTATGCCTTTTAATTGCAGGATCTCTCTAGGATCTTTTAAGACTCCCTTTGATAGCTGAGATATTAATGCAGAAAGTGAGCAAGCACAGACCTTTTGATGTTGTCTTTGTTTTTAAGTGTAATATGATGGAATGTTAAATCTACCAAGTCACCATAATATATGTAAGTGTGTCTTCAAACTCTTTGTATAACTGTTATCTATAATATGCATGTATATTTTCATGTCACTATATACTCACTGCTTTTCAAAATATATTATAGATAAATTTTCCTCCTAAATATACTACCCTGAAGAACGAGATATCTGTACTTCGAAATGCGTTGGGTACAAGAGGATCATATCTGTTATGCTAGTAGATGGTGATAATGTTATAGATGTATAATTCATTCCCTTTTCATATGTTTATTTTACTCAATGTGTTTAATGATTAATAAAAATTTTTACTGAAATACTCTTAAATACTCCTATTTTAATTAGGTGTGCGTAAAAAGTCCATCATAGGGGATTTTCTCACTTTGGTGCTAAACAATAGCCACCGTGGATAACAAGCGACTTTCATGTCAATATCAGAGGCCACACATGGGGAAAGAGCGACCAACTATAACAAAATAGTCATCAGTCATCTCCACTGTGAATGAATAAGGTGGGTGTTATTTCATGGGCTAGTTACCCATCAGGATATCACCAAGAAGAGGATATCTCCATTAATAAATTTGAGGCTCAGTGGGAGGAGAATGCCGTCTGTGCTCAGAGGAGACCATAGGTGGCCCTATGGGCACGTTACATAGACGATATCTTCTCCTATGGGATGGAAGTAAGGCTGTCCTGTGTGAATTCATAGATTCTCTTACTTGATGTCAGGGGTGATTCGTTTATCACCTCTACATTCTTTAAATCTACTGACAGAAATTCTTACATTTCGGTGGATAGTTGCCACCATGCTTCTTGGCTCAGGTGGGTGCCTAAGAGCCAATTCATGAGGCTGAAGCGTAATTGCACTGAACCTGATGAATTTTTGATGCAAGCTGAGACACTTACACAGAGATTTTTGGACAAGGAGTACCCTAAAAAGTCTTTGTCTGACATTCTTAATCAGGTTACGCTGTTAGACAGGGCAGACCTATTGAAAGAAAGATCTTCTGAACAGTGCGTAGATGATGTTTTCAAAACCCCATTTATCACAGGTTTTTCTAATCAACATCAGAACGTCAAACATATCATTAATAAACACTGGCACATTTTAGGCCACGACAGAATACTGAATACCATCTTGCCAGTCAAGCCTCGGGTGGTATTTAGGGGTGCTCCCTCTTTGAGGGACAAATTGGCTCCCAATGCCCTTAACCCCCAATAATAAACCTCATTTTTTTAGAGAACTCACAGGCTACTATCAATGTAGAAAATGTTAAGTGTATTCTCTCAATGGATGTAGAGCTAGGAGAACGACAAGCTTTGTTTCTAGCCATGTGTCCAAGGAACACAAGGTCCATTCATCATGTGTTCCACTGAGGGGGTAGTCTACTTACTGCAGTGCCCCTGTGGACTGCAGAATGTGGGCAGGACGGAACGCCCCCTTCAAGTTCGCCTTAACGAGCACATCATTAATATTTCTTGTTTTGTTTTTACATATTTGGTTAACATGTCACTTTAAAAGCGCAGCTTATTTTTTATCTATTGTTATTTGTGTGTATTTCACTTTGAGTTGCTGCTATAATAAATACTAAATATAAAATATAATGAAATAATAAATGCACATTTTTGCATTTTTGTCTCTGCAAATACATGTGCATTTATTATTATTTATTTATTTACATTTTTTTTTGCAAAAGGTGGATTTAGCCTTTAAACAGATATTTTGGTCATGTTATTAGTATTTCTTTCGCGCATTTACACTTTCTTTTGTTTTTGTTTTTTTACTGGTCCTTTATTTATTTTTGCAAAAGGTGGATTTAGCCTTTAAAACGCATAAGTATGTCTTTTGTGCATTTACACTTTCTTTTGTTTTTTACTGGTCCTTTATTGTTCTTTATTTTTAAAAAAATTTGGTGTATATCTCTTGCAACCAACCGATTTATAAATATCTTCCTTGCTTGTGCGAAGGATTATTCAATTTTTTAAAATACGTATTATGCAATAACTTATTGTCTAGCATAGACTTTTAAACCAGTGAAAATTTCCACCCCGACACTCCTTGGATCCAGGAATGCTGAGGAGGGGAGTGCGAGGGATATGCACAGAACGTAGAGGGGAAAAGACAAGATTAATGTAAAAAGAATTTGCACACAGCAGGAATTCTGCTACTGACTAATTTGGTCTTCTCCCTCTCTTCTGTTCAATGAACCATTAATTGTCATTTTGGCTTGTCCAATGTCACCTCTCTGTAAACACATCTCAATGATCTGTCCTAAAATTAGTCATTCTTAAAACTCAGGGAATGCCCTTGACTAAACTACAGTTGTTTACATGAGATCTTTTGTGTATATTATCACTTCTGGAGCCAGAAATTTCCTAGTAATGAAACACAAACAACTTGTGTCATCTCCCACTGGTTAAAGTACGAACATTCGATTTGACCGCATTTCTTTGATTATGATCATATTGGGCTCATCAACTGTTCTAGTAGAAGACGTTAACACAACTCATATGTGGTCTAGGAGTTATAACGGGGAAGGAAACCTTCTTGATGCTATGTTGTAATCTGGAAAGAATGCACAATTCCTGCCAAAGCTGCTTTGGCGAACCCCCCCCCCCCTCCTTTTCTCTCTCTACTCTCCTTGCGGTCTATTTAAACTCTAACAGACAAAATTTTAGACCATGTCCATTGCACACATTGTTAGTCTTCGTATTGAGCGGGTAAGCACAAGACTCAAGCTTTATTATCTGCATCACAAAACTCTCCTACATTGGCTGGGATTCCCTGGCTGTTCTGGTTACAGCGGTGAAACGGACTCAAGGTTTTTCGTGCAGACTTGTCAAGAATGCTTTATGATTAAATTACAGATGATCAAGGGCCAAACTGTTCTTGATGTACTATTTAAAAAATTATGTACTAATGAAAATTATATAATTTGTTTTGCTGCTTTAAGCATAGGAAATAAGGGAAGGCTAAACAAGCAGTTCTGCTGGAGGCTTCAAATAAATCTTTAAGGCAGAATTTTCCAAGAGTGAAAAAACTTTGCAGGGATCAAGATTGAAATATTGGAAATTTTAAAAGTTTAGCAGGTTTAAACTGTAAGACAAAGGCATAATGAGCTACTAGCTCATTATGAAATACCTACCTTAGAACGAAGTTCTCCAGCGGCGCCCACACACAGCTGAGACAGTTGACATTTTCCCGGTTTGGTTTGTTTCTTCTGGGTTCGTGGACTCTGGTGCTGTGAGTGGCTAGAGCCACAATGACATCACTCCCACGCATGCATGCAGGAGCCACCGGTCATGGTACAGAGCTCTGAAGAAACGGCACAGGCGGTAGTTCCTTCAGAGTGCATGCGCCAATGATGTCATCGGTGGAGTATACAGTAAATATCTCCTAAACGGTGCAAGTTTAGGAGATATTTACAGTACCTATAGGTAAGACTTATTATAGGATTACCTATAGGTACAAACAAACCATGGAAGTTCCTCTTTAAAACAAACACATTGAGGAATATTTATGTCAGTGGGCTTTATTTATTAAATTTAGAAGAAAAAAAAATAAAATAAAAAATAATAAAAAATAAAACCCCTACATTGTCCAATGAGATTAATCTTTTCATACTCAGGTGTCAAGCCAAATTTAGCAATATCATTTTGTCTTGGCTACCTTACTAAAACTAACTTGGCTGCCTAAACAGTGTTTATATTTTTGTAAGGACATTTTGTAAGGATTTTATTTGTTACACTGTTTAAATAAATAAAAGCACTGCTCTGTTTTGTATTATAAGCTGGAATAAATATATCTGGTACCCATTTGGGGGCCCATGAGTACCCTATATATATTAGCCGTGCCCCGTCTTAATACGATGTATTTGTTAGAGACTAGGAAAATCATGGACCTTATAGGCACATATGCAATATATTAACACATTTTATTTATTTGCATTAAAATAGTAGTATACAATGTAACAAAAATAAAAAATGTTTTCGATTTAAAATAGTATGAGACACGGGGAAGATGTAAATCCCCTCTGGAGAAGCATATAGCATATATGAAACTGTGCGCATGGTGAAATGTACACCAAAGTATTCACATATGCTTCAGAGTTTGGGGTTTCACTTGTCCTCGATGGATCTCATAAGTTCCGCTCTAAATGTTTCACAACCTGGTTGCTTCTTCAGGTGCTTTGAACAACCTATTCAAATTGGAACATACGTTTATTAAAATACATGTATGCAAAAATTGTTATATACCATTATGTAATTCTTTCTCTATAAAACACTCACTCGCAAAGGGATGTCTGGGTCACAGGGCTCACCCCCAGGGCCTATAGAGAACCCCAGACATGGTTGTATTATGGCTCAATTTGTCAGATGTGGGGACATATGGGTCTGCTATGGGAATATTAAAGGCGGCACATACTAGTCTACTAAATGCTTTTATTGAAACATATACGATATGATACCTACATATATAATTATAAGGTTACATCAATCAATTCTATTGAAGGGATTATTATTCCCCATGAGCCAACATGCCTATAAAACAAAATGAAAGTGTGACCTATTTATGCAGGTATCATCTCCTTGTGCCCCCCTAAAAATAGAAATTAGTAATAGAATATACGTCAGTTCTGGGTTTGCACCAATATACAAGTAATACAGCTGTTAGCCTAGGTAAAGCAGTCCCACAAATAGGTTCTCATGAACAAGTCTGTCTCAGATTAGTACACAATTCATTTTAGAGGTGCTAAGAAACATAATAAGCCCAGGTACCAGGACATAATAAGCTCCTGAAGAGGTGACCAGGTCACGAAACATGTACAGCGGAACATATGAGATCCATCGAGGACAAGTGAAACCCCAAATTTTGGAGTATATGTGAATACTTTGGTATATACCTCACCATGCGCACGGTTTCATATACACTATACATTTCTCTAGAGGGGATTTACATCTTGCCCGTGACTCATACTATTTTAGATAGAATTTTTTTTAAATCTATGTTATATTGTATACTAATTAAGTCCATAATTGTATTATAAGCTGACAAAAAAAAAAAAAAAAAAAATATATATATATATATATATATATATATATATATATATATATATATATATATATATATATATATATATATATATATATATAACGATTATGGGCAGGATTGGGTAAAATCTGCTTTTGTTATGACGGGTTGACTATGAAAGCTCACCTTTGACTAGCTATGCAATGGGGATGATTTACTAAAACTGGAGAGCACAAAATCCGGTGCAGCTGTGCATGCTAGCCAATCAGCTTCTAACTTGAGCTTGTTCAATTAAGCTTTGACAAGAAAATCCGGAACTGAGCTCCAGTTTTAGTAAATCAACCTGAGCGTCATTTTTCTACATGGTAATTTTTTAATAAATGAGACATGGTATATTTTGAAATAATTTATTGGTAAATGAATTTAATCCTTTCGTTGCCGGACCATTTTTTTTTTACACATTATTTAATAAATGCTAGATTAATGTAATTTTAAAACAGAATCATACATTTTTTTAAATGTACATACTTTTTACATTCATGAAATAAGTACTAAAACAGGCCCACTCTTATCTCTGTAGCTGCAGATGCTGGGGAGCAATTCATCCTCAAAGATCACAAAAGAAGCAGTGAAGTCATTAAAATCCATTTTTGACACTCTGCTTCCCAAGGTACACCTACTCTGTGGTTACATTAGTGATTAAAAGGATGGCAGGCTGCCCACTCACTACTAGGATGGGTAGTGTAGAGATAATTGAATTGCTGAAATGAAAAGTGAAGATGTTTCTACTGTAAAATTTAAAGATTACCTACTTCACAGTATCTGCATCTACTGCTTATTAGAAAAATATAAATTGTTAAATGTCCAAAGCCTGGCCATGGTTCTACTATATAGCTGTCAGGATAAAATCACCAGGTAACTCATAATATTAGCATATGTTCAACTGACTAATTTTTTTCTGCAGCAGTGTGACAGTCACCCCTGCACAATTCACAAAGTTTTACACAAAGATTCCTATCTTTATTTTCAGCCATTTAACCATAATTTTCAAACCTTATTGGACTTAGCTGAAAATAACTGTCACTTTTATGAAAATAAAGACCCTTATCTTGAGGTTTTAGCTTTGTTAACTACTTTAGCTCCGAAAGGTTTACCCCCCTTCATGACCAGGCCGTTTTTGGCGATACAGCACTGTGTTACTTTAACTGACAATTGCACGGTCATGCGACACTTTATCAGAATAAAAATGTTGGCCTTTTCCCAATAATAGAGCTTTCTTTTGGTGGTATTTGATCACCACTGTGGTTTTTATTTTTTGCGCTATAAACAAAAAAGACTGACAATTTTGGAAAAAAAAACAACATTTTTTTTACTTTGCGTTATAAAACAATATTTTTTACTTTCCGCACCGGCGGACATCGAATCTGCAACAGGGGCAGATCCGGGGGGGGGGGGGACGGGTCAATTGCCAGGGGACAGGGGATGTGGCAAGTGACAATTCGCAATGTGTGGCAGGTGACGTGGCAAGGTGACAGTCTGCATCTGGTGGCAGGCGATGTGGCAAGTGACAATTGTAGAAAAACATAGGGGGACTGGGGGAAAAGAAGGGGGCAATGGGGACTTTATATGAAACACATCACTAAGGCAAGCTGAGTCATCAGATGTAAAAAATATATAAATTTATTGATACCACATGGGAAATAAGGTGCAATAGATGATACTCACATAAGGTAAATAGATAAGGTACAGAGTATGTAAAACATGGCAGTAGAACATATAATAGTAGCATAGTAACACGTTATACATTGTAACATAGATCAATTGCAGCATCATCAAAGTTACACCCCACATGTGTATACGTAATTCATATTGTATTAAAAACTAACTGATGGCTAAAACGCTAAAGTGCCCATGGTAGATAAATATTTGCTGTGACATGTCAAGAAGTTATGAGTGTTCAGTTGTATTGCTCGACGCGTTTCGTGGAAGTTTGTCCACTCATCAGGAGCAGCTATCTGGAAATATCTAAACATATACAGTAGTAATTAATATTATTTAATTACAACAGGAAGAGGGGAAGCAAGACCGCTTATCCTAACACTCTTACCTGTGGATGAATGGTATAATGATAGTAGGGCATATATAGGAAAGTCATGATTGGAGGAGAACCAGGGGTGGACACAATAGCCCCACGGGAGCTGAGGAGGCAACCAAGAGGCGGCAGGGCGAGGCAGCTCAGGACGCCGTAGAGTAGTGGTTAGCAACAAAGTTCACCTAGGTTTCCCACCTGGTGGTGTAGGATAGAGCGTAGACCCAAAGTAACTGTAGATAAATAGAATAAGGTACATGTGGGTAAGGAACAATGTGTTAGATGACCACTAGGTGGAAAATCAAGTGTGGGACAAGGTAGAATGACAGTGAAATAAAATTAAGGAGAACAAGACCGGTGGAGTAAGAGAACAAAGAGAACCCATCACAATGCCAGGCGAGCAGGGTGGAGGAATAGTGCAAGGCAGGTGAAGTGAGGACAGGTGTGTAAGGAGGAATGGGGAAAGCATAGTGCAAGGAGATCTACGGTTACCTGCGATGACAAGGTCTCGGCCCGCCAGCCAACGAGGTGGACCCCCAACGTCACGCTAAGGCGTGCTAGGAGGGAGGAGAGGAGGCAGCCCACTAAGGCGGCTAGCGCCTATATAGGCAGCCTCCGGCTTCCGCCAGAATGCACGCCAGATGGACACAGCGTAATGACGGCACGTGACGTCAATTGACGCCAAACGTGCCGGCGTACGGGGCGTGACGTCGACGCGCAGCGGACACACGCCCCCAGTCCCATGACAGGTGGGTCAGGGGGACAGGGGGATAGCAACGGTGCGCGTCGCAGCTCCCGGGGATGGAAAGGATCCACCCCCCGGATAACATCCTAAATAGATAACATGACTAAAATAAAATAAAATAAAATAAATTAAATCTATTCCAGTGATAGCAAGTAGGATCGTAACTAGGCATATGACACCAGACCACAGCAATGATATATATAGTATTTAGTGTGTGTTTCCATCCCATATTAGTATTAAAACAAGCGGTAAAGGTTAGGACTTTATATGAGACCATGACCATCCGGTACACAGGTCTCCATCCAATTATATCTGAGAAAAACATAGGGGGACTGGGGGAAAAGAAGGGGGCAATGGGGACTTTATATGAAACACATCACTAAGGCAAGCTGAGTCATCAGATGTAAAAAATATATAAATTTATTGATACCACATGGGAAATAAGGTGCGGATGGGGTGGGGTGGGCGGATGAGAGCGGACGGCCGGGCTGGCCGCTGGTGACATTTAGAGAGCGGCCAGGCTGCTGGCCAATCAGGGAGCCGGCGGGCGGGGGAGCAGAGAGATGACATCATCTCTCACCGCCCGCCCTGCATCCCTGCAGTTCCGCCCTCACTGTGCAGGTAGCTACGGGCAGCAGAGAGATTACATCATCTCTCTGCTGCCTGACTGGTAATCTGCTGCCTCACCCTCTGGGAAACAGAAGTGACAATTGGAGCTGTAGCAGGCAAGTGACAATCTGCAACTGGTGGCAGGCGACATGGCAAGTGACAATCCGCAATGTGTGGCATGTGACGTGACAATCCGCATCTGGTGGCAAGGTGACGCGGCAAGTGACAATCCGCATCTGGTGGCAGGTGACGTGGCAAGTGACAATCTTCATCTGGTGGCAGGCGACGTGGCAAGTGACAATCCGCAATGTGTGGCAGGCGACGTGACAATCCGCATCTGGTGGCAAGGTGACGTGGCAAGTGACAATCCGCATCTGGTGGCAGGTGACGTGGCAAGTGACAAACCGCATCTGGTGGCAGGTGACGTGGCAAGTGACAAACCACATCCGGTGGCAGGTGACGTGGCAAGTGACAATTGTAGCAGGCAAGTGACAATCTGCATCTGGGGGCAGGTGACGTGGAAAGTGACAATCCGCAATGTGTGACAGGGGATGTGGCAAGTGACAATCCGCAATGTGTGGCAGGTGACGTGGCAAGGTGACAGTCTGCATCTGGTGGCAGGCGATGTGGCAAGTGACAATTGTAGCAGGAAAGTGACAATCCACATCTGGGGGCAGGTGATATGGCAAGTGACAATCTGCAACGTGTGGCAGGTGAAGTGGCAAGTGACAATCTGCATCTGGTGGCAGGCAACGTGGAAAGTGACACGCTTGGGGCTCCCACTGATTCTGCATTATGGTGAGTTGAACTATTTCATTTTATATAACAATGTAATAATAGAAAAAATGCGCTTCAATCATCCTGACACCATAACCATGGTGCTGTGATGATTGAAGCGCCAACACCAGCCATTTCCCTGATAAATTCCCCCCAAAAAATGTATTTTCTGGCAGTTCCCCTCCGGAGACTAGACTCTGGATCCTCCCCTGATCTGCAATACCCTCCACTGGGCTCTCGCTGTGCATAATCACAGTGGATTGCCGGTGGCACGCGCCCCAGACCCGGAAGTGTCAGATCACGTACTAGGTATGTGATCTGGCGCAGAGCGGCCGTCGTGCCACAGTAAATGTATGGTGTATGGTCTGCAAGCGGTTAATGACAGTGACAGCATAGGTGTAGAACCTACACCTGTCTGCATACCCCAGTGAGGATATCAGTTATGGCAATGGGCCAACAGGAAGATGCTGGAGGTGCAAGGAAGTTGGTCAACCTTGGACACTACCAGGAATGTTGAAGCTTGCAGATTAAGAAGCCCAGGGGCTTTTTGCTACAGGTAAGCCCAGGGCTTTTTGTCTCAAACAATAGGTGCTGGAACTCAACCACAACCCCCCAAAACCCCTCCCCCCACTCACACCCTCCAAATCACATCAAATAGTGAGTGTGGTCATATTTCACAAACAGTAGAAGGGTCTTAAAGGGGCATTAAATATCAGGATTGCATTACATACAGAGTGCAGCATTCATGGGGGTTACACACAGCATGCAGAGCTGTCACTTGTAAACTCAGAAACCAGACTTCTGTGTTTACAAGTGATTGTGGTGAGCCGGTTTTTTTTTATGTTAGTGGTTTTACTATCACTTTAAAAGAGAACTCAGAGTAAGTGGGGAAATACAGTGATAAATACATAATGAGTAATATTTAGTTAAAAAAAAAAGAATATTTTTGTTTTTAGCTTTTTGTGCAGCCTCTATATTGTTCTTTCTTTTTTTCCCACATAATACAGTCTTCACTAATTTGTATAGAGTGAATTGTGTACCAAACTGTAATTCTTAATGCACCTTGTAACAAGTAACTTCCTGTGTCAAGACATGAATCAGTCTAGCACACATGCATCTCTTATTATTCAGTTTTCAGAGGCACATGTGTTTCTAATCCATCTGTCAGGACCCAGATGAGCATCTTTGTAAAACTAACCACTGCCTGCTAGACACATATAGTCCTCTTTACTTTACTTGAGGAGTTATGCTGTGCCAGTAACATTTTTTAAATCGTGCATTCAGGTACAATAACATCTACTGTGGGAGCAAAAGAATTCACACTGCTATCCTCAATTACTGTAACATTTCCAAATCAGCTTTAAAGAGGCCCTGTCATAAAAACAAAACAGGCTGTGAGTATACCTCCCGCAGACTTTGATGCTCACTTTTAGGGCCACAGATATAGGCGTGCTGACAGGGTGTGCCAGATGTGCCTGGGCACATCCTAATAACCACAAATAAGAAAAAAAACTGTGATTAAGTAAAAAACAAGCTGCCTGGTGTCCAGGTTATTATACCTAGCTAGAAAACTGATTGCCCAATTTTGGTTGGCACCCACTGTACCTTCTAGGGTGCAGTGGATCGTCACGTTAATTCTCTCCTACTTAGAGAGCAATTGGCTTATCGCCATAGAAAAGCGGTTAACAAATTTCACCTTATTTGGCAAAGTTGGCTTGATAACCCATGTCTTGCCCCACCACAATTAGTGATGGATAGGTTATTACAACTATAAGACCACTTAGAGTTATCATGGTTATAGCCCGAGTTTAGGAATTCCCCTGTTGCGCATCCGAGAGTAGACAAAGGAGACTTCTGAGTAAACGTCCCACAATAAACTCGAGCTGTTTTGTTTTAGTTTGTTTTTTTTATTTTTTATTGTTTCTGTGTGTCCATAGGAGCAGATTCATAGAAAAGTCCTCCTCCGTGCTCCGTATGAGAGAACACCGCAGGTGAAGAGAAAAAATGTGTGATAATGAACCAAAGAGGCAACCAAAGGCGATCTTGCTCCACACCCAATGTGAGTAATACAAACTGCTTACCAGATGTAAAGGACCACTGAATTACACATGGTCAAATGGGCAACAGGGAAATAAGGTCTCCCTCAAACCATAAGTGGCTCACTCCGCTCACACTGCTCCAACAATACTCAGAAAACAAAAGCAAGAAGGCACTTCCATAGTGCAGTATAAAAAAAAACTATTTATTGGTAAGATTAAAGATGCCACTTACGAGAATCTGAGATAAAATCAGCATAAAATACAACCTGGACATATGGCAGATGTTTTTCCTACAGGCTTGCCTCCAGGGTCACTCGTACATTGACCAATCAGGAATAGATCAGGGGATGATGTCGCTGTTGTAGGCCCCACCCTACGTGTATTGTCACAAAGAACATTGTCTGGGGATAGTAAGGACAGGACAGCAGGTTGTATTGTTGGAGCGCAGGCTGACCTCCGGTGCCTGCTCTCTCTCGCTCCTACCGCTGCACAGAGGACACAGAGAGCAGCATGTGTGTCTGCTCCCTCCTCCCATCTCTCTCCCAGCAGCGGTAGTGTTACAGAGGGGAGAGAACAAAGTGTAGCACTCCTCCATCCCCCTTCCATCTGCATGATGTACCACAAAGGACCACCTTAAAAACACATCAGATCTCAATGGGGAAAAATATGTGTTAGGAACGAAAGGATGCCACATAGTTTGATGTAAATGAAAATTATCAACCTACAGAGGGCTGAGTTCAAAGACATCCCGAAAATCAAAGTGGAAAATGATGCAGCAGGCTAGTCCATTTTGCTGAAATTTCATTGCAGCAAATCAAAATGGTACTCAGTAGTTTTCTATGGCCCCCATGTGCTTGTATGCATTCCTGACAACGTCGGGGCATGCACCTAATGAGACGACGGATGGTCTCCTGGGGCATTTCCTCCCAGATCTGGACCAGGGCATCACTGAGCTCCTAAACAGACTAAGGTGCAACCTGGCGGATGGATCGACACATAATGCCCCAGAGGTGTTCTATTGGATTTAGGTCAGGCGAGCATGGGGTCCATTCAGTGGTATCAAGTCCTTTATCCTCAAGGAACTGGCTGCATACTCTCGCCACATGAGGCCGGGCATTGTCGGGAGGAACCCAGGACCCACTTGGTCCAAGGATTTCATCCCAAAACCCAAATTCTAGTCAGGGTGCCATTGTCTAGCCTGTAAAGGTCTGTGCGTCCCTCCATGGATATGCCTTCCCAGACCATCACTGACCCACCACCAAACTTCATGCTAAGCAATGTTACAGGCAGCATAATGTTCTCAACGGCTTCTCCAGACCCTTTAACGTCTGTCACATGTGCTCAGGGTGAACCTGCTCTCATCTGTGAAAAGCACAGGGCACCAGCTGCGGAAATGCCAATTCTGGTGTTCAATGGCAAATGCTACACGGTGCCTGGCAGTGAGTACAGGGCCCACTCTTGTAGTCGGTATATGATTATTTGGTCAGAGATATTCCCACCAGTGGCCTGCTGGAGGTCAGTTTGTAGGGCTCTGGCAGTGCTCATCCTGTTCCTCCTTGCACAAAGGAGCAGATACCGGTCCTGCTGATGGGTTAAAGACCTTCTACGACCCTGTCCAGCTCTGCTAGAGTAATTGCCTGTCTCCTGGAATCTCCTCCATGCTCTTGATACTGTGCTGAGAGACACAGCAAACCTTCTGGCAATGGCATGTATTGATGTGCCATCCTGGAGACGTTGGACTGCCTGTGCAACCTCTATAGGGTCTGGGTATCACCTCATGCTACCAGTAGTGACACTGACCCTAACCAAATGCAAAACTAGTGAAAAACAGTCAGAGAAGATGAGTAGGGGAAAAAATGTCAGTGGCCTCCACCTGTTAATCTATTTCTGTTTTGGAGGTTGTCTCATTGTTGCCCATCGAGTGCACCTGTTGTTAATTTCAGTAACATCAAAGCAGCTGAAACTGATTAACAACCCCCTCTGTTACTTAACTAAACAGATCAATATCCCAGGAATTTAATTGACTTGATGCTATACTCTGATTGAAAAGTGTTCCTTTAATTTTTTTGAGCAGTGTTTATATATCCCAGCAAATTTTAAAGGAATACGGGATCTATTTATTAAAAAAAGGTCACAGCATTTGCATACCCGTCAAAAATAATCCCCATAATGTGTTGAATATGTTTATGTCCTATGATTGACAGCATTATTTAGTGGCCATAATGCAGTATTTTTCTGATAGAGGCATTTCTGGAAAACATTACATTATGGCCACTGGATGGAGCCGACAATCATAGGAAATAAACATATAAGACACATTACTGTGACTATTTGCGATGGCTGTGCAAATGCTGTGACATTTGTACAGCAATTTGTTTTATTTTTTTTTTATAAATAGACCCTTTTATGTTGTTTCCTTTTATTATGGGGTGAAAAATTTCCATTGCTATTTCTTTTATATATAATATGTGATGGTTTTAGGAATTTATAAAAGTTTTGACGTCAATGCATATTTGTTTATGTAAGAAAGGAATGTATTAGGTTTGTCATGGATTGGTTTCCATGAATAGACTGCACATGATATTTCACGTATGACGTGGAATGGATTTCTTTGGCTTGCCAATAAAAATACCAGGTACCAGGTTCATCGTCTAGTCTCATTTCCTTCAGGAATTCCAGAAATGAACACACATTATCTGACAAATTCCAGATGTCAGTAAAATACGGGATGTTGTAAGGCATTAGTCATAGTTGGGCTAAGAACTACTTCATGGCTCTATGTAAAATACAGGAAATGTTTTTTGATGTGTCTAACACTTAAAGTTATTACCACCTCTGGCTGTACGCTTTTATGTGGCAGCATGGACTGGTATGCTATGCTGTCACATATACTGTATGTGTACAATTGTTTGTGCTTGTAGTGCGCTCTATCATGTGTCCACAGCTTGGAGACCGAGCTGTCACCGGCAGGTCCTGGTCTCAGACTGACAATTGGGAGCTGGTACAAACCAACTTCCAATCAAGTGATCGCTGTGATAGGAGCCACCGTTGCCTCCCCTCTGAACAGCAATCTGTGGTGGATCGCTATGCAGTGGGCGGTTCAATGGTGGCTGGGAGGTGATCTTACCACCTGTTTTAACCCTGAAAATCGCACACACCCACAATCATGTGCAGGACGGTCGTGGTGTTGCCCCATTCACTTGAATGGGTTGCATTGTGTGGCAGTACTGGCCACTGGAAAGCAACAGGGGATGTAATTAGGTTAAGCACTGTGGCTGTGGCATGTGTAAAACCGTCTACAGCTGCTGTGTTAGATTTATGGGGAATGGTAAAACTGCACACTGTTGTTTCTGGGCTCTCAGTGGATACAAACAACCAATAATGCACACATATGTGATATCCCCATGAACATCATGAGTAGGGATGAGCCGAACACCCCCCGGTTCGGTTCGCACCAGAACCTGCGAACGGACCGAAAGTTCGCACGAACGTTAGAACCCCGTTGACGTCTATGGGACTCGAACGTTCGAAATCAAAAGTGCTCATTTTAAAGGCTAATTTGCATGGTATTGTCCTAAAAAGGGTTTGGGGACCCGGGTCCTACCCCAGGGGACATGTATCAATGCAAAAAAAACTTTTAAAAACGGCCGTTTTTTCGGGAGCAGTGATTTTAATGATGCTTAAAGTAAAAAAAAAAAAGTGAAATATTCCTTTAAATATCGTACCTGGGGATGTCTATAGTATGCCTGTAAAGTGACGCGTGTTTCCCGTGTTTAGAACAGTCCCTGCACCAAATGTCATTTTTAAAGGAAAAAATCTCATTTAAAACTGCTTGCGTGTTTAATGTAATGTCGGGTCATGGCAATATGGATGAAAATCGGTGAGACAAACGGCATGGGTACCCCCCAGTCCATTACCAGGCCCTTTGGGTCTTGTATGGATATTAAGGGGAACCCCACACCCAAATTAAAATAAGGAAAGGTGTGGGGCCACCAGGCCCTATATACTCTGAACAGCAGTATACAGGCGGTGCAAACAGGACAGGGACTGTATGTTTGTTGTTAAGTAGAATCTGTTTGTAATTTTGAACGGGTACATTTTTAACGTGTTTAGCTCGAGCCAAAAAATCTTTTTTAAGCTTTTTGGAAAACATAGGGAAGGGTTATCACCCCTGTGACATTTGTTTTGCTGTCTTTCCTCCTCTTCAGAAGATTCAACCTCACTTTTTGTCCCAATGAAAAATGTTTTTTGAAAATTTGGGTTTTTTTGTGGAAAAAGGATTGGAAAGCATCAGTGGAAAGAAGAATTTTTTCCCCATATTAACTCTTACAGGAGAGAATTTCCCTTCCTAGGGGTAGATTTTATCTCACTTCCTGTTGTCTCCTTCCGTTTGCAAGTAGGAGTCGTTTGTAAGTTAGATGTTTGAAAGTAGGGTCCTGCCCTATATACTCAGCAGAAATTTGGGCCTTAGGTGTTGCTGTGGCCACAACACTGTAAGCCCTCACAGGGCCCTGCTGTGAAATATTAGATCAAGAATTGTAATTACATGCCCCTGTTGAACAGGAGCTGAAAAATTAGGCCTTAGGCACTGGTGCTGGTGCCACAACACTGCAACCCCTCACAGACACTCTAGTTGGAACGCAGGAACGAGCCCTGCTGCAAAGTATTGCATCAAAAATTGTAATTACACGCCCCTGTTAGACAGGGGCAGAAAAATTGGGCCTTAGGCACTGGTGCTGGTGCCACAACACTGCAACCCCTCACAGACACTCTAGTTGGAACGCAGGAACGAGCCCTGCTGCAAAGTATTGCATCAAAAATTGTAATTACACGCCCCTGTTAGACAGGGGCAGAAAAATTGGGCCTTAGGCACTGGTGCTGGTGCCACAACACTGCAACCCCTCACAGACACTCTAGTTGGAATGCAGGAACGAGCCCTGCTGCAAAGTATTACATCAAAAATTGTAATTACACGCCCCTGTTAAACAGGGGCTGAAAAATTGTGCCTTAGGCACTGGTGGTGGCGCCCAGAACCAAAAATGTTCTTACAAGCTATCAGCGTGATGATTGAGGAGGAAGAGGATAATTACTCAGGGATAGTCACTCAGCATCAGCATAGGCAGTCTTTGAAGGGATCTGAGATTTCAAAAAAAATTATTCGGTTACATCAGCATCAGGTGCTTGGTAGCTGGTGGTGATCCAAGACTGATTCATTTTTATGAAGGTCAGTCGATCAACCGAGTCAGTGGACAGACGCACCCTGTGATCGGTTACCACGCCTCCAGCAGCACTGAATGTGCGTTCCGAAAGAACGCTGGATGCAGGACAGGCCAGTAGCTCAATTGCATACTGTGCAAGCTCTGGCCAGTGATCCATCCTCAAGACCCAGTAACCCAGAGGATTTTCGGTGGGAAAGGTGTCCAAGTCTGATCTTGCCCCTAGGTATTCCTGCACCATGTAAAACAGACGCTGGCGATGGTTGCTGGAACCGATCATACCTTGGGGCTGCGGACCAAAAAATTGTCTGAACGCATCGGTCAGACGGCCACCTTCTCCACCGCTCCTTCTTTGACTGACGGAAGCCTCAGCAACACGTTGTCCAGAAACAGGAGTTTGTAACCTCCCAGTCTCTGGGAACGCGTTGCACAGACCTTTCTGCAAGGCCTCCCGAAGATGTTTCATCCTCTGCTCCCTCTGCGATGGCAAGATAAGGTCCGCAACCTTACCCTTGTAACGTGGATCAAGGAGGGTTGCCAGCCAGTATTGGTCCTTCTCCTTGATACCACGAATACGAGGATCCTTACGCAGGCTTTGCAGGATCAGGGAGGCCATGCAGCGTAGGTTTGCTGAGGCATTCGGTCCGGAGTCCTCTGGGTCACTAAGGACGACAACGTCCGCAGCCACCTCCTCCCAGCCACGTACAAGTCCATGTGTTTCTTGGGACTGATCCCTTAAAGACTGCTGCTGATGCTGAGTGCCAGGCTCCACCTCCATACTGACACAATCTTCCTCCTCCTCCTCCTCCTCCTCCTCCTCCTCCTCCTCCTCGTCCTCTTCCTGTGTGATCGGCGGGCACGCAGGAACATTGTCTGGATAAAGGGGGCCTTGAGAGCTAAGGAAGTCCTCCTCTTCCTGCCTCTGTTCTGCCTCAAGTGCCCTGTCCATTATTCCACGCAGCGTGTGCTCCAACAGGTGGACAAGGGGGACAGTGTCACTGATGCATGCACTGTCACTGCTCACCATCCTCGTGGCCTCCTCAAATGGTGACAGGACAGTGCATGCATCCCTGATCATGGCCCACTGGCGTGGGGAAAAAAAACCAAGCTCCCCTGACTCTGTCCTGGTGCCATAGTCGCACAGGTACTCATTGATGGCCCTCTGCTGCGTGTGCAGCCGCTGCAGCATGGCCAACGTTGAGTTCCACCTGGTGGGCATGTCACAGATTAGGCGGTTCTTGGGCAGGTTAAACTCCTTTTGGAGGTCCGTCAGCCGAGCACTGGCATTATATGACCGGCGGAAATGCACACAGACTTTCCTGGCCTGCCTCAGGACATCCTGTAAGCCTGGGTACCTGCCCAAGAACCGCTGCACCACCAAGTTAAGGACGTTAGCCAAACAGGGCACATGGGTCATTTGTCCCTGTCGGAGGGCAGAGAGGAGGTTGGTGCCATTGTCGCAAACCACCATTCCTGCCTTAAGTTGGCGTGGCGTCAACCACCTCTGAACCTGCCCCTGCAGAGCTGACAGAACCTCTGCCCCAGTGTGGCTCCTGTCCCCCAAGCACACCAGCTCAAGCACCGCATGGCATCTTTTGGCCTGCGTACTTGCGTAGCCCCTTGAACGACTACGGAGCACCGCTGGTTCCGAGGAAGAGGCCATGGAGGAAGAAGAAGAGGAGGGGGTGGAGGAGAGAGGTGTGTCACAATCATTAGCATTTTGGAGGCGTGGTGGCGGAACAACCTCCAACACTACTGCACCTTGTCCTGCATCCTTCCCAGCTGCCAGCAGAGTCACCCAATGCGCCGTGAAACTTAGGTAACGTCCCTATCCATGCCTGCTGGACCATGAGTCAGCGGTAATATGCACCTTACTGCTGACCGCCCTGTCCAGCGAGGCATGGACATTGCCTTCCACATGCCGGTAGAGAGCCGGAATCGCCTTCCGTGAGAAAAAGTGGCGTTTGGGTACCTGCCACTGAGGAATCGCACATTCCACAAACTCACGGAAGGGGGCAGAGTCTACCAACTGAAAAGGCAGCAGTTGAAGTGCTAGCAATTTTGCCACGCTAGCATTCAACCGCTGGGCATGTGGATGGCTGGGAGCAAACTTCTTTCGGCAGTGCAGCAGCTGGGGCAGGGAAATTTGCCTGGTACAATCTGACGTCGGTGTACCAAAAGCAGATTGCCCACAAGTACTTGGCTGTGACACACCTAATTCTACACCTTCATTCCTCTCACTGCAGGTCTCAGAGAGGACTGGAGGTCTAGTGGGGTTGGAAATCTCAGCTGATGAGGAGCAAGGAGAGATCCTCTTTGTTCTTTGGTGTGGGTCTTTTAGATACGCTTGCCAACGAACTGCATGGCAGGTCAACATATGTCTGGTCAAGCATGTGGTACCCAAGCGGGAGATGTTTTGGCCACGTGAGATACGCTTGAGACATATGTTGCAAATAGCAGCGGTGCGATCTGATGCACTCGTCTCAAAAAAGGCCCACACCAAAGAACTTTTTGAATAACGCGCAGAGACTGCAGCGCCCTGCACATGTGGAGCTTTGGGGTGTGATGCAGTCAATGTGCTGCCCTTAGGCTGGCCCCTGGAGGGCATCCTGCCTCGTTGGTGATGTGCCGCCTCCTCCTCCTCCTCCTCCTCTCTCCTATCAGGCACCCACGTTGAGTCAGTGACCTCATCATCCCCTCCCTCCTCATCACTGGAGCAAACCTGGCAGTATGCTGCAGCAGGGGGAGCATGACTGCCAGATTGCTGTCCGTCTTGGGCACCCCCTCTGTCCGTGCTCATGTTACTGCCTTCATCGAGCTCAGTATCATCATCAGAGCCTTCCAAACGCTGGGCATCCTCCTGGAGCATGTACCCAACACTGTGGTCAAACAGTTCGAGGGACTCCTCAGGAGGACATGGTGGAGCTAGGGAAGGAGTCACTGATGACATTGAGCCGAGGGAAGAGGCCGCTGCTTTGCCAGACAAAGCACCCTGGGCATGGGTGAGAGAGGATGAGGAGGATGAGGACGGCTTGGTCATCCACTCGACCAAGTCTTCCGCATGTTGCGGCTCAACGCGGCCAGCTGCCGAAAAAAAGGCCAAGCGTGTCCCATGGCCACGTGCTGATGAGGATGCACCGTCTCCACGACCAGCACTAGACACAGAGTCTGCTTGCCCTCTCTTATTGGCTTGTGACTGTCTGCCTCTCTTTCTTGGCCTTCCAGACATACTAATGGCCTGTAGCTGCACTAATCTGGGATATATATATATATATATATATATATATATATATATGTACTGATACTGCAGCTAGCAAAATCAACTGCTTGCCTGTAGTATGAGAACACCACCAACCTTCTACAGGTAGCTTTAGCTGAACACTGTGAGGTGGACGCACCCCACTAACTTGTAGGTTTAGCTGAACACTGTGAGCAGGACGCACTGCACTAACTGTAAATAGTCTAGCTGCCTGACCGTGGTACTAATAGGATCAAAAGAACACCAGTAATTTTCTTCAGGTAGCTTTATATACTGTAACAAGACAAGCCTGCCTGTCAGTAGGAAGATAACAGGAACGGATCTAGCTGAACACTGTGAGCAGGACGCACTGTACTAAATGTAAATAGTCTAGCTGCCTGACCGTGGTACTAATAGGATCAAAAGAACACCAGTAATTTTCTTTAGGTAGCTGTTAATACTGTAACAAGACAAGCCTGCCTGTCAGTAGGAAGATAACAGGAACGGATCTAGCTGAACACTGTGAGCAGGACGCACTGTACTAAATGTAAATAGTCTAGCTGCCTGACCGTGGTACTAATAGGATCAAAAGAACACCAGTAATTTTCTTTAGGTAGCTGTTAATACTGTAACAAGACAAGCCTGCCTGTCAGTAGGAAGATAACAGGAACGGATCTAGCTGAACACTGTGAGCAGGACGCACTGCACTAAATGTAAATAGTCTAGAAGATAACAGGAACGGATCTAGCTGAACACTGTGAGCAGGACGCACTGTACTAAATGTAAATAGTCTAGCTGCCTGACCGTGGTACTAATAGGATCAAAAGAACACCAGTAATTTTCTTTAGGTAGCTGTTAATACTGTAACAAGACAAGCCTGCCTGTCAGTAGGAAGATAACAGGAACGGATCTAGCTGAACACTGTGAGCAGGACGCACTGCACTAAATGTAAATAGTCTAGAAGATAACAGGAACGGATATAGCTAAACTGAATACAGTGTATATATATATATGCAACACCTGGGATGCATATATATACACAATACACTATAAGTGCAGCTAAATGACTGACTGTTCTGCCTAATCTATCTAACTCAAATCAAATGACACTGTCTCTCTCTCTGTCTATCTCTTTCAACGCCGGAACACACACTACACAGGGCCGCCGTGCAGGCGGCCTTATATAGTGTGGGGCGTGTACTAAATCCCCTGAGCCATAATTGGCCAAAGCCTCCTTGGCTTTGGCCAATTACGGCTCTCTGTTCAGGCGGCGCTGTGATTGGCCAAGCATGCGGGTCATAGTGCATGCTTGGCCAATCATCAGCAAGCAATGCACTGTGATGCCGCAGTGAATTATGGGCCGTGACGCGCCACACGAATTTGGCGCGAACGGCCCATATCGTTCGCAATTCGGCGAACGACCGAACAGCCGATGTTCGAGTCGAACATGGGTTCGACTCGAACACGAAGCTCATCCCTAATCGTGAGTAGGGAAAGGGGTACAGCTTAATGTTGACTTGTGGAAAAGTCAAAATCTAGTGTGGAGTCTGGGTGTAGGGCCAAGGGGTTCCACAGGGTCACACAAATTGATTTGAACAGTAAAGTTGGCCATGCATAGCTACAACTTTGGCAAATTTCTGCTGAATTGGCTGCAATTCAAGATGAATTCCGTCTGAACCACCAGGCTCAACAAAATTCAATATGTCAATCGACTTTTGCTGAAGGAGCGTTAGGCACTTGTTGGCCTGTGTATAATATAAAGAAAAAGAAGATCCTGCATTCTCCGAACAGGTCCAACACAATTCAATTTTACAAATTGGTAAAATAAAGTTCCATTAAACTAGGTCAGAGAGGGCAGGTATTGAGACACCCAGAGGCATCGGATACCTACGTTGGGAGATCAGCCATACAAGTACGTTTTAAGACACCACCTGCCGAAAAGGCAATTACTTACCCTCTTCTTGTACAGGCTATTCTTAGTTTCATTATGAGAAACTGGTGACCGGGTTGCCTTAGGACTCAATCGCACTTGTGCATTTTGATAATGCGTGCTAAAATGCAGGCATTAACATGTATTGGCATAACACATGGCAATGTATTTGCTCTATGCTTGGTGTGTTGCGGTGCCATTCAATGTGAACACCACCCCAATGCATTGTACAGTAAAGTTTAATGCAACATTTTGAAAAAAGAGGTCATGCACAATAGATCACAAGGAAACCTTTTGAAAAAAGGGGTCATGCATGCTTTTTCATCTGCTGTGGTGCATTGGCAGTTCGATCATAATGGCATACAAATTAATGCATGCCATAATGCACTTGTGCTAACCACCACAATGGAATTCTTTAGGCTTCTTGCACACTGCAGCTTAAAAAAGCTCAGTACAGCATTTTTTTTTGCTGGTCTAAAATTGCTTACAATCACAAACAAGTGCAGCGTATTTCTTGAGTAAAATAAAATAGAAACATCTATTAGATGTTATATAATAGACTTCCCGGTCAGTATTTTGCGCTAGTATGTGCAAATGTGTGTGAATGCGCACACATGAGCATAGATATTCAGAAATTCTCCCTATGAATGTATTGTGCATATACTCGCAAATACACGTATAAATATGTGCAAAACAAACACCTGAAACTACATGCAAAAAAGCAGATGCTCAAACATCAGTACCGTGTGCAAGAGGCCTTAGACTTGCCATACACAGTTTAAATGTCGGCTGGTTTAGCAGGAAATGGGCAGAATTCAAACCATTAGTGAGTGTACCAAGTGGAATGATTGATCAACTTGGGTACAACCAGCCTGCCGGATTCGCTTGCAGTTATCACAAGCGGCTGCTATAGCCGCTTGCGATAATCACTGGCTTCTCCCGGCAGGGACGGCTTCCCCCACTTGCCCCCCCTCCCGCCTGCTGGGAGAAGACAATTACTCGGCAGGAGGGATTCCCTGGTCAACACTGTCTGTGTTGATGAGGGAATCATGCAAATTTCTTTCCTGCAACCTGTGGTTGCAGGAAAGAAATTTGCACCGTCTATGGCCTGCCTTGGAGTGAATTGGCCTTTTAAATCTATAGGTCTTCTTCAATCAAATATACAATTCTTGCCCTTAAAAAAAGTTTAGCAAGTACAGTATTTGTAGAACTACCTTTGGAAGGAAAATAGAGCAATCACTTCTTTCCATTCAATTCAAGTTGATTTTCCAGCATATAAGGCACTATAATGTATAGCCAGATGATGTCATTCAAAAGGATGTTAATCCCATATTTCAATTACATAGACTGCCAGTCTGAAGTTTAAGAACTATTTTTCAAGGATACTGTGAATATTGAATAAATATGTGCATTTCCTTCAGACATACTGTGCTTGTTCCATTATTGTCGGTAATATTAACCAGGTCTGGGGCCCATCTAAAAGAATATTTTCCTACAGCTAATATTTAGCAGTCAGTTCTGCAAGATACCATGTACACAGTGTCCTAGGGAAATGACAAGGCACACCATGTACTGAAAATACAGGTTTCAAATTGGTAGCAGCTCACCATGTCTGATGTTTAGAATGTTTGATGGTGTGTTACAACTCAACAAACAGTGCTCAGACTTCTCAGCAAATGGTTAACTCCCCTCCTTATATGCAGTAAAGCATGCGTGTTATACTCATTGTGGAATCTAAGGGGTTAATCCTCCGCATTGTGTAAAAAGGCTGTTTGATCCTGTTTTCTCTTATCCATCCCTTGTTTTACTGTCCTCAATCCATCTTCTGATAAAACAGAGCCTTTGGAGTCACTCTGCACATGCTCAGCTTGGTGTGTATTGCTATAGGTTTTTTTTTTTTTGGAGGGTGCATTTGAGCAGCACAGGGCCAATCAGCACTGTCCAGACAGAGGGTCAGAGGTCATGCAGCCTCATAGGACAGTCAGAGGAGAATGGAAACTCCTCCTACAAGCTTTAACCAGTGCTCAGCCAGACACTGATAGAAGTCACAAGACTGCTATATACTGCTGATGAGAAAAGGTATTTACCAGCCTGATGCCGTGTACACACGGTCGGACTTGCCAACTGGATATCCTCCGTCGGCATTTCCGACGGAAAAATTTAGAACATGTTCTCTATCTAAGTCCGTCGGAAATGCCGACAGAAAAAGTCAGATGGGGCATACACATGGTCAGAATATCCGAACAAAAGCTCCCATCGGACTTTTTCTGTCGGAAATTCCGACCGTGTGTATGGGGCAATACTGTTCCTGGCAATTCTCTGAATTTCATATTGATGACATAATTGGATGTAAAGTTAGGTATGTAATTAAAATGGAAAGGTTTTGTTTTAAAGTGTCGCTAAACCCACATAATAAAAAACTATCAACAAATGGTGTATCAGTGGCGGAACAATAGGGGTCGCTGCAGTCGCACTTGCGACTGGGCCCTGCCATTCTGCCGCTGTGGGGGGGCCCAAGACCTGGCATTTCTCCCTACACCTCTGGCTTGCCGTTTGTAATGCAGTGGGGGGAGGTGAGAGGCAGCGATCGGCAGCTCTATTGTGCCTGTATGCGGTGGGATCTCCCTGCAGCTTGTAGTTGTCTCTTCCCCAGTGTCAGTGTAAACAGTGGAGAGAGGAGGGGAGGGGCCGTGCAGGTATCAGTTTCACTTTCAGGGAGAACTACAAGCCACATGGAGATTCCCTGCCTGTGGACACTATAGAGCTGTTGATCGCCGCCTCCCACCTCCACCAGCCAGGTACATGGGGAACCTCTTGAAGGAGGGGGGGGGCAGCAGTCTGGGGACCCTGATGTAAGGGGGGGGGGGGCTTTCTGGTTACATTAATGTAAGAAGGGGCTCTCTGGGGACCCTGATGTCTTGGGGGAGGGGGGGTCTCTCTGGGGACCCTGATGTAAGGGGGAGGCTCTCTGGGGGCCCTGATGTAAGGGGGGGGGATCCCTGGGGACCCTGATGTAAGGAGGGAGGCTCCCTGGGGACCCTAATGTAAGGGGGGTTCTCTGGGGACCCTGATGTAGGGGGGGGGCTTTCAGGGGACATTATTGTAAGGAAGGGGCCCTCTGAGGACACTAATGTAAGGATGAGGCTCTCTGGGGGCCCTGATGTAAGGGTGGGCTCTCTGGGGGCCCTGATGTAAGGGGGAGACTCTCTGGGGGCCCTGATGTAAGGGGGAGGCTCTCTGGGGGCCCTGATGTAAGAGGGAGGCTCTCTGGGGGCCCTGATGTAAGGGGGAGACTCTCTGGGGGCCCTGATGTAAGGGGGAGACTCTCTGGGGGCCCTGATGTAAGGGGGAGGCTCTCTGGGGGCCCTGATGTAAGGGGGAGGCTCTCTGGGGGCCCTGATGTAAGGGGGAGGCTCTCTGGGGGCCCTGATGTAAGGGGGAGACTCTCTGGGGGGCCCTGATGTAAGGGGGAGACTCTCTGGGGGCCCTGATGTAAGGGGGAGGCTCTCTGGGGGCCCTGATGTAAGGGGGAGACTCTCTGGGGGCCCTGATGTAAGGGGGAGGCTCTCTGGGGGCCCTGATGTAAGGGGGAGACTCTCTGGGGGCCCTGATGTAAGGGGGAGACTCTCTGGGGGCCCTGATGTAAGGGGGAGACTCTCTGGGGGCCCTGATGTAAGGGGGAGACTCTCTGGGGGCCCTGATGTAAGGGGGAGACTCTCTGGGGGCCCTGATGTAAGGGGGAGACTCTCTGGGGGCCCTGATGTAAGGGGGAGACTCTCTGGGGGCCCTGATGTAAGGGGGAGGCTCTCTGGGGGCCCTGATGTAAGGAGGGGCTCTCTGGGGGCCCTGATGTAAGGGGGAGACTCTCTGGGGGCCCTGATGTAAGGGGGAGACTCTCTGGGGGCCCTGATGTAAGGGGGAGGCTCTCTGGGGGCCCTGATGTAAGGGGGAGACTCTCTGGGGGCCCTGATGTAAGGGGGAGGCTCTCTGGGGGCCCTGATGTAAGGGGGAGGCTCTCTGGGGGCCCTGATGTAAGGGGGAGACTCTCTGGGGGCCCTGATGTAAGGGGGAGACTCTCTGGGGGCCCTGATGTAAGGGGGAGGCTCTCTGGGGGCCCTGATGTAAGGGGGAGGCTCTCTGGGGGCCCTGATGTAAGGGGGAGACTCTCTGGGGGCCCTGATGTAAGGGGGAGACTCTCTGGGGGCCCTGATGTAAGGGGGAGGCTCTCTGGGGGCCCTGATGTAAGGGGGAGGCTCTCTGGGGGCCCTGATGTAAGGGGGAGGCTCTCTGGGGGCCCTGATGTAAGGGGGAGACTCTCTGGGGGCCCTGTAAAGTGTATTATTCCTGCGCTACCATGTAGTCAGTATAGTGGTGTGGTGCTGCGCTAATTCTGGTATCTAAACAAATGCATGAGTGCAACCGTGCTACAATGTTGATGAGTCAGAGGCTAGTCACCTAATGTGAACGTGGGGTGTGAATAATAATCAAACACCATTGTAAGAGAATAAAAATATAAATATACTCTGCCCAGTGTAAAAAGTGACTAAATTGGGTAAAAGTGTCCGGACTATAAAAATTGCAATAATAGCATTAACATAAACAGTTAAAAGGCATGCAGTGTATATATATATATATATAGCGCATATGTAGGCAAGTGGGTGACTAAAACATTAATAGCACAATATACAACTTCCAGAAAAATAAAAATAAAACAAAAAAGTGCAATGTTACACTGTATGTCCGAAGAGATCACAATGCCTGTGGTAATGCAAAAAAGTGTCCAGTGCAAACAATAAGTGCTCAAAAATTGTCTAAAGACATAAATACAGTCCAAAGAAAGGTGGCTTGTGTAACAGCAAAATCTCCAATGATTCACCAATCCTCAAAGTGCCAAACAGTGAGATGCAAGCAGCAAACTGGATTCTAAAATCAGTCACTTTGAATAGGTGAAAAGTGTGAAGTGTATAGAGCAGTCCTCTTCATGCAGCAATCCTACACTGGTGGATAATGGCCCCTTACCTCATTATACTGAGGTTACAGCATAAGTCAGTCCCAGGGACAGGCACCTTCCACTGTCAGCAGTGTACGAGCTCGCCGCTCGTTTGGTTATATGCGCCCTCTGCCGTTATTACTGTGTGAGTACCTTCTTTTACCTTTGAATAAAGTTTAGATGTTTTAAAAATGACTACACTATATGGCATCCTTTTTCCCCTTTCGGCCGCCATGCCCCCTGTGGACCTGAGGCATATAGAGGCATAGTCCGGGACCCAGGACCAACCTCCATAGGAGCTGCCATAAGCGGTGACTGACTTATGCTGTAACCTCAGTATAATGAGGTAAGGGGCCATTATCCCCAGTGTAGGATTGCTGCATGAAGAGGACTGCTCTATACACTTCACACTCCTCACCTATTCAAAGTGACTGATTTTAGAATCCAGTTTGCTGCTTTGCATCTCACTGTTTGGCACTTTGAGGATTGATGAATCATTGGAGATTTTGCTGTTACACAAGCCACCTTTCTTTGGACTGTATTTATGTCTTTAGACAATTTTTGAGCACTTATTGTTTGCACTGGACACTTTTTTGCATTACCACAGGCATTGTGATCTCTCCGGACGTACAGTGTAACATTGCACTTTTTTGTTTTATTTTTATTTTTCTGAAAGTTGTATATTGTGCTATAAATGTTTTAGTCACCCACTTGCCTACATATGCACTATATGTTTAGTCCAACACTGCATGCCTTTTAACTGCTTATGTTAATGCTATTATTACAATTTTTAAAGTCCGGACACTTTTACCCAATTTAGTCACTTTTTACACTGGGCGGAGTATATTTATATTTTTATTCTCTTACAATGGTGTTTGATGATTATTCACACCCCACGTTCACATTAGGTGACTAGCCTCTGACTCATCAACATTGTAGCACGGTTGCACTCATGCATTTGTTTAGTTACCAGTATTAGCGCAGCACCACACCCACTTGCTAGCTTACGTCTCTGGGGACCCTGATGTTAGGGGGGCTCTCTGGGGACCCTAAAGTAAGGAAAGGGGTCTCTGGGGACCCTGACAAAAGGAGGGGACTCTCTGGGGACCTTGATGTAGGGGGGCTCTCTGGGGACCCTAATGTAGGGGGGCTCTCTGGGGACCCTAATGTAGGGGGGCTCTCTGGGGACCCTAATGTAGGGGGGCTCTCTGGGAACCCTGATGTAAGTGGGGCTCTCTGGGTACCCTGATGTAAGGGGGGGATCCCTGGGGACCCTGATGTAAGGAGGGAGGCTCTCTGGGGACCCCAATATAGGGGGAGGCTCTCTAAGGACCCTGATGTAAGGGGAGACTCTCTGGGGACCCTGAAGTAAGGGGAGGCTCTCTAGGGACCCTAATGTAGGGGGGGCTCTCTGGCAACCCTGATGTATGGAGGGCTCCCTGGGGACCCTGATGTAAGAAGAGGCTCTCTGGGGACCCTGATGTAAGGGGAGGATCTCTGGGGACCCTGATGTAAGGGGAGGATCTCTGGGGACCCTGATGTAAGGGGAGGCTCTCTGGGGACCCTGATGTAAGGGGAGGCTCACTGGGGACCCTTATGCAAGGGTAAGCTTTCTAGGTACCCTTATGTAGGGGGAGGCTCTCTGGGGACCCTGATGTAAGGAGGGGCTCTCTGGGGACCTTGATGTTAAGGGGAGCTCTCTGGGGACCCTGATGTAATGAGGGGGGCTCTGAGGACCCTAATATAAGTAGGGAGGCTCTCTTGGGACCCTGATGTAAGGGGAGGCTCTCTAGGGACCCTAATGTAGGGGGGGGGCTCTCTGGGGACCCTGATGTAAGGAGGGGTCCCTGGGGACCCTGATGTAAGGAGGGTTCTCTGGGGACCCTGATCTAAGGGGAGAATCTCTGGGGACCATAATGTAGGGGGAGGCTCTCTAAGGACCCTGATATAAGGGGAGGCTCTCTGGGGACCCTGATGTAAGGGGGGGGATCTCTGGGGACCCTGATGTGAGGAGGGGCTCCCTGGGAACTCTGATGTAAGTGGGGCTCTCTGGGTACCCTGATGTAAGGGGGGGGGATCCCTGGGGACCCTTATGTAAGGAGGGAGGCTCTCTGGGGACCCTAATATAGGGGGAGGCTCTCTAAGGACCCTGATGTAAGGGGGGGCTCTCTGGGGACCCTAATATAGGGGGAGGCTCTCTAAGGACCCTGATGTAAGGGGGGGCTCTCTGGGGACCCTGATGTAGGTGGTGGATCCCTGGGGACCCTGATGTAAGTGGGGGATCTGCATTCAGATATGTAACGAGATATATATATATATATATATATATATATATATATATATATATGTGTGTGTATGCCCGCAAAAGTGTATGACATTCCTTACTTAGCTGCTATGGGCTCTAGCCCGAGATCTTTTGTAGACCTAGCAATGCCACTGGTGGGGGCCCTTCATGGTTTCTTGCACCGGGGCCCTGAAGATTCTAGTTACGCCTCTGTGGTGTATTACAGTGCCTTGAAAAAGTATTCATAACCCTTGACATTTGTCATGTTACAACCAAAAATGTAAATGTATTTTACTGGTATTTTTTGTAATAGACCAACACAAAGTGGAACATAATTGTGAAGTGGAAGGAAAATGATAAATGGCTTTCAAAATGTTTTTACAAATAAATATGTAAAAAGTGTGGCGTGCATTTGTATTCAGCCCCCCCGAGTCAATACTTTGTAGAACCCCCTTTCACTGCAATTACAGCTGCAAGTCTTTTTGGGGATGTCTCTACCAGCTTCGCACATCTAGAGTGACATTTTTGCTCATTCTTCTTTGAAAAATAGCTCAAGCTCTGTCAGATTGGATGGAGAGTAGGGATGACCCGAACACCCCCCGGTTTGGTTCGCAGCAGAACATGCGAACAGGCAAAAAATTTGTTCGAACACGCGAACACCGTTAAAGTCTATGGGACACGAACAAGAAAAATCAAAAGTGCTAATTTTAAGGATTATTATGCAAGTTATTGTCATAAAAAGTGTTTGGGGACCCGGGTCCTGCCCCAAGGGACATGTATCAATGCAAAAAATTTTTTTAAAAACTGACATTTTTTCGGGAGCAGTGATTTTATTAATGCTTAAAGTGAAACAATAAAGGTGAAATATTCCTTTAACCACTTCAATACCAGGCACTTAGACACCTTCCCGCCCAGCCCAATTTTCAGCTTTCAGCGCTGTCACAATTTGAATGACAATTGCGCGGTCATGCCACACTGTACCCAAACAAATTTTTTATCATTTTGTTCCCACAAATAGAGCTTTCTTTTGGTGGTATTTGATCCCCTCTGCGGTTTTTATTTTTTGGGCAACAAATAAAAAAAGACAGAAAATTTTGAAAAAAAGCACGTTTTTCTTTGTTTCTGTTAAAATTTTTTGTAAATGAGTACGTTTTCTTCTTCAATGACGGGCACTGATATGGCTGCACTGACGGGCACTGATACGGCGGCACTGATGGGCACCGATGAGGTGGCACCAATGAGGTGGCACTGATGAGGTGGCACTGACGGGCACTGATGATGGGCACTGATAGGTGGCACTGATGCGCACTGATAGGTGGCACTAATGGGCACTGATAGGTGGCACTGGTAGGTGGCACTGATGGGCACTGATAGGTGGCACCGATGGGCACTGATAGGCGGCACTGATGGGCACTTGTAGGTGGCATTAATGGGCACTCGTAGGTGGCGTTGATGGGTAGTTATGGGTGGCACTGATAGTTGGCACAGATGGGCACGGATGGGCACTGATAGGTGGGCACAGATGGGCACAGATGGGCACTGACAGGTGGCACCGATGGACACTGATGGGTGGCACTGATGATTCTGATTGATGGCAGTGATGCCCCTAAGTGTGGCATTGCTGGGCATCACTGCAACATAATTGTGCCAATCAGTGCCCATTTGTGGGCACTGATTGGCACAGATTTGGCACTGACTGGGCACATGTGGATGGCCATGGGGTACATACCTGGCCATCCACATGTTTCCCTTCCCTGGTGGTCCTAGTGGCGATCCCTGGTGGTCCAGTGTGGTGATCTGCGGGGGGGCTGCGCTGATAAACAATCAGCGCAGACCCCCCCTGCCAGGAGAGCCGCCGATCGGCTCTCCTCTACTCGCGTCTGTCAGACGCGAGTGAGGAAGAGCCGATCAACGGCTCTTCCTATTGACAGCGTGATCAGCCGTGATTGGACACGGCTGATCACGTGGTAAAGAGCCTCCGCCGGAGGCTCTTTACCAAGATCGGTGTAGCGGTGTGTCAGACTGACACACCGATCCACCGATCGCCGCGATGCGCGCCCCTGCGGGCGCGCGGCGGCATGTTATCCTGAAGGACGTCATATGACGCCCAGTCAGGATAACACAACCACCGCCCGGCCGTCAATCCGCTATAGGCCGGGCGGGAAGTGGTTAAATTTTGTACCTGGGGGGTGTCTATAGTATGCCTGTAAAGTGGCACATTTTTCCCATGTTAAGAACAGTCCCTGCACAAAATGACATTTCTAAAGGAAAAAAAGTCATTTAAAAGTACTCGCGGCTATAACGAATTGTCGGGTCCTGGCAATACAGATAAAAGTCATTGAAAAAAACGGCATGGGATCCCCCTCAGTCCATTACCCATCCCTTTGGGTCTGGTATGAATATTAAGAGGAACCCCGAACCAAAATGTAAAAAAAAATTGCGTGGGGGTCCCCCAAATTCTATACCAGGCCCTTCAGGCCTGGTATGGATATTAAGGGGAACCCTGCGCCATTTTTTTTTAAAATGGCGTAGAGGTCCCCCCACAAATCCATACCAGACCCTTATTTGAGCATGCAACCTGGCAGGGTGCAGGAAAAGAGGGGGGGCGAGAGAGCGTACCAGGCCACATGCCCTCAACTTAGGGAGGGTGCTTTGGGGTAATGGCATGGTATTTTTGTGAAATGGTAAAATGTACCCGTTACCACTTCAAACAGGGGGGGCGGGATCTGGGGGTCCCCTTGTTAAAGGGGGCTTCCAGATTCTGATAAGCCCCCCACCCGTAGACCCCCACAACCACCGAGCAAGGGTTGTGGGGATGAGGCCACCCCAAAGCACCCTCCCCATGTTGACGGCATGTGACCTGGTACAGTTCAGGAGGGGGGGCACTCTCTCGCCCCCCCCCCTTTTTTTCCTGTGGCCTACAGGTTGCATACTCGGGTAAGGGTCTGATATGGATTTTTGGGGGGACCCCCACGCCATTTTTTTTACATTTTAGTGCAGGATTTCCCTTAAAATCCATACCAGACCTGAAGGGTCTGGTATAGATTTTGAGGGGGACCCCTACATCATTTTTTTTTTAATTTGGCGCAGGGTTCCCCTTAATATCCATACCAGACCTGAAGGGCCTGTTATGGAATTTGGGGAACCCCCATGCAATTTTTTTTTTACATTTTGGTTCGGGGTTCCCCTTAATATTCATACCAGACCCAAAGGGCCTGGTAATGGACTGGGGGGGATCCCATGCCATTTTTTTTCAATGACTTTTATCTGTATTGCCGGGACCCGACAATTCATTATAGCCACTAGTACTTTTAAATGACTTTTTTTCCTTTAGAAATGTCATAAATGTCATTTTGTGCTGGGACTGTTCTAAACACGGGAAAATGCTCCACTTTACAGGCATACTATAGACACCCCCAGGTATGAAATTTAAAGGAATATTTCACTTTTATTGTTTCACTTTAAGCATTATTAAAATCACTGCTCCCGAAAAAACGGCCATTTTTAAAACTTTTTTTTGCATTGATACATGTCCCCTGGGGCAGGACCCAGGTCCACAGACACTTTTTATGACAATACCATGCATATAAGCCTTTAAAATTAGCACTTTTGATTTCTCCCATAGACTTTTAAAGGGTGTTCTGCGGCTTTCTAATTTGCCGCAAACACCCCAAATTGTTCGCTTTTCGGCGAACAGGCGAACACCCGATGTTCGATTTGAATTGCATTCAACTCAAACATCGGGCTCATCCCTAGTGGAGAGCATCTGTGATCAGCAATTTTCAAGTCTTGCCACAGGTTTTCAATTGGATTTAGGTCTGGACTTTGACCCGGCCATTCTGACACATGAATATGCTTTGATCTAAACCATTCCATCGTAGCTCTGGCTGTATGTTAAGACCCCTTTCACACTGAGGCGCTTTTCAGGCATTTTAGCGCTAAAAATAGCGCCTGTAAAGCACATGACAAGCACCTCTCACGCCACACCAGTGTGAAATCCCAAGTGCTTTCACACTGGGGCGGTGCGCTTGCAGGAAAAAAAGTCCTGCAAGCAGCATCTTTGGGGCAGGGCGGTGCGGGAGCTTTCCCAAAACACGGGCGCTATTAACCCTTTCTTCGGCCACTAGCGGGGCTTAAAAGCTCTCTGCTAGCGGCTAAAACTAGCGGCGCTTTACTGCTAATGCCCGCACCGCCCAGGGTGAAAGGATTTGTTGTCCTGCTGGAAGGTGAACCTCTGCCCCAGTCTCAAGTTTGCAGACTCTAACAGGTTTTCTTCTAAGCTTGCCCTGTATTTGGCTCCATCCATCTCCCCATCAACTCTGACCAGCTTCCCTGCCCCTGCTGAAGAAAATCATCCCCACAACATGAAGCTACTACCACCATGTTCCACGGTGGGGATGGTGTGTTCAGGGTGATGTGCAGTGTTAGTTTTCTGCCGCACATAGCGTTTTGCTTTTAGGCCAACTGCACAACTAATAGTTGTCCTGTGAACAGATTCTCCCACCTGAGCTGTGGATCTCTGAAGCTCCTCCAGAGTTACTATGGGCCTCTTGGCTGCTTCTCTGATTAATGCTCTCCTTGCCCAGCCTGTCAGTGCAGGTGGACGGCCATGTCTTGGTAGGTTTGTAGTTGTGCCATACTCTTTCAATTTTCCGATGATGGATTGAACAGTGCTCCATGAGATGCTCAAAGCTTGTGATAATTTTTTAATAGCCTAATCCTGCTTTAAACTTCTCCACAACTGTATCCCTGACCTGTCTGGTGTGTTCCCTGGCCTTCACAATGCTGTTTGTTCACTAAGGTTCTCTAACAAACCTCTGAGGGCTTCACAGAACAGCTGTATTTAGACTGAGATTAAATTACACACAGGTGGAGTCTATTTACTAATTAGGTGATTTCTTGGTTCATACTCAGTCAATCACTATGAAATCTAATTCTGCATTCTGTAAAAAAAACCTGGTTGATCCAGCTGTTTTCTATCTCCCCCTTCTGTCCAAGGCCCCAATGCAGTTGTAGATTTTGCAGAGCAGTGTTGGCAGCACTGCACATGCTCAGTTTTCAGTGAGTTTCTATGCTGAGAGTTTCCTCCCTATCACATCTGAGCAGCCCATGTGACTATATCACAAGGTGAGTATAGTAGCAAGTCCTAGTTGCAATCTCGAAACACCCAATACGAGGACAATATGCGACCGGTCTAAACTATGTGGCATATTCACCAAGGCCAGGAGCATGGCAGACAAGATGGGTGAACTAGAGATACTGTTGTACGAGGAGGATTTGGATTTTTGGGAATTTCAGAGACCTGGTTCAACAGCTCTCATGATTGGCTGGCAAACATTCAAGGGTATACCCTTTACCGCAAGGATAGGGAGGGTAAAAAAGGGGGAGGGGTATGCCTATATATCAAGAATAATGTACAAGTGAATGTGAGAGATGACATCACTGAGGGAGCTAGAGAGGAGGTGGAATCCTTATGGGTAGAGCTCCAAAGGGATGAAGCTAAGGGGAAAATAATACTGGGAGTATGCTATAGGCCCCCTAACCTGAGGGAGGAAGTGGAGACGGATCTCCTATCACAAATTGGATTAGCAGCAAGGATGGGAAGTGTTATCATAATGGGGGATTTTAATTATCCAGACATAGACTGGGTGGAGGGAACCGCGCATTCATTTAAGGCTCGCCAATTCCTTAATGTCTTGCAGGACAATTTTATGGGTCAGATGGTAGACGCACCAACTAGAAATAAAACATTACTGGATCTACTGATTACCAACAATACAGACCTGATCACGGATGTGGAAATACGGGGCAATTTAGGTAACAGCAATCACAGGTCAATTAGTTTCAGTATAAATCACACAAATAGGAAACATAAAGGGAATACAAAGACACTGAATTTCAAAAGAGCCAACTTCCCTAAACTACAAACCTTGCTAAAAGGCATAAACTGGGATAAAATATTAGGAACAAAGAATACGGAGGAGAGATGGGTTTGCTTTAAGAGCATATTAAATAAGGGCATTAGCCAATGTATCCCATTGGGTAATAAATTTAAAAGAGCGAACAAAAGTCCTGGATGGCTTAACTCCAATGTAAAAATGCATATAAAAGCAAAGCAGAAGGCCTTCAAAAAATACAAGGTTGAGGGACCATCCTCAGCATTCAGACTTTATAAAGAATGCAACAGGAAATGTAAGGGTGCAATTAGGACGGCTAAGATAGAACATGAAAGACACATAGCGGAGGAGAGTAAAAAAAATCCCAAGAAATTCTTTAAGTATGTAAACAGTAAAAAAGGGAGGACAGACCATATTGGCCCCATAAAGAATAAGGAAGGACATCTGGTTACAAAGGATGGGGAGATGGCCAAAGTATTGAATTTATTCTTCTCCTCAGTCTTCACAAGTGAATCAGGGGGCTTCAGTAACCAAAACTGCAGTGTTTATCCTCATGACACAACACAGGAAGCACCTCCATGGTTAACAGAGGACGGAATTAAAATTAGACTTGAGAAACTTAACATTAATAAATCACCGGGACCAGATGGCTTGCATCCAAGGGTACTTAGGGAACTCAGTCAAGTGATTGCCAGACCGTTGTTCCTAATTTTTACAGACAGTCTACTGACTGGAATGGTACCAGCTGATTGGAGAAAAGCCAATGTAGCACCAATATTTAAAAAGGGCCCAAAATACATCCCTGGGAATTACAGACCAGTTAGCCTAACATCAATAGTATGAAAACTCTTGGAGGGGATGATAAGGGACTATATACAAGATTTTAGTAATAAGAACGGTATCATTAGCAGTAATCAGCATGGATTCATGAAGAATCGTTCTTGCCAAACCAATCTATTAACCTTCTATGAGGAGGTGAGTTGCCATCTAGATAAAGGAAGGCCCGTAGACGTGGTGTATCTGGATTTTGCAAAAGCATTTGACACAGTTCCCCATAAACGTTTACTGTACAAGATAAGGTCCATTGGCATGGACCATAGGGTGAGTACATGGATTGAAAACTGGCTACAAGGGCGAGTTCAGAGGGTGGTGATAAATGGGGAGTACTCGGAATGGTCAGGGGTGGGTAGTGGGGTTCCCCAGGGTTCTGTGCTGGGACCAATCCTATTTAATTTGTTCATAAACGATCTAGAGGATGGGATAAACAGTTCAATCTCTGTATTTGCAGACGATACTAAACTAAGCAGGGCAATAACTTCTCCGCAGGACGTGGAAACCTTGCAAAAAGACCTGAACAAATTAATGGGGTGGGCGACTACATGGCAAATGAGGTTCAATGTAGAAAAATGTAAAATAATGCATTTGGGTGGCAAAAATATGAATGCAATCTATACACTGGAGGGAGAACCTCTGGGGGAATCTAGGATGGAAAAGGACCTGGGGGTCCTAGTAGATGATCGGCTCAGCAATGGCATGCAATGTCAAGCTGCTGCTAACAAAGCAAACAGAATATTGGCATGCATTAAAAGGGGGATCAACTCCAGAGATAAAACGATAATTCTCCCGCTCTACAAGACTCTGGTCCGGCCGCACCTAGAGTATGCGGTCCAGTTCTGGGCACCAGTCCTCAGGAAGGATGTACTGGAAATGGAGCGAGTACAAAGAAGGGCAACAAAGCTAATAAAGGGTCTGGAGGATCTTAGTTATAAGGAAAGGTTGCAAGCACTGAACTTATTCTCTCTGGAGAAGAGACGCTTGAGAGGGGATATGATTTCAATTTACAAATACCGGACTGGTGACCCCACAATAGGGTTAAAACTTTTTCGCAGAAGAGAGTTTAACAAGACTCGTGGCCACTCAATAAAATTAGAAGAAAAGAGGTTTAACCTTAAACTACGTAGAGGGTTCTTTACTGTAAGAGCGGCAAGGATGTGGAATTCCCTTCCACAGGCGGTGGTCTCAGCGGGGAGCATTGATAGCTTCAAGAAACTATTAGATAAGCACCTGAATGACCGCAACATACAGGGATATACAATGTAATACTGACACATAATCACACACATAGGTTGGACTTGATGGACTTGTGTCTTTTTTCAGCCTCACCTACTATGTAACTATGTAACTATGTAACATCTGGGCATATACACAGTGGTAAATAACAGCCCACTCCCTCCCTCCTCCTCCTACATGCCCACTAACCAGCTAAACACAATGGGTGGGGGGATATTACATGTAGATTGATGGAGGCTTCACCTCCCTCCTATTCTAAGACACAGGCTGGAGGGGCGTGACAGCCTGTGACTGGCAGAAATATGTCCACATCATGTTATTGCCAAAAAATAATAAAGATTTATAAATAATAAAGATTTGATTTCAAATATATATATTTGTATGACAATTTAAAACAGATTATTGATATGAATTATTTATTTTTACTCTGTACTCCAAAGGCTGTTTTTTTATTTTGAACATGTGATGTGACCAGCAGCAGAGAACTAAAAGCTCCTCCTGCTGGCAGACTGGGAAAGCCCTACCTTTTTATTATCAAAGAAAACATGGCCCAAAATTGTACAAATAAATAAATAACTATATATATATATATATATATATATATATATATATATATATATATATATATATATATATATATATATATACAGTGGGGACGGAAAGTATTCAGACCCCCTTAAATTGTTCATTCTTTGTTATATTGCAGCCATTTGCTAAAATCATTTAAGTTCATTTTTTTCCTCATTAATGTACACACAGCACCCATATTGACAGAAAAACACAGAATTGTTGACATTTTTGCAGATTTATTAAAAAAGAAAAACTGAAATATCACATGGTCCTGAGTATTCAGACCCTTTGCTGTGACACTCATATATTTAACTCAGGTGCTGTCCATTTCTTCTAATCATCCTTGAGATTGTTCTACACCTTCATTTGAGTCCAGCTGTGTTTGATTATACTAATTGGACTTGATTAGGAAATCACACACCTGTCTTTATAAGACCTTACAGCTCACAGTGCATGTCAGAGCAAATGAGAATCATGAGGTCAAAAGAACTGCCTGAAGAGCTCAGAGACAGAATTGTGGCAAGGCACAGATCTGGCCAAGGTTACAAAAAAATTTCTGATGCACTTAAGGTTCCTAAGACCACAGTGGCCTCCATAATCCTTAAATGGAAGACGTTTGGGACGACCAGAACCCTTCCTAGAGCTGGCCATCCGGCCAAACTGAGCTACTGGGGGAGAAGAGCCTTGGTGAGAGAAGTAAAGAAGAACCCAAAGATCACTGTGGCTGAGCTCCAGAGATGCAGTTGGGAGATGGGAGAAAGTTGTAGAAAGTCAACCATCACTGCACCCCTCCACCAGTAGGGGCTTTATGGCAGAGTGGCCCGACGGAAGCCTCTCCTCAGTGCAAGACACATGAAAGCCCGCATGGAGTTTGCTAAAAAAACACCTGAAGGACTCCAAGATGGTGAGAAATAAGATTCTTTGGTCTGAGGAGACCAAGATAGAACTTTTTGGCCTTAATTCTAAGCGGTATGTGTGGAGAAAACCAGGCACTGCTCATCACCTGTCCAATACAGTCCCAACAGTGAAGCATGGTGGTGGCAGCATCATGCTGTGGGGGTGTTTTTCAGCTGCAGGGACAGGACGACTGGTTGCAATTGAGGGAAAGATGAATGAGGCCAAGTACAGGGATATCCTGGATGAAAACTTTCTCCAGAGTGCTCAGGACCTCAGACTGGGCCAAAGGTTTACCTTCCAACAAGGCAATGACCCTAAGCACACAGCTAAAATAACAAAGGAGTGGCTTCACAACAACTCCGTGACTATTCTTGAATAGTCCAGCCAGAGCCTTGACTTAAACCCAATTGAGCATCTCTGGAGAGACCTAAAAATGGCTGTCCACCAACGTTTACCATCCAACCTCACAGAACTGGAGAGGATTTGCAAGGAGGAATGGCAGAGGATCCCCAAATCCAGGTGTGAAAAATTTGTTGCATCTTTCCCAAAAAGACTCATGGCTGTATTAGATCAAAAGGGTGCTTCTACTAAATACTGAGCAAAGGGTCTGAATACTTAGGACCATGTGATATTTCAGTTTTTCTTTTTTAATAAATCTGCAAAAATGTCAACAATTCTGTGTTTTTCTGTCAATGTGGGGTGCTGTGTGTACATTAAAGTGGAGGGCCACCCTAAAATAAAAAATTGCATGAAAAATCGTAAAAAAATTAAAAAACAAAACATTTGAAAAAAAAAAAAATGGAAACTTACCTGAACCCTTGTTGCTAGGCAGTCTTCCTAATCTGTCTCTTCTTTTTCCGCGGCATGTCCTGCTCCTCGGTGAGCAGCCCCGTTGCCTTCTGGGAACTGTGTGTGTTCCCAGAAAACCACGGGGCCATTCACAGAGCGCCGCGCCGCTTGTGTGTGCGCAGTAGGAAACTGTCAGTTTCCCTTACTTAGGATGGTGGTGCCGGGACCCGAGTAAGTCTACTTATTTAAAGTCAGCAGCTATCTACAGTGTTTACGCCGTATTTATCGGCGTATAACACACACTTTTTTACCCTGAAAACAGAGGGTAAACTGTGCCTGCGTGTTATGCACCGATATCTGTTTTTTTAACCAACCGGGGGGGGGCAGGGTTCGGGCGGTCCGTCCACCTCTCCTGGCCCTGGGACAGAGCTGCCAGGACAACTCCAGATAACAATACTGCAAGCCCCCTCCCACATACCGCTCCCCCATGCCATTGTATGGTAATTCAAACCCCTCCACCAACGCCGCTCTCCTCCTCCCGCTCCGCCCCCTTCCTCGAGTGTAGCTTGTGATTAGAGGAAGAGAGCAGTCATGTGACCGTCAATGATTCAGAGCCGAGATATGTCACATGACTGGGTTCACGGTGCCAATGGAGGTATTCAAAAGATTCACAAGTGACACAGGAGGAGCGGCACACAAGAAGGGGCCGGCAGCGATGGCAATGCAGGTATTCAATAGCTCCGATCCAGAGCATGCTGGCAATGCCGTCACTGACTGAATATAAACACTGACTGAGTAAACACTGAATATGAAGTCTAATATATGTAGGAAGGCCAGTATGGTGGCCTGAATTTATGGGAGGAGCCCGGGGGGTATTTAAGCAGCCCGCTCACCTGTGGTGCTTGTCGGTTTCCTGTGCGCGATATACGTCACTAGGCCGACTATTCGATATACCAGCGTCCGCAAGTTCTTGCCTCGCAAGTTCCCGTATTCGATACTCCGCACTCAAAACTTTCGAAGTCCGCGTTTTTCGTTCCTAGTTTGTACCACGCGTCTGGCTTGGCTGTCGCAGGTAAGGTCCCGTCGGACTTTTCGTTTTCATATCATGTCACAAAACCGTGAGTTCAAATTTCGTTTCACCCGCATCTCACAAACTGCAATGTATATCGCTCGTACTTTCGATATGTTACAAATTCGACAGCACAGCGACGCTGACGTCGCTTCATTTCTAGCATGTCGGTATCGATAGACAGCCATAGCCAGTCGCAAGTGGTAAATTATCAAAGCAAGTTAGTTCGATACCAATCATTTCTCATTTCTGAAACATTCTAAACTCATTTCTGACATTTCAAATCATTTCTGAAACATTTCTAAACTCATTTCTGACATTTCAAATCATTTCTCATTTCTGAAACATTTCTAAACTCAATTCTGACATTTCAAATCATTTCTCATTTCAGTCACCTACCGCGCTCCGATTCGAATCCAGTCGCACCAAAAATGCGCCGATTCGTTCCGGTGTGCCCCAGTTATTACGGCCTCATTTCTATACATGCTCCAGAGTTACGTTATTGTCAGTCAATTGTACCTCTGTCATGGTTATCATTTCATTTCCATGTATCACGTTCCGACATGAATTCAGTCGCATGAAAAATGCACCGATTCGTCTCGGCGTGCCCCAGGATTGGCCTCATTTCTATACATGCTCCAGAGTTACGTTTCATCAGTCATTTGTACCTCTGTCATGGTTATCATTTCATTTTCATGTATCACGTTCCGACATGAATTCAGTCGCATGAAAAATGCACCGATTCGTCTCGGCGTGCCCCAGGATTGGCCTCATTTCTATACATGCTCCAGAGTTACGTTTCATCAGTCATTTGTACCTCTGTCATGGTTATCATTTCATTTCCATGTATCACGTTCCGACATGAATTCAGTCGCATGAAAAATGCACCGATTCATCTCGGCGTGCCCCAGGATTGGCCTCATTTCTATACATGCTCCAGAGTTACGTTTTATCAGTCATTGTACCTCTGTCATGGTTATCATTTCATTTCCACGTATCACGTTCCGACATGAATTCAGTCGCATGAAAATGCACCGATTCGTCTCGGCGTGCCCAGGATTGGCCACATTTCAGTACATGCTCCGGAGTCCGATTCACAGTCAGTCGCTACAATAGCACGACCGATTCGAGCCTCCGTCATGGCAAACGATATGTTACACCCTCACTTACCGCGCTCCGTTTCGAATCCAGTCGCATCTCCGATGCACCGATTCATTACGGCGTGCCCCAGGGCTCGGCCTCATTTCTGATACATGCTCCAGAGTCCGGATCATAGCTAGTCACAGACATCGGGGGATTGATCCATATCGCTGTCATGCAATTTCTACCATTTCATTCCCACAACACATCACCGTTTCGAAACCAGTCGCATCTGAGGTGCACCGATTCGTCACGGCATGCATCACTGGTTCCGATCGCATTTCATATCTATACCAGAGCTCGGTTGGTTGCCAGTCGCTAACACGGCACAACCAATTCGAGCCTCGGTCAAAATAATAATAATCATTTCTCTCATTTCATTTCATACTGCACTCCGATTCGAATCCAGATGCATCTAACAGGCACCGACTTGTCCCAGGAGCACCAATATTTTCAGTTGCCTCATTTCAATACATGCTCCAGAGCCCGGTTCACGGTCGAACAAATCATGACACGACCAGGCCGGACCTCTGTCATGCAGTTCATTCATTTCATAATCAAGGCAAACATTTCGAATCATTTCATTGTCACAAGATTGCAAGCACCATACAGATCATTGCTTCAAGTTAGTTAGCAATCCCTTCACGAATTGTCACCACCTTGGCCTTTGGCATGCTGAGAGACGTTCTATGCTCAGCCGCCCCCAGCAGAAGGGAAGAGCTGGATTGTATCTCCATACGGTAGTAGACTTGGGCCACAAGTATGGAGGATTTTCCTTTTACGAGTACCACCGTTCCTTTTCCGCAAAGGCTGCCGCCAGACTCACACAGTTCCAAACAACAACAAATTGGAGTCTCATGGACACAGAGCTCTTCTGCCGCCATTTTTCCGGCTTACGCTCACCCCTAGGTGCGATTTGCCAGACCTCCACCCACACTGCCACCTGGTGCGCCAATGCGACTTTCAAACGTCCTTTCGAATTTCCCTCTACCTCCGGTGCACTTCAGGGTCTGTCGGCCCCTGAACAAACGCCTCAGGTGGACAAATTCGGACGCCCAGTCCGAACCGTGGGAGGGGCAGCCATCTGCAATAATTACAAATTATGGGTCCTGCAACGTCAGTCAGTGCCGCCTACTCCACATCTGCACCTTATGCTAAAGAGCGCACCCAAGGAACTTGTGCGAAGTCAAACAACAGAAGAGGGCATGACTAAACCGAAGCAACGTCTTATGGCTAAGACTCTACCTCACCCCACATCCCACCCCCTCTCTGGCCACCTACCTTATTCAGGGCTTCACAGTAGGCTTTCACACCGGCCTCATTTCACTACCCCACAGTACGTACGAATGTGGGAATCTTCGTTCAGCAGCCATCGACGAACAAACCATAGATCGGCTCTTACAAACAGAACTAGACCGAGAGTACGTTATAGGCCCTTTCACTCAGCCCCCTCTCAGCACTTGGAGAGTCAGCCCTGTTGGGGCTTGTCAAGGGCAAATTCACAAATAAATTACGTTTGGTGTACGACCTGTCTGCACCTCATTCTTCCCACATCCCCAGTCTCAATTCCCTGATTCCCTCTGAAGAATTCTCCATAAAATATTCCTCCGTAGACATGGCGATACAAGCAGTCATCAAAGCAGCTACAGGTGCTTTCCAAAGCCGACATCTCGGATGCCTTTAAGCTCCTGCCTATCCACCCATCCCTTTGGTGCTGGCATGGCATCAAGTGGAAGGAGGCATATTATTTAGGCCACAAAACTGACGTTCGGTTCGAAGAGTAGCCCTTGGCTCTTCGACACATTCGCTCAGTCTCTTGCTTGGATATTGTTACACAAGGCTCAGTGACAAGAAGTCATCCATTACCCTGACGACTTCCTACTAATAGAACTTCCCAGCAAGCCCCCAGGAGACCTCGACAAACTCAGAGCGATATTCGGAAAAACTCAATGTTCCCATCGCCGAGCACAAAGTAGAAGGCCCAACACATAACATCACCTTTCTCGGGGTCAGCTTAGACACCTGCGCTATGCAAGCCAGTCTCCCCCTCGACAAACTAACCCGCATTAAGGCGGTCCTTCACAAATTCACCCACACCAAGGGGTGTACCAAGAAGCAGTTGCAATCTCTCCTGGGAATGCTGAATTTCGCCATGCAAATTATTCCACAAGGCCGCACCTTCGTGCCACACCTGCTGAGATTCCTGCCAGAAACACAAGACCCCGATCAGATCTTAAATCTAGACTCCGCAGCAATAGCGGACCTATCTATGTGGGACGAATTCCCGTCCTGGAATGGTATATCCCTAATTATACCCATGGTTTCAGCCCTGTCACCCCAGGTGGTGACAGAGGCTGCAGCCACCACAGGTTTCGCGGCAATTTTTGGCCATCATTGGTTTTCAGGACCCTGGCCTCAACAGATACTGTTGATACCCGGCTTTATTCAAACATCTTCCCTCTTCGAACTCTATCCCATAGTGGCAGCGGCACAACTCTGGGGTCACCATTGGACAGGGCAAACAGTAATCTTCACCACCGACAATCAGGCCACGGCAGACATCATCGACAAAGGCAGGTCCAAGTCCCTAGCAGTCATGTCCTTCCTGCGCAGATTGGTACAACTGTCCTTACAGCATCAGTTTAACATACACTGTGCATTATTCCAGGCAGATACAATTTAGCTGCTGACGTACTGTCACGTTTTAACTACACCTCCTTTTCAGACAGATTCCCGGAGCCAATCCAGCGTCGGCCCCTATCCCTGCCTGGTCACAACTGACCCTGGACTAGTTCAACAATTACAAGGAGCAACGCAGCTCATCAATCACTCACTCTCTCATAACACAATTTCTCACATCCTGCCGTAAAGGACCAATAGATGTCAAACAGGTACTGGCCTTCATTTCATACTGCCACACTCAGCTGGCCTTATCGTACAATACTATTCAGCTATACCTAGCCGGCATACAACATTTCGTGACCCCGGAAGACCCCACAAAATCTTTACTGTTCTCATCACACGCTATACGAGCCATCCTAAGGGGCATCCAGGAAACAACAACCAGAGATCAGCACTAAGCGCTTACCCATTACGGGGCCCATCTTCAGGGATATGTCGACTATTCTGGCTACTTCGCCATTCGGTCTGCTGCCCAGCACGGTACTACAAGCAGCCATATAGTTGGCTTACTATGGGTTCTTGCGACCTGGCGAATTCACCTATAACAACCCCACAGACCAAGTATTATGCAGACGGCACTTGCTTCGCCACCAAGGCCATTTCATCCTGCACCTCGAGGTTTCTAAAACCCAGCAAACAGGCTCTGGAGTGGACATTCACCTCTACAGAACCAATAACAGCTGGTGTCCAGTCACCGTACTTAACCGTCTCCTCTCACTCCTGCCTGAACAACCGGACACCAGTCCTCTTCTACCATTCCCAGTTAAACCCTTAAACGCATGTCAGTTTGTAAAACACATAAGGATACTTCTCCGCAATCTTCACCTTAACCCCAGTCAGTACTCCGGACACTCCTTTCGCATCGGAGCAGCCTCCGCAGCATCCCGCCATGGGGTTCCAGACCACGTCATCAAAAGACTAGGCAGGTGGAAATCAGCCTGCTTCGCCCGGCATATACCCAATCCTCAAGTAGAGATGGCACAGGCATTCTCCAAACTGGCTCAATGAATACCTGAAAACCAAAAATATTATACCCCTACCTGAATGTTTTTGCCCCCTTATTTTGGCATACCGGCCATTAGACCAAGGCACACTTTCAGGTCCATTTCATATGGTAAGTCCACACTTCCAGGTCTATTTCCGATGGTAAGTTTTATGTTAACTACAAATGTTATCTATGTCCATATCGGACATAGGGCTCCGACCATAAGTAGGAAGGCCAGTATGGTGGCCTGAATTTATGGGAGGAGCCCGGGGGGTATTTAAGCAGCCCGCTCACCTGTGGTGCTTGTCGGTTTCCTGTGCGCGATACCCACCCTCCCATCCCCATTTCAAGGCATTCATTTCATTCATTCATTTCATTTCATTTCTCTCTACAGAATAATCATTTCTTAAAACCAGGGTATGCCCCCTTATTTTGGCATACCAGCCATTAGACCAAGGCACACTTTCAGGTCCATTTCATATGGTAAGTCCACACTTCCAGGTCTATTTCCGATGGTAAGTTTTATGTTAACTACAAATGTTATCTATGTCCATATCGGACATAGGGCTCCGACCATAAATATATATTAGACTGACTGTATATATATATATATTTATTTATTTATATATCAAAAACACTGCCACTAACTGAATAACCTGCCATCAAGCTATCACTCTGTCCACAGCACCAACAACACTACACATGGCCGCCGTGTAAGCAGCCTTATATAGTGTGGGGCATGGACTTAGTCCCCCTGAGCCATGATTGGCCAAAGGCACCCTGCCTTTGGCCCATTATGGCTCTCTTAGCAGAGGGCGCTGTGATTGGCCAAAGCATGCAGGTCAGGTGCTCCGTGGTGCTCGAATTTACCGCAAACGCCCCATAATGTTTGCTCTTCGGCGAACGGGTAAACACCCAATGTTCGAGTCGAACTTATGTTCGACCCGAACATTAAGCTCATCCCTACTGGGAGCGTGCTTCCAGCACAAATGCATTAAATGAAATGTGATATGTGGCTCCTTGGAAGAAGACCCACCCTCATGATACCCCATATTTGTGTGAGCTTGGCATCAATTAGTTAACATGTTGATAAGCAGGGAAAAAGGGAACCAAGTAAGGCGAAATATAGGCAGATTAAACTTCAGCTTTAAAGTTCATTCCAAAGTTTTGACTTGTTTGAGAAAGTGCTTGAAATGGATGAAAAATTACATATTACATGAAAAAGTTGTGTGCAATGTGTTACCAAACAAATAGTGAATAAGGTCAACTAATATTTCTACATCTTCTTCGGTTGCCCAAATATTTTTTCTGATTGATAAGCACCCGGAGCATCTGCATTTCTTTTTAGTCTGCAGTAATAGTTACAAAACTACAAAGTACAGAGCACTAGACTAATTCCCGAAAATTACAAAAATAAAAGTTTGCCCACCCAGCAATGTTTGATTATATGTATAGTTTTATAGTATATTAGGGATGAGCTTCAATTTTGGGTTGAACATAGTTTAGACTGGAACCTAGCGCTTTCGCAGTTTGGCAAAAACATTCGGCCAGTTTGCCTATCCAACAGTGGTGGCTGGTGCTCAATATTTTTTGAGGGGGGGCGATAAACAAATCTGCACCCCCACTCGCACAACCAACCAATACCCCCCCTCTCCGCGTCCCGCACCCTGCATGAAGATTAGGGGCCCGGATGCATGGATTAGGGGGGCGGTGCCCCTGCGCCCTGCATGAGCAGCCACCACTCCTATCCAAACCTCTGTCTGAAGTTAGAGAAATGTGAGAAATGCTGCTAAATGAAAAGACAGATAGTTAGCAGCTTCTTTTTGTAAACAAGTTAGCGGCAATTTTCACTCAGGATCCCCACTGGTGTATTTACATACAAAAGTCATCAAGGATCTGTCATTTGCGACAGGAGTAGCAGCAGTTGAAGATCGCTGGTTGCGGCAGGCCATCGTTCTGACAGTCAACATCATTGGACGACATGATTGTTGTTGGATTTACATCGTAGGACACGGTTTATGTATCAAATATTTTATAACTTTTTTACCTCATGTGAATGAATTAATTTGTATCCCATTCTTATTTATGCAGGGGATATCATAAGTCATGATCATAAGTTAGTCAGATATCTGAAGGCCCCCTTATTTTAAAGGGTCATCCAGATTCTGAGTCCTACATGCCTTTTAGAGTACAGGATATAAGGAATGTGCCATGCACAGGAGGGATTGCTTTGATTAATTTTAAGGGGGACTCCATGCCATTTTTTATCTTATAGGGCCAGCACACCATATAAATGAAACAATGTGGTGTCTGCCTACAAATTTGTTTAACTGCTTCAATACTGGGCACTTTCACCCCCTTTCTGCTCAGGCCAATTTTCAGCTTTCAGTGCTGTCACACATTCAATGACAATTGCGCAGTCATGCAACATTGTACCCAAATGAATTTTTTTTTCCACCCACAAATAGTTTTTTTAATTTTTTGCTAAACAAAATGAAAAAAGACCGTACATTTTGAAAAAAAAAAAAAAGTTTTCTTAGTTTTTATCAGTAAATTTTGTAAATAAGTATTTTTTCTACTTCACTGAAGTGCGCTAAATAGACTGCACTGATGGGCACTGATGAGGCGGCACTGATGAGTAGGCACTAATAAGCCGCACTGATGGGCACTGATAGGCAGCACTGATGGGCACTTATGGGCAATGATAGGTGACACTGATAGGCAGAAATGATGGGCACTGATGGGCAGCACTGACGGGCATTGATTGGTGTCACTGATGGGCACTGATTGGTGGCACTGCTTAGGCTACATTGATAATCACGGCACTGATGATCAGGGAACTGATTACCTGTACATGTGAAACAGGCCATGTCATTGGCTCTTTACCCAGATCGGCCCCGCGGGCACGCAAGGGTGGTGACACTGGGGTGACATCATATAACGTCACCCCAGAACTAGAGGGGATCCTGCCTGCCATCATATTTACTATACGGCAGGTGATACCCTTATCCAGGCACGCTGCCTAGCTGGCCAAGAAAGGGGGCGCAGGAAGCATGCATTCCCCCCTCCTAAACCATGTTACTCCACATGACCCCAACAATGGCAGGGTACCTACAAGGAAGGGATAACGAAACATTTTCACTAATCTTGCAAGACACCTTGTCCCCATGTTGATAGGGTCAAGGGCCTCATGTCAACATTCTGTCCCCCAAAATGAAGTGGTGGTCTGTGGGTCGGGGGGGAGAGGGTCCCATTGAAATCTGGAAGTCCCTGTTTTAGAAAAAAAAGAGTAAAAATAAATGTCCCGGATGTAAATCACATCAATTACGATGACCTGTGGACACGATGACCCGCCGCACCTGACGATGTTCACCTGTCACCACTCCCATTGCAAATGACAGATTCCCACTGGCTTCTGTATGTAAACAAAGGGGCTGCATGTGTGAGGCGATGTTATGGCTACTGTTGTTAAATGATAGGTCCCCTTGTTTTTTACATGTTTGTTTTACAAATAAAAGCCAGCTGGGGATCTGTCATTCAGAGTTGATAGTGCTATCGCTGCTAAATGGCAGATCCCTGGACACTGTTAAAGGATTTGTGTATTTTTAATGTTGCCTGTAAAGCCTCATTAAAAGACCCCCTACCAGCTGAACAGTATTTTAAAAAAAAATTTTTTCATTGGTATACGGTATGTCCTTGGAGTGCCCAGCTATCCATGCACTATAATACAAGTTAGAATGCCAAATCTACCCTATTTTCTGCTGTAGACAACTCTTTTACTTTTTCATATCTCTAGTTGTTAGGAATCAGAATTTGTGATTAATTACCCATAAAAGGTATGTCTCATGTATCCAATCCTCTTTCCAAGTGTAACCAACTCTCCTAGTCTGACAGGTGCTCCTTCCAAGAGTACAATTCCCAGTTTTTTCAGGGTGCATAACCACTTGAAGGCCGTCTGGTCACAGCGTAGAACATCTTCGTAAGACAATGTAGGGATTTTCAGGTCACTACCCCAGTACTCATGATCTGTAAGGACAATAAATAGTTATATACACAATGACATTGCTCACTCAGATTGCTCATTCAGCTATATAACATCCTCTGCCTGTAACATAATTTGTGGGTGCTCTGTATTTTTTTTATTTTCTTTCCACCAATTCCCCTTTTTTCATAGTTCTGCACTTGTTTTTATGTCTTTGACCCTATTAAATTTCTCAAATGTTGATTCTTGTCTCCAGTGAGCTGTTGAGGAATGGAGCTTGCAAAAGGAACCATCCTTTCACTGTAAATGTGTCACAGTAAATGCTGGTGCAGTCAAGAAGAAAGGTTGCGTAATGTGCCTATATTGATGACAATGGGCAACCTTTTCTAAAAAAACAAAAAACAAAAAGATCCATCATTGCTAAAAGGGGAAGTGTGAGAGAAGTCTTGCCTAAATGAGCTACCCACTGGATTCTTATATCTCTTGGGGACTCCATTGAAGAGATGTACCTTTGCTACAAAATTTGTCTTTCCACTCTCTTCTGTTGCATTCTTCTTCACAATATAAAATAAATAAAATATTCAGTAGAGGACCACCTTGTATTTGTAAGTGTGCAACGTTGGAAGTCAAATGCAGAGACTAGAGTCCCAAGAGACATAAAAAAAACACTGATTCATTTCTTTATTAGGAAAGAATTGGATTATTTTGGCAAAATTATTTTGAATGGAAGCTTTCAATTTCACTCAAAATTTACTTGAAAAAAAAAAAAACGAAATCTATTTTTTCTTTCTTTCGAGGTTGTAGAGTTTTTGGGTGCATTTTTTTATTTCTTTAGTGTTTTTTGCACTTGTGTTTTTTTTATTTTGTTATATAATTGTAATTTGTGTACTGGCACTTTCAATTATGCATTCTATTAAATAAGATAAAAATCTTGAGTGTGCAGCAGCCCCCTCAGCCCCCCTAAAACTTACCTGAGCCCATCTCTATCCAGCGATATTGCACAAGAGACTCAGCTGCCCAGGACTCTCCTCCTCATTGGCTGAGACAGCAGCAGAGCACCATTGGATCCTGTTGCTGTCAAAGTTAATGTACCAATGGGGAGAGGGAGGGGGCTAGCCAGTGTGTGAATGGACACAGGGAGCTGCTGCTCAGCTTGGGTGCCCCCATAGCAAGCTACATGCTGTGGGGGCACTCGTCAGGAGGGAGGGGCCAGGAGAGCTGAAGAGGGACCTGAGAAGAGGAGGATTGGGACTGCTCTATGCAAAACCACTACATAGAGCAAGTAAGTATAACATGTTTGTTATTTTTAAGAAAAAAAACAATACTTTACAATCGCTTTAATTTAACCTTCCCCATTGACCCCAATGCATTTTGCCAACATGGCAACATTTGCTGAAATCTCCCATATTTCATTGAAATTAAAACTAATTTTTGCCAATCACTACCCTTTGTAATCACCAAAAACAGGCATACAGTGGTTGATTTACTAAAGGCAAATAGACTGTTCACTTTGCAAGTGAAGTTGCACTTTGCAATGGGATTCTCCCCGCAGCTTAGTAAACGTGGGAATATTACCTTTACGAAGCATACCATTCATGTGCAGCATTTTGCTTGCACATTATTGGATGATGGAAGTCACCACATTTAATAAGCTAGATAAAATTCTCATGCAAAGTTCAACTTCCCTTGCAAAGTGAACAGCCTATTTGCCTTTAGTAAATCATCCTCAAAATATTTTAGGGTAGACACACCTTTTAAATATGTCATCCCAAACAAATATTTACAGGTGTCAAAAACAATCCTTGATCCTCTAATTATTTCCTTTTGTCCTTGCACGTGTTTAGTAGCATTTGCTTATATAATTTATTTTTTTCTGGTGCCCCTTGACACAGAATGATAGATCATGTCTATTTCTAAGTACGGCTCTTCCATGGAAAAGGTTTAATGATACCAGAAACCAGTATATCCTTGTTTGTTTTCAGAAAGCTTTCAAAAGCTCATGTTTATGGATACAACAGCAATTTTGGAGAACTTCCTTTGACAGAGATAAATCCATGGCAGACATATGTAAACACTTCAGGACATGTGAAAAATTACATCTGATGGCTTACACATGCTGAAGCTATTCGTAAAAACCCTCCCAACGAAAAGGAATGTAGTTATATAACATATGCACGGTGTCATAAGCAGTAGGATAAAAAAAAAATTAAGGCTAGTCCAAGACTATTTCAGTTTGGGATGAGTTCCAGTGGGTTGATTGACTCTTGAAAATTCGAGTAATGAGATTTATTCAAAGCATTTTCTCTTCACCCTCTACCATAATAAAATTGTTGGGGTATCTGGACATCCCACTTGATTGAGGAAGACGAAGAATTTATGAGAACGAAAGTGAAACTATACATTGGTTTTGTAATGACCACAAACTTTTTGGTGGAATTCGATCCTTTATTGGATAACTAGCGATTCAAGAAACCAAGCCGTTTGGTTAGCAACTACACAAAACTGAAATTTTACTTTGGGTTGCCTTTAAGTAAAAGGAAGATAACAGTATAGGCATACCTTGCAACCTTCCCTGATTTTGGGGACTGCCCCATAGTGGAACCAAATACATTTTAGTGTATTTTTACTGAAAATCTAGGTCTGAAAAAAAGTTTACACAAATACTATGTGACATGCATTTTTGAAATTAGCATAATTTTATTGCACAGGTTCTCTGGTTTCAGAAAATATGAAAGGTTTCGGGACGTTTAGGTTATTTTTAGGCCTGAAATGTGTGTTTTAACACACTAGCAGTACATCGCTACAATACATGACCATTTTGTCATGCTTTATCTCGTTAAAAACACTGCATGTGCAAATAAAAAAAATGTTTATCTGCCAGAAATGCAATGCGCATCTGCCCTGCTGTTTGAGCTACCTACACACTGGGGGTTATTTATGAAAGGCAAATCCACTTTGCACTGCAAGTGTACTTGAAAGTGCACTGAAAGTGCACTTGGAAGTGCAGTCGCTTTAAATCTAAGGGGTAGATCTGAAATGAGTGGAAGCTCTGCTGATTTTATCATCCAATCATGTGCAAGCTAAAATGCTGTTTTTTTATTTTCCTTGCATGTCCCCCTCGGATCTACAGCGACTTTACTTCCAAGTAAGTGCACTTGCAGTGCAAAGTGGATTTTTCTTTAGTAAATAACCCCCACTGCCTTTACTACACTAGAATCCCACGGCATGTAACCTGCTTGGCCCAGTTCTCTTCTGATGGACTGTAGATCTCTCCCCAGTATGTTATGGTTGTCAGCTCAAACAGGACGTTAGAATCTCTCTAAAAAAATTTTAGCATATCAGTGAGTATTTTTCTATATTTTCTGAAGTTTTGAAGAGATATGGACTTTAATTTCCTATCAAATTTGTAAGACTTTTTCAGCTTGCATGCATTACCAAAAAAAAAAAAAAAAAAGGGCTGCTTTCTTTTTCAAAAACAAATCCAAAATAATGACTTTGACCACGATAAGCTGCAAGAAGATTTACTGGCTGGATGCACTTCAGTATATTACATCCATTTAAACTTTTACACTGCACTGTTCAAATACTTTACATTCCAGAAAAAAAACTTTTGGGATATATTTTGGCTATTCTTATCTGCTTTCTGACTATTTACTGAAATTATCCATAGCAATGCTACTCCCCAGCCACTCTTTTCCAGTTTTGGTTTAACTCCACAGGATATCGTCAGTTTGGAAGAGGAATAGCTCCTGACTTGCATGAACATAAGTGATTATCCCTTCTAGGTCTGAAACCTGTAATGACCCCTCTGGAATTGACTACTGGGTTTTCCTGCTGAGTTCAGCTATCGTTGTCAATTAAACCAATCAGAGCATTCTCCAAAGAGACCTGGTCTTGGGAGCCAAGTTACAAAGAAGAATATTTTGTCAGCTTTCCAGATGTTATTACTCTAACATTAAGCCTTTTACTGAGACTTGGCCACTATCCATTAAAAGTCCTACAAACAGATCTATGTGACTGGCTCATAATATGGATTGTATGCTATTCCACTGGTTTATTATTGCATGTTTTGTCTAATGTTATAGCCTCTCCCAGGTCATCTGTAATTATTATTTTTTTTATTTTGTGTGTGCTTTGGCTATTTGACCCATTGAGAAGCTTCACAGTAAATGCTTGAGGGCTTGTTCACACCATGGTTCTTTAGATGCATTACTAATGCTAGTATTCCTAGCAATACGAGGTTCACATATTTTTTGTATTTTGTATATATTTAAATGCTTATGTTATTTTGAAAAAGATTTTAAAGCGGAGTTATATCCAAAAATGGAACTTCCGCTTTAAGTGCAGGTGACACCCTGACATGCCACATTTGGCATGTCTTTTTTTGGGGGGAGGAGCGGGTTACCCTGTTTTTACAGGCACCCAGCTCCCACTTCCTCCGCTGGCTCCACAGCACCGGAAGGAAGCTCACTTCTCCCCCTCCCTCCCTGCAATTTTCTGGGACATGTCACAGGTCCCAGAAGATTGCCCAGCCATTCACAGAGCGCAGTGCAGCTTGTGCATGCGCAGTGCGTGCCTGGCTGTGAAACCACAGTCGGGCGCCCACAGTTAGAATGCCCGTACCTCAGGGAAAGGGGGGAGAGGAGCAAGGCCTCCTGCACCGCTGGACTGTGGGACAGGTGAGTGTCTGATTTTTGAAAGTCAGCAGCTACACTTTTTGTAGCTGCTGACTTTTAAATGGGTGGAACTCCGCTTTAAAATGTAATAATAGCTACGATAACAATATTGTGTTCAGCAAAATATGTCAATGCCATTATCCTTTTAGATACTTTAGAGACTTTAAGACCTATTTCAATGATACTATCGATTTGATGTTAGTCAACCATAGCACTGTATTTCTAATAATAATCTAGTAATACTTCGTCATATTTTTCCTTACTAGGAAATCTTATATATAACATTTTTCTTGATATATGATATCACTGTTTGTACCACAATTTCATAACCAATAAAAAAGTTTGTAAACAAAAAAAAAAGATGCAGAATCAATTTTGAACTACTTTAAATTTTTTTTTGATGTGTTACATTTCTTGTTTGCATCCCTCATCCCTGATAAAGGGAGACTTTATTAATTGGCTATTATGTCTGGTGTCTTTCCAAACAAGGACTAATACATTTTGGATTTTTGGACTCCACTACTAGGGATGAGCTTCGTGTTCGAGTCGAACCCATGTTCGACTCGAACATCGGCTGTTCGACCGTCCGTCGAATTGCGAACGTTATGGGCCGTTCGCGCCAAATTCGTGTGGCGCGTCACGGCCCATAATTCACTGCGGCATCGCAGTGCATTGCTGGCTGATGATTGGCCAAGCATGCACTATGACCCGCATGCTTGGCCAATCACAGCGCCGTCAGTAGAGAGAGCTGTAATTGGCCAAAGCCAGCTTTGGCCAATTATGGCTCAGGGGATTTAGTACACGCCCCACACTATATAAGGCCGCCTGCACGGCGGCCCTGTGTAGTGTGTTCTGGTGTGCTGATAGAGAGAGAGACAGACAGTGTCATTTGATTTGAGTTAGCTAGATTAGGCTAGATCTGTTCCTGCTATTTACATTTAGTGCAGTGCGTCCTGCTCACAGTGTTCAGCTAGATCCGTTCCTGCTATTTACATTTAGTGCAGTGCGTCCTGCTCACAGTGTTCAGCTATATCCGTTCCTGCTATTTACATTTAGTGCAGTCAGTGCGTCCTGCTCACAGTGTTCAGCTAGATCTGTTCCTGCTATTTACATTTAGTGCAGTCAGTGCGTCCTGCTCACAGTGTTCAGCTAGATCCGTTCCTGCTATTTACATTTAGTGCAGTGCGTCCTGCTCACAGTGTTCAGCTAGATCCGTTCCTGCTATTTACATTTAGTGCAGTCAGTGCGTCCTGCTCACAGTGTTCAGCTAGATCCGTTCCTGCTATTTACATTTAGTGCAGTGCGTCCTGCTCACAGTGTTCAGCTAGATCTGTTCCTGCTATTTACATTTAGTGCAGTGCGTCCTGCTCACAGTGTTCAGCTAGATCCGTTCCTGCTATTTACATTTAGTGCAGTCAGTGCGTCCTGCTCACAGTGTTCAGCTAGATCCGTTCCTGCTATTTACATTTAGTGCAGTCAGTGCGTCCTGCTCACAGTGTTCAGCTAGATCTGTTCCTGCTATTTACATTTAGTGCAGTCAGTGCGTCCTGCTCACAGTGTTCAGCTAGATCTGTTCCTGCTATTTACATTTAGTGCAGTGCGTCCTGCTCACAGTGTTCAGCTAGATCCGTTCCTGCTATTTACATTTAGTGCAGTGCGTCCTGCTCACAGTGTTCAGCTAGATCCGTTCCTGCTATTTACATTTAGTGCAGTGCGTCCTGCTCACAGTGTTCAGCTAGATCCGTTCCTGCTATTTACATTTAGTGCAGTGCGTCCTGCTCACAGTGTTCAGCTAGATCTGTTCCTGCTATTTACATTTAGTGCAGTCAGTGCGTCCTGCTCACAGGGTTCAGCTAGATCTGTTCCTGCTATTTACATTTAGTGCAGTGCGTCCTGCTCACAGTGTTCAGCTAGATCCGTTCCTGCTATTTACATTTAGTGCAGTGCGTCCTGCTCACAGTGTTCAGCTAGATCCGTTCCTGCTATTTACATTTAGTGCAGTGCGTCCTGCTCACAGTGTTCAGCTAGATCCGTTCCTGCTATTTACATTTAGTGCAGTGCGTCCTGCTCACAGTGTTCAGCTAGATCTGTTCCTGCTATTTACATTTAGTGCAGTGCGTCCTGCTAACAGTGTTCAGCTAGATCTGTTCCTGCTATTTACATTTAGTGCAGTCAGTGCGTCCTGCTCACAGTGTTCAGCTAGATCCGTTCCTGCTATTTACATTTAGTGCAGTGCGTCCTGCTCACAGTGTTCAGCTAGATCTGTTCCTGCTATTTACATTTAGTGCAGTGCGTCCTGCTCACAGTGTTCAGCTAGATCCGTTCCTGCTATTTACATTTAGTGCAGTCAGTGCGTCCTGCTCACAGTGTTCAGCTAGATCCGTTCCTGCTATTTACATTTAGTGCAGTCAGTGCGTCCTGCTCACAGTGTTCAGCTAGATCCGTTCCTGCTATTTACATTTAGTGCAGTGCGTCCTGCTCACAGTGTTCAGCTAGATCCGTTCCTGTTATCTTCCTACTGACAGGCAGGCTTGTCTGGTTACAGTATATAAAGCTACCTGAAGAAAATTACAGGTGTTCTATCCCAGCTTAGTGCAGCTACAGGCCATTAGTATGTCTGGAAGGCCAAGAAGGAGAGGCAGACAGTCACAAGCCAATAAGAGAGGGCAAGCAGGCTCTGTGTCTAGTGCTGGTCGTGGAGACGGTGCATCCTCATCAGCCCGTGGCCATGGGACACGCTTGGCCTTTTTTTCGGCAGCTGGCCGTGTTGAGCCGCAACATGCAGAAAACTTGGTCGAGTGGATGACCAAGCCGTCCTCATCCTCCTCATCCTCTCTCACCCATGCCCAGGGTGCTTTGTCTGGCAAAGCAGCGGCCTCTTCCCTCAGCTCAATGTCATCAGTGACTCCTTCCCTAGCTCCACCATGTCCTCATGAGGATTCCCTCGAACTGTTTGACCACAGTGTTGGGTACATGCTCCAGGAGGATGCCCAGCGTTTGGAAGGCTCTGATGATGATACTGAGCTCGATGAAGGCAGTAACATGAGCACGGACAGAGGGGGTGCCCAAGAAGGACAGCAATCTGGCAGTCATGCTCCCCCTGCTGCAGCATACTGCCAGGTTTGCTCCAGTGATGAGGAGGGAGGGGATGATGAGGTCACTGACTCAACGTGGGTGCCTGATAGGAGAGAGGAGGAGGAGGAGGAGGAGGAGGCGGCACATCACCAACGAGGCAGGATGCCCTCCAGGGGCCAGCCTAAGGGCAGCACATTGACTGCATCACACCCCAAAGCTCCACATGTGCAGGGCGCTGCAGTCTCTGCGCGTTATTCAAAAAGTTCTTTGGTGTGGGCCTTTTTTGAGACGAGTGCATCAGATCGCACCGCTGCTATTTGCAACATATGTCTCAAGCGTATCTCGCGTGGCCAAAACATCTCCCGCTTGGGTACCACATGCTTGACCAGACATATGTTGACCTGCCATGCAGTTCGTTGGCAAGCATATCTAAAAGACCCACACCAAAGAACAAAGAGGATCTCTCCTTGCTCCTCATCAGCTGAGATTTCCAACCCCACTAGACCTTCAGTCCTCTCTGAGACCTGCAGTGAGAGGAATGAAGGTGTAGAATTAGGTGTGTCACAGCCAAGTACTTGTGGGCAATCTGCTTTTGGTACACCGACGCCAGATTGTACCAGGCAAATTTCCCTGCCCCAGCTGCTGCACCGCCGAAAGAAGTTTGCTCCCAGCCATCCACATGCCCAGCGGTTGAATGCTAGCTTGGCAAAATTGCTAGCACTTCAACTGCTGCCTTTTCAGTTGGTAGACTCTGCCCCCTTCCGTGAGTTTGTGGAATGTGCGGTTCCTCAGTGGCAGGTACCCAAACGCCACTTTTTCTCACGGAAGGCGATTCCAGCTCTCTACCGGCATGTGGAAGGCAATGTCCATGCCTCGCTGGACAGGGCGGTCAGCGGTAAGGTGCATATTACCGCTGACTCATGGTCCAGCAGGCATGGACAGGGACGTTACTTAAGTTTCACGGCGCATTGGGTGACTCTGCTGGCAGCTGGGAAGGATGCAGGACAAGGTGCAGTAGTGTTGGAGGTTGTTCCGCCACCACGCCTCCAAAATGCTGATTGTGACACACCTCTCTCCTCCACCCCCTCCTCTTCTTCTTCCTCCATGGCCTCTTCCTCGGAACCAGCGGTGCTCCGTAGGCGTTCAAGGGGCTACGCAAGTACGCAGGCCAAAAGATGCCATGCGGTGCTTGAGCTGGTGTGCTTGGGGGACAGGAGCCACACTGGGGCAGAGGTTCTGTCAGCTCTGCAGGGGCAGGTTCAGAGGTGGTTGACGCCACGCCAACTTAAGGCAGGAATGGTGGTTTTCGACAATGGCACCAACCTCCTCTCTGCCCTCCGACAGGGACAACTGACCCATGTGCCCTGTTTGGCTCACGTCCTTAACTTGGTGGTGCAGCGGTTCTTGGGCAGGTACCCGGGCTTACAGGATGTCCTGAGGCAGGCCAGGAAAGTCTGTGTGCATTTCCGCCGGTCATATAATGCCAGTGCTCGGCTGACGGACCTCCAAAAGGAGTTTAACCTGCCCAAGAACCGCCTAATCTGTGACATGCCCACCAGGTGGAACTCGACATTGGCCATGCTGCAGCGGCTGCACACGCAGCAGAGGGCCATCAATGAATACCTGTGCGACTATGGCACCAGGACAGGGTCAGGGGACCTTGGTTTTTTTTCCCCACGCCAGTGGGCCATGATCAGGGATGCATGCACTGTCCTGTCACCATTCGAGGAGGCCACGAGGATGGTGAGCACTGACAGTGCATGCATCAGTGACACTGTCCCCCTTGTCCACCTGTTGGAGCACACGCTGCGTGGAATAATGGACAGGGCACTTGAGGCAGAACAGAGGCAGGAAGAGGAGGAGTTCCTTAGCTCTCAAGGCCCCCTTTATCCAGACAGTGTTCCTGCGTGGCCGCCGATCACACAGGAAGAGGACGAGGAGGAGGAGGAGGAGGAGGAGGAAGATTGTGTCAGTATGGAGGTGGAGCCTGGCACTCAGCATCAGCAGTCTTTAAGGGATCAGTCCCAAGGAACACATGGACTTGTACGTGGCTGGGAGGAGGTGGCTGCGGACGTTGTTGTCCTTAGTGACCCAGAGGACTCCGGACCGAATGCCTCAGCAAACCTACGCTGCATGGCCTCCCTGATCCTGCAAAGCCTGCGTAAGGATCCTCGTATTCGTGGTATCAAGGAGAAGGACCAATACTGGCTGGCAACCCTCCTTGATCCACGTTACAAGGGTAAGGTTGCGGACCTTATCTTGCCATCGCAGAGGGAGCAGAGGATGAAACATCTTCGGGAGGCCTTGCAGAAAGGTCTGTGCAACGCGTTCCCAGAGACTGGGAGGTTACAAACTCCTGTTTCTGGACAACGTGTTGCTGAGGCTTCGGTCAGTCAAAGAAGGAGCGGTGGAGAAGGTGGCCGTCTGACCGATGCGTTCAGACAATTTTTTGGTCCGCAGCCCCAAGGTATGATCGGTTCCAGCAACCATCGCCAGCGTCTGTTTTACATGGTGCAGGAATACCTAGGGGCAAGATCAGACTTGGACACCTTTCCCACCGAAAATCCTCTGGGTTACTGGGTCTTGAGGATGGATCACTGGCCAGAGCTTGCACAGTATGCAATTGAGCTACTGGCCTGTCCTGCATCCAGCGTTCTTTCGGAACGCACATTCAGTGCTGCTGGAGGCGTGGTAACCGATCACAGGGTGCGTCTGTCCACTGACTCGGTCGATCGGCTGACCTTCATAAAAATGAATCAGTCTTGGATCACCACCAGCTACCAAGCACCTGATGCTGATGTAACTGAATAATTTTTTTCAGATCCCTTCAAAGACTGCCTATGCTGATGCTGAGTGACTATCCCTGAGTAATTATCCTCTTCCTCCTCAATCATCACGCTGATAGCTTGTAAGAACATTTTTGGTTCTGGGCGCCACCACCAGTGCCTAAGGCACAATTTTTCAGCCCCTGTATAACAGGGGCGTGTAATTACAATTTTTGATGTAATACTTTGCAGCAGGGCTCGTTCCTGCATTCCAACTAGAGTCTCTGTGAGGGGTTGCAGTGTTGTGGCACCAGCACCAGTGCCTAAGGCCCAATTTTTCTGCCCCTGTCTAACAGGGGCGTGTAATTACAATTTTTGATGCAATACTTTGCAGCAGGGCTCGTTCCTGCGTTCCAACTAGAGTGTCTTGAGGGGTTGCAGTGTTGTGGCACCAGCACCAGTGCCTAAGGCCCAATTTTTCTGCCCCTGTCTAACAGGGGCGTGTAATTACAATTTTTGATGCAATACTTTGCAGCAGGGCTCGTTCCTGCGTTCCAACTAGAGTGTCTGTGAGGGGTTGCAGTGTTGTGGCACCAGCACCAGTGCCTAAGGCCCAATTTTTCTGCCCCTGTCTAACAGGGGCGTGTAATTACAATTTTTGATGCAATACTTTGCAGCAGGGCTCGTTCCTGCGTTCCAACTAGAGTGTCTGTGAGGGGTTGCAGTGTTGTGGCACCAGCACCAGTGCCTAAGGCCTAATTTTTCAGCTCCTGTTCAACAGGGGCATGTAATTACAATTCTTGATCTAATATTTCACAGCAGGGCCCTGTGAGGGCTTACAGTGTTTTGGCCACAGCAACACCTAAGGCCCAAATTTCTGCTGAGTATATAGGGCAGGACCCTACTTTCAAACATCTAACTTACAAACGACTCCTACTTGCAAACGGAAGGAGACAACAGGAAGTGAGATGAAATCTACCCCTAGGAAGGGAAATTCTCTCATGTAAGAGTTAATATGGGAAAACAATTTCTCCTTTCCACTGATGCTTTCCAATCCTTGTTCCACAAAAAAACCCAAATTTTCAAAAAACATTTTTCATTGGGACAAAAAAGTGAGGTGAAATCTTCTGAAGAGGAGGAAAGACGCAAAACAAATGTCACAGGGGTGATAACCCTTCCCTATGTTTTCCAAAAAGCTTAGAAAAGATTTTTTGGCTGGAGCTAAACACGTTAAAAATGTTCAAAATTACAAACAGATTCTACTTAACAACAAACCTACAGTCCCTGTCTTGTTTGCACCGCCTGTATACTGCTGTTCAGAGTATATAGGGACCTTTCCTTATTTTAATTTGGGTGCGGGGTTCCCCTTAATATCCATACAAGACCCAAAGGGCCTGGTAATGGACTGGGGGGTACCCATGCCGTTTGTCTCACTGATTTTCATCCATATTGCCAGGACCCGACATGACATTAAACCCGCAAGCAGTTTTAAATGAGATTTTTTCCTTTAAAAATGACATTTGGTGCAGGGACTGTTCTAAACATGGGAAACACGCGTCACTTTACAGGCATACTATAGACACCCCCCAGGTACGATATTTAAAGGAATATTTCACTTTTTTTTTTTTACTTTAAGCATCATTAAAATCACTGCTCCCGAAAAAACGGCCGTTTTTAAAAGTTTTTTTTGCATTGATACATGTCCCCTGGGGTAGGACCCGGGTCCCCACACCCTTTTTAGGACAATACCATGCAAATTAGCCTTTAAAATGAGCACTTTTGATTTCGAACGTTCGAGTCCCATAGACGTCAATGGGGTTCTAACGTTCGTGCGAACTTGCGGTCCGTTCGCGGGTTCTGGTGCGAACCGAACCGGGGGGTGTTCGGCTCATCCCTATCCACTACTATTAGCATGATACTCACTTTGTGTTTTATACATTTGGACTTCTCCTTAGGCTGCCTGGTGTATGTGAGCTGCTGTAGCCAGAGCATTATGCTCCGAAAATCACACCTTGTCCCATGATGGAATAAATAAGTTGATCATTTGTCTGGGCCATAAGCCATAGATAGCGAAATTTCCCACCCAGGTGTGTCGGGTAGAGGACAGGGGGTGTCACTCACTGATACAAAGGCTTTGGGCACTTCAGCAGCGATTACTTCTGCAGAACTACTCTCTTTAGATTAATTCATTGATTCCACAGTAGGAAGCATCTTTTGCTTAACCCTCTGATCTCTGGACTCTAACGTTTCTCTAACAAAGGGTTCCACTATGACTTCAGAAAGCTGAGGAGAGAATATGTCTTCAGGACCACAAATTTCCATCTTTTTCTCATGTCCACAGGATACCTCTTCTGGCTGAGACACATTCAGTGTTTACAAAAAATAGGAAGAGGATTTCCCCAGGTGGGGTTTTTAGGCAGCGGGGTTTAAAATATTAGACCAATGTTGTATAAAAAGGATAATGTTTATTGTACAAAGAATACATTACACAAAGATTGTTAAAAAAATGAGCTCTGATATAGAGTGTTTACAAATCTGGTGAAATCAGACACGCATTTATACAGACATATTTTTCATAACAACATCATGTAGATATTATCAATATCGAAAAAAGGAACTGACGCGTTTCAACCTATATATTCGAGGTCTTCTTCAGAGCTCTGTCTGTTAAAAATATACAATAAGGATATACTTTTAGAGGCTTAGTTACATATACCTAAAGAAACATATCATATTCCATATAACATAGTTACCCAATGGTGCGTGTCCTATAAACGAAAAACTTCCTATAAGAGAGGCCCCTTAAAATCAAAATGCCTGCTCACTCTCCCCAAGAGGTCCTGTAACACCTCCACCAACACAGCCACTGGAGCCGGGCGGAAACCAATGATGTGGCTTACGAGAGGTCACACTGAAGATCACTCCCCCACCCGGACCGCACAGTCGGTCGGGGAGAAGGCAAACACCTGCAGCAGAAGCCCAAAGAGAGCACTTTTAAAGATCATACTTATGGTATATATCGAAACATTGTATTAAGAAGTATATGCCTAATTAAGTAAAAAAGTAAAAAAGTAAAAAGTGAAACAGTGAAAGTATCAGTCTATATACATACCTCATATACAGACTGTGTTTTTATAGTATTGGATATATATATATATTTAGAAATAAGTAGATCGTGAATATGGGTGACGAAAGTACCAAAAGTGAAAATGCAAAGAGAGGAGACCAGGTGATGGTGATCAAAAATTCAAATGAATTGATTAAAGTGAAATAAAAATGAATAAAAAAGCATAATGTATGGGTGTTCGGTGCTTGGACTTTAAGAGTAAAAGACTATGCATGCAGTATATATTATATATTATACATGCTATATAGCAGACAAAAATATATAAAGCGTGTATACAAAGATAGGTCACTCAGATATAAGTAAGTGAGCAGAAATGTGAAGGTATAAAACTGAAAAATAGGTGAAGGTGCCCGCAGAAAACGTGATAAAAAAATAATAATCAGTGGGTTACCTTTGCCAATGTGCAAGCAAAATGTGAAACTGCACTGTACTGCCCTTTATGTTTAGACCCAAATGTGACCCGACCCGGGATTGGCCACAAGGTTTGTCAGGCTCAGTGGACGCTCATCCAAACAGAGTTGACAAGTCTAAAAATATATAAAAAAAGTAATATTGTATATGGTATAAAGCATCCATTATATATATAGGATCAGTATAATAGACTGATCATTTCATACAGGGCTAAGGCAGTGCAGGAGCACAGTGCTGAAGAGTGTACTTACCAAGTGAGAGCTGCAAGAAAGTCAGGCCACCCAGATAGAGAAATTGCCAGTGTTTGTGCTGTGAGAGCATATATGTATCCTTATTTATGGGCGTATGTCAATTAGGAAGGAATTCCCCGCAGGTGTAGACGCCTCCCCCCACCGCCCCAATCTGTGGGAACATCGTGGAGGGCATGGCCGCCAATAGGGCAGCCCTGTGTGGTCTCCCCCGGCGTTCGGGACGAGCCGAAGCCCCATCCCTGACGTTATCCTCGCCGTAATCACGTGACGCGCCCGTGTCACATGGCACGCACGGGGCCCCGCGGATGTGCAGTGACCGGGAGCATCCGAGGGTGTCCCCGAATGCCGCTGGCAAGGGAGGAATTATCCCCAATGTGGCAAACAGGGCCAGCCCGGGTGTCCAATGGGGAGAGGGGGGGGAGCCAGCACGGAAGGCGCCCCCCCCCCCTTGCCGGGAAGACACATCAGAATGGCAAGCCCTGGCCCAGAGGCCGCAGTAGCAGAGCCGCCAAGTCCCAATGGGGGAAAAAGGCAAGCAAAAAGAAAGAGACATGTAATGATCTACAAGGATAAGTGTATACATATGTATACATGTATACACATATACACATATGTATATAGAGTTCCTAACATCCATGGGCAAATTAACCCGAGCTCATAATGCATTGGTTTTAAGTATATTGACAAATGAAACATCCATATATGCAAGAGAAATTCACATGTCTTAATAAGTTGGAAAAAATAATAAAGATAAAAATAAAAATAAAAAATAATTTTGAAAATTGAATACGTCCTAGGACACAAAGAGGAGGGGGGAGATGGGAAGGATACTCATATATGTGTCAATATGGGAATTACATGCGACCACATTGTTTAGAATCGCATATATACCTAAAATGGAGAGGGGATGGGTATCAAACAGAAGAAACAATGGAGGCCTATATTGAACAGGGGAATAGTTTATTGATTGAAAAGGGGGTCTATTGGGTCTTTCCGGACACAAAGCCCCTTAGAAATGGGTCGAATGAAATAGCCTCATTCACCTCCGGGAAAAGAGGTGGCATTCAGTTTATATATCTACCTCTGTTCATGTTTCAACAGAATTTTGTTCCAATCGTTGCCTCGATTCGGTATGTGTATCCGATCGAGTGCGGTGAAGGACACTTTAGGCATCTTATAGTTGTGTACTGTCGCCACATGTCTTCCTAATGGTAGATAGTGATTCCCAATCTGCATGTGATAGATATGCTTGGACATCCGACGGTGAAATTCTTGTTTTGTTTTACCAACATAATATGAACCGCACTCGCATGACATGAGGTACACTATCCCTCGTGTCTGGCAGTTGATAAAATGCTTGGGTTTGAACAGGGCCCCATTCAGAAGGCGGAAGGTTTTGTCCCATTTTATATACTGGCAAGAGGAGCAGCGTCCACATGGGAATGATCCAAGAATAGAACAGTGTTTAGATCTCACTTTAAACTCACTTTGAACCATTTTGTCTTTGAGCGAGATAGCGCGTTTATATGGATTTTTGGAAATAAAATTACGGACTTTTGGATCATCCGTGAGTATGGACCAGTGTTTTTGGATTATGTTCCTAATTGCCTGATGCTGTCTAGAGAATCGCAGGATGATCCTGGTAGAATCCGCACCAGGGCCATCCGTCACCCTCTTTTTAGATAGCAATTCGCATCTAGATTGTGCAGCTGCTCTATTGTAGGCTTTCTGAAGACAAGAGTGGCTATAACCCCGTGCCAGCAATCTCGGATGCTCCCGGTCACTGCGCATGCGTGGGGCCCCGTGCGTGCCATGTGATTACGGCGAGGATGACGTCAGGGACAGGGCTTCGGCTCGTCCCGAACGCCGGGGAGACCACACACGGCTGCCCTATTGGCGGCCATGCCCTCCACGATGTTCCCACAGATTGGGGCGGTGGGGGGAGGCGTCTACACCTGCGGGGAATTCCTTCCTAATTGACATACGCCCATAAATAAGGATACATATATGCTCTCACAGCACAAACACTGGCAATTTCTCTATCTGGGTGGTCTGACTTTCTTGCAGCTCTCACTTGGTAAGTACACTCTTCAGTGCTGTGCTCCTGAACTGCCTTAGCCCTGTATGAAATGATCAGTCTATTATACTGATCCTATATATATATAATGGATGCTTTATACCATATACAATATTACTTTCTTTATATATTTTTAGACTTGTCAACTCTGTTTGGATGAGCGTCCACTGAGCCTGACAAACCTTGTGGCCAATCCCGGGTCGGGTCACATTTGGGTCTAACTATAAAGGGCAGTACAGTGCAGTTTCACATTTTGCTTGCACATTGGCAAAGGTAACCCACTGATTATTATTTTTTTATCACGTTTTCTGCGGGCACCTTCACCTATTTTTCAATTTTATACCTTCACATTTCCGCTCACTTACTTATATCTGAGTGACCTATCTTTGTATACACGCTTTATTTATTTTTGTCTGCTATATAGCATGTATAATATATAATATATACTGCACGCATAGACTTTTACTCTTAAAGTCCAAGCACCGAACACCAATACACTATGCTTTTTTATTCATTTTTATTTCACTTTGATCAATTCATTTGAATTTTTGATCACCATCACCTGGTCTCCTCTCTTTGCATTTTCACTTTTGGTACTTTCTTCACTCATATGCACGATCTACTTATTTCTAAATATATATATATCCAATACTATAAAAACACAGTCTGTATATGAAGTATGTATATAGACTGATACCTTCACTGTTTCACTTTTTTACTTAATTACGCATATACTTCTTAATACAATGTTTCGATATATACCATAAGTATGATCTTTAAAAGTGCTCTCTTTGGGCTTCTGCTGCAGGTGTTTGCCTTCTCCCCGACCGACTGTGCGGTCCGGGTGGGGGGGTGATCTTCAGTGTCACCTCTCGTAAGCCACATCATTGGTTTCCGCCCGGCTCTGGTGGCTGTGTTGGTGGAGACATTACAGGACCTCTTGGGGAGAGTGAGCAGGCATTTTGATTTTAAGGGGCCTCTCTTATAGGAAGTTTTTCGTTTATAGGACACGCACCATTGGGTAACTATGTTATATGGAATATATGTTTCTTTTGGTATATGTAACTAAGCCTCTATAAGTATATCCTTATTGTATATTTTTAACAGACAGAGCTCTGAAGAAGACCTCAAATATATAGGTTGAAACGCGTCAGTTCCTTTTTTCGATATTGATAATATCTACATGATGTTGTTATGAAAAATATGTCTGTATAAATGCGTGTCTGATTTCACCAGATTTGTAAACACTCTATATCAGAGCTAAATTTTTTAACAATCCTTGTGTAATTTATTCTTTGTACAATAAACATTATCCTTTTTATACAACATTGGTCTAATATTTTAAACCCCGCTGCCTAAAAACCCCACCTGGGAAAAACCTCTTCCTATTTTTTGCTTTCATATTAGGGGTGAGCAGCACTTTTTTCCCCCTCCCTCAATTGTGTCTCCTTTTTGCCACATTCAGTGTTTAGGCCTTTTCCTCTTGAAGCAGACACTAGTACACTGGCTGCAACTGGGGGTGCACACTCTCCACACACCTGTTCCCACGATCAAAGAACTTCCTATGGACCCTGGTGACTAAGAACACACAATGGCTAGTGTGTCAAAGCTCCGAGGCTGTCCAACCATTACCGGATCAAATGATAACTTGATTTGCAGGTAACCGTCACAGGGGTAATTCTCCATTCTAATAACCTGGATCTCTAGGTCTTTCAACTTCTGCAGGGGTATGTATGTCAGATATTTTTCATAAAACTCTCTAGTCAGCAAAGTAACTTGAGCACCTGAGTCAAGATGGGCTCTTGTGTAAATTCCTTCAACTAAAACAGGCATTACAAGCGAGGGACCTACCAACTTGACAAGAAGTTTGGTAGAAGCATTTGAAGTAACAGGTTTGGCTGGCTGGACTCACATCTCTTTTCCTCTACAGTGTTCAAAATTATGTTTCTGGTGACATATTGGAGGTTGGTGGACATTTCTCACTTGAACAGCATAAGTTGATACAACTGCAGAGGTCTTCAGTTGTTTCTTTATAGTATCAGAAAAGGTTTTTCTTAAAGACCCAGACCTTTTCTTCACTCTTGCGTCACGTCTTGACTGGGAGCTAGCTGAAGTAACTGAGTTGGTCTGGTACCTGCCTGGTGATTTTATGCGGCACCCCCTGAAAGCTGAGCTGGCCTGTCGCTCGGCTGACTCCTTCACCTGAGGCCTTTCTAAAGCTGAGCTGGCCTGGCACCCACCTAGATCCTTCTCCCAGGGCCCTCCAATTTTCCTCTGTGACTTCCGCCACTCTTCCATCTTCTTCAACAGACTTGGGCATTCTCGTTGGTAATGACCTACACCTTCACAATTGTAACAGATAACTGGACCTGAGAATTTCTTTGCTGGAAGATCTATAATATCTTTTCACATTGCGCCACGGCTCTTTTTGTTAGCTGGGTCACCATCTCCATCATCTGGAACATCTGTGTCTTCAATGTGTCTATTTTAGACTTAATGTCAAACTGCTCTGATTCTTTGCACAACCTGGTGATGGTGACTGGGTCCATCTCAACAACTTGACTGACTTGGCTCATTGGCACGGCCATCACACTGTGAGAGGGGTCAGAAGGTATACAGGATGAGTTCTCCGTGTGTAGCGCCACCCCCGCAGGAGCCGCTGATATTTTTATTGGGTCCCTTCTGCCCTGCACCTGTGATGACTCGCCCCTTTCCTGGACCCGAGAACACCCGAGTCCTCCCTCCCCAGGGTTGCTAGGGGTACGTCCTTTTCAGCTGTAGCAACAGCCAGTCAGGGCACAGTCCAGTCCAATCTCTCCCTGCAGCTGTCCATCACAGGAGAGAAGAAGAAAAAAGTCCTTCCTGTGTTTATTTTGTTAGCACTGCTGGGAAAATTTTTTAAATAGCCCAGTGCTACAATCGGTATGTAGATTTTTTTTTATTGTCTTCGGGCGGCACTTGCTGTCCCGGATGCCTAGGCGATTACGTCATTAATTTTTTTTTATTTGGTGCAGGGTTCCCCTTAATATCCATACCAGACCTGAAGGGCCTGGTATGGATTTTGGGGGGACCCCACGCAATTCTTTTTTAAATTTTTGGTTCGGAGTTCCCCTTAATATTCATACCAGACCCAGAGAGCCTGGTAATGGACTGGGTGGGGGGAACCCATGCCGTTTTTTTAATGAGTTTTATCTATATTGGCAAGACCTGATGAGCCAAAAAAAGAAAAAAAAAACCTGCAACACCTCCGCCTCCATGGGAGGCTCCCGCCAAGTGACGCTTCTTCTCGGTGACAGCTGTTATATAGCTGAGGGCGGGGCCACCCCATAACGTAAACGGGTGACCCGCCCCCCTCTGACGCCACGTGACGTCAGAAGAAGGTGGGGTCGCTGTTTACATCACAGAGTGGCCCCGCCCTCAGATATATAACAGCTGTCACTGAGAAGAAGCGTCACTCGGCGGGAGACTCCCAAGGAGGCGGATCTGTTGCAGCTTTTTGGATGGATTTACATTGTGGGATATTTTTATTTTTTTATCTTTAATATTCATACCAGACCCAAAGGGCCTGGTAATGGACTGGGGGAGGGAGCCCATGCAGTTTTTTTCAATGAGTTTTATCTAAATTGCCGAGACCCGACAATTCATTACAGTTTTAAATGACTTTTTTCCTTTAGAAATGTCATTTTGCTGTGGTACTGTTATAAACACGGGAAAACGGTGCCACTTTACAGGCATACTATGAACACTCCCCAGGCACGATATTTAAAGGAATATTTCATTTTTATTGTTTCACTTTAAGCATTATTAAAATCACTGCTCCCGAAAAACTGACGTTTTTAAAAGTTTTTTTTTGCATTGATACATGTCCCCTGGGGCAGGACCCAGGTCCCCAAACACTTTTTATGACAATAACTTGCATATAAGCCTTGAAAATGAGAACTTTTGATTTTTCATGTTCGTGTCCCATAGACTTTAATGGTGTTTGTGTGTTCGTCCAAATTTTTTGCCTGTTCGCAAGTTCTGGTGCGAACCAAACCGGGGGGTGTTCGGCTCATCCTTAATCATGACAATGCATGACAAACTGCACACAAAGCATTTGATCAAATAGTCAAATAGTGTGCATTTTTTAAAGGCTTGCAAATTGTGGCTGGGCTATCTGCTGTCCATAACTCTGTGTAAAGCAGAGGCAACAAGTAATATTGTGATGAAGCTTAGTGTTCTGCCTCCAACAGGGAAATTCATCATGTTGTTCTTGCTATATTAGAACTGGCCACTAGAAGGAGCCCCATACATTTACTGTTTTAAAGAAACTAGAAACTGTTTAGTTTTAATAAAAAAACTCCCATCATCTTTCGTTCTCCAAAAAGGAAACAGGTGCATCCTAGGAGCTCAGACTCCATCTTAATAACTGAGGAAGAGGCAACCAGCCGACTAAACGTATATCCCTTATAGGCAGCATCGCTGGTGAGCATGGACTTGTTTTTGTATGTTTCATACATTGATTGTATGCATTTCTTATCTGTTTTTCCCAGTAGTTTCACCCACCTTGTTTTGTTAATAAAGCTTCAAGATTACATTCAGTTTGGCTTATTGCAGAGTAGGAGGGTTTAGCTGCATGTCGAGCTACACACAGAAAAAAACGTGTAGTGAGGACAGAACATTTAGTATTATCCCAGAAACCAACCAAGTAAAAGATGAACCAAAGCAAATGTAAATCACAGTACAGGCAGCCCCTGGGTTACAAACAAGATAGAGTCTATAGGTTTGTAATTTGGGACAGGAACATTTTTTAGGTGTAGCTCCAGCCAAAAAAAATATTTTTAAGTTTTTTGAATAGCATAGGGCAGGGTTAACGCATTAAAAAAAAACATTTGTTTTGCTGTCTGTGCTATGTGTGCTCAGGAGATTTCACCTCACTTTCGGTCAATTCTGTGACAATTTGATTTTGAAAAATTTGAGTTGTTGTGGAAACAAGATTTGGTGATAAAGCTTCAGTGGCGACACCTTTTTCCCATCATAACTCTTACAGGAGTGAATTTCCCTTCCTAGGAATAGATTTCCTCCCACTTCCTGTTGTCCCCGCTGTTTGTAACTAGGAGTCATTTGTAAGTTGGATGTTTGTAACTCAGGGACTGCCTGTGTATAGACTCTATTGCCCAACAGGCATGCTACAAGCCTTCAAGTCTACCAGGAAGAACGTCAGTCCATATCTGGGACTCATCTCTGCTTGGTAAAAACCATAGCTCCCAAACTGTCCCTGATTTCGAGGGACTGTCCCTGATTTGGAGCAATGTCCCTCTGTCCCTCCTTCCCCCTCATTTGTCCCTCATTTTGGTCTGATCCATATAGCTGTATATAAAATGCACTTTTTATCTTCAAAAAGTGTTTCCCAGTGCTAAACCTTTCTTCCAAATTCTAAATTGCTGCATTTGTACATTTTAAAAGTCAATATAAAGGAATAGTAGTGGTAAAAAAGCCCCTGTGGATTTAATTAACCTTTTTCTTGGGTTAATTCTCCTTAAGGGGGTGTGGCAGGGGGTGTGTCCCATGCCTACATATGTTTGCTGGTAGGTGTCCCTCATTCCTATCTCAAAATGTTGGGAGGTATGTAAAAACCCAAGCTATTGTGGTTAGGCCCGCTTCACCAGCTGTCCCTGGAGCTCCCAAAAATCAAACCAAGAATAAAAATAATAATAGGTTATCTATATAAACACACATTTCCCTAATGAGGTACATGAAAATTATACCAGGTTCTGCCTCTATGGCAAATTTAAATGCCAGGTAAACATTGCTGTAAAATGAAAGACTTCTGACAGGAAGAAAAATTGTAGTCTCAGCCCTCTCTAAGTTATATTTATGATTAATGTGGAATAACATTGCCTTGCCGAGATGTTCATATAGGAGAACATGAACTCTGTCATGCTTTGATGGAGCTAGGGATGTTAGTAATTCTTTCAATGTAAACGAGAGGCAGACTACAAGTAAGGTTGAGAAACCACAGACACTGACATCTGATTCCTTTCTGAAGAGTTTTGGAAATTGTGACATATCCAGACTACATGTGTCCTCTGCTTCATAGTGTCTGGCTTTACTTTATATTCTCGAAAAAGTTAAGACAAAAAGAACAAGACATGACTAGTACAAAGTGTGACTTCATTTGAGAAGTACAGATGAAGATTTAGAAGATAACTGGCAGGTGTATATGACTATGCTTGCCTGCAGGCCATGGATTTCAGACTGTTAATAAATGTGGTCTTCCTATAAGTTATTATGTCATTGCCCCTTGCTAGTAAATGAGTTAAAGGTGTTGAAACAAATTGATGTAAAGCCAAAAAAATAATACTTCTAACACTATGTTATCATTAATTAAATAGATATTAGCTTAAAACTCCATGCAAATGCAAAACACAACCCATTTGCCTAAATATGTAGCCAATAAAAATCACTAAAGTGAGAACACTATGCTTACTCATCATTTCTGCTGCTGCCCCCCCCATCGTAGCTCGTTTTTATTTTTTTTATGTGAAGTCTGCATAGAAATCAACAGTTCCCTTGGTGTATATTTCCCTGGGCCCCCACAGCTCTCATCGGTTCCTCCGGCAAACCTACACACAATACAGAATACAATAATGGCATGGAAAGCTAAAAGATAGGAGCTCACAGAATTTCCTGCTGGATCAATAGGTATCTAGTGCTAGCCCCACAGGAACCGCTTGGTAGATTGGATTCTCTGTTCTTCTCCCTCGAGAACAACCTCAGCCCCACTGACACACCAGGTTAAAGGCTAGGTTCACCCCTCTGAACATGTCCCACCCATATTTAGGGTGTACCATGTTCAGCATACTCCCCCTCACCCACTGATCCTTAATCCATTCCTGTGACAGCGGATGGGGGATCTTCACCCCCCACCCCTCCAACAGTGGCTGTGCGGGGTTCTGTCCACATGCCCGCGACAATCATTCACAAGTACCGTTTACCTTTTTCACTGGTTGCAGTAAATAGCAGTAATAAATGAGTAAGTGAAAGATTTAATAAAAACTCCCATCATCCTTCGTTCTTCTTAAAAGGAAACAGGGCACAGTTCATCACAGTTCCCTAGACAATATGTTCACTAGGCTATAGTGGCACAGAATGGAGTTCTATGCAGCTAAATTAAAGTAAGCCTGGTAAACCACAAAATCAGAAATATGTAATTGCATTAGAAAACATTACCAGCAATGATAATAAATTTTGCAATAACTCATCTGCAAACAGTAGGCTATATCCACTTTAGAGTGCACTCTATATGAAAGGCAGCAATGAAATGTAAAACTCCCTAAAAAAGTACCTCATACTATGGACAATAGACAAAGTTCCTGTGAAGCAGCTATCTAAATGAACAGTCGTTAGCCATAGTTTTTCAGCCAGCTAGCATTGGGGGCCTAGTCTTTACGGTGGTGCACATGAGTATGATCCCAGTAAAGTCTGCATGCAGTAAATACTGCTGCTAACTAAATTGCCAATCCCTATGTGCTCAGTCTCTGCTAGCAGCAACCGGTTAATAGCAGCAGTGCCCTCTCACCAGTCATAACAATACAGCAACAGGGTCTCACTGTTCAGATGTCAGCTCACATCTGGATCTGCCTAGAGAGACATAGCAAATAGCCACAGGCTTGTGGCAGGTTAATGTACACATAGGAGCAGTGATGGCACACCTTTCTCACAGCAAAGAGAACATTCCTAACTATTGAGCCTGAGAAAATACAACTCTTTCTTTCCTTATACCTGGCTGGCATTGGGAATTGCAGTCAATTGGTCCATAGACTGTAAAGTTTTTTTCCCAGGATTCATCTCAAATAATTCAATGCCGCCAACCATCTCTCTTGAGCTCCTTCTGCTTGTCAGTTTTCCCTCTGGTGTATAGACACGAGGAAGTGTAAACCCATTCATCTGAAGTCCATTGGGAGCACAGAGAACACAGTGTCCTAAATCACCCTCTGTCTCTAGCCAAGCATTTTTGGATGTAGATGACGAAACACGTAGGGGAGTCTCTTCCCGGCGATGTCACTGCCACTTCTTGGAATGCAGGTGGAAATCGTTCCTGGTTTCAGTTTCTTTTGGCTTATTTTATTTTTTTTATTAATTACAGGTATTTATATAGCACCCTCAATGTGTGCAGCACTTTACATGTATATTGCACAGTCACATCAGTCCCTGCTTTTGTACTTTTTATTGTCAATGTAAGTGCAATACTATTGCAGAAGAGTTCATAATAAAAATAACACACTATATGCAGTTCCCCACTTTCTCTTAATGGTTGGAACATGGGGCAACTAGGAAGGACCTAGTGGCTGATACATAAAAGGGACCGAAGATCACCAATTGCTACATGCGTTATACACCTTTGGAAAGGCATTATTTGACTTCTTTTATGTTAGTGTGGCTTCACAGTCAGTTTCCTACGGCGAATGCACAAGTCGCACTGCGCTTCGTGAATGGTCCCGCAGTCTTTTGGAACCTGTGATGTATCCCAGAAGGCAGCGGGTGGGGAAAGGAGGAGGGGCCTAACATCACCACAGCGATCTGACAAGAAGTGGGAGCAGGAACCTGTCAAAACCAGGTACCCGCCTCCCTCAAAAAGTGCCAAATGTGGCAGTGGAGGGGGGAGGATGCAAACAAGCGGAACTTCCCTTTTTGGGTAAATTTCCGCTTTAAAGGCACGTAGGGAAGAATGCACTTTGACTGGGCACAATGCATGTTTATCATTTGGAATGATAGTTATACACAAGAGCACTTTATTAATGAGTAATATGTATTGGATTTAGGTCAATATGGTAGCGCTGCCTTCATTCTAAAGGATTTTTATTTATTACAGGTATTTACTGTATATAGCCCCGTCAATTTATGCAGCACTTTACATATATTATACATTCACATCAGTCCCTAACCCTCAAGGAGCTTACAATCTAAGGTCCCTAGCTCACATTCAAACATACACATACTAGGGCGAATTTAGACCGGAGCCAACTAACCTGCCAGCATGTCTTTGGAGGGCGGGAGATTTATTCACAAGTTTTCATATACTGTATACTATTTACTGCCCTCCCTCAAAAATGCATTTAGCCAGAAAGTGTAAGTGTAAATATTTCTTCATATTGATGTAGAAATATTATAAATTGCACTGAAATGTTTGGAGAAAAAAAAGACATTTTAATGTATAAAAAAAGTTATCATGTGCTGAAAACACAGTTGAGTACCCTACACATTGAGTCTCCCCCTTCTTCTATGTCCCAACAATACCCTAGAACAGGTTTTCTCAACCAGGGTTCCATGAAACCTTTGGGTTCCTCCAGACGTTGCTAGGGGTTCCTTGAGCAATGAGCAATTTCTGCCTCTCAGATAAGTTCCCACTGACACCATTAATCTTTAAGGGGGTAATTATTCCCAATAACCACAAGTGTGAGGAGCACTAATGTATCATGAGTTGTAGATATAGTAATTTTTAGCAGGGGTTCCCTGAGCCTGGAAATTATTTCAAAGTGTTCCTCTGTGTTGAAAATGTTGAGAAAGGCTGCTCTGGAATTAGATGGTAGAGACCCCAAAGTATGCCCTGAACACATACAGTAACTGTTGGTGCAAATAATAAAAATATCATGTACAGAACTCAACTCTGTTGCTACAAGTGCACTAATATGGATACAATCAATGTAACATGTGTTGGGATGTTATACATATATGCACAATCTAAGCTATCAATTATTTTCTAATAGATACAAGAACCAATGACAAAAGTATAACTTGGGATGTATTAATAAACATCTGGCTGCCAGGAGAAACAAGTTGTTTTTCTTAATCTATACCAGAAAATAGAAAAATGATACACTGTATATAATTACATACACTGTACAGATTCTGTAAGAACTAAACTTTTTTTCCACCAGCTTTGAATTTAATGGTGGTTAACTGGACTGTTCGTGCATTGCAATCTAATATATATATATGTATATATACAACCATTAAAAGCAATTAAAACTCTGATTTAACTGTTGGGAATAAATGTCTCTTGAATGATTTCATAAGTGTATTCAATAAATCTAAGAAAATGCAGAAGTGTGTTCTTTCATTAGACAGATATGCATGAGGTCATACTGATCTCAACACCCAATCTATAGGATGTTGTGCCTGAAAGAATACAATTGTACTAATTATTAAGGTCTATTCATTGCTATAGTATGCACATCTGATGGCTGATTACATCATGCTTATGTGTTTTATGAATTTTATTTACATCATCCATTTATATATTGTATTTCTGAAACAATCTACAGTACTTTACGAAGAAAAATCAATGACTCCCTATGCTCAATGTCCCAGAAGAAGCTTGCCAACTAATGTCCCTACCACAGTCTACCCACTGAAATAAAGTCCCGTATCCCTTACTCCCCCTGCACCCCCTCCTGCACCAATTTTGTTTCAAAAATTACCCTTACAAATACCTTAACCAGTGGTTCTCAACCTTTCTATTGCCGTGACCCCTTGATAAAATTTCCCAAGTTGTGGGGACCCCTAACAGTAAAATTATTTTTGTAACGTGGGTTGTCAGCACCCAAGGCAAGACAAGTAATTTGCACCCCTAACCCATGGACATTTAGCGCTCCCTGAGTCCCTTCCACTCGTACAATATTAAAACCCCTTATGGTACATTTTAGGATGTACCAATCTTTCTCTTTGTTCTCCTTTCTTTCCCTTTTACCTCTCTCTATCCTAATTTCTTGTTTGTTTTGTATCCCCATCCCTCTCTCTAGCTGTCTTTCTTGTTCTTTCTCTCCCTTTTTCTTTGTTCCTCCCCTTCTTTTCCTCTCCCTTCCATGTGTTCTCTATTTTTATGCCTTCTCTTACTCCTTGGTGGTGGGATGAGTGGCAGTGCTGGCGGAGAGTTGGGATCAGTGGCAGTGCTGGGAGGAGTTCTGATTAGCCAACTTAGGTGCTCTTGATCAAGGTCATCTGCTGATCTGAGAGCTGTAGTGGAGACTTTTTATGACAACTCTAATCACAGGTAGTGTTATTCACTGTGTCTCCGACTTTGTGGTGTCTCGTAGCAGTGACACCTATGCCGAAATCAGGAGATAGGGTCTCCTCCAGCCCCTCCCACTTCACATTGCTCACCAGTCAGCTGACCTCTAGTCTCTGCCCCCCAGCCATGCCGTGAACTGAATGGGTGGCTGCGAAGAGGCTGACTGGGCAGCCGCGGGATCCAGGAACAGCCCTGCTGGGCGGCCACAAGAAGGCTGGGAGAGCGGTGCTAGCTTCAGGAACAACCCAGGATTCAGTGACCCCTGGCAAATCATTTGACCCCTGAGAACCACTGCCTTAACTGCTTGCCGACCGGCTCACGGCGATATACATTGGCAGAATGGCACGCCTGTGCAAACTGATGTACTGTACATCAGTCCGCAAAAGCAGGAAAGCAGGCGCGTGCACGCCGCGTGAGCGTGCCCGCGGGTCCCGCGGACTCGATGTCTGCCGGCGGCCCGCGATCACAGCGAGGAGAGCCAGAATGGGGACATGCCTATGTAAACAAGGCATTTCCCTGTTCTGCCTAGTAACATGACAGAGATCTTCTGTTACCTGTCATCGGGAACAGTGATCTCTGTCATGTCAGTGGTAGCCCATCCCCCCTACAGTTAGAACACGCTGAGGGAACACACTTAACCCCTTGATCGCCCCCTAGTGTTTAACCCCTTCCCTGCCAGTGACATTTATACAGTGATCAGTGGCTATTTTTAGCTCTGATCGCTGTATAAATGTCAATGGTCCCAAAATAGTGTCAAAAGTGTCCTCCGCGGGGGTGGAGCTGACGCCCAAGATGGCTGCTTAGGGAGGTCGAGTGACTGACACGCTGCACTGACGGAAGACGCTGGAGTTCAGGATGGTCTGGGCGGCTGATGCAAATGCCTAGACACCGGAGCTAAACAGCCGAATGCTATCCCCGTCACTGGAGTGACCTATCAAGCCGTAGCAAAGGAGCTGAAGCAGGAGGGGTTGGAGATCGTGAACCCCGGGAACTCACCTGTGGAGTGCTGGGAGCGGGACCGAAGACGAAGCCAGGAGATAGCGCGGTGACGGGCGAGTGCCTCGGCGTGTCTGCTTATACAGGCGGCAGGGGCGGCTCGCTCGTGAGACGCATACTCCGGCGGCGGTGCGAGGGTCCCAAACAGCAGTGATCAGGAGGACCGGGAGATCTACCTGCCTATAACTCACAGTTGCTGGGCTTCAGAGATAAAGTAAGGAGACCAAAGATGCCAGAAGCGAGGTATGATTAAAGACGACATGGTCTTATAAAGAAATGTTGAAAGTGGCATAGAGACTGCATAAAAATCACAAATACTGTGGACTGAGATAACACTACTAGTTGCTTTTTGAAAGAGGGATGCGGTATGAAGTAAAGGGATTGGTGCAAGAGACTGTAGTGCTGGAATAAGATCTGGACAAATAATATTCTATGGTGTGACTATTAATAATAGAGTTTATCCAATAGAAGTGTTAAACATCTCTAATTTCAATCCAGGATGTTAAAAGGTGACACACACTACCCTATATAAGTGAGGCCATCTTAAAAGGACTCTAAAAGGTTAATAAGTGGATAAAGAGGGAAGGAGAGGAGGGAGTAAAGAAGGAGAGAGGTGGAGAAGGGGGGAGAGAAGAAACAAGGTCTATCAGAAACATGGCACCCAAGAAAGGAAACAAAACACCACAATCTCAAAAGGAAAAGAAAGATAAAACAAAAACCAAAGATAAAAACCCTACAGGGGCACAAACTACGCAAACATCTGATATAAAAGAGATTTTTCAGCAACTACAGCTGCAATCCTCCCAAATAACTCAAGCTCTACATACATCACAAGAAATTTCAAATATTGCGGAAGTCTCGGGGGCATTTAGATCATCAGAGGAGGAGCAGATGGATCACCCTAGAAACAGCTCACCAATAGACACAACAGGCTCACTGAGCGACCCGGGAGAAGGGGGTAAAGAAAATTGGGATTTGAGACAATACATTCAAGCTCTCCCAACTAGGATAGATATGGACCAATATGTGCAAAGATTGGAAAATTCATATAAGGTAGAGATACAAGATCTGAAGATTTCCATAAAAAACACACAAGAAAAAACAGCTATATTAGATACCAGAATCGCAAAAATAGAACAAGAGCTAATTAACATAAAGGATAGTGCTCAAGATCAAGAAAAGCAAATAAACCAACTAATTAACTGCTTGGATGAGCAAGAAAATAGAAATAGAAGATCTAATATCAGAATTAGAGGGTTAAAAGAAGATGTGAGTGTAAAAGAACTGATAACAACACTCCAGAAAATTTTTCAGGAATTAATCCAGGACACAGAAATAAAAGACCTAATAATAGACCGTGCTCATAGAGTAGCGGGGAAAAGGAGAATAGATCCGAGTAAACCACGGGATGTCATTTGCAAAATGCACTACGCTCATATAAAGGATAGAATCATGTTTGCAGCACGTCAAAATAAAAATATCCAGCATGAGGGAGATCCACTGCTGCTATTTCAAGATCTATCAAAGTTTACGTTGGACCGAAGAAGAGCATTAAAGCCCCTAGTGGAACAACTAAGAAGAAATAACTTACAGTATAGATGGAAATTTCCATTTCATTTACAGGCACAGAAAGAAGGACTAACAGCTGTATTTCGTGATTTGGAAGATCTACCGCAGTTTCTGGCAATTCTTAAGTTACCAATGGTAGAACTACCAGACTGGCCTATTTTGTTCATGAAAGGATTCAGGAAGCCTTGATAGGTCACTGGTAGATGGACTGGGGCTGGGGGAGGTATTTTTAGTATATAATATGATGTTATTTACGGGAGGAGGACTTAATTAACTCTGTGTGATTAAGATAGTGGGTAGATAGAGATTGTGAAGCATGGGGAAGAGGGGGCTGTTTATTTATTATTATCATTATTATCATTATTATCATGTATCTGTATTTATATAATTATTTATTTATCTTTTGTAATAGCTAGAGTTGACTTACTATTTTAACATTAGTATAACAAATGGTTCAGATAAAGAATGTTCAACACTAATAAGGGAAAGGATAAAATGGGGTAGAATCCTTTTTTTTTTTTTTTTTTTTTTTTTTTTTTTGGGCATAACACTGACGAATGGTTTTTGATATATTATGTTATTAAAGGTATAATCACGGGGGATAGGTTATAGGTCACATTGGGGATTGGATATGCGCACACAGTTGGGGGAATGAAATAGGGGAGTAAGAGACATTTGTAAGTAACAAGTATGAATAAGGGAGGAGTAGATTTTAGCTTTATATATTGTTAACTAGATTCACACATACATCACACATTAAAGATTAGCCACTGGGGATGATAATAAGGACCAACTTTTTTTTTTTTTTTTTTTTTTTTTTTAAACTACAAGAAGCAGGGAATAATTAGGAATAGATCCCGGTCTAGGGTTGTTATTATTTAATCTGATGCATGAAATATATCACTAAACAAGGTTTAGGTAATAGGGAGGTTGACAAGAGTGCTTTGTAATATAGGGTAATACAATGTATGATTTACTATGGGGGCAAAGATGGGAGATGGTATTTTTTTTTTTTTTATAAACTACAAGAAACATGGAACAATGAGGAATAGATCCTGGTTTAGGGTTGTTATTATCTAATCTGATGCATGAAATATATCACAAAATAAGGTATAGGTAATAGGGATGTTGATAAGATTGTTTTGCAATATAGGGTAATACAATGTATGATTTACTATGGGTGCAAAGATGGGTGGGGGTTTTTTTTTTTTTTTTATTTTTTTTTTTTTTTCCTTTTTGATAAATGTTAGGCAATATGGAATAATGAGGAATGGATTTTGGTTTATGGGTGTAATTATGTTATTATATAGTTTGACCCACGAATTTATCACATAACAAGGTCTAGATAGTGGGGAGGTTAATAAGATTGTTTTGCAATAGGGCAATACAATCTATGGGTCATTACAGGCATTAAGATGGGAGAGGGGGGTTTATTTTTTATTTTTTATTTTTTTATTTTTTTTTTTCTTCTTTCCCCCTCCCCTTCCCCACCCACTACACCTCTTCCCGAGCTAAAGCTATTAGAAGCAAAAGTTATATAGGAAAGGAGTGGGAATCTATACCTCTGAGATGCCTCCCCCATCCCCTTTTTTGTCCATATGCTCCACCCATTTTGGGAGGGGAGCAATGAGAAAGGCAAAAAGAGGGGATAGAAAGAAAATAAGAGATTAAAGGTTTAATGTAATAGAATGTAGAATGCAGCGTGCGATCAGTTCGGTCACTGGCTGAGCGGCAGATTTTGGTCGTCAGTGTCCGTGTCCCCCAGTAGAGGGAACTTACGTTGTTTGTAAGATAGACTTCATATAAGTCAATAGTTTAGGGTTTTCTTTGTGTGTGAGTGCGGGGGTGGTTGTTTTTTGTGGGTTTTTTTTTTTTTTTTTTTCCTCTTCCTCCCCCTCTCTTGGTATTAAAGAATAATGAAAATATGTTCTTATAACATTAGAGGTCTCAACTCAGCATCAAAGAGGTCTCAGGTCCTATACTCTCTCCATAAACAGAAGGTAGGGATTGTCTTTTTTCAGGAGACGCATTTCCGCACGGATCACACTCCCAATCTGCAAAATAGATATTACAATACATGGTACCATGATTCTTATTCTTATTCCAAGTCGAAAGGTGTATCTATCGCAATATATAAGACAATACCACATCAAATGCTTGAAAAATGGGGTAATAGAGATGGAAGGGCAATATTACTTAAACTTAGTATATATGGTAAAAAATTTACTTTTATTAATTTATATTTACCCAACCAAAATCAGCCTAAAATAGGGTCACAATTGATTAGTGAGCTCATGGAAAAGGTAGAGGGGATAACTATAATAGGTGGGGATTTTAATTTCGTGTTGGATAAGAGTGTAGATACCACAGCACCTTCGATTACACAGACAAGTAAAGAAAAGAGGAAATTTAAAGAACTGATGGCAAAACACCAACTGGTCGACATCTGGCGGGCGTTACACCCAGGGGTGAAGGATTTTACATTTCATTCAAATGTCCATGGGTCTTATCATCAAATTGATTACTTTCTGATTAACCAGCCGGGAGTGACAATCACTTCATCAGCCGAAATAGGTAGTGCTATATGGTCAGACCACATGCCAATATTTCTGACATTGGACTTACTCAAAGGCGAAAATAATAGAGGCAACTGGAAGCTTAATGACAATCTGCTATACGATGAGGCGTGTGTACTAGAAATAAAGAAGGCAATAATGAACTTCCCACAGGATCATATTGGAGACATTACTCCTCTACCGATTCAATGGGAGGCACTGAAATGTGTAATCCGTGGATTATTCATTAAACATGGAGCCAGACTGAAAAAAATTAAAAACAATAGAATAACGCAATTATTAAAGGAAATACCGGAAATAGAAGCTCAACATAAACAAAGTTTAACACGTGAAATTTTGTTAGAATTAACAGATAGGAAGACAGAGTTGCAAACTCTGCTGAATGAACGTACACTACGCATAAGAGACAACAATCGTTCCCTATATTACCAACAGGGCAATAAGCCAGGTAAACTCCTGGCTAGGGCCCTACAAAATCGATGTAAAACTTCGCCCATAGTTAAGATCAAGACAGAAGTAGGGGATATGAGATATGACCCAAAGGGGATTCTAAAGGAATTTCAGACATTTTATACAAAACTTTATAATATATCTAATTACAAGGCTATTGATAACCCAGTGGGTCTGCAACAAGATATTCACCAATACATTAAAGAAACTGCACTTCCTAGTCTAACACCATCAGAAGTAACGCAATTAGAACAGGAATTTTCAGAAAGTGAAATACAAAGGGTAATCGACTCATTAGTACCAGGGAAGAGCCCGGGTCCGGATGGTTTTACTCCAAGATTCTATAAATTGTTTAAGGAAGAGCTCATTCCCATTATTAAACGGACTTTTAATGTAGTGTCCACATCGGTGCCCCTTATCCCACAAAGTTTACAAGCATACATCTCACTCATACCAAAACCTGAGAAAGATCTCACTCTATGTGGCAACTATAGACCAATATCCTTAACAAACATTGATTTAAGATTATATTCGAAAATAATCGCGAACAGACTCACCCCCATGATGCCCGCATATATTCATCTAGACCAGGTGGGTTTCGTAAAGGGAAGAGAGGCAAGAGACAATACACTGAAAACACTCACACTGATGGAATTTGCACAGAGAGGCTCCATCCCATCCTGTTTACTTGCAATAGATGCTGAGAAAGCATTTGATAGGGTGGGATGGAGCTTCCTTAAAGAGACATTGGTACAATGGGGGGTGGGTCCTATACTGTTGGACAAAATAATGGCCCTATATCAGAACCCAACGGCTAAGATTCGGGCAAATGGCGGCATATCGGAGGAAATTGCTATAACAAACGGAACCCGACAGGGATGTCCACTATCCCCAATACTATATATATTAGCGATGGAACATTTATTAATTGCGATCCGGGAAAATAAAGACATACAAGGAATTAAAGTGGGGGATGTAGAGTATAAGATGTCGGTGTATGCCGATGATATACTGCTATATATTACAAACCTCCTGATATCATTACCAAACTTGATATCAGAATTTAAACGCTACGGGGCAGTGAGTAATTTTAAGGTGAATTACAATAAATCTGAGGCACTGAATATTAATCTGTCAAATTCTATGGTGGAACTGCTCAGAAAGGATTTCTCCTTTAAATGGCAGGCTAATACAATTAAATATCTTGGTACATATATCCCCACAGATCTGAACAAATTACAGGAATATAATTATGTCCCGATGGTAAAAAAAATAATAAATACACTACAAAAATATGAAAAAGGGACATTTTCCTGGATAGGTAGAATTAACATCATAAAAATGGATATACTACCTAAAATATTATATATCCTACAAACAATTCCCATTTTTCCTGCAACAACGATCCTGAAAAAACTACGTAGAGCGATTGGGCAGTTTGTCTGGGCGGGCAAGACACCCAGAATTAGCAGAATAGTGCTAAATAAGACCAAGAAAGATGGTGGTCTCGCCCTCCCAGACATAATAATGTACCTTAAGGCAATATTTATAACTAGAATAGTAGATTGGTTCCACAACAGGGATAGTAAACAATGGATAAAACTAGAGGAAGAGATCACTGGCCTTAAGTTGAAATCACTCCCGTGGATTAAAAGAGGGCAGAGACCTCCGGAGGGCACTATGCCCTCTTTAGTCGTATCAACTTTGAAAGTATGGGACATTATGATAAAGGGAGGGCTGGGATCCACTTATAGAGGCCCTATGACCCCACTATTTAGTAACCCAGAATTTCCAATGGCACTAGAAGCTAAATCATTCCTTAAATGGAGAAGATGTGAAGATACCAGAATAGTAGAAACAATGGAAGGAAATAGAATCCTTCCACTGGAAGCTATGGGTGGAGAATATAAGAAGGAATGGATGCAATATGGACTACTCCAACGGTATATCTCATTTCTGATAAAAGAATCGGAACTGGATAGGCCCCTGACAACACTGGAGAAAGTTTTCATACAAGAACATAGACCTCTCCATGTCTTATCTAAGATTTACAAATATTTGAATTCAGAAAATAAAATTCAGGAGCTACCATATATTAAGAAGTGGGAGGCGGAGCTTGGGATAGAGATCCCAAGGAAAAAATGGGAAAAGGCTATTATGGTAACTCATAAACTTTCACTATCTACTAAACACCAAGAAAGGAATTATAAAATCTTAGCCAGATGGTATAAATGCCCTGTGGATATGCATAGGATAAACCCCGTTCACGGGGAAGAATGCTGGAGATGTCTTAAAGCTCAGGGCACAATGTCACATATCTGGTTTTATTGCCCTAAAATCCAACCATTATGGCAAAAAAATTTTGAGATCTATAGTGATATGACTGAGACCGATGTACATCCGGATATACAGATGGCTGTATTATCTATGATCCCAGGATCACTGAAAAATATAAAGAAAGGATTATTGAAATACTTCTTGACAGCAGCACGAACTATTATAGCAAGAAATTGGAAAAGCACAAGTGCGCCTTCCATGGTAGAGTGGGAGCGGGAGATGGCGGAGATGCGTGCTCTAGAAGAGAGAAAAGTGTTAGAAGAAGGGCTAAGTAAACAGATATTAAGCACATGGTCTAGATGGAGGGAGTTTAGTGCCTCTTCACAGCTCTGTGGAGGGATCGAGGACCCTAATGTAAAATAATAGGAGTGGACCTCTTGGGAGGGAGGAACAGACTTTTTTTTTTTTTTTTTTCTTTTTTCTTTCTTTTCTTTTTGGTTGTGTATGGGGGGATGGGTTATGGTATGGTTGGTTAAGTATATGGGATACACATCCATGAAGTAATCTTGTAACGACCAATATGGAGATAGAAAGAGGATGTTGAGGCTGAATAATGGGTTCTTTTAATTGATTGGATGTGTACATGTTCTGTCATATATGTAAAAAATTGTAAAACTGTTTTGATAAATAAAGATTATAAAAAAAAAAAAAAAAAAAAAGTGTCCTCCGCAATGTTGCAGCCCCGATGAAAATCGCAGATCACCGCCATTACTAGTAAAAAAAAAAATTATAATAAAATGCCATAAATCTATTCCCTATTTTGTAGACGCTATAACTTTTGCACAAACCAATCAAAATACACTTATTGCGATTTTTTTACCAAAAAAAAAGTAGAAGAATACATATCGGCCTAAACTGAAGAAGAAATGTGTTTTTTTATATATATATATTTTGGAGATATTTATTATAGCAAAATTAAAAAATAATGCTTTTTTTTCAAAATTGTCGGTCTTTTTTGTTTATAGCAGAAAAAATAAAAAACGCAGAGGTGATCAAATACCAGCATTTCTTGTATCCCACATTGCTCTTATCTTATTTTATTACTTGTTTTTTGTGATCACTTTTATTACCTTGGAGTCCACCATTTGACTTTTTTAACCACTTCAGCCCCGGAAGGATTTACCCCCTTCCTGACCAGAGCACTTTTTACAATTCGGCACTGCGTCGCTTTAACTGCTAATTGCGCGGTCATGCAATGCTCTACCCAAACGAAATTTGCGTCCTTTTCTTCCCACAAATAGAGCTTTCTTTTGATGGTATTTGATCACCTCTGCCGTTTTTATTTTTTGCGCTATAAACGGAAAAAGACTGAAAATTTTGAAAAAAAATGATATTTTCTACTTTTTGTTATAAAAAAAATCCAATAAACTAAATTTTAGTCATATATTTAGGCCAAAATGTATTCGGCCACATGTCTTTGGTAAAAAAAATGTCAATAAGCGTATATTTATTGGTTTGCGCAAAAGTTATAGCGTCTACAAACTAGGGTACATTTTCTGGAATTTACACAGCTTTTAGTTTATGACTGCCTATGTCATTTCTTGAGGTGCTAAAATGGCAGGGCAGTACAAAACCCCCCCAAATGACCCCATTTTGGAAAGTAGACACCCCAAGGAAATTGCTGAGAGGCATGTTGAGCCCATTGAATATTTTTTTTTTTTGTCCCAAGTGATTGAATAATGACAAAAAAAAAAAAAAATTTACAAAAAGTTGTCACTAAATGATATATTGCTCACACAGGCCATGGGCATATGTGGAATTGCACCCCAAAATACATTCAGCTGCTTCTCCTGAGTACGGGGATACCACATGTGTGGCACTTTTTGGGAGCCTAGCCGCGTACGGGGCCCCGAAAACCCAGCACCAGCTTCAGGATTTCTAAGGGCATACATTTTTGATTTTAGTCCTCACTACCTATCACAGTTTTGAAGGCCATAAAATGCCAAGATGGCACAAACCCCCCCAAATGACCCCATTTTGGAAAGTAGACACCCCAAGCTATTTGCTGAGAGGCATGGTGAGTATTTTGCAGCTCTCATTTGTTTTTGAAAATGAAGAAAGACCAGAAAAAAAATTTTTTTTTTTCTTTTTTCAATTTTCAAAACTTTGTGACAAAAAGTGAGGTCTGCAAAATACTCACTATACCTCTCAGCAAATAGCTTGGGGTGTCTACTTTCCAAAATGGGGTCATTTGGGGGGGGTTTGTGCCACCTGGGCATTCCATGGCCTCCGAAACTGTGATAGGCAGTGAAGAGTGAAATCAAAAATTTACGGCCTTAGAAAGCCTGAAGGCGGTGCTTGGTTTTCGGGGTCCCGTGCGCGGCTAGGCTCCCAAAAAGTCCCACACATGTGGTATCCCCGTACTCAGGAGAAGCAACAGAATGTATTTTGGGGTGTAATTTCACATATTTCCATGGCATGTTTGAGCAATATAACATTTAGTGACAACTTTGTGCAAAAAAAAAAAAAAAAATTTGTCTCTTTCCCGCTACTTGTGTCACAATATAAAATATTCCATGGACTCGACATGCCTCTCAGCAAATAGCTTGGGGTGTCTACTTTCCAAAATGGGGTCATTTGGGGGGGGGTTTGAACTGTCCTGGCATTTTATGCACAACATTTAGAAGCTTATGTCACACATCACCCACTCTTCTAACCACTTGAAGACAAAGCCCTTTCTGACACTTTTTGATTACATGAAAAAATTATTTTTTTTTTGCAAGAAAATTACTTTGAACCCCCAAACATTATATATTATTTTAAAGCAAATGCCCTACAGATTAAAATGGTGGGTGTTTCATTTTTTTTTTTTCACACAGTATTTGCGCAGCGATTTTCAAACGCATTTTTTGGGGAAAAAACACACTTTTTTTAAATTTTAATGCACTAAAACACACTATATTGCCCAAATGTTTGATGAAATAAAAAAGATGATCTTAGGCCGAGTACATGGATACCAAACATGACATGCTTTAAAATTGCGCACAAACGTGCAGTGGCAACAAAATTAATACATTTTTAAAAGCCTTTAAAAGCCTTTACAGGTTACCACTTTAGATTTACAGAGGAGGTCTACTGCTAAAATTACTGCCCTCGATCTGACCTTCGCGGTGATACCTCACATGCATGGTGCAATTGCTGTTTACATTTGACGCCAGACCTCCGCTTGTGTTCGCCTTAGCGCGAGAGCAGGGGGGACAGGGGTGCTTTTTATTTATTTATTTTTTTCTTTATTATTTTTTTGCTTTTTTATCTTATTTTTAAACTGTTCCTTTCATTTTTTTTTTTTAAATCATTTTTATTGTTATCTCAGGGAATGTAAATATCCCCTATGATAGCAATAGGTAGTGACAGGTACTCTTTTTTGAAAAAATTGGGGTCTATTAGACCCTAGATCTCTCCTCTGCCCTCAAAGCATCTGACCACACCAAGATCGGTGTGATAAAATGCTTCCCCAATTTCCCAATGGCGCTGTTTACATCCGGCGAAATCTAAGTCATAAAATGCTCGTAGCTTCCGGTTTCTTAGGCCATAGAGATGTTTGGAGCCACTCTGGTCTCTGATCAGCTCTATGGTCAGCTGGCTGAATCACCGGCTGCATTCTCAGGTTCCCTGTTGAGACAGGAGAGCCAGAGAAAAACACGTAAGACGGTGGGGGGGGGGGGCATTCCCTCCCACTGCTTGTAAAAGCAGTCTAGAGGCTAATTAGCCGCTAGGATTGCTTTTACATGAAAGCCGACCGCTGGCTAAAAAGAATGATACCAAGATGATACCTAAACCTGCAGGCATCATTCTGGTATAACCACTCAAAGTCGTGAATGGCGTACCTGAAGACAAAAAAATGGTTAACAATAAAGCACAGTGGGCGTGGCTTGGCGCCGGACTCTAATGGACGCCTAATCCCTGAGCTCCGGTCCTCAGAGGGTTTCCCAGTAGCCTCAAAGAGCCATCCGTAAGCAAAAACATGGGGAAATCTAAGGGGAACCCGTCCCCATCCCGTTCCCGATCCCCGCGGAGACCCGACTCACAGGCAGGCCGCAGCATTCCGGAGATCTTCCGGACGCAGGCACGCGAGGCCCCGGCTTCATCTCAGGCCTACTCAGCCACAGCGCGCTCCTCCAGCCTCAGCCCCTCTGGCAGGCACAGGACTCAATCGCCCGCTCGGCATGGGGTCACAGCACACCCCCTGAACATGGGGGACCTGAGAATAGTGGCAGAGGATATCAAAGCCACCTTCGCATCGGTCATCTCAGACCTGAGGAGAGACATCCACTCCATGACGGTCCATATGGACACCGTAGAAGAAGCAACAGCACAAAATGAGAACTCCATCCACAGGCTCCAGACATCATCCCAGGCACATTCCGTACAGCTCAGAGACCTGCATAGATACATGGAAGACCTGGACAATCGTGGCAGACGACACAACTTACGGGTAAGAGGCATGCCAGAATCGATCGATCATACACAACTTACCCAGGCAACCGTAGCTGTCTTCAACGATCTCCTAGGCAGACCCCCCGAGACCCCTATTGATTGTGAACGCTTACACAGGGCTCTCAGGCCCCGGGGTAGAGACACTGACCCTCCCAGAGATGTGGTATGCTGCCTAGTTAACTTTAAGCTGAAAGAAGAAATCCTTCGCAGGGCCAGAGATCGTCGCAATCTTTCATGCCAAGGCTCAGAAATAAAAATCTTTCAAGATTTATCACCTATCACCCTACAAAATAGAAGAGACTTACGCCCTCTCCTTGATATACTACGCACGAACGGAATTCAATACCGCTGGAAATTCCCTTTCTGCCTTTCAGCGTCAACACAAGGGCGAACGGCTAACCTGAGAGTGCCTGAAGATCTCACCTCATTCTGTGAGATTCTGAACATACCTTGCATTGAACTGCCCGACTGGTACCGCTCTCTCAGACCTCCACAACTCAGAAGGTCCAGCTCCATGGATGCCATCCCTGTGCGCGACGAGTACCACATAAGAAGACGCAGAGCCAACTCTCCCAGGGCCAACACTTCCACAGGACCCAGGAACCCAACAGACAACAGCCCCACAGCTTCTCCTGCCCACAGAAGACCCCGCCACGGCGGTGCCGACTAATGGGGTGACCCACCCCTATCTTCGATTGATCGCCTGAACTCATTTCACCCCCTACACTACGAAGGCCTTCGCAAGACAGACGTCACTCCACAGTATAACCATCCGATTTCCCACAATTGGTCCCCCTACAACCCAGAAGCAAGACGGCTGGACTCAAAGGACCACCACAATCCCTCACCTCTCCCGCACCTAGCCCAAGATGGACGCTTTTTGTTCAGCCCCACAGACTGGCCCTACCTGTGAAAACATCCCCCACCCCTCTACCCCCCTCCTTAGTGCCAGTCTGCTCACCTAGCTAATTTAACACAGTCTTCAAGCAATGGAACATTGGACACGCAAGTATAGCAGGAACCTGCACGAAGTTAACTATTGTTTGTGACAGTTATATAACCCCCCAAATTACAATAGCTCCTTTCCTTATTTTATCTCCACCTCGCCATTATGTCACCCCCATAACCCATCCCCCAAATGGGTCGTTTTGAACCTCCCCAGGCGAGTGCCATTCCCTAAGGTGACAGACATATGTCACATTCCCAGGCTAGAACCCCCCCCCCTATCTTAACTGGCATCCTTGTTAAAAAACAAACCGAGGCTGACACTTGCTTGATAATGATGTTGTTTGTCAGTAATGTTGATTCCTCCCTAGAGGGGCGGTTCCACACAGAACCTCATCTACACCCTTAATTCCGCCCAAGCTCCACATACCCTACCCTTACTCTTGTACCACCAACATTAAGAGCTGACTCTCATATGCTCGGGTACCCCCCCCCCCCACCTGACCAAGAGATCACCCAAATGATTAACGGGTATCTAAACCTAGGCATCCCCTAAGATAATGATTAAGACATAGCCTGCATTCCCCAATGCCCCTAGCAACAACACTACTCTGTGTGGAACCGCTCATCCGGTTGGTATATGGCCGGAAAGAGTTATCAAGTTTTCTTCAGTTAAATTGAAACCCATAGGAAGCTAATGTTCCAGCTAGGAGATACTAGTATCATTACTGTTATTGTCATTATCTGAATGTTCGTCACACAATGACCTAAGGTATATGGTGAATCTTGACAGACACCTCACCAAATGTATGGCTGACCCCGCATAGGGCAAGCCTAAGACCAGAGTACGTAACTTGTTATGATTTCTCATTCTACTTTTTTACTTTTTTAATACTCTCGTTTCGTTATTAATAGTTCAACACAACATGACATGTTTGTCTTTTGGCAACCAAGCAAAAGAACCCGGGGGGGGGACCTCCGGCATGTGTGAAAGACCCCATACTCCGCCTGGTCATGGGTCTCGATACTACCACATCCTGATGTATAGACACATGAGTAAACCAAACCGGGCCGGACCACCTTTATGGTGAAATCTCAGACTATCTGTTCTTATACAGTGTGGGATTCGGTCGCACAGGCTGGAGGCCTACCCGGAGAGGAAGGCAAGCATAAATAACGCTAGAATTATTTACTAAATATATAGCCTGGTTAATGTTATAAGGTTGATGGTACAGATGACCCCTTACTTGTCTCTCTAATTATCTAAACGACTCACAACTTGACGTCCGCTCCAATTCCCCGCAATAGCTAGGGCCGACTTCCCCTACTCAGGCGGACTCACTCACCTGCCCTAAAAGACCTCACACGATACTCTATCTTAGGCAATGACGCTACTTTAAATCTAAGACCCCCCCTCATCTCATTTGATCCATAATCCCCAAGACTAATACTATAACCTATAGGCTCACTCCTCTATCTTAACCACCCACACCCCTCTGAGGACCAGAGGATTACACTCTATCTCTAACCCGTCACCACCGGCTCCCTCCACCTCCCCACACAACGGGAACCTATCTTCCCCGTTGACTTATACCGGATAACACATTATCCCATAAGAAGGGTCTCTGAACCCTTCTTTACCTCCGGTACACCCAGATCTCACATATCCTTCTTGATCTTTTTCTAACCTTTCTCCTTCCTCTCCCCCCCCTTTTTTTTTTTTTTTTTTTGCCCCATCTCATCCTTTCTTCTCCCTTTCCCCCTCTCCCCTCCCCTTCCTCTACCCTTACAGTCCCCTTTCCCCCTCAAACTCTCTAAGCCCATTTTCATTTCCCGCACACCCCTTGACTGCCTCCTCGGTCTCCGTCTCCTCCACTTCGCCTCCGCAACTCCTCCCGATCCATCTATACTCCCACGATCCACCCCTAACATACTCGAAGAGGTAGACTGACTAAACCGACAATAGAGCACATCCTTTTAAAACATGTCGCACACACCACCTACCACCAAACACGACACACTAAAAGTGATATCCCTAAATGTAAAAGGGCTCAACATACCAGAAAAACGCAGCCAAGTTCTGTCTATGATGCACAAACTAAAATCCGACATAGTTTTCCTCCAGGAAACCCATTTTCGTGCAGACAAGGTTCCTAAGCTTACAAACCACTGGTTCCCTCACTCCTACCATTCTACCAACCCACAAGCAAAGACTAAGGGAGTTTCAATCCTGATCTCCAAAAACTTAACATGGGAACTCAATGACTCACTTATTGACAAGGAAGGCAGATATATCTTTTTAAAAGGCAAGATACAGGGCCGACCTGTAACTCTGGCTAATATTTACAGCCCCAACTCTGCACAATCCAGCTTCTTTAGACAGATCTCCCAACTTTTATCAGGCTTCTCTGCCGGTCTAACCATACTCGGAGGAGACTTTAATGTAGCCCTATACCCAATTCTAGACACCTCTTCAGGATCCACATCACTGCCATACCGAACTCTGCGCCGAATTAAACTGCAATTGAACGACCTACTCTTACATGACACCTGGCGCACTCTTCACCCCAATGTCAAGGACTATACATTCTTCTCCGCCCCTCACGACAGATATTCCAGAATTGATTATCTTTTCCTCTCCCAACCAGACCTTCCATTCCTTTCCCATGCGACAATTGAACCAATGGTCCTATCTGATCACCACCCCATCACGATGACACTGACCTTCCCTGAACATCAGAATGTTTCAAAAATCTGGCGCTTAGACTCTACACTCTTGACCTCAGAAGGAGATATCACAGACATTAGACAAACAATACACAACTTCTTTATCGACAATGACAACGAAGACACATCTCCACTAACACAGTGGGAGGCCCATAAATGCGTCTTAAGGGGCAAGCTTATTGCCCTCAAAACGTCGCGGAAAAAAGCCCACCAAGCCAGTATCCTAAACCTGATCCAGAAGATTAAAACCCTAGAACTAGCTCACAAACAGACTCAGGCCCAACAAACATATCGAGAACTCACACAAACGAGAGAACATCTACTCACAGAACTGTCACAAAAAACAAAACGTAAATTCATCCTACAACAGAAATTGTTTTATGAATTTGGAAATAAAAGCGGAAAGTATCTGGCCCGAGCCATTCAGAAAAACAAAGCACGTTCCAATATCCACACGATCAACGACGCCCAAGGTAGAGCGAAAGTCACAGCCCCAGACATAGCCTCCCAATTCGAAGCGTACTACTCCACACTGTACAATCTCGGCACAACTACCGACGGTGCATCCAATAACAAGGATAGACGATCCCTCATTAAAAGCTTTCTAAAGGAACATTGCCCTAAACCGATTGACAGAGAAGATGCTCGCCAATTAGAACTCCCCATTTCAGAAGCTGAACTCAAAAATGCAATCAAACAGTTAAAAGCCGGAAAGAGTCCGGGCCCAGACGGCTTCACAGCCGTATACTTTAAGACCTTCATAGAGACACTCACAGGCCCCTTTCTCAAAGCCTTCAACTCCCTGTCCTCCTCCACGCTCCCCTTCCATAGACTCCTTGAAGCCCACATTACAGTTATACCAAAGGAGGGAAAAGACGCGACCCTAGTAAGTAATTATAGGCCGATCTCCCTACTAAATGTCGACATAAAAATGTTTGCAAAAATCCTAGCCAACCGCCTGCTTCCCCTGTTACCATCACTGATAGATGGAGACCAAGTCGGTTTTATTCCGGGTCGAGAGGCAAGGGATAACACCATTAAAGCCATAAATCTCCATCATTGGATGACAACTAATAAACATAAAGGTTTCTTTCTATCATTGGATGCGGAGAAGGCGTTTGACAGACTGGCATGGGACTACATGGGGGCAGTGCTACGACACTTATGCCGCGTACACACGGTCGTACTTTTCGTCTACAAAAGTCAGACAGCCTGTCCGACAGACTTCCGGCAGACTTTCGGTGGACTTGCGGCGGACTTGCGGCCTACTTTCTAACGAACGGACTTGCCTACACACGACCACACAAAAGTCGGTCGGATTCGTACGTGATGACGTACACCGGACTAAAATAAGGAAGTTCATAGCCAGTAGCCAATAGGTGCCCTAGCGTGGCTTTTTGTCCGTCGGACTAGCACACAGACGAGCGGATTTCGGGGTCCGTCGTAGTTACGAAGTAAAGTTTTAAAGCATGTTTCAAATCTAAAGTACGTCGGATTTGAGGCTAAAAAAGTCAGTTGAAAGTCCGGAGAAGCCCACACACGATCGGATTACCAGCCAGCTTTAGTCCGTCAGCGTCCGTTGGACTTTTGTAGACGAAAAGTACGACCGTGTGTACGCGGCATTAGGCCTCCATAATCGCATGTTTAACTCAATCATGTCGCTATACACGACACCCACGGCCAGAGTTAGTGTAAAGAACATAGCACATATCATGAGGGACTCCATTTTAGTTTTAAGACACCATTTTAGTTTTACAGGAAAATTGAGAAAACTCAAATGTGAGTTTTAACTGAAACCAATATTATCTTTAAGCTGTTATCTATAGAAAACCTTCTCAAGGTTGCCTATACATTTTAGCTAGAATATGGAGTTTGGCCTAGCTCATGTTTGTTCTTGATAAGATAAAGTGCGTCCTTCACCTGTTAATGAATATTCTAGTAGAAATGATGCAAGATTTTGTCTTATAACACCAGCTAATAGTTAAATATTAACTGAACCTATTTTCATTTCAATGACATGTATAAGGTTAGTAAAACTCCTCCCATCCCTCAAACTGCATAAATACTGTCCCTTTTGACCAATACAAATTAGATGTCATTAAGTGGCTAAGCAAACCTGTCTCCTGTGTCACTTTATTGATATCTCCAGGCCTGGGGGTCAACGGAGGTCTTCCTGCATTACCTGAACCTATCTGGGTGGTCTTAGAAGCCGTAATTGCCTACAATCTGGGGGCTCGCCGGGAAAAAAAGCCAAATAAAATCATATCTGAAGGTAAGTCTTCATTTTGTCTTTATTGACGAAATATTTCTTGCCTCAGCTCTGATTAAAGCTTTTTAGACCCGTAAATTAGTAGGGGATAAGAACCACGCCAGAGGTTAATATTGGAGGGTTTTTGGGAAACCCACAAAGATAAGCAGTACTGCATACACATATATAGAGACATTCCTTTTGGGAAGGGATATGAAGTGGTTAATGAGGAAATAGACTCCGGTGACCCCAAAATCCTTTGCTTTTTCTTATCTATCGCATTAGAAGTTATAAGATAATCTGTTGTGTGTGTGTGGGTCAGAAGACTGGGTGGTAAGAACAGTCGACTCCCACTGTCAATATGGGTCAGAAACAAGGTAAAGAAGATCCTCCCCCTCTTCCCAATCCAGGAGAAACGTGTAAGGATTTTGTAGCCAGAATTTGTGGTACTAATTATGAATTCATAGTCCCATGGGTTTCAAATTTAGCGGGATGGACCGAAGCCATACACAGTGTAGACCCCTTTCCCCGGGATGGCGCTAATGATGAATTTCACATAGATATGATAAAAGGATTGTGTTTAGGAGATAAGAGAGCTTTCCCTTGGTACCCCGGGGATCCTCAATGGGATATGGATTATATGGAAAAGGGAGGAGAGAACTGGTTAAAATACGCCCCATATTGGTTTCAGAGGGATAATAAGAAACAGAAAAAGCCCACCAAATGTTTAAGTAAGGAAGATTATGACCAGAAACATAGAGAAGAAGCCGATAAAAAGAGATTTGTCCCTGACCCAATAGCCTCACCCCTGCCAATAGTCAGTCATCCTCCACCCGCATATGTACATGTCTATCCAAGTTTAAGAAAGGAAGATATTGATCTTCTGGCTGGACATTATGCAACCAGACAACGGCAGGTCCCCCCCGCTCCACAACCACAACAGCAGATGCCTCCCGCTCCACAACAAGATAGACAGCACCCACAGAGGGCCCGAGTCGAGGTAGGGGAACCAGAAGATGATCAGGGAGCTATAGGAGGGGTAGTTTCACCACCTGGCCAAGAGCAGGAGGAAGAAGACGTTAAAGGGGATAGAATACTTAGTCCCCCTAAAACAAAGAGTGGAACTGTATATAGTAACACTAACCTTCAAGCACCTTTCATGACCATTGGAAATGAATTATTAAAAAAGGTAATAGACATTGAGGACATTGACAGGATAGTAAAACATTGCCCCAAACCCACCGCCTCTGCAGGTGGCACTTTAACTTACTTAAAAAAGGCCTGTAAGGGTAGAAATTACACACAGGAAGACATGCGTCTTATCATTGATGGTATCATAGGACACACCAGTTCCTGGAACTGGACAAATGTTCCAAGTATAAACACTATTGACACTGGAAACGCGGGAGCATATGGGTTAAACACAGTACTAGGTAGGAACACCATGTGGACAGAATTAGAGACTGAAATGATGAGAGTATTTAAAAATAAAAGTTCCCTCCCTACTGCCATAGCATGCAAACAAAAGTCAGGAGAAACTGTAGTTGAATTCTGGAAAAGGTTTCATGAAAATTGGACAACAGAAGCTGGATTAGCTACAACTACTGATGTGGGAGCTTTGTTTATTCAAACTTTTATGAATAATCTAAAACCCCAGTTCGCCTTGGTGGTGAAACAGATGATATCTGAATGGACCACACAGACGATTGACCAATTTCAGGAAACCTTAATACAGAAAGAAGCAGCAGGGTGTTTTGATGTAATAAAAGAGAAAGCAGTGAGTAGCCTTTATCAGGGTGGAGTGCGAACTCAGCCTCCCCAAGATAATGGTGGACAATGGGGCAGTGGAAACAGAGGCAGAGGAAGAGGAAGAACAAAAGGGAGAGGGCATGGTTTTTCCAGACCACCCCAGCAGTCCCGCACATGTTGTTTTAACTGTGGACAACAGGGTCACTGGAGAAATCAATGTCCTTATGAATGGAATAACCCAAATACTCAAGATCAAGATCAAATGCATACACAGGGACCCCAATCTAGCCAACCAAATCAAGTTGCCCCAAAGCAACAGGGTCCCCGATTCCCTATACAGTGGAATCAACAGCAACTAAAATGAAGCTGCCCGGAAGGTAGTATCCCAGCATTTCCTTTGATCTCACACTCTTACAATGAACAACCAATTGTGACCCTATATGTCAAACATAGGCCTGTTCCGTTTTTAACCGATTCAGGGGCAACTCGGAGCACCCTCAGTGAGGACTACTACAGAGGTGAGACTAAAATTGCTGAACCTTCTATGGGAATTAATGGGATACTTACCAAAACATACAAAACACCACCTTTACCAGTAAGTGATGTTGAAAGGGGAGGTGCAACAGTCTTGCATCATTGTTTCAGGATTATACCAAATTGTCCTGTGAATCTCTTGGGTAGAGATTTGATGGGAAGATTGGGTATAACACTGAAAATGACTACTGAAGGAGGGGTCTTCGTACACTCCAAGGTAATACCAATATATTACACTGAGGATAGTGATCTCCCTCCACCAGATGATCCGGTATGGTCAAAAAGCTCCTTGGATGTAGGTCTTATTTCTTGTACCCCATACAAGGCAGCTTTAAAATCATGGGCACAGCCGGTTTATCACAAACAATACCCAATTTCAAAAGAAAAAGAGGAAGGAGTGGCCCCAATGGTGGAAAGGTTCCTGCAGCTAGGAATTCTTAAAGAGACACTGTCACCCTACAACACCCCCATTAACCCAGTAATGAAGCCAGACGGCTCTTACAGGTTTGTACAAGACCTCAGAGCTATAAACAACCTAGTGATACCCATCGCTCCCATAGTGCCTGACGTGCCATCACTCTTAACCTCCATACCATGCGATGCAGAGTATTTTTCGGTCATTGACCTTTGTAATGCATTTTTTTCAGTTTCTGTTGACGAAGAGACACAGCCTATCTTTGCATTCAATTTCAGAAACCGCCAGATGACGTGGTGTAGATTACCCCAGGGCTATGTAGACTCCCCTGTAGTGTACACAGTGGCCCTCCAGGCAACCCTGCGGTCTTGGACACCCCGCCATGGTTCCGTCCTACTTCAATATGTTGATGATTTGTTGTTGTGTAGTCCAAGCCAGAAAGCATGTAAAAATGATGGTTTAGATCTGTTACATTGGTTAGCAGACAATGGTCACAAGGTTTCTAAGAAAAAGCTACAATGGTGTCAGGAAACTGTTGAATACCTTGGTTTTGTACTCTCCAAAGGAGAAAGGAAAATCAGTCACAAGAGAGCTGCGGCTCTCGTGGGTCTGCCCCGCCCACTTACTAAGAAGGACATGCTATCCTTTCTTGGAATGATTGGTTACTGCCGCCAATGGATACCTGATTGTTCCTACTATGATAATCTCCTGAGGCAAGCCACAGGTACTGACATGCCAGATTGTGTGAAATGGAATGATGAAATGTACAATGCTTTTGTGTATCTTAAAACTGCAATGGTCACATCTCCTGGACTTGGACTACCTGAATATGGTAAAATGTTTCACTTGTTTGCAAGGGACAACTGTAAAACAATGGCGGGGGTCCTGGCTCAGGAGCATGGGGGGAAACTCCGCCCAATTGCGTTTTTTTCAAAAGTTGTGCCGATGCCAGTACAGGGCATGCCGGCGTGTCTCAGAGCTCTGGCATCCTGTGCGATGGTGGTGGAAATGGCTACATCATTCACTCTAGGGCATGCCACCACACTACACACCACTCACAATGTATCCATTCTACTAAAGAACATCCATACCCAGCACATGTCAGCCCAGAGGCTGAGCGGTTATGAAGTAATTTTACTTTCTAACCCAAAACTTGAGATCAAATATGCCTCTCCCACTTCTGGCCCAGCTCCAATCCTGAATGCCTTGCTAGGCTTGAAAGGTGAAGAAGATGAGGTAGTGCCTCAACATGAATGCATGGACCTCATCCACCAAGACACATCCCCGAGACCAGACATGTCTTCAACTGCTCTCCCTGGAGCACAGAATGTCTTTGTGGATGGGTCTTGTTCAAGACCAAATGATAACACATACCATGCAGGGTATGCTGTTGTTCAGCTGCCTGATAAAATACTGGAAGCAAACCCTGTCCCATTCCAATCAGCACAAGCTGCAGAACTTATAGCCCTTACTCGAGCTTGTCAGCTTTTTGAAGGGCAGGATGTAAACATTTACACAGACTCCAAGTACGCGTACGGTGTCGCGCATGATTTTGGAGTCATATGGAAAAGGCGGGGCTATATAGCAGCAGACGGTAAATCCATCTCACATTCCACGCTTGTCACAAGTCTGTTAGAAGCTATACAATTACCAAGGTCCATAGCTATACTACACTGTAGGGCACATACAGGGCAACAGGATGACATAGCCAAAGGCAACGCCTTAGCTGACAAAGCAGCAAAAGAAGCAGCATCCACACAGCCTGCAAACATACAAATGCCATTACTCTCACCAGAAATTCCTCTTTTGGATCAAACATTGCGTGATCTCCAAGCATATGCCACAGACCAAGACATCCAGCAATGGAACTCAATAGGTGTGCAGACAAACCCAGAAACTGACCTTGTCTGCCAAGAGGGGAGACCATGTATCCCTGTAGCCAGTGCACCCATTTTTATTTCACAATACCATGGGATAGGTCACAGAGGGTGGAAAGTCACATGTGAACTTTTGGATAAGGATTTTTACATTCCAGGTCTTCCCTCTCTCGTTAAGGCATATGTTTCCAGATGCATCACATGCATTCGGAATAACCCTAGCAACCCTCACAAAGCAAAACACGAACATCTGATATATCCATCTACACCATTCACTCATCTGCAGATAGATTTTACACACATGCCCAAACTAGGTAAAAGACAGGAATATTTGCTAATAATAGTGGACATGTTCTCAAGATGGATAGAATTGTTTGTAACTACAAAGGAAGATGCACAAACAGTAGTGAGGATTCTGATACAAGAAATTATCCCAAGGTGGGGTTGCCCACTACAGATCAACTCTGACAATGGTCCTGCATTTGTGGCCAAAGTTTGTCAAGACCTGGTAAAAACACTGAAAATAGAATGGAAGTTTCATATTCCTTACCACCCCCAGAGTTCAGGTATAGTGGAAAGGATGAACAGAACCATCAAAGATAAGATCAGGAAGGCCACTGGAGGTACGTATGCAAATTGGAAGAAGGTCCTACCAGCTGTACTAGCCGAGGTAAGAATGACACCCTCTAAAAAGACAGGATACTCTCCTTTTGAAGTCTTAATGGGTAGGCCATTCCCCACCCCATGGGCCAGACAGCCACTTATGTTAGAAAGAGGGGACCTAGATCTTATTCAGGAAGAATATGTAAAAAAACTTATTGAAACTTTGGATAAAGTTGAAAGGAATGTTGCTCGCACCTCTCCTTCTTCTTCACAGGAACCTACACACCCTTTCCAGGTGGGTGACACCGTGGTGGTCCAGAGATTGAACCGCACCAAGAAACAAGAGTTTCCCTTCGGACCCCCAACCACAGTGATCGCAGTCACCCGCACAGCTATTTTGGTAGAAGGACAACAGGCCTGGATTCATGCAAGTCGCGTAAAGAAGGTCAACCAGGACCCTAAGAAGCAAGGCAAAGATAAAGCACAGAGAGGTGAAGCAGGTGATATAAATCCTCGAAAACAGAGTGAAGCAGGTGGTCAAGACTCTGAACAAGATGACGTCGCTTATTTCACCACGGACTTCTGGGAAAGCCTTGTGCCTCCTATGCTGGGCTGCCCTGATTGTGTTCCTGCCAACTTGGCTGATAACTAACTGTATTTATTATTCTGAAGATTTGGGACTCATAAAGGGTATTTGTGGGGCCTCTAACACTCTACAACAGAATAATACACATGACAGACACAAGAGAAATGAAAACTCAGAAAGTTTTACAGATAAAATGTTATTGTTGAAGTTTAAATATAGCTACGCCCAGAAATCTGGATTTGAAAAATGTTGGATATGTAGTAAACTCCATCCTAGCACTGCTAGAATCCCCTTAATGGCAGTACCTCTAAACTTCACCCCACTCCTTAATGGCACACCTCCTGTCGTCCTTACAGAAGTCATAAGAACACTTTCAAATAATACCCTTACTTTCCAAATTACTGGTAGAAGTCATTCCCCAGACTGGTGTTTTAGGCTGGGAAACTCCACAAATGGAGCTGAAGTTTGCCAACAAGCTAATATTAACTTTTCAATGACTTCAATTGAAAGCCCTTTCTTTCATACTTCAGAACCTGCCCTAAACACCACTCTAATAAACTTTCTTAACTCCAGTTCCACTTCCACAGTAGGACAATTATTGTCGAGTTTAACTTTTTCCAGTTTTTCTGATGAAATGATGACAATATTCAACAAACGATCCTTAGCTCTAGGAAACAGTATTTATATTTGTTGTGGAAAAATCTGTCACCCTTGGATCCCCACCGAACCCCAAGGATGGTGTTATCTTGCATCCCTAGTCCCCATCATGGGCGTAGTAGGAGATAGCAAGGGAGGACACCTCCTTGAAGCTAGCATGCATCCTAGGTACCCCCTCAAACACCGCAATAAAAGGGAGTTATTTCTTACAAAGGATAAGGCATGGGCTTGGTTCCCCTCATGGACTGGGTGGGGAATAGACTTAATGAAAAGGTTGAATAATTACACTGGAATCATTGATGAAATAATGGAAAAGAATTCTGATGATATTACTAAATTAAATATAGAAACTAGGGCAATTAGAAAACAATTAGAACTACACGAGTTAGCCATAGAAAGCATGAGTGCTGCCTTAACTGGGTTATGTGAAAACACAGAAGATTATGAGTGTTGTACCTGGTTTCATAACACAAGTATGGAAGTACCAGATTATTATGATATAATTGCACAACACCGGAAAGAAGTAAGCAAATTACAAGATGAAGCTAGAAACATTGCTAAGACATGGGATCCTTTTGCAAACCTAAGTTCTGGGATAGGAATTTTGGCATGGATAAAGAGTGCTGCCATAACTATAATTATGATTGCTCTTTTTGTTTTGTTCCTATATGCCTGTTATAAGCTTATAATGTGTATAATTGTTAAGGCATCCCGAACCCCTGATCCTGCTGCTGCGAATAGAATTTATCTGAGTATGTATTATGATAGAAGAAAATTTACATAACTGTGAAAGATAGTGAGCCATATAAATAATGTCTCAAAGAGGGGATTGTAAAGAACATAGCACATATCATGAGGGACTCCATTTTAGTTTTAAGACACCATTTTAGTTTTACAGGAAAATTGAGAAAACTCAAATGTGAGTTTTAACTGAAACCAATATTATCTTTAAGCTGTTATCTATAGAAAACCTTCTCAAGGTTGCCTATACATTTTAGCTAGAATATGGAGTTTGGCCTAGCTCATGTTTGTTCTTGATAAGATAAAGTGCGTCCTTCACCTGTTAATGAATATTCTAGTAGAAATGATGCAAGATTTTGTCTTATAACACCAGCTAATAGTTAAATATTAACTGAACCTATTTTCATTTCAATGACATGTATAAGGTTAGTAAAACTCCTCCCATCCCTCAAACTGCATAAATACTGTCCCTTTTGACCAATACAAATTAGATGTCATTAAGTGGCTAAGCAAACCTGTCTCCTGTGTCACTTTATTGATATCTCCAGGCCTGGGGGTCAACGGAGGTCTTCCTGCATTACCTGAACCTATCTGGGTGGTCTTAGAAGCCGTAATTGCCTACAGTTAGGATTAACGGACATCTGTCAAACGCCTTCTCCATAACCAACGGAACGAGGCAAGGATGCCCACTTTCCCCTATCCTCTTTGTGTTAACCCTTGAACCTCTCCTGAACTGCCTCAGGAGAAATGAGGATATTAAAGGCATACCCATAGCAGGCCACACTTACAAGTTAGCAGCCTTTGCCGACGATATCCTGCTTTCCCTTAGCGAGCCCCACATTTCTATTCCAAACTTATTAAAAGATTTCCACCTCTTCCAGCACATCTCTAATTTTAAAATAAACTTCACCAAATCACACGCCCTAAATGTCACTATCCCAAAAGAAACAGTTGCGCAGTGTGAATCCAACTTCCCTTTCCAATGGCGACAAAACGCAATTAAGTACCTTGGCATTTACCTTACAACGAACCTATCAGACCTTTTTGCACAAAACTATCTTCCCATCCTCAGAACGATCTCTGCTGATCTCAAAAATTGGAACAAACCCCAATTTTCCTGGTTCGGGCGGGCAGCGATTATTAAAATGAATATTCTCCCCCGCATTCTATATATCTTACAAGCTATCCCCATCAAACTCCCCCCGTCATTTTTCTTATCCTATAGAAGGCTTTGTACTGAATTTCTATGGAAACAAAAATCTCCGAGAATCGCACATGATCTTCTGACAAAACACAAGACAAAGGGGGGCATTGGGCTTCCAGATCTGAAAAAATATTACTGGGCCTGCCACCTTACCCGTATTGTGGACTGGTCATTACACACCCAACTCAAAGATTGGGTCAGACTGGAAGGATCACTGTCCCCCTTTCCGCTGAAATCCGCACCCTGGCTGGCATCGACACATATCCCCTCCATTCTCAAAGAACACCCTCTCATTGGACCGACCCTGGATTGTTTCAGGGAAACATGCCGTAAGCTACACATTTCATCCTCCCCGGGCCCTTTGACTCCTATAAGACAGAACCCTGCCTTTCCTCCGGGCATGTCCACACAATTCCTAGCGAATCAATGGCAATCCCCCGACATGCTGGCACACCAATTCTTCCGCGACGGATCTTTTCTAGATCGCCTCACACTAACACCCGCCATCACCAGGGACCCTTTACCGCTCTGGACTTACTTTCAAATTCGACATTTTTTAAAGGAAGCCAACCGCGACTCTTCTATATCCAGAACACTTACTCCTTTTGAGCATTTATGCTCTCAATCCAATCCCCAACAACATTTAATCTCCAGTATATATGCTATACTATTTACTGAAACCTCCTCCAAAGAAGGGAAAGCCTGCAAATCTTGGGAAAGAGAATTACAAACAGAACTAGAAGAAGACCAATGGGAACACATATTCACGATTGCCCATAAAGGCTCCCTGAACGTATCCATTCAGGAAAATAACTATAAGACCCTGACACGATGGTACCGAACCCCAGCTATCTTGAATAAAATTAACCCCTCATTCCCCAACAAATGCTGGAGATGTGGGGATGAACCAGGCACACTGTTACACATCCTGTGGTCATGCCCAGCTATTCAATCATTCTGGACGCAAGTCCGAGAACTCACGGAATCAATTTCAACCTATAACTTAGACCACACGCCAACACAATGCCTGTTTCATCACTCAGATTTATCCACGTCGTACTACCGTAAAACATTGATCTTACCCCTTCTAAATGCAGCGAAAATGTGCATACCTAGACATTGGGGTACACCTCATTCTCCGACCATCCAAGAATGGCTCACACAAGTTGATAAAATAGCAGAAATGGAAGAACTTATTTCCATCTCACGAGACTCCCCAGCTAGATTCTCTAAGACGTGGGCATGTTGGACCCACTTTCGGTCAACCGACAGATACCTAACACTGATGACATAATTCTTGACCTGGACCCACCCATTCAAACTCACCACCCACCACCCTCAATCTGTATTGCACAACCCTCTCAGCCTCACCACTCCTATACCTATTCTTCTCACCCGGCTGACGTGGACCCCCCACCCCTAAACAAGGGACGAGTATGGGGGGCCACACGTCAAAATTAGCCCAATTTCACTTTCCAAGAGTAGAGATCGAACAAACCTGACCTGCTTCACCATAAAACAACACCAAACCGAACCTATACCACAAGTGGCGGAGACCGAGGAGACAGGCACTCCTCTAGCCCCCTTACTCTCCCCCCCCTCCCCCTTCCCCCCCCTCTTTTGTTCCCTTCCCCCCCCTCAAGTCTCTTAGTCACCCCCCTCCCCCCCCCTCTCTCCTCTTTTACTCCCACCCCCCCATCTTCTTTTTATTTTTTCTTTCTTTCCTCCCTTTTCTCTTCTTCTTTTATATATTTATCATTGTCCACCTACTACCCCTTTTGGCCCCTTGCACGGTTTGGATCTCCTAACAGAGCTCCCAACCAACACCTCTACCTTAGACGTGGATTGAATTGTCATACAATTCCCTATGCCATCACCCAATGATTGGGAATCCTCCTCTGAGAAACATGACAGCGACTTGGAGGAGGGGGGAGGGAGAAGGAGAGGAGAAAAGGAAGAAGAAACATCTTATGCCACAATATTAAACTTCAACCTCTCGATAGTCATTTCAATATGTTACCAGATTTAATATAAAACCCCTCCCGCGCTGACATAGTATATCGTAAATCATCAACAAGAGATTCTCTGTTATTAGTCAATTCACGGTTACATTTGTCTCAATCGTAAGAATCTATGTCTATTCCCCATCTTTTGTACAGCTGTATGATGATAATGTGATACTGTCATATTGTACTATTTTTCTTTCAATAAAATCTATTTTGGAAAAAAAAAAAAAACAATAAAGCACAGTAAACGGTAAAGTATAAAAAATTGCATACCTGAAAAGCAAACATGATAAAACATAATAACAATAAAACATTGCAGAATAGAATACAGTAAAAAAGAGCAGAACAATAGAGAGAGAATAGAGAGAGAGAGAACAATAAAACGACAACTATTTTTTTTTATTGTTGTTTGTGTTTTTTTTTTTTTTACACTTTTTTTTTGTAACTGTAACTTTTATAACTGTAACCGGTTCCAGGTTCGGGTCTCTCAAAATGCGATGGCATCTTGGGAGACCCTGTGAAAGTGTGTCCTAGTCTGTGGAATGCTGTACCCTACGCTAATACTCAACTAGTGAATGGTAGCGTTCAAAACATTCACCAATGCAAAGACCAGGATTGTCAGGACAGGAGGGACAATAATAGCGGGTGTCACGCCTATATCCGTGCTTGCTGCAGACACAACATCTTTTTTGGGGGGGTTCGTTGGGTAGGGGTACTCGGGAGGACATAAAGAAAATGCTTCTCATGCAGCCGACTGCATTTGGTTGGGGATGTGAATGGGGGAAGTATGGGCGCTGCAGAAGCGGTGGGTTCCCAATTAGGATTGGCGAATGCAGCAGGAAGGGCACTATGGGCACGACGGGCCTGTGTTTGTCTTTTTGGTGGCAGCGGGACACTACTTGTGCTTGCCACCTCACCAGCTTGAACTGCACTTATGGGACTCGCCACGTCACCAAGTGTTACTGCAGTGCTGGTTTGACTACGACCGGGGTGTACTAGGGCGCTGGTGCTTGCCAGTTCACCAAAACGCTACAAAAAAAAGTGACAGTGATCGATCGATACTGCACTTGGGTGGGCTGGACTGGGCTGGGCCGGGTGGAGGGGCAAAACGCAGGTGCTAGCAGGTATCTGGGCTGATCCCGCTAACACTGCGTTTTTGGGAACCCTAAACTGCTGGGGACGCTAGTATAGATCTGATCGGATCAGATATTGATGCGTTCAGATACGATACCACTAAGGGAGGTGTACGGTGCGTGTACGGTGCGTGCGTGGGTGTTCGCGGTACTGGCGCTAATCTGACGCTGCCTAGGGCGACGCATATCACCGCCGGGCGATCAGGGGGCTAAACCTTTTTTCGGTAATAAACGGCGGGTGCCCTGACACTATAAAAAATAAACAAACTAACCAGCGTCACCCGTAACGGTTATACGGTGATCAGTGGTGAAAGGGTTAACTAGGGGGCCATCAAGGGGTTAAAACATTTATTAGATAGTATATGGGGGTCCCTGACGCTATAAAACACTGACGGCGAACCTAAATATTTACGTCCCTAACTAGCGTCACCAGCGACACTAATACAGCGATCAGAAAAATGATCGCTTAGCGACACTGGCGACAGGGGGTGATCAAGGGGTTAAAACTTTATTAGGGGGGGTAAGGGGGGGTACCCTAGACCTACAGGGGGCTAAACCTTTATTCGGTAATAAACGGCGGGTGCCCTGACACTATAAAAAATAAACGAACTAACCAGCGTCACCCGTAACGGTTATACGGTGATCAGTGGTGAAAGGGTTAACTAGGGGGCAATCAAGGGGTTAAAACATTTATTAGGTAGTATATGGGGGTCCCTGTCGCTATAAAACGCTGACGGCGAACCTAAATATTTACGTCCCTAACTAGCATCACCAGCGACACTAATACAGCGATCAGAAAAATGATCGCTTAGTTACACTGGTGAGGGGGGGTGATCAAGGGGTTAAAACTTTATTAGGGGGGGTAAGGGGGGTACCCTAGACCTACAGGGGGGTAACAGTAACTGTGCTAACACTGCTAACTGTCACAAACTGACACTATGCAGTAATCAGGAAAAAAAAAAAAAAAAAAAAACCTGCTTGGTGTCAGTTTGTGACAGGGGGGGGGGGGTGATTGGGGGGGGATCGGGGGGCGATCGGGGGTGTAATGTATGCCTGGCATGTTCTACTGTGTGTGTGTGTGTGTGTTTGGTGCACTTACATGTCATCTCTCCTCGGCGCTGGAACGGAAACTGGCCAGCCGAGGAGAGATGACATCACATCCTCTGCCTCTGTGTACTATACAGAGGCAGGGGATGTTTCTCATTGGCTGGGAGCGATCGCGAGGGGGGGGCCACGATCGGATGGCCTCCCCCTCGTCTCTCAATGCTCCCAGCCAAATGCCGACCGCAGCTGGCACCGGGGGGGGGGTCCGATCGACCCCCCACCCGCGGGAAGGCAATCACGTTTCAGGTACGTGATTTTGCCTGCCCGTGCCGCTCTGCTCACGTATATAGGCGTGAGGCGGTCGGCAAGTGGTTAATAAACCCAATTGGTTTCTGACCTGCACCATTGGAGTCCTTCTCCTTTCCTCTATTTTATGTGATTACTTCCTGGAGCCTTCACGGAACAGCTTCGGAGACGGCTATCAGGCTGGGGAGCACTTGGAGTCTGCACGGTTCAGGAGCCGAGGATATTACCTTGAACCAGGTCTCATTCATCTGTGTCCAGCACCCGAGCAACCTCCGATGAATACAGCACAAGATCCCAAGCTTGTTTGACCCCTCTGTCGTATGACATTCGGGTGCAATCACAGCTGGTAAGAGTACCCATTTACTTTTCGAGTTTCGTTGTTGAGTACAGACAAGCCTTACACCATTTTTCCAAGATTGGGACTACCTCCGTCAGAGGGACATACCATTCAACACTCTTGTGCACACTTTTTTCACCTACTTACTGGGCTATATTTAGTCTAGCCAATATGTTTTGGTTTTACATTTAGTTTTTTATTTATACTTTTTAATAGCGCTACACTGTCACTGTATGATCAAATACCACCAAAAGAAAGCTCTACAATAACAGTGCATATTTTTAGCACTGATTACTGTAATAATGTCACTGGTTCCCAAAAAAGTGTCAAAAATGTCAACTAGGTGTCTGATCTGTCCGCCACAATGTCGCAGTCCCACTAAAAATCACTGATTGCCGCCATTACTAGTAAAAAAAATAAAATAAAAAATGCCATAAATCTATCCCCTATTTTGTAGACGCAATAACTTTTGTGCAAACCAATCAATATACATTTATTGCAATTTTTTTACTAGAAATATGTAGCAGAATACATATCGGCCTAAACTGAAAAATAAATTCCTTTTTTTACATTTTTTGGGGGAAAATTGTTGCTCTTTTTTGTTGATAGGGCAAAAAATAAAAAATGCAGAGGTGATAAAATTCCCCCAAAAGAAAGCACTATTTGTGGGAAATAAAGGATGTCAATTTTGTTCGGGTACAGCATCGCAAGACTGCGCAATTGTCAGTTTTAAAGGACGCAGTGCCGTATTGCAAAAAATGCGTTAGTCATTAAGGGGGTAAAATCTTCCAGGGGCTGAAGTGGTTAAAGCGTATCGAAACCGAGGAACCTTCATTCAATATATTTGGTCTTCCACAGTACACAGAACATGGAAATGCAATTATTTTAGTAAATATAAACGGCTAAATACCTTTTCTCATCAGTAGTATATAGCAGTCTTATGACTTCTATCAGTGTGTGGTTAAAGCTTGTGGGAGGAGTTTTCATTCTCCTCTGAGGCTCGCTTCACACTGCAGTGATGCGGGAACCCTGCGAATCCCGCATCGTATGTCTCCTGGCGGCAGTTCACACTGCCCTATGCAAACTGATGGGGTAGTCAATTAAAAGTTAATGACACCCCCAAATCAGTTCGCATATCGCAGTGTGATCTGCAAATTCAGACAGGAATCAGATCGCATGGGTGTGAACACCTATGCGATTCGATTCTGCTGCGGACCAAAAAAAGCGTCCTGTGCGAGTTTGGTCCGAATGCGATGCAAATTCAGCCATACTAACTGTATGGCTGAAATCACATCGCACAGAGATTACATAGGATTTGCATTGCAGTGCAGTGCAAATCACATCTGATCTCGGACATCACACCAGTAGGAACCAGCCCTGACTGTCCCATGAGGCTTTTATCTGGACAGTGCTGATTGGCCCTGTGCTGATTACATGCAATACACACCAAACTGAGCCTCCAAAAGCTCTGTGTTTCATTAGGAGAGGGATTGGGGACAGTGGAAGAAGGGCAGGATCGGAGAAGACAGGATCAAACAGCCTTTTTACACAATGCGGACGGATAACCCCTTAGGTTCCACAGTGAGAATAACGAGCATGCTTTATTGCATATACAGACTGATTTTACTGTTGTGGGTTTAGTAAGACTTTAAAGTAGAACTATAGGCAAAACATTTTTGTCATTTTGGATAGAGTAAGGAAGGGTTATAACTCCTGTTGGATTTTACATCTATGTCCCATTGGGGAGATTTCCCTTCACTTCCTGTCCCATAGCCAAAACAGGAAGTGAGAGCAAATCCCTGTAAATAAAGGGAATCCCTTGGAACCCCCCCCCCCCCCCCCCCTGGTCACCAGAACTAGTGTCCCCATTGGAAGATTTTCCCTCTATTACTATTCTGGGGACAACCAAAAATGTTGTCTTTTCCTTTACTTTCATGTTCAATGTTAATGGTAAATAGGACAAGTAGAGATAAGGAATCTCCCTACTGGGGACACAGAATGCAATAAAAATCTAATACAAGTTCTAATCCATCTCCACTCTATCCAAAAACTAAAAAAAAAGTTTTGCCTTTAGTTATACTTTAAATTTAGCAGACATGCTATTATCAGTTGTAAACTAGATGTGCACACTGTCTGTGCTAACAAAGTGTTAAAGACCTCCAGACTTGGATGGTGCACTGCATGTTAATACACTTTAAGCCAAGTTATTCTCAACAAAAAAATCTGCCTATGGAGTCCTATTTTTAATTCTGCTGCAAAGAAACATCCAGAAATGTAAGAAATACATATTTTAATTATTCTAGGTGCTGTGTGAATGGGAACACATACTAAATATATTGGTTTTTTTTTTCATATTTAAGTGAGATAATGAGGGATAATAAGGCTCCATTCACACCTGTGCGATTTGTCATGCAACTTTGGACAGTACCGCAGAGGTCACTGTGACTTGCAGAGCTCTTGCTGTAGACTCACCACTGCAACTTTGCTCTTGCTAGAGACTTGCCACACAAATTTGCTACAAATTGGAAAAGTGTCAACTAGAACTTGTGCTTCAAATGCTCTGCAACTTTGATTAGCTCTTTGATTAGCTTTGATTAGCTCTTCATGTGCAAGGGTAATTTAAAAAGGGTATTTGTTTTTTGGCCACAATTCAGTGATTGAAATGAACATTTGTTTATCTAATTCACCAAGATAAGTGAACAGCCGCTACTGCTTTAGCAAAACAAACCCACCGGCCCATTCTCACTTACCATTTAAAGATTCACACTCCTCTGAAGTTATTTCCTCATTCCAGGAATAAAGAATGAGCTTTTAGGCTCCATTCACACTAGCGCGTTTTTTGATGCATTTTGCAGAAATGCATGGGAATTTTTTAACATGGGTTCCTATGGAACATGTTCACATCAATGCCTTTTTGTACCTCTGCGTTTTTGGAAAGGGTCAGGGACTTTTTTTCATGCAAAATGCAGCGTTTTGCATGTAATAGAATTCAATGGACCAGCATCAAAAACGCGAGTGCATCGTTTTTGAAGCGTTTTTACAGCGTTTTTGATGCGTTTTGGCGTTTTTTTTTTCTAGACTGTATACAGTCTAAAAAAACTGTAAAAAAAACAACAAAAAAAGCAAAACGCAGCAAAAACGCCGCAAAAACGCCGTAAAAACGCTGCTCAAAAACGTGGCAAGCATCACAAAAAAAACTCCAGAAATGCTCAAAAGCAACATGCCTAGGTGTGAATCGAGTCTTAGAGCCCTTTCACACTGGAGCGGTTTGCAGGCGTTATTGCGCTAAAAATACCGCCTGCAAACCGACCCAAAACAGCCGCTGCTGTTTGTTCAGTGTGAAAGCCCGAGGGCTTTCACACTGAAGCGGTGCGCTGGCAGGAGAAGAAAGAAACTCCTGCAAGCCGCATCTTTGGAGCGGTGAAGGAGCGGTGTATTCACCGCTCCTAAACCGCTCCTGCCCATTGAAATCAATGGGACAGCGTGGCTATACCGCGGCAATACCGCGGCTATAGCTGTGCTATACGAACGGTTTTAACCCTTTTTCGGCCGCCAGCAGGGGTTAAAACCGCACCGATAGCAGCCGAATACCGCTGCAATAACGACGGTAAAGCAGCGCTAAATATAGCGCTGTTTTACCGCCGACGCCCCCACCGCCCCAGTGTGAAAGCAGCCTTAAAGTCCAACTCCAGTTTGTTTCTGTTTAAATAAAACAAAAGCTCCCCTCTCTTGTGTGGGGGGAAAAAAGGTGGCGCAGCACTAGTCAACCACTCAATGCTCCAGCACTGCCCTTTAGGTCCGGCTTCCTCTTTTAGGGCTCATTTACACATGCTTTGACTTCAACACACATTAAAGCGCCTAATGTTTCAACCTGTTTTTTTTTTTTTTTTTTAATGAAAACTTGGTCGGTGCCCTGTGTGTGTATTGATATCTCATGCCTGCAATTTCTCCAAAACAAAGTGAAGCTTAAGTGAATTAAAGCCTCTCAAAAGCTGCAAGTGCTTCAAGCGAGCTTTGCCATAGACTTCTATCAAGGCTTTGAAGACCCTTTGAAGCATCACTAAAGTGATATTGGGTATATTTTTTGAAGTAAAGCAAAGCAAACGCAAGGTGTAAACAAGACTGTAAGCTAACCATTTTATTTAGTGACAGGGGCTTTAACTGGCATTCAGAGCTCTTTAATAAAGCGTGTCCAAAGCTATGTTTTGAAGCCAGTGTAAACGAGCCCCTAGGGTGAGTGACATCACTCAACCACTTCCTGTAAACCCAGGCTCTCAATGACACATGCCTGGGGGTATGTCATTACACAGCCTGGGCTTGCAGCACAAGGCTGCATAAAATGGTCCTCATGCATCACATGGGTTCTGTTCTATGCAGAAGTTAGGTCCACCAGTGCTGGGGAAAAAGAAAGGCTCTGCTAGTCAGTAAGACCCCATTCACACAGGGGCAACACGACTTGCAGGTCGCCTCACCGAGGCGACCTGCACACGACTGCCCGGGCGACTTGCAAAACGACTTCTGTATAGAAGTCTATGCAAGTCGCCCCAAGTCGCCCCCGAAGTCGTACAGGAACCTTTTCCTAAGTCGGAGCGACTTGCGTCGCTCCCCTTAGAACGGTTCCATAGCACAGAACGGGAGGCGACTTGTCAGGCGACTAGGTCGCCTGACAAGTCGTCCCTGTGTGAATGGGCTCTTAAAGGAGAAAAGGGAGGGGTTGCTAAAGGATTGGGTGGAAGGGGATTAAAATGGAGTTGGGCTTTAAAGTAGAACTAAAGGCAAATCTTTTCATTTTGGATAGAGCGAGGGAGGGTTATAGCCCCCATCAGGTTTATTTTGGCTATCTGTGTCTAATTTGGGAGATTTCCCATCACTTCTTGTCTAATAACCAAAACAAGTGAGAGGAAGTTCCTCCAAAGTGAGGAAATCTCTGGCTTTCACCCAGGTCATCGGAACTAGTGTCTCTATTGGAAGATTTTCCCTCTATTTCGGTTCTGGTGACAACCCAAAGTTTGGAATTCCACTTTTGCTTTTGATCATAACAGAAAACAGAAAGCTGGCCATAGATGGTGGGGTATCCCTCCCATGGAGCTATTGTGTATGGCTCCCCAGGCCCCTCACCCCCCCCCCCCCCCCCACCTGCTGGGTGAACAAATACTATAGCTGCTGCCAATAACTGCATGAAAAATCTGATATGCTGGTTGTGCCCAAGTTGATCGATCGATCAACTTGGGTACAATCAGCCGCTCCATATATGTCTCAAATCAATTCAAGCTGTCCACTTAACAGTGGCACAGACAGCAATAAAAACCTGCCAGGTGTTCTGATCTTTTAATCCCTCTTCATTGTACCTAAAACTATAAAAATTAATAAATAAAGCTTTGCCTTTAATTATATTTTAAGAAAAACATCATATGCAGTTTTATAGCTATGCATTGCTACATTGCTTTTTTTTAATAGATCAACTTTATATCTCCATTCAAATAACTTTTTCATTGCGCAGTTTCTTTCTATTGGAAATATAGTAAAAGCCCCGAGAATAAAAAGAAATGCATAATTTAACAACTTCAAGACCACAATACATATATACTGTATATATCGCGGCTTTAAAGTAGTTTACCGGTATCTTTTCTTTCTCATGAGCCACTGGAACACTTTTCAGAAGTGGTGGAAGAGAACATACCCCCCCCCCCCCCCCCTCAGCTCACTGGTGTTTCTCAAGCTTACCGTTCAAACCAGCAAGCCTGAGGAACAATCCAGCGGTGCAGCCGGCTAGTCCAAGAAATGAATAAAGAGTAGATCCTCTTTGATCACCTCTATGTCCTGGAGGACCGGAGCAGCATCATGACTTCACTTCCAGTCCAGGCTGGAAGTAAACAATTTTTTTTTCGTAAGGCATAATATCAATTTTTTTAATTTTTTTTTTGTGATCTTTTGCTTTTAAAGGTAAAGGAGAGATTTTGGGTCTTTTTGACCCCAGCTTTCTCCATAAAGAGGACCTGTCATCCTTATTTCTATTACAAGGGATGTTTACAAAACATTTTAAGCACCCCCATCCCTTAAGGCTGGGTTCACATCTATGCGAATAGCTGAGGCTGAGCCAATATGCTATATTATCTATATATGTACATTAATTTTAATAAACATTTATACTGCTATTACTCTTGTTACTCAGTGGCTAACTGTGACCACCTCATTCAAAGTCCCAGGGCGACTCTCTCTTTTTCTTTTGCACACCTATGTGAATTGGATGCGGCTTCGCCACATCCAATTCGCATAGCAGGAGATAATGACTCTATATGGAGTCGGTTCACATGTCTCCGGGGCGCTGTGCGTCTTTGCCTCCGTTTCAGGACAGAATTCAGGCAAAGATTGTGAAACGGAGAACAGGGACGGACAGCGTTGCTGTGCGATCCGTGGCAGGTTTAGGTGTGAACCTAGCTTTAGTGCTTGCGCACAGAAGTGAACGCATACATAAGTCATGCACGCATATGTAAACAGTATTCGCACCACACATGTAAGGTATCGCTGTGAACATTAGAACGAAAAAGCAACTATTCTAGTGCTAGACCTCCTCTGTAACTCTAAACAGGTAAACTGTAAAAAATTTAACGCTTTGCCTATGGAGATTTTTAAATACCTTAGTTTGTCGCCATTCCAGGAGTGTGCACAATTTTTAAGCTTGATATGTTAGGTATCTATTTACTTGGGGCAACCTCATCTTTCACATTTTACAAAAAAGTCGGGGTATATATTGTGTTTTTATTTTTATTCATTAAAGTGATGCAAAACTGCTGTGCAAAAACCGTGTGACATAAAAAAAAGTGCAACAGTCGCCATTTTATTCCCTAGGGTCTCTGTTAAATAAAATGTACAATGTACAAATGTATTTTCTAGCAAAAAATACTGATTTAAACTTGTAAACAAAAAGTGCCAGAAAAAGCCTCGAACTTCAGGCAAACAGCCTAATACACTGTTGAATACTTATGAGTTTATTGTTTTACTTGATTTATTGTCCAAGGAATAGGCTGGAAGCAGAGAGGTGACCAAGGAAGCTGAATTGCTGAACTGGGAAATGCATGTGTCACCTGTTTGACTTTAACTGCGGGGCATTCACACTGGACAAGCAAATCTCATTACTGACTGAATACTGATTGTAAAGAATTATAAATGCGTCGGCAGAAAAATTGAAAATAGTTATGAAATAAAACTGGGTAATTAGCTGTCTGATTTTAAAAATAATAATTTATGTTTCATTCATTGAGTGCTGAGGGTAACAGCAGTAAACAGGGACTCAGAAGACCACCTACAAAGTGGAGAGATAAATCACTAGGGGGGCCTCCTGAGTCTTTTACAGGTCTGACGTCTGACATCTGTGTTCTAAACTTGGTCACATGTGTGTATGTTACTTCTGGATTCCGGTGAAGCAGAAGCATTTCTAATGCTAAAAACATTTAAGTATGAAGACATGATGGTCATGTCTACAGGCTGACCCCTAAAAACAGACAGTTGATTTTTAACATCTGTATTCTTTTTGTCATACTGTTCGCTTCCTAAAACATACCAGAGATTATGTCAATTGTTGCTTTAACTAATTCTGTACATTAAAGCGTATCGAACCCAAAGAAGAAAAATGTTATATATTGCAATTTACCAGTCCTTAGATGTGGTGCCTACTTTCTCAGTCTTTTTTTTATATTTTTTTAATTCTTTTTCTTTATTAATCCCTGTACTAGGGTGACAAGGCTCATTTGCCTAGGCTGCTCTCCTGATTCAGACTACAAACACTTTCCCTTCTTTCATCCCCATTATATAGGGAGGATGGATTTTGTAGTTCAAATAAATTAGCCGGGAAAGCTAATAACATTGTTTTGTGACCCTTCCTCTCCCCACCTCGATAACTTGAGGGAATTGTTCTGTAGACCACCAAGAAAGCTGGAAACAATGCTAACTGATTACAGTTCAGCACAGGCAAAGTGTAGAGGAAGTTATCAACTCACAGGATTTCTGGTGGGATCAACAGGCGTTTAGTTGCTTTTTTTAACAATATAACAAAAAAACACTTTCAGTTGTCTATTTACCAGATTGAAAGGGAGCAAATAAGAGTTTATAGATATGGTTCTTATATACTTTATGTCCCATTAATTGGGGAAGAATTACTGAAAGTGGATTGTGCAAAATCTGGTGTAGCTCTGCACAGAAACCAATCAGTTTCCAGTTTTTTTTTTGTCAAAAGCTTAATTTGTAAGAGAAAAGTGGTAGAGGATGTAGCCCCCTGGGGTTTAGTCATGGAGCTCCTCACAAATTTACTTGCCAAGAGTAGTCATCTTGGTAGATTGATAGAGATCTATTGATTTCTCCCTAATTTTGGCCTTGTTGCACTTTTCTCTTCTACCACTAGGTGACCAGGAACATGGTGGTACTAGATATGAGAAGGGCAACCCAAGGTCAGGTTATGGATGTATGGGGTATCTCAGCCAATGGACAAGGGTTTTCTTGAATCCCTTGGCCTGCTGGGAGAACCTATATATTCGGGTGAGGTCAGGTGATTGCTGTTCTGTGCCACCTGGACGGCTGTCTGGGTGGACGTGTGTCGTACATCCCAGGCTGATAGGGCGGAGATTGGGCCTATCCCGGGGGCATCTGGCTGCCAGGATGTGTGAGGGCCTATCCAGAAGTAAGAGGGCAGCACAGGGTTGGGACTGAGGCTTGCAGTCCAACCGAAAGTGACGGTTTTGTCAGCCGGAGAACCTATCAGTGGTCAGAGGTAGAAGGGAAGCTTTCACCAGAAAGGGACCAACCACCTTTACCAGGGACCACAGTGAGTAACTGAAGAAAGTACCAGAACCATATTCGCACCGACCGGTAGGGATGAGCTTCGTGTTCGACATCAGCTGTTCGATCGTTCGCCGAATTGCGAAAGATATGGGCCGTTCGCGCCAAATTCGCATGGCGCGGCACGGCCCATAATTCACTGTGCATTGCTGGCTGATGATTGGCCAAGCATGCACTATGACCCGCATGCTTGGCCAATCACAGCGCCATCGGTAGAGAGAGCTGTAATTGGTCAAAGCCAGGGTGGCTTTGGCCAATTATGGCTCAGGGGGTTTAGAACACGCCCCACACTATATAAGGCCGCCTGCACGGTGGCCCTGTGTAGTGTGTTCCGGCGTGCTGAGAGATAGAGAGAGAGACAGTGTCATTTCATTTGAGTTAGCTAGATTAGGCAGGACAGACAGTGAGTTAGCTGCACTTACAGTGTATTGTGTATATATATGCATCCCAGGTGTTGCATATATATATATATACACTGTATTCAGTTTAGCTAGATCCGTTCCTGTTATCTTCCTACTGACAGGCAGGCTTGTCTTGTTACAGTATTTACAGATACCTGAAGAAAATTGCTGGTGTTCTTTTGATCCTATTAGTACCACAGTCAGGCAGCTAGACTATTTACAGTTAGTGTAGTGCGTCCTGCTCACAGTGTTCAGCTAAAACTACAAGTTAGTGTAGTGAGACCTCTGCACAGTGTTCAGCTAAAGCTACAAGTTAGTATAGTGCGTCCTGCTCACAGTGTTCAGCTAAAACTACAAGTTAGTGTAGTGGACCTCTGCACAGTGTTCATCTAAAGCTACAAGTTAGTGTAGTGCGTCCTGCTCACAGTCTTCAGCTAAAACTACAGGTTAGTGTAGTGAGACCTCTGCACAGTGTTCAACTAAAGCTACAAATTAGTGTAGTGCGTCCTGCTCACAGTGTTCAGCTAAAACTACAAGTTAGTGTAGTGAGACCTCTGCACAGTGTTCATCTAAAGCTACAAGTTAGTGTAGTGCGTCCTGCTCACAGTGTTCAGCTAAAAATACAAGTTAGTGTATTGAGACCTCTGCACAGTGTTCATCTAAAGCTACAAGTTAGTGCAGTGCGTCCTGCTCACAGTGTTCAGCTAAAACTACAAGTTAGTGTAGTGAGACCTCTGCACAGTGTTCAGCTAAAGCTACAAGTTAGTGTAGTGCGTCCTGCTCACAGTGTTCAGCTAAAACTACAAGTTAGTGTAGTGAGACCTCTGCACAGTGTTCAGCTAAAGCTACAAGTTAGTGTAGTGCGTCCTGCTCACAGTGTTCAGCTAAAACTACAAGTTAGTGTAGTGAGACCTCTGCACAGTGTTCATATAAAGCTACAAGTTAGTGTAATGCATCCTGCTCACAGTGTTCAACTAAAACTACAAGTTAGTGTAGTGAGACCTCTGCACAGTGTTCAGCTAAAGCTACAAGTTAGTGTAGTGTGTCCTGCTCACAGTGTTCAGCTAAAACTACAAGTTAGTGTAGTGAGACCTCTGCACAGTGTTCAGCTAAAGCTACAAGTTAGTGTAGTGCGTCCTGCTCACAGTGTTTAGCTAAAACTACAAGTTAGTGTAGTGAGACCTCTGCACAGTGTTCAGCTAAAGCTACAAGTTAGTATAGTGCGTCCTGCTCACAGTGTTCAGCTAAAACTACAAGTTAGTGTAGTGGACCTCTGCACAGTGTTCATCTAAAGCTACAAGTTAGAGTAGTGCGTCCTGCTCACAGTCTTCAGCTAAAACTACAAGTTAGTGTAGTAAGACCTCTGCACAGTGTTCAGCTAAAGCTACAAATTAGTGTACTGCGTCCTGCTCACAGTGTTCAGCTAAAACTACAAGTTAGTGTAGTGAGACCTCTGCACAGTGTTCATCTAAAGCTACAAGTTAGTGTAGTGCGTCCTGCTCACAGTGTTCAGCTAAAACTACAAGTTAGTGTAGTGAGACCTCTGCACAGTGTTCATCTAAAGCTACAAGTTAGTGTAGTGCGTCCTGCTCACAGTGTTTAGCTAAAACTACAAGTTAGTGTAGTGAGACCTCTGCACAGTGTTCAGCTAAAGCTACCAGTTAGTATAGTGCGTCCTGCTCACAGTGTTCAGCTAAAACTACAAGTTAGTGTAGTGGACCTCTGCACAGTGTTCTTCTAAAGCTACAAGTTCGAGTAGTGCGTCCTGCTCACAGTCTTCAGCTAAAACTACAAGTTAGTGTAGTGAGACCTCTGCACAGTGTTCAGCTAAAGCTACAAATTAGTGTAGTGCGTCCTGCTCACAGTGTTCAGCTAAAACTACAAGTTAGTGTAGTGAGACCTCTGCACAGTGTTCATCTAAAGCTGCAAGTTAGTGTAGTGCGTCCTGCTCACAGTGTTCAGCTAAAACTACAAGTTAGTGTAGTGAGACCTCTGCACAGTGTTCAGCTAAAGCTACAAGTTAGTGTAGTGCGTCCTGCTCACAGTGTTCAGCTAAAACTACAAGCTAGTGTAGTGAGACCTCTGCACAGTGTTCAGCTAAAGCTACAAGTTAGTGTAGGGCGTCCTGCTCACAGTGTTCAGCTAAAACTACGAGTTAGTGTAGTGAGACCTCTGCACAGTGTTCATATAAAGCTACAAGTTAGTGTAATGCATCCTGCTCACAGTGTTCAGCTAAAACTACAAGTTAGTGTAGTGAGACCTCTGCACAGTGTTCAGCTAAAGCTACAAGTTAATGTAGTGTGTCCTGCTCACAGTGTTCAGCTAAAACTACAAGTTAGTGTAGTGAGACCTCTGCACAGTGTTCAGCTAAAGCTACAAGTTAGTGTAGTGCGTCCTGCTCACAGTGCTCAGCTAAAACTACAAGTTAGTGTAGTGCGTCCTCCTCACAGTGTTCAGGTAAACCTACAAGTTATTTTTTTGCGAGCACAGTGTTCACCTAAAGCTACCTGTAGAAGGTTGGTGGTGTTTTCCTGATCCTATCACTACGGCAGGCAGCTAAATAAGCTACAAGTTAGTTTTTTGCGAGCTCTGCACAGTGTTCAGCTAAAGCTACCTGTAGAAGGTTGGTGGTGTTCTCATACTATGGGCAGGCAGTTGATTTTGCTAGCTGCAGTATCAGTACATATATATATATATATATCCCAGCTTAGTGCAGCTACAGGCCATTAGTATGTCTGGAAGGCCAACAAGGAGAGGCAGACAGTCACAAGCCAATAAAAGAGGGCAAGCAGACTCTGTGTCTAGTGCTGGTTGTGGAGACGGTACATCCTCATCAGCACGTGGCTGTGGGACACGCTTGGCCTTTTTTCCGGCAGCTGGCCGTGTTGAGCTGCAACATGCGGAAGACTTGGTCGAGTGGATGATCAAGCCGTCCTCATCCTCCTCATCCTCTCTCACCCATGCTCAGGGTACTTTGTCTGGCAAAGCAGCGGCCTCTTCCCTCAGCTCAATGTCATCAGTGACTCCTTCCCTAGCCCCACCATGTCCTCCTGAGGAGTACCTCGAACTGTTTGACCACAGTGTTGGGTACATGCTCCAGGAGGATGCCCAGCGTTTGGAAGGCTCTGATGATGATACTGAGCTAGATGAAGGCAGTAACGTGAGCACGGACAGAGGGGGTGCCCAAGAAGGACAGCAATCTTGCAGTCATGCTCCCCCTGCTGCAGCATACTGCCAGGTTTTCTCCAGTGATGAGGAGGGAGGGGATGATGAGGTCACTGACTCAACGTGGGTGCCTGATAGGAGAGAGGAGGAGGAGGAGGAGGAGGCGGCACATCACCAACGAGGCAGGATGCCCACCAGGGGTCAGCCTAAGGGCAGCACACTGACTGCATTACACCCCAAAGCTCCACATGTGCAGGGCGCTGCAGTCTCTGCGCGTTATTTAAAAAGTTCTTTGGTGTGGGCCTTTTTTGAGACGAGTGCATCAGATCACACCGCTGCTATTTGCAACATATGTCTCAAGCGTATCTCGCGTGGCCAAAACATCTCCCGCTTGGGTACCACATGCTTGACCAGACATATGTTGACCTGCCATGCAGTTCGTTGGCAAGCGTATCTAAAAGACCCACACCAAAGAACAAAGAGGACCTCTCCTTGCTCCTCATCAGCTGAGATCTCCAACCCCAATATACCTTCAGTCCCCTCTTAGACCTGCACTGAGAGGAATGAAGGTGTAGAATTAGGTGTGTCACAGCCAAGTACTTGTGGGCAATCTACTTTCGGTACACCGACGTCAGATTGTACCAGGCAAATTTCCCTGCCCCAGCTGCTGCACCGCCGAAAGAAGTTTGCTCCCAGCCATCCACATGCACAGCGGTTGAATGCTAGCTTGGCAAAATTGCTAGCACTTCAACTACTGCCTTTTCAGTTGGTAGACTCTGCCCCCTTCCGTGAGTTTGTGGAATGTGCGGTTCCTCAGTGGCAGGTACCCAAACGCCACTTTTTCTCACGGAAGGCGATTCCGGCTCTCTACCGGCATGTGGAAGGCAATGTCCATGCCTCGCTGAACAGGCCGGTCAGCGGTAAGGTGCATATTACCGCTGACTCATGGTCCAGCAGGCATGGACAGGGATGTTACCCAAGTTTCACGGCACATTGGGTGACTCTCCTGGCAGCTGGGAAGGATGCAGGACAAGGTGCAGTAGTGTTGGAGGTTGTTCCGCCACCACGCCTCCAAAATGCCACTACTAATAATTGTGACACACCTCTCTCCTCCACCCCTTCCTCTTCTTCCTGCTCCATTGCCTCTTCCTGTGCTTTGTCCTCGGAACCAGCGGTGCTCTGTAGGCGTTCAAGGGGCTACGCATGTACGCAGGCCAAAAGATGCCATGTGGTGTTGAGCTGGTGTGCTTGGGGGACAGGAGCCACACTGGGGCAGAGTTTCTGTCAGCTCTGCAGGGGCAGGTTCAGAGGTGGTTGATGCCACGCCAACTTAAGGCAGGAATGGTGGTTTGCGACAATGGCACCAACCTCCTCTCTGCCCTCCGACAGGGACAAATGACCCATGTGCCCTGTTTGGCTCACGTCCTTAACTTGGTGGTGCAGCGGTTCTTGGGCAGGTATCCGGGCTTACAGGATGTCCTGAGGCAGACCAAGAAAGTCTGTGTGCATTTCTGCCGGTCATATAATGCCAGTGCTCGGCTGGCGGACCTCCAAAAGGAGTTTAACCTGCCCAAGAACCGCCTAATCTGTGACATGCCCACCAGGTGGAACTCAACGTTGGCCATGCTGCAGCGGCTGCACACGCAGCAGAGGGCCATTAATGAGTACCTGTGTGACTATGGCACCAGGACAGGGTCAGGGGAGCTTGTTTTTTTTTCCCCACGCCAGTGGGCCATGATCAGGGATGCATGCACTGTCCTGTCACCATTTGAGGAGGCCACGAGAATGGTGAGCAGTGACAGTGACAGTGACATCAGTAACACTGTCCCCCTTGTCCACCTGTTGGAGCACATGCTGCGTGGAATAATGGACAGGGCACTTGAGGCAGAACAGAGGCAGGAAGAGAAGGACTTCCTTAGCTCTCAAGGCCCCCTTTATCCAGACAGTGTTCCTGCGTGCCCGCTGATCACACAGGAAGAGGACAAGGAGGAGGAGGAGGATTGTGTCAGTATGGAGGTGGAGCCTGGCACTCAGCATCAGCAGCAGTCTTTAAGGGATCAGTCCCAAGAAACACATGGACTTGTACGTGGCTGGGAGGAGGTGGCTGCGGACCATGTCATCCTTAGTGACCCAGAGGACTCCGGACTGAATGCCTCAGCAAACCTACGCTGCATGGCTTCCCTGATCCTGCAAAGCCTGCGTAAGGATCCTCGTATTCGTGGTATCAAGGAGAAGGACCAATGCTGTCTGGCAACCCTCCTTGATCCACGTTACAAGGGTAAGGTTGCGGACCTTATCTTGCCGTCGCAGAGGGAGCAGAGGATGAAACATCTTCGGGAGGCCTTGCAGAAAGGTTTGTGCAACGCGTTCCCAGAGACTGGGAGGTTACAAACTCCTGTTTCTGGACAACGTGTTGCGGAGGCTTCGGTCAGTCAAAGAAGGAGCGGTGGAGAAGGTGGCCGTCTGACCGATGCGTTCAGACAATTTTTTAGTCTGTAGCCCCAAGGTATGATCGGTTCCAGCAACCATCGCCAGCATCTGTTTTACATGGTGCAGGAATACCTAGGGGCAAGATCTGACTTGGACACCTTTCCCACCGAAAATCCTCTGGGTTACTGGGTCTTGAGGATGGATCACTGGCCAGAGCTTGCACAGTATGCAATTGAGCTACTGGCCTGTCCTGCATCCAGCGTTCTTTCGGAACGCACATTCAGTGCTGCTGGAGGCTTTGTAACCAATCACAGGGTGCGTCTGTCCACCGACTCGGTCGATCGACTGACCTTCATAAAAATGAATCAGTTTTGGATCACCACCAGCTACCAAGCACCTGATGCTGATGTAACCAAATAATTTTTTTTGAAATCTCAGATCCCTTCAAAGACTGCCTATGCTGATGCTGAGTGACTATCCTGAGTAATTATCCTCTTCCTCCTCAATGATCACGCTGATAGCTTGTAAGAACATTTTTGGTTCTGGGCGCTGTCACCAGTGCCTAAGGCCCTATTTTTCAGCCCCTGTTTAACAGGGGCGTGTAATTACAATTTTTGATGCAATACTTTGCAGCAGGGCTCGTTCCTGCTTTCCAACTAGAGTATCTGTGAGGGGTTGCAGTGTTGTGGCACCAGCACCAGTGCCTAAGGACTAATTTTTCAGCCCCTGTTTAAAAGGGGCATGTAATTACAATTTTTGATGCAATACTTTGCAGCAGGGCTCGTTCCTGCGTTCCAACTAGAGTATCTGTGAGGGGTTGCAGTGTTGTGGCACCAGCACCAGTGCCTAAGGCCCAATTTTTCAGCCCCTGTTCAACAGGAGCATGTAATTACAATTCTTGATCTAATATTTCACAGCAGGGCCCGTTTCTGTGCCCACCAAGAGCGAGTGAGGACTTACAGTGTTGTGGCACCAGCACCACCACCACCACCAAAGGCCCAATTTTTCAGCCCCTGTTCAACAGGGGCATGTAATTACAATTCTTGATCTAATATTTCACAGCAGGGCCCATTTCTGCGCTCACCAAGAGCGAGTGAGGACTTACAGTGTTGTGGCACCAGCACCACCACCACCACCAAAGGCCCAATTTTTCTTCCCTTGTTCAACAGGGGCATGTAATTACAATTCTCGATCTAATATTTCACAGCAGGGCCGTTTCTGCGCCCACCTAGAGCTAGTGAGGACTTACAGTGTTGTGGCACCAGCACCACCACCACCACCAAAGGCCCAATTTTTCTTCCCCTGTTCAACAGGGGCATGTAATTACAATTCTTGATCTAATATTTCACAGCAGGGCCCTGTGAGAGCTTACAGTGTTGTGGCCACAACAACACCTAAGGCTCAAATTTCTGCTGAGTACATAGGGCAGGCCCCTACTTTCAAACATCCAACTTACAAACGACTCCTACTTGCAAACGGAAGGAGACAACAGGAAGTGAGATGAAATCTACCCCTAGGAAGGGAAATTCTCTCCTGTAAGAGTTAATATGGGAAAAACATTTCTCCTTTCCACTGATGCTTTATCACCAATCCTTGTTCCACAAAAAAAACCCACATTTTCAAAAAACATTTGTCATTGGGACAAAAAGTGAGGTGAAATCTTCTGAAGAGGAGCACAGACAGCAAAACAAATGTCACAGGGGTGATAACCCTTCCCTATGTTTTCCAAAAAGCTTAAAAAAGATTTTTTGGCTGGAGCTAAACACGTTAAAAACAAAATAACAAACAGATTCTACTTAACAACAAACCTACAGTCCCTGTCTTGTTTGCACCGCCTGTATACTGCTGTTCAGAGTATATAGGGCCTGGTGGCCCCACACCTTTCCTTTTTTTAATTTGGGTGCGGGGTTCCCCTTAATATCCATACAAGACCCAAAGGGCCCGGTAATGGACTGGGGGGTACCCATGCCGTTTGTCTCACTGATTTTCATCCATATTGCCAGGACTCGACATTACATTAAAGCCGCAAGCAGTTTTAAATGACTTTTTTTGCTTTAAAAATGACATTTTGTGCAGGGACTGTTCTAAGCACGGGAAACACGCGCCACTTTACAGGCATACTATAGACACCCCCCATGTACGATATTTAAAGGAATATTTCACTTTTTTTTTTTTTTTTTACTTTAAGCTTTTATTAAAATCACTGCTCCCGAAAAAACGTCCGTTTTTAAAAGTTTTTTTTGCATTGATACATGTCCCCTGGGGCAGGACCCGGGTCCCCAAACCCTATTTAGGACAGTACCATGCAAATTAGCCTTTAAAATGAGCACTTTTGATTTCGAACGTTCGAGTCCCATAGACGTCAATGGGGTTCTAACGTTCGTGCAAATTTTTGGTCCGTTCGCAGGTTCTGGTGCGAACCGAACCGGGGGGTGTTCGGCTCATCCCTACCGACCGGACACGGTGGAGAATTGGGAAACTTCAGGCGGGGATCAAGTCAGGGACCCAACCTGCAGAGGAGACACTTGCAGGACAGACTTGTGAGTCAAGCCAGGTGCCTCGCCGGTTAGCAGGGGTGAAGCTTGAGAAGTATCTGGAGTGCCAAGCTAGGGACTCATCAGAGAAGCGTGTGTGATGCTTGAGGGAGATACCACTGCCAACCTTGGAGGAACTCAAGGGATTCAGAGTCAGCGAATCAGTGGGTCTAGTTAGAGACCGGGAGCTCAGTGTTGAAGAACTACAAGAGGCAGTTGTAGTGGAGCTGAAACAACTGTTACATTTGAGTTAGGAACTGTTAAAGGACTGTTGCCATAGGAAACAGCATTCCTACATGTGCAAAAGTGGTGCCTTGCTGGGGCCTTTCCCTGCACGGCTGTCCTCCTATTGAAGTTTCGGAGACTGCCAATTGAATTTATAACTACTTAAAGGTGTCCTGGCCCTAACCCTCTTTCCCCTAAAAATGCAAAAAGGACTGTCAAAAGAAATAAAACCTCTTTTACATCCAAGAAGTGTCTGGCGCTCAATGACTTCCACCATCTTTGCACCCACTATGCCTCACAACCCACTACATATTAAAGGATGTCAGCTATCTTTGGCCTTAGAGGTCCTCATTAGACTAGACAAGGCCGGAGACCTTGCTACACTGGTTAAAAATATTGATATTATTTCTTAATGTCCAAATTATTATTTGTTTAGTCAACCACCATTTTCTTACAAATTGAACAAGCTGAAGTAAGAAGCTAATTGGCTACCATGCACAGCTGCACCAGATTCTGAGTGCCCCAGTTTTAGTAAATCTCCCCCATTGCATCGGGTGCTTATAACAATCATAAAGCTTCATAAAGCTCTGTAAACTATTTTTTTTTTCAACAAAGCAGCTAGAGATAGCCTGGTTAACAAGGAAAAGGAGCACTGCCTACTGGCTACAAATAATACATTTATGCAATATGCAATATGCATACATTTATGCAATATGCAATATTTTCTAATAAAAAAATAAAAAAATTATATATATATATTATGATTTGTACATAATAAACATCATAATAAAATCATAAAGAAAATGTAGGCAGAACACTATGCATCCCCTTTAATTGCAAACCATTATAAAATATGATTGACACCTTCCTCCAGGGATCAGTTTATGTCTAGAGAATGTATGTACTTTATTAGTAATGGCTGTGCTAAGTTTAACATCCTTTAAAAAGGTTAGTCCATTAGACATTTTGATGTGGATCTATAAATTGTTTATAGGCTAACAAAACTTTTGCTCACACGTCATCCTCATATATCTAGGGTATAAGATCCATGGTGTCAGCTAAGAAAAACAACAGATGCTTAGGTGCTTCTCAGGGGGGGAATGTGAAAATGGGACATAAAACCTTATTTATCATTAAGTTTACAACATTTGCAGAATCATAAAATGCACTGTTAAATGGGTAATTTCATATATACATTCCACATTAGAAACCTAATACAAAAGGTGACCTTTGGTTGCAGCCTAATAAAAATCCAGACGTGAGACTAACAGATGACAGTTTAAACAGCTCAAAATCGAATTTATTTATTTCCTAAAAAGCAATCCTAGACAGCAAATTAAAGCAATCAGTGAAAAGCTAACACCATTCATCAAATACTGCAATGGGAAAAAAAAAAGAATACTCACTTTACGTTATAGTGAGATGACAGCCAAAATGTGACATCACCGTCCCGCCTCTTCACCTTGTCCAATCAGAGAACACTTTGAATTCATTCAGAAAATGCAAAGCGTTATCTGAATGGCGTCTGTGCCGAGTGGCTGACCACAATACAGCAAGGCATCACAGGACCCGGAGGCAGGTGGAGATCATTGGAGTAGCGGTGTCTACTTCAGTAATTTCCAGCTTCCATTGGGCATTGGCCAGGTGTGGGAGGTGCATAGTTATATTGGTCCAAGTTGGACCAATATATCTATGTATAAAATATTTATACCTGGGATTTTTCTTTAATCAACACAAGCTGTATGACTTTTTCTGAGCATCGCTTCAAAAAAAAAAAAATAGAGGTAATATACTTACCTTTCTGGTGGCCGTTGTGCTAAAGTCAACTGTCTTGCTTCTCCCTGGGCCCCTACAAGTAATTTTATACTTGTGGATGTATAGAATAGCTGCTCCCCCACAACATACTGTGGTTGCTCTTGTCCACATGTACATCAATACAGTACATATTAGTCAGCAGGTGGAACCACAGCTTTTGGGCGGGGGGGGGAGGAGGTGTTCAGGTATTCGGTCCAACTGAAGTGTCAAATACCTGTAATGGCCAGGGAGAAGCAAAATGGTGGTGTTTGATCACACAAGCTGCCAGAAAGGTAAGTACATTGCCTTTTCTATTATAGAATGTGCATTTTGTGCAAGTGACCCTGTGGTGTCAAGGTCACTTTAATTCATAATTAAGTGTTGGAGAGCACTGGAACAGTACTTATTATTGCAGGCAGCATTTTAAAACTTATTGAAAGAATCACAACATGTACTGTACAAGCCTTGACATAAAGTTATGGTGGTTCTTGGTTAAAAAATGATGGTGGGCAATATCACCCTATCATCCACTAGAATGCCTTTCTTTCAGTATTAAAGGTGACATTCAAATGTCATATTTAACCTACTGATATCTATGTTAGACTGGCCATACACGGTTCGAATCTCGGCCAGTTCAGCAGGAACCGGCCAAGATTTGAACCGTTATGGGTTAGGCTGAATGTACCAAGTTGATCAATTGATCCCCCAGCTACATCACTAACCTAGTCCCAAAATACCAACCAAGCTGCTCTATTTGGTCCTCCCAAGACCTCCTGCTCTCTAGCTCCCTTGTCACCTCCTCCCATGCTCACCCCAAGGGTTTCTCCAGAGCTTCTCCCATCCTTTGGAACGCCCTACCCCAATCTGTCCGACTGTCCCCTAATCTATCCATCTTTAGACGATCCCTGAAAACCCTTCTCTTTAAAGAAGCCTATCCTGCTTATAACTAACATGGTTTTACTTCCTCCATCAGCTCATCCCCCACAGCTATTACCTTTTGTATCAATTGACCCTTCCTTTTTAGATTGTAAGCTCTAACGAGCAGGGCTCTCTGATTCCTCTTGTATTGAATTGTATTGTACTTGTACTGTCTGCCCTAATGTTGTAAAGCTCTGCGTAAACTGTTGGCGCTATATAAATCCTGTATAATAATACTATAGACAGGTGTGTGGCTTTCCTAATCCACAGCTGGACTCAAATGAAGGTGTAGAACCATTTCAAGGATGATCAGAAGTAATGGACAACACCTGAGTTAAATATATGAGTGTCTTAGCAAAGGGTCTGAATACTTAGGACCATGTGATATTTCAGTTTTTCTTTTAATAAATCTGCAAAAATGTCAACAATTCAGTGTTTTTCTGTCAATATGGGGTGCTGTGTGTACATTAATAAGGAAAAAAATGAACTTAAATGATTTTAGCAAATGGCTGCAATATAACAAAGAGTGAAAAATTTAAGGGGGTCTGAATACTTTCTGTCCCCAATGTATAAAACCTGTATAATAATAATAATAATAATTTGGGTACAACCAACCTGCTGGATTCTTTTGTGACTATCAATAGTGGCTGCTATAGCCGCTAGCAATAATCACTGTCTTATCCCGGGGCAGGGGGGCCTGTTTCATCACACAGGCTGCAAGAAAAGTAAGTACATTGCCTCCCCTGCTGGGAGAAGATAATCGCTGATTCCCCTGTCAGCACTGTCTGTGTTGATGGGGGGATCGTGCAAATTTGGCTCCCAGGCTTGACGTGCACTTCTTGTGTGGGTAATGTAGGGTCAGGTCACCCATCTGACACAGATAGTGATTAGCGGCAAGGATTGGTTTCAGATGAGTAGGGAAAGAATAAGGACATGCCATCCTTCCTGGACACCTCCCCATTTGGGCACGGACTTGCCGGCTGCATTCCGCCCCTCAAGATATGCGCTGTCGGCACACCCAAGACTTGCTCTGCTACACATCGCTGTTGCATTCTGTGAGTGTTTCCGGTCAGGCCTGTTCTGAATTACCAAACTTTAATTTTAATACAAGTTCTGTTCCTGCAATTGGACTCTGAGTGTTTACTGTTGCTGCACCACGCTGCACCTCCCCACATACTGCTGGTTTCTGTACTCTATATGCTATATAGTGCATTACACAGCCCTAACTGCTACACTCTGTAAGTCAGGCGTAGGCAGCTATCATGCCTCTGGGAGTAATTGTAACTGCCAGCCTTGTAATGCCTCATGGATAATGTAGTTCCTGCTGTAAGTTGTGCTGTACATAACATACACAATACCGGGGTGTTTTTTTTATCATCTCAACAGTTGATGGTTGTTAAGCGGTCCCCAACGGTTTTTATTTAATCTCTTTTTCAATGTATGCTTAAAGTGGAGTTCCACCCACTTTTACAACTCTTCAGCATCCCTCACTAAACTGTGCACTGTAAACAAATTGGATATTTTTTTATTTTTTTTCTCAGCACCTACTATATATCTGCTGTATTCATTTTTCACTTCCTCCTCCCTGGCCGCGGCCCATTGCATCATTTCCTGTTTGCAATGCCTTCTGGGAAGGGGCGGCAACTTCCTCTAAAACTGCCGTTGCTATGGAAACCTGACCTGGAACCTATTACACTGCTTGTGCTGCACTGAGCACGTGGGGCAGCAACTTCCTCTGAAACTGCCATTGCTTTGGAAACCTGACCTGAAACCTATTACACTGCTTGTGCTGCACTGAGCATGTGCGAAATCTGCAAGGATGAGATCCAGGAAGAAATACAGTCTGGCTTCAGATGCCCACACTTAAGATGGCCACGACCTGCTGTAAGTTTATAAAATAACAAACTACTGCTATAAACTAACAAAACAGACTTTAGTTTACAGACTAACTTTACTAGAATACATTAAGCTTGTGTATTATAGGGGTATTTTTATTTAAAAAGTATAATTTCGGCCGGAACACCACTTTAAGCAAATTGTTATCTCAATGTGTATATTCAATGAGCATAAAAGCATCTGTAATGGATTGGAAGAGTTCAATTTTTTTTTAGAAAAGGAACTTTTGTTTTGTGGTGTGTCTGTGAGACTTTCACTTCTGACACAATAAATTAAAGAGAATATTGTGGATACAAGGACTGTGGCATATGTGCGGTGTATACTGCAAGTAGGCTTATCCTATTTTGAACCACAAATCATTACCAAGCTGAGGTGTCCCTCTTTCTCACATTCTAAATTTGGGAACTATGCTGTGTGCAGTAAATTATGAAATGACGTGGCTTCTTTGCCCATATCTCAGTCCAGGCATTAGCTTATAAACAATTTGCTTTCACATACCTGCTAAAAACAGTTCCTCTTGCATGTCTGCTCGTGCTTCCTTTGAAAAACACCTCTTCTTCAGCCATTCGGCATCAAACTCACTCTGGTGCTCATCTGGCCAAGTAATAATCACCTGGAAAGAGGAAGACAACCAAGGGGAATGAAGTCTTTTCAAAATGAACACACTTTAAAAAGTGTATGTAACAAAACAGAATTAATTTAAAAAGAAAACAATCCGTCTCACCCAACTGTATATATTGTGTATATGTATCTTATCTGACCCCTCTACGTATGGCCAAATATTGTGCCAACTACAGCCCACTTAGTCCCAGATGTGGGGAGCTCCTTTTTTCATTTAATCTGGTCCTGCCCTGTGATACTGGGATATTGTTTCCAAATGGTAACCACTTCTTGCATGATGAAATGGGATCTCCTCTTACGCTTTGCCCCAAGTAATGTATCCTGGGTATGTCCGGTCCCTGAGAATGATAAATTTCATCATATATTTATACAAGAATCACTATTCACGGCCAAGCTGTTAATCGCCGGGCATGGCTTAGGGCGTGTCCCCCCCCCCCCCCCCCACTGACCAAGAATGGATGGCCACAGTTAATGCTGCGCTACCCTACAAGAAATTGTTGTACGCTCATAGAGGTTGTCCTGCCAAATATGGTAAAGTATGGGATAAATGGATGGAAAAAGCCTCCATGTGTGATGAGGCTGATAGTGCTAATCAGTGCAACTGTATGTGCTATGTAGACCAGTGTTATGCCGTGTACACACGGCCGGACTTTTCGACCAAACTTATCCGACAGAACTAATCCGTCGGACAATTCGACCGTGTGTGGGCTGCAACGGACCTTTTCTGTTGGAAATGTGACGGACTTTAGATTTAGAACATGTTTCAAATCTTTCCGACGGACTCCAGTCCGGTCGAAAAATCCGTTCGTCCTGTATGCTAGTCCGACGGACAAAAACCGACGCTAGGGCAGCTATTGGCTACTGGCTATGAACTTCCTTATTCTAATCTGGTCGTACGTCATCACGGTTGAATCCATCGGACTTTGGTATGATTGTGTGTAGACAAGTTCGATTCAACGGAAGTCCGTTGAAAAGTCAGTCGAAAAGTCCGACGTGATTCAGTCCGTCGAAAGTCCGGTCGTGTGTACACAGCATTAGTGCTATGTAGACCAGATAGCATTGTAATTCTTTGTGTCTTGTATAGGACTCACCAGTCACCTGGTTTCTCCTTTTGTTGGCTCAGTTTCCATGTTAAATTAGGAACTTACCTCTATCTTGATATGTTTCATGTAATACATATACCTTGATGTATATTTGCTGTCAATGTGTAACTCATGCTCTTCCCAAATAAAGAATTTTATTTGTAAAAAAAAAGAAAAAGAAAACAATACTGTTTCTAAAAGGGCCCATCCATACAGGTATATACATCCTGTATAATAATAATAAAAATGCTGGGGCAAATAACTTAAAGCAGAACTCCGGGGTTTTCAAAAAATCCCCCATTAGTACCACCCCCAACACACACACACACACACAAAACACTAAACAGTTATTACATTTGTGACATTTCTTACAGTTTAAGAGATATGTCTGTTTTTTTTTTTTAGGGAGTCAGCTCTGTGATTCAAAAAATGCATCATCTTTTCTGGCAGGGAGGATCTCTTATGCCGCGTACACACGGTCGGACTTTTCGTCTACAAAAGTCCAACGGACGCTGACGGACTAAAGCTGGCTGGTAATCCGATCGTGTGTGGGCTTCTCCGGACTTTCAACATACTTTTTTAGCCTCAAATCCGACGTACTTTAGATTTGAAACATGCTTCAAATCTTTACTTCGTAACTACGACGGACCCCGAAATCCGCTCGTCTGTGTGCTAGTCCGACGGACAAAAAGCCACGCTAGGGCACCTATTGGCTACTGGCTATGAACTTCCTTATTTTAGTCCGGTGTACGTCATCACGTAAGAATTCGACGGACTTTTGTGTGATCGTGTGTAGGCAAGTCTGTTCGTTAGAAAGTCCGCCGCAAGTCCGTCGAAAGTCCGCCGAAAGTCTGCCGGAAGTCTGTCGGACAGGCTGTCTGACTTTTGTAGACGAAAAGTCCGACCGTGTGTACGCGGCATTAGAACAGTGATTACATCATATCCTCTCTTTACACTGTAATCAGACCACATTTCCCATCATGATTTGCAAATTATAGTCAATGTGTGAGGTACACTAGGCTTTCATGTAAATGTGAACAAGCCCACTTCAACATAAAGCACACCCCTCATTCTACAGCCAGCAAGCCATACATAACACACGGCATGATAGGTTAAAGCCCCTTATAAATGTAAAGCATGTCTGTTCTCTCCCCTCCAGCCACAACTGGAGATAATCATATTGCCCTTATTTACTTTGTAATCATTACTGAACTGTAGACACATCCCATAATGATATATTATACACACTGTACTCTGCTGTAATTCAGTATTAGAAATATTGCTCCTGCTGCAGGTTTGACATCGTTCTAAGAGCAATCAATGCCCCCCAGTGAAGCTCATCAGTGGCCCCCAGTGCAGCTCATCAGTGGCCCCCAGTGTAGCTCAACAGTGGCCCCCAGTGCAGCTCATCAGTGGCCCCCAGTGCAGCTTATCAGTGCCCCCCAGTGTAGCTCATCAGTGTCCCTCAGTGCAGCTCATCAGTGGCCCCCAGTGCAGCTTATCAGTGGCCCCCAGTGCAACTCATCAGTGGCCCCCAGTGCAGCTCATCAGTGGCCCCCAGTGTAGCTCATCAGTGGCCCCCAGTACAGCTCATCAGTGGCCCCCAGTGCAGCTCATCAGTGGCCCCCAGTGCAGCTCATCAGTGGCCCCCAGTGCAGCTCATCAGTGGCCCCCAGTGCAACTCATCAGTAACCAGGCCCGGACTGGGACAAAAAGTAGGCCCGGGCATTTTGGATTGAGCAGCCCATGACATGTTAAGCAGCCCCTTCCCCACTCTCCACCCTGGCGGATCTCCCAGTAAAGGTGTGGGGACCAGGAAAGAGCATGGGAGGGTGGAGAGCACAAGGAGGAACCTTGAGAACATGGGGTGGGGTGAGAGCACAGGGGAGAGGCAGAGAACACAGGGAGGAAGAGGAGAGCATAGGGGGCACCAGAGAGCATGGGGGGGGGTGGAGAGCACAGGGGGGCAGCGGAGAGCATGGGGGGAGGTGAAGAGCACAGGGGGGCAGCAGAGAGCATGGGGGGAGGTGGAGAGCACGGGGGAGGCTGAGAGCCAGGGGGGAGGTGGAGAGCACAGGGGGGCAGCGGAGAGCATGGGGGGCTGTGGAGAGCACAGGGGGCGGCGGAGGGCATTTGGGGAGGTGGAGAGCATAGGGTGGTGGCAGAGAGCATGGGGGGAGGTGGAGAGCACAAGGGGGTGGCAGAGAGCATGAGGTAGGTGGAGAGCACAGGGGGCAGCGGAAAGCCAGGGGGCGGCAGAGAGCATGGGGGGAGGTGAAGAGCACAGGGGTGGCAGAGAGCATGAGGGAGGTGGAGAGCACAGGGGGGCAGCGGAAAGCCAGGGGGCGGTAGAGAGCATGGGGGGAGGTGGAGAGCACAGGGGGGTGGTGGAGAGCATGGGGGGAGGTGGAGAGCACAGTGGGTGGCAGAGAGGATAGGGGGATGTGGAGAGCACAGGGAGGCGGCAGAGAGCATGGGTGGAGTTGGAGAGCACAGGGGAGGCGGCAGAGAGCATGGGTGGAGTTGGAGAGCACAGGGGGGGGCAGTGGAGAGCATGGGGGGAGGAGGAGAGCACAGGGGGGCGGCGAAGAGTATGGGGGGAGGTGGAGAGCACAGGGGGGGCAGTGGAGAGCATGGGGGGGAGGTGGAGAGCACAGGGGGGGCGGCGAAGAGCATGGGGGGAGTAGGAGAGCACAGGGGGGCAGTGGAGAGCATGGGGGGAGGAGGAGAGCACAGGAATGCCTGCTTCTCCTCTCCCTCTCGCAGGCATTCAGAGACTGCAGGAGGAAGATGGAGAGAATGATTCTTATGCAGCTGCCCCCACTGCTCCTCCTATCCAGGTTACAGGGGGACTGCACTCACGTTCTCTCTCATCGGGCTCCAAGGTGTCTGCAGCAGGTGTCTGCTCTAGCTCCTCCCCCCTTCATAGTCACGCCCCCGGCATCGACGGCTGACCTATACGGGCGGCCGCAGAGAGGCCGAAGGTGTCTCCTCTAGCTCCCCCTTCATGTTTCCGTCCCCCTGGCGCCGATGACTGAGCTTAACTGGCAGCTGGACGGCCGGGGAGAGGCCAGGTGAGCGGCGCAGGCTCAAAGAGCAGCCCAGCTGCCTTGAGCCCCGCATGGACTTGCAGCCTGACGGCCCCGGCAAGTGCCCGGTTTGCCCTACGGCCAACATCAGTAACCACTGTTTGGGTTGGATGGAGGCAGATCCATCAGAATCTCTGAATCATTATATAACTAATGAATCCAAAATTAATTTTGCTCTGTTTGTTATGTTATGATTCGGAGATTCTGATGTATCCACCTCCATCCGATTTAAACAAAGTACATAAGTAATCTCCCGGAATAACGAATTAACACGTTAAAACGAATATAGCCAATCTTCCAAAATAGCTTCTTAAATAGGAATCAATTCAGAAGAACGAAGATACAAAACAAATTTGAATATTCAAAATGAATCCGAATATACAAAATTAATTCTGCAAACGAATCATGCTAACATAATGAATATGACAAAACAAAATAATTAATTTAATGACAGGAATCCAAACAACGAAACAATTTTTTTTTGTTGTGCACATCTCTAGTGAGGGCAGCTTTTATAGAGTGATTTGAAAGCTCAACTTCAACAGGTATGCAGAGCAAGTTCACACACCAAAACCAACTCTTCTGAGCGTAATGCCCCGTACACACGGTCGGACTTTGTTCGGACATTCCGACAACAAAATCCTAGGATTTTTTCCGACGGATGTTGGCTCAAACTTGTTTTGCCTACACACGGTCGCACAAAGTTGTCGGAATTTCCGATCGACAACAACGCGGTGACGTCAAGCACGTACGACGAGACTAGAAAAGGCCAGTTCAGAACCAAGCGCAGCACCCTTTGGGCTCCTTTTGCTAATCTCGTGTTAGTAAAAGTTTGGTGAGAGACGATTCGCGCTTTTTCAGACTCGTGGCTTTCAGATCGTTTTCTGCCGTTCAGTTTGTGCTTGTGGGTTTGTATCTGCTCTTCAGTGCGTGCAGTCAGTTCGTATTGGAGTTTTCTGTGTGATCTTGCCTGCTCGTTGCTGTTTTTCAGGTCGCTCTTCACAGGCCTTGCTGTTCTTCAGTGTGTTCTGTTACTTCGTTCTGAGCAGCCGACCGTTTTCTAGCCATGTTTCGTATGCGTACTCCTCGTAGAGTTCGTGCTGTGCGGGGGCTTGGTGTTGGGGTCCTGACCTTGACACAAGTCCAGTCCATGAACAGGGTGGGGAGGAGTTCATGGACCAAGAATTGGTTGCTTCAGCGTGACCAGTTCTCTCATATGCCTTTGCTCCGTGAGATCCGTGAGAATAATCCTGATGATTTCAGGAACTTTCTCCGGATGACGGACCCCGTATTTCACCGTTTGTTGGCTTCGCTGACCCCCTATATTAGCAGGCAGGATACCTGCATGAGGCAAGCCATCACTCCGGAGCAGAGGTTGGTCGCTACCTTGCGGTATTTGGCCACAGGGAGAAGCCTGCAGGACCTCAAGTTCTCGACAGGCATCTCCCCCCAGGCTCTGGGGATCATTATCCCAGAGACCTGTCTGCCATCATACAGGTCCTGCAGAAGGAGTATATGAAGGTAAGATTTTTATCCTTTAATATCACATTTTATTGTATTGAATGTTTGATAATATATTGTATTTCTTTCCTCATTCCCTAATTACCATGATTGTAATATGCTGTGAATGTCCCCTTTGTCCTCATGCATGCTGGATTTTTATGTAATTATAATTTTAGGTCCTTCATACATATTTGACCTTCAATAACCTCTCCAGCATGGTGTCTCCTGGCCTATATTCACCTCACGTAGTTACTTAACAATGTATTTTATCAGCTCCATAGTAGTGCTTTACCCCAAACACCCCCTAAAATGTTTTGAAATGTTATTTTTGATTTAAATTCAGGCAGAGGGCCAGAGGCTTTTTTTTGTGGTGTCCCCAAATTTTTGGTAACCCTCACTCCCCCCAACTGCTAAGTCAGCTGATCCCAATTCTCTATCCTCAATCATCTATCTGCTGACTTTGCCAAACCCATACACACTATACCCATCTCTTTACTGGTCAGATTTATGGATGAATTCCCCAAAGCATGTAGTGCAAGGGCCTGCCTGTATACTTTACAATGGTACTGTTTAAAGTTCTTGTATCCTATTATGATCTTGATAGGTAATAGCAGAATGTCCAAATGTATTCAAATGTGTACAGTGTGTATTTATATCTTTGTATTATGACACTTCTTACCTGTCCAGTGGGCTGCCAATAGTGTAACTAAGGAGGGGCTGTTCCAAGTAATACCCTGTATTTAGGCATTCATCTCTCAATGAAGTGAAGAGGGTTACCTGTCCAAGAGTTCCCCCCCCCCTATAATGTTAGAAATGGCCCATGAGAGGGGGGGAGGGGGAATATGATAGGTGTACCTTATACTTTGTTGTTGTTAAATTCCCCTTAATAAATGCTATCTGGAGGTTGACCCATAATGTTTGTGTCTAATCTGCTTGCCAGGTTTCTGTGAAAAAATAGTAATGTTTATTGTTTTTTCCTCAACAGTTTCCTTCCACGCCACAGGAATGGCAGACTGTGGCCTCCCACTTTGCCCAGCGGTGGGACTTTCCTAACTGCGGAGGGGCAATTGATGGGAAACACGTCCACATCGTCCCACCACCCAACTCGGGGTCGTACTATTATAATTACAAGGGGTTTAATAGTATAGTGATGTTGGCGGTGGTGTCGGCTAATTACGACTTCTTGTATGTGGACGTGGGGAAGAATGGCCGGATGTCCGATGGTGGAGTGATCGCCCAGACGGAGTTCTACAGGCGTCTCCAGAATGGCAGCTTGGACTTGCCACCTTCAGAGGACAATGTTGAAGGTCTCCCATTTGTGTTCGTTGCTGATGAAGCGTTTGCGCTGGGGGACCACCTGATGCGGCCATTCCCGATGAGGACCCTCACCCCGGAACAGAGGGTTTTTAATTACCGGCTGGCCAGAGCCCGAAGAGTGGTGGAGAACACATTTGGAATCCTGGCCAGCCGGTTCCGATTATTTCTGACACCCATCCATATGGCGGAGTATAAACTGAACCATATAATACTTGCCTGCTGTGTTCTCCATAATTTTTTAAGAAAACATTCAGCAAACTATGCTGGCTCAGTTGGGCCTGAGGCCGGAAATCCAAATCCATCAACACTGACGGCGCTTGAAAGTGGCCATCCTGGCTTGCCCTCCCTGAGTGCCCGTGATGTCCGGTTACGCTACCTGGAGTTCTTTGCGGGTAGGGGGGCTATCAATATGCCAGACAATCTGTGAAAACTTTTTAAAATAAAAAACAACCAAAAAAAATTCTTTGTGGACATTTACTGCTTGTGTTTCTTTTAGCTGACCCTGACAGAAATGTGTTGAGTGCAGAAAATGTCGTGATTGGGTAACCTTATAAAAAACTGTGTTGGCTGGTAATTCCTAAATGCAAAAACACATTTCACTACAAGTGCACTTGCAACTGCACTGAACCTGCACTTGTAGTGCAAAGTGTATTTTCCCTTAGGAAATAACCCCCATTTTTGCATAAAACAACAATTACATCACCCCAAAAGTGTTGTAGTGTTGAGACAATAATCCACACATTATTGATTAAGCCACTTTTTTATAGCTGCACAATCACATGTGCATTTACGAAAGGTTTTTAAAACAAACCAACATGTTTGTTGTATAACAATGTTTGCAGTAGCATTATGAAAAATCAAAATAACCATTTCAGATAAAACAGGCCTGTGTAAAACCAACAAGAAAGCCAAAAAACTTGAACTTACAAAGTTCACATTAGGTAAAACCTGAAGGCTATATCAGACATCAGTATTTAGGAACTGGGTTTGATATAGCATTCAGATGGGGGGAAATCACCCCTGGAAAAGCCAAATTTGGAAGATGCACACAAATTTACGAATGTCAATATGTGCTATCTGCCATCAGGGGGGATCAAGGGACGTGTTTTGGGGGAGCAAGCCCTTCCTCAACGCGACTTTAGAATGGAGGAAGGGTTTGCACCCCCAAAACGCATCCATTGATCTCCCGTGATGGCAGATAGCACATGTTGGCACACTGTGTGCATCCTCCAAATTTGGCTTTTCTAAACATTGAAAAAAATTTGAAAAGATTGGACCACAATAAAACAAGTTATTTTGTGGGGTTTAAATTCGCCCCAAAACATCAATGATGTTATTATTTTTTTTAATAACATCATTGATTTGTTGCTGTATGTTGTGCAATTCGAGATTACATCCCATGATCTCCCCGATCAGGATCTGGGCACTTTCAGAAGTAAAGCGTTCTCTCTCCCTCACATCACGATCACCTAAAAAGAGATAAAGAACCAAAAAAAAGGTCTTAAAAATCTGCCACCATCCATCTCTTTTACCTGAGCCTGTGGTTGCAGACACTCACCTGTTGTGGTGCCAATCTCCACCACATCTTCTTCTTCCTCCTGCTCTTCTTCTTGTGTTGGTATTTCCCCTTCTTCCAGAGGTGGGGGGTCTCTGGTCTCCTGGGATGAGGGGTGTCCTCCGAGTCTTTTCTCCCCTATGTAAAACAAAAATGGTATAATTAGCACACAGATATTTGATGGCAGAACTAGAACTAGGAAACATTGCTTGGAAGTGGGGTACAATTGTCTATTTTAGCCGAGTTCCAAGATGTATTTTTTTTATTACCCTTTGTCAAGCTGCAATACTTTACCTGTTTAGTACAAACTTCACAGATGGGGACCCCCCTATAGTATACACTGGAGTACCTGTGTGGCCCCCTAATAAAAATGGTGTTCTTGTGTCCCACACTAGTGCTCCAGTGTCCAGATGTGAAAACAGCTGCTCAGTGTCCTCTCCTTACACACAATCTAGTTGGCATTTCATTCTAGTAACAAATCCATCTACACAAACAAATATTTGGCATCCAAGTAGGCCCCCAAAAATGTGTGAAAATGCATATGGCCTCAACAATGGTGTTCTAGAGGCTGAAAGAAAAATGTTTGATACGAACGAATAATGTGCCCATGAACATTAAAGTTGACCTTTGGAAACGTTACAACTAATCAAAGCATATGGAGCAGAACGAACGTAATAAAGACATAAAGAATAGGAACACAGCACAACTACTTACTTTTTTGCAGCACTCTCCGGATCTTTCGGTACTGCTCTGGCTCTCTCAACTTCAGGTCCGACCACCGCTTCCTGAGCTGATCTTTAGACCTTCGTACCCCGAAATTCCGCTCTAGACTCCTGACCACTTTACCAATGATTTTGGCCTTTCGGATGTTGGGGTGGGGGTAAGGCCCATATTTTCCGTCATAGTCGGACTTCCTCATGATGTCTACCATCTCCAACATCTCCCCAAACGACATATTGGTGGCCTTAAAACGTCTCCTTCTGGATCGGGACGTGCCTGGGTCCGCCCTTTCCTCCTCCTCCTCCTCCTCGTTGCTACAATTAGCCCGCACCTGCTGTATGTCCGCCATCATGCTCTTCCCCCACTGCGCCGAACGAAAAGGGGCGGGGAATACACTAGAAAGAACGTCAGGGGCGGGCGGAGTTACACGCATGCGCAGTGTATATAAAGCGTAACACACGTGCGTATTACGTTTGATCTGTGAGCGGAGGAAGGAGCATTGAACGCGGCGATCGTAAGAACGAAGGTAAGAGACAAACTTGGGCCTATACTGCTTCTATAGATTGAGGCCTATATTGTAACAAGATTAGGAGAGTTTGGTCTGACATTAGGCTTTGTCTTGCAGTGAACATGGATATGGTACTGAAAGAAGATACTGACTTCATGTCAGTCTTCATTGATATGCTAAGGGAGCTGCCCTGTCTGTGGGAGATTACCCACCCCCATTACAAGAACCAAGCAAAGAGGAAGGCAGCACTGGAGCAATTGTGTGAAATTATGAAGCAGGTTATCCCCAGTGAAACAGCAACAAGCGGTGATGTGTAAACACAGATGGAATAGAGCATGCGCGGTGGCTGAAGAAGTGCTGAAGAAGTCCCCGCCCACTGGGACGCAACGCGTCCAGAACGAGACGTCGTGACGTCACCCGCGGCCACCGCGCATGCTCTATTCCATCTGTGTTTACACATCACCGCTTGTTGCTGTTTCACTGGCACTTTAGAAGTGCTAGCTATGTAAGTGTATTTTCATTATTTTTAATAAATTGTTTGGCAAACGGAGAGCACTATATGTTGTTACTCTTTTTACATACACCATTGGAACGTCCGGAATTACTCCACCCGGTATGTGACGGAGCCCTTGGTCCCCGATTCTGAACACCATCCATGTATATGACCCGTAAGGGAAGGCTTGCATGACCCTCTGTAATTAAAGGGTCCTGGTCGTCAGGTGAGAGGCTATTTCAGATACCGGTGAAGGGCACATCAGTCACCTATATCAGCATGATATCACGATCACTTGGTGGAACCTTTTAAAAGTTTTCTTGGATATTCATGGACTTTCTGGACTTTTTGATTTACTCCTAAAACGCTTCCATTTTATGTTGTATGGGGATTTTTTCCTTTTAACTGCATTTAATATCCCTTGATGTTTTAGTTTAGCTTACTCAGCGCTGCACCATCTTTTACATTTCTAATATACAATGTGAAATGAACAAGGGTCACCAACAACAAAAAATCTCCTGGAGATTAAATAATAAAAGATATCAATGATGTGGGGGTAACTTGCCACACAAAACACACACCAAAAATATTCTGGAGTAAAAATAAAAATAACATTGAACAAAGATCAGCCTTGGAAAAAATACAAACATTAAAGAAAAAAAAAGGCTTAAAAAAAAACAAAAAAAAAAACATAAAAAATATAAAACTGTCAGATGTGACAACTAATAACAATATATTGAGGGAATCCCACTAAAAAAACACAAATAAAAGTTTGTGAGAAGTGTGTGTGAATATGAGCAGCAAAACTACTTAATTCTTGTCACATTATAAAGAAGAAGAGAGTGCGCTGTATTAAACCATTTTTTACATTGCAGCGTGACGAAAGTGCTGTATCCATTCCGAACGCTAAGTTTACCAGAACGAGCTGTCCCGTGTCGGAATTTCTTCTGAGCATGCGTGGCACTTTGTGCGTCGGAACAGGCCACACACGGTCGGAATTGACGCGATCAGATTTTGTTGTCGGAAAATTTTATCTCCTGCTCTCCAACTTTGTGTGTCGGAAAATCCGATGGAAAATGTCCGATGGCGCCTACACACGGTCGGAATTTCCGACAACACGCTCCGATCGGACATTGTCCATCGGAAAATCCGACCGTGTGTACGGGGCATAAGTGTAACAATGTAGTATCAATATAGATAAAAAAAAACTAAATGTAACAGGCTTCCTTGCTTGCATCAACAATGCGTGGTAATCTGGGTGCACCTCAGGCCTTGTTGCCCTGCTAAAATATGGGGGATCCTAGAAACTGAATGAAAAAACACAAGGAGGGGGCACCAGCCTTGTGCCAATGTATCAATTATGTAATCATATAAAACACAATACAATATACTCACAAACCCAGAGCTCTGAAGTAGAGGGTATACTGATGCTGATCATAGAGACGAGCAAAGACCAGAACCGCTCTGTTCATCTATATGATATAGTAAACTAGAAGCGATGATCTTACATCACTTCTGGTTTACCCAGATGTAAACAATGCCATTTTTAAAAATGAAAAGCATTTGATCACGCCTGTCTTGGTGTGATCAAATGCTTTTAAGGGCAGAGGAGGGATCTGGGGTTTTATAGACCCCAGAAAAAGAGTACCTGTTACATGCTGATTGCTGTCACAAGGGATGATTGCTGTCTCCAAATACGGAAAGGTTTCTTCACAGTAAGAGCTGTGAAAATGTGGAATAGACTCCCTCCGAAGGTGGCTCTGGTTCGGCACTGCATTGGCTTAACTGACAATTGCGGGGTCGTGTGATCTTGTACCCAAACAAAATTTACATCCTTTTTTCCCCACAAATAGACCTTTCTTTTGGTGGCATTTGATCACCTCTGCGGGTTTTTATTTTTTGCACTATAAACAAAAAAAGACAATTTTTGAAAAAAAAGCAATATTTAAGTTTTGCTATAATAAATATCCTCAAAAAATATATAAAAAAACAAATTTCTTTCTCAGTTTAGGCTGATATGTATTCTTCTACATGTTTTTGGTAAAAAAAAATCTGAATAAGCGTATATTGATTGGTTTGGGCAAAAGTGATAGCATCTACAAAATAGGGGATAGATTTATGGCATTTTTATTATAATTTTTTTCTATTAGTAATGGTGGTGATCTGCGATTTTTATCATTACTGCGACATTGCGGCGGACAGATCAGACACTTTTGACACTATTTTGGGAACATTGACACTTATACAGCGATCAGAGTTAAAACTAGCAACTGATTACTGTATAAATGTCACTGGCAGGGAAGGGGTTAACACTAGGGGGCAATCAAGGGGTTAAATGTGTTCCCTCAGCGTGTTCCAACTGTAGGTAGGGTGGACTACCACTGACATGACAGAGATCACGGCTCCCGATGACAGGGAGCAGTAGATTCCTGTCATGTCACTAGGCAGAACAGGGAAATGCCTTGTTTACATTTCTCCGTTCTGCCTCTCCTCGTCGTGATCGCGGCCACTGGCGGACATCGAGTCCGCGGGACCCGCGGGCATGCTTCTGTGGTGCGTGGTGTGTGGTACGTGTACGCCCTTTTGTGCACCCATGCCATTCTGCCGACCATAGGTGTGCGCAGCCTCTTGCATTAGGGTGTGCACCCCAAAGCTTAAATACATATGTATGTGTATATGTACTGATGGTGTCAGTAGGGCAGTGAACAGTGTAATTTTGTTAATTTTCTTTTCCCAAAATTTTTGGGCTTGTGTAACATTTTTGGGGGGGGGGGGGGGGAATGAAATATCAGTGGTCTAAACAGGGGGGAATATGCAGCACACAAGGCAAATAGGGTGTGCCCAGGCACACCTGGCACACCCTGTGCGCACGCCTATGCTGCCGACGTACATCGGCGTGCGGTGGTCTGGAAGCGGTTAAAAAAGGACTGGATTCTTTCCCAAATGTACATAATATAACTGGGTACTAACCTTTATAGGTAAAGTTGATCCAGGGAAAATCCGATTGCCTCTCTGGGGATCAGAAAGGATGGGCTGGGGTTTTTCGCCTTCCTCTGGATCAACTGTGGGTGAAGGATTGTGTATATGGGATTGTATTTTTTTTTTTAACTAGATGGACTAGATGTCTTTTTTCAACCTGACTAACTATGTAACTATGTAAACAAAAAGTGCCAGAAAAGGCCTGTTATTAATGGTACCTTAGGTAATGCAAAAGGCTGGTGCACCCTTCTTCTGTTATTTCATCCAGGTATACACAGTATACACGTGTGCTGATAAGGAACATACTTATAGGAGGAGAGAGCAGAGTGAGGAGAGGAATGACCACAGTAGTCTTCTGCTTCTCCTGCCCAGTCAAAGGCTAAAAGCATATAAGTGACCAGAGCATAGTTCCCAACTGTTCCTGATTTTGAGGGACTGTCCCTGATTTGGAGCAATGTCCCTCTGTCCCTCATTCCACTTCATTTGTCCCACATTTTGGTCTGATCTATATATATATGTATATAAAATTCACTTTTTATCTTTCAAAAAGTGTTTCCCAGCGCTAAACCTTTCATCCAATTTCTAAATTGCTGCATTTGTACATTTTAAAAGCCAACATAAAGGAATAGTAGTGGTAAAAAAAAGTCCTTGTGGATTTAATTAACCATTTTTTTGGTTAATTCTCCTTTAAGGGGGTGTGGCAGGGGGCGTGTCCTATGCCTGCATACATTTGTTAGTAGGTGTCCCTCATTCTCATCTCAAAATGTTGGGAGGTATGCCAGAGCGTATCACTAACGGTACCATAGAAAAGTCAGGTTACAGGGCTGTACTTCTTTAAGGTTGTGATGTAAATCTCAGGACTGGATGGACATAAATAAAAATTCTAAAACGGGTAAAACATTTTTTCCAGATTTCTGCCTAGAGTTCAACTTTAAGCATAGCCAATTCTTTGCAATATTGTCCAGACCTAAATCCAATTGAGAATCTGTGGCAAGACTCGAAAATTGCTGTTCACAGACGCTCTCCATCCAATCTGACAGAGCTTGAGCTATTTTACAAAGCAGAATGGGCAAAAATGTCCCTCTCTAGATGTGCAAAGCTGGTAGAGACATACCCAAAAAGACTTGTAGCTGTAATTGCCACGAAAGGTGGTTCTACAAAGTATTAACTGAATACAAATGCACGCCACACTTTTCACAGATTTATTTGTAAAAAAAAAATTAAAAATCATTTATCTTTTTCCTTCCACTTCACAATTATGTGCCACTTTGTGTTGGTCCCAATAAAATACATTTACGTTTTTGGTTGTTACATGACAAAATGTGGAAAATGTCAAGGGGTATGAATACTTTTTCAAGGCACTGTATATGAACAAAAGTGGAAAACTAGCTCTGTGTGAGATTCAGGATGGCACATGAGGAGGAGAACACAAGGGATTAGTGATATTATTACATTAATCTTACCCCCCAATTGAACCTCAGTTAAGTTAAATGGTATCCATATTGTTTTGCATACATGAACCATCCAAATAACTTGGCAAATACAGCAGACCAATAACATAAAATTAACTTTCCAAGCACCTTTATTTATGATTATTTTAGATTCTGACTTACAATTTCATATATCTGTTGTGTATGTGAGGAAACTGTGCTATAAATCTTAGGCAAGCTACATCAGGTTCGTATGATCTTCTAGCCCTCTTAATACATACCAGGTGTCCTGGGCATGGTGCTCGTATATAAAATGTTATAGTCGGCCCTTTAAACAGACTCCAAGTCAGCAAGAATTTTGCTTAAAATGTCTACGTTTCCATAAATCTGCAGCGATCACTGAAAGGTTTTTGGTTTCCCAAGAATTATTGCTTCATTATTAATAACGCTGCTTAAAAAAGATTAATGTGCCAGTCGTTTCTAAAATATGTTTTAAACACATTACAGAAACTGCTGTTATCAGGGAAACCCAGCATCAGAGCAACCATTTCTGCCCTACTTCTGAGAATGGCAGTTGCCTGGCTCTCACTGATAAAACAAAACTCATAGTGGTTGTAGAGGCAGCAGTTTTTTTTTTATCTTAATGCATTTTATGCATTAAGATAAAAAAACCTTCTGTGTGCAGCAGACCCCCTCAGCCCCTCTAATACTTACCTGAGCCCTTCTCAATCCAGCAATGCTGCACAAGAGACTCGGCTGCCCAGAACTCCATTGGCTCCCGCTGCTGTGAGCCAATGAGGAGAGAGAGGCGCGGTGCCGAGCCACGGCTCCATGTCTAAATGTACACAGGGAGCTGTGGCTTGGCGTGGCACGGGTGCCCCCATAGCAGGCTGCTTGCTGTGGGGGCACTCAACAGGAGGGAGGGGCTAGGTGCACCGGTGAGGGACAAAAAAACCTGAGACTTTAGTATCACTTTAATGGTAATGTTATTTTAAAAAAAAAAAAGGTTTCCAACTTTTTTCATTTTATTAATTTTTAAATCTGCAGTTTTCACTAAACAAATATCTGGTGATACTACTGTAGCACCCTTCTAGCTAGGTTGCTAACACTTTGAGGCATTTTTTTTTTTTTTTTTGGCTTTCCTGTAGCCAGTGTAATGAAGTTTGATTGCTTTTGGCTGTTCCAGGTTCTGCTGGTTACAGGCTCTGCTGCTTTCCCCTGGATTATGGTCTGTTCGAGAATTTAGTGGATGGAGGAGGCAGACCATCACCTGCATATTCATGCAGCCTCAGCCAATCCTTGGTAGGAGGTTTGGCCAGTAGGGGGCTTAGGCATAAATAAATAGGCTGGGACCTGGAACAGCAGGACCCCTGTTCCTATGAGGCCCTCTGGGACAATAATTCCAGCTTAGAAGAAGCTTATCTGGGCCCAGCTCCAGCTTGATCTAGGTAACCCGTGTCCAGCATTCCCGAACAGCAGTGCAGGAAGTCCACAGAGGATCTAACCTGGAGGCAATGAGTACAGAGGCTGGCTGGTACTGTACTGCAAGAAAGCATTGAAGTACACAGGGCACAGTGAGTACAAGCCTAAAAATCCCAGAGACTATCCTTGCCAAATTTTGGGAAAGCTCACTCCAGTTTGTTGACTTAGGCTTTACCTTCACAATGGGGTCCCCTGAGTTGTAGTTCGCTAGACAAGGCTCACCTGCACCCTATCCAAGTTAAACCAGCAAATACACTACAAAAAAAACTTCCACTCCCTATTTTCTGAGTTGAGAGACTGTGAACTGCTGTGTGCCTGGCTGCCATGTGCCTCACAGGTAATGGAACCTGGGATAAATCAGTCAGCCTGGTCTAGGGTTTGTGCTATGCTGCCATGATGGTCCATGCAAAGAAGTCAAATAATATTGCCCAAGGAACTTTTGATGCAGATGTGAGCAGCTACAAATACCATATATAAAATATCATATGTAAAACATACACTTTATTACAGACAATTTTTTTTTAAAAAGAGAGAAATCCACCAAACATTGTACATACACTTATTGCATATACAATGCTGAATAAGCACTTTTTTCTGATTCAAGACTGATGGAGTTTCTGTGAATAATCAAAGTATAGAAGTAGACATCATAAATCGAAAAAAAGGGGTAAAAAGAACTGATAACTGAACAAAAGTACATCTGAATAGTAATAACCACATTATTGGTTATGTTTTTTTATTTTTGACTAGTTGTTAGAGGTTATTGTGTTTGACTTTGTTCATTATTTCATAACGGTTTTTTTCGATCTGCAGACATCCTGTCAGGAATATCAAACTTCTGATGAAATGAACATTGTTTCATGAAACACATCGAGATTTAGGATGTTGTCTACTTCTATACTTTGATTATTCACAGAAACTGCATCGGTCTTGAAGAAAAAAAGTGCATCATCATTGTATATCATAGTAATCATCATTGTATATGCAAGACGTGTAGGTATGATGTTTGGCACATCTCTCTGTTTTTAATAATTTATTCTATATAATAAAATGTATGTTTTTAGATATGATATTTTATAGATGGTATTTGTATCTGCCTACACCTCCATCAAAAGTGTCATGGGCAATTTCATTTGACTTCTTTGCAAGTATTTGTGACAAAGGTACCCTAGCCTCTGTATTAGACCTAGCTGTTTGGTGTCCATGAAGGTCCATGTTCAGGTATTTACTGCTATGAGGTGGCAGCTGTCTCTCAACTGTTCTCCTACATTGTCGCCTGCTCACATGGGCACTTGTGAAGACTACAAGCTTGCATGCTGATGCACATTGCACAGGCATGGTTCACCATTGTCACAAAGCTGTTCCGGAACAATGATATGCAGCTGAGGCTGTAGCTCATGAATGTGGACAGAAATAAAGGAGGGTTGGAATCTACAGAGGTAGAGGAGGCTGGAGACATGGAGGCACAGGACCCAGAGGTAGGAAGATGGGTGACAGATAGAAGGAGGGGTAGAAGGAAAAGCACTAGGGAGGCCAGTCCTGAGTTGGTACACCCCAACAAATATGCCAAGTTGCATGATGTTGGGGATATCCGCTATGGGGTGGCAGTGCTGGAGCAGGCGACTTCCCCTAGCTGCCAGTGGAGTGACTGCTCCAGTAAGGAGGGGGCTCAATTATTACAAGGACATAGAAGACAATCTGTCACAAAGACCGAGGTCACCGAACAGTATATTGTTTACCGGGCGCTCGGATTCGGCACATCGCGGATCAGGTAGACAGATTAATGGGTGGGGCTGGGGAGGATCCAGCTGTCATGGTACACGTTGGCACCAATGACAAAATAAGAGGAAGGTGGAGAGTCCTAAAATATGATTTCAGAGACTTAGGGAGTAGATTAAAGAGAAGGACCTTCAAGATCATTTTCTCAGAAATACTATCTGTGCCTCGAGCCACACCAGAGAGGCAGCAGGAGCTTAGGGAACTGAACAGGTATCTGAGAAAATGGTGTAGGAAGGAGGGGTTTGGGTTCCTGGAGAACTGGGCTAACTTCTTAGTTGGTTACTGGCTTATTAGTAAGGACGGGCTGTACCTTAATGGGGATGGTGCAGCTCTAGTGGAAAGAAAGATGGCCACAAAGTTTGAGGGGCTTTTAAACTAGGTCTTGGGGGGGGGCGGGTTCAGAGGAAGTGACAGCCGGTAGTGAGCAAAGGACAGAGGGTAATAGTGAAGTCAGTAGTGATAATATAACTGTAACATCTAATCCCGGGGTGAATGAGTGGACAAACCAAGAATAAAGCCTGAGAAAACATAAGGAGAAATTAATATGCACTCTTACAACACTGAGAGGCGTATACACAAATGGCTGCTATTACACGAGGAGGACGTAGACTTTGTGGGAATAACAGAAACTTGGTTTAACAGCTCACACAAATGGCTGCAAATATTCAGGGGTATTCCTTGTATTGGAAGGACAGGGAAGGTAGAAGAGGGGGAGGGGTGTGCCTATATCTCAAAAATGATGTAAGGGTGGTAGAGAGGCATGACATTGTGAATGGGATGAGGAGGAGGTGGAATCCGTGTGGGCGATTTTTCTAATTTATTCATCAATTTAGGCCAATATGTATTCTGCTACATATTTTTGGAAAAAAATGTGTGCAAACTATGGGATATATTTATGGAATCATGGAATTTTTATTTATTTCTTTCATTTTTACGATCAACGATTTTTAGCAGGACTGCAACATTGCGGCGGACAAATCAGACACCTAACTTACACTTTTGACACTTTTTGAGGACCAGTGACACTAATACAGTGATCAGTGCTAAAAAAAAATGCACTGTAACTGTACTAATGACACTGGCTGGGAAGGGGTTAACATCAGGGGCGATCAAAGGGTTAAGTGTGTCCCCAGGGAGTGCTTTCTAACTGTGGGGGGGGGGGGTGCTTTGACTGGGGTAAGACAGAGATCCATGTTTCTGCTTAGCAGAAACACAAGATCTCTATCTTCCCCTCTGGCAGAAAGGAGGTCTGCCTTGTTCACATAAGCCAGACCGCCATTCTGCCTCTCCTCAGAGCGATGCGTGGAGCGGTCCAGAAGCGACTACTCTTCTTGTAAAAGCATCACGGACAGTATGGGGTACAGTAAAAGTTAACACATTTCATGCTGCAGTTAGCACTTTTCATAATCAGGTTATGAGTAAGTGCTAACTGCAGCCCGAAACGCGTTAACTTTTACTGTAACCCATACTGTCTGTGATGCTTTTAGAAGAATAATAAAGGTTGAAGAGATGCAGCGAATTCCGGACTTTTTCCTTTATTGTGCACTAAACTAAACATAAACATAACACATGAACTATACATAACGCTGCAGCATCCTTACATGTAGGCTACCCAACATTAAAGTTGATTTATTTTAACAAAGCAAACACATCTTTGCACACTAGTGCTGACTAATATTCTAGCATTTCTCTTCTTCCTCAGTTTTTCTCCCACGCCCAGCTTAAGTGACCCCAATGAGATGTCACAGCCGGCTGCCCACTGCGCATGCACGAGCCTCGCTGCACTTTTGACCTGTGACGTGTCCCAGAAGACTGCGGGGAGGGAAGGCCTAAGCGATCCAAAGTGAAGTGGGAGCGGTTTTACCTGTCAAAACCAGGTACCTGCCCCCCCAACATAAAATGTGCCAAATAGGGATGAGCTTCGTGTTCGAGTCGAACCCATGTTCGACTCGAACATCGGCTGTTCGACCGTTCGTCGAATTGCGAACGATATGGGCCGTTCGCGCCAAATTCGTGTGGCGCGTCACGGCCCATAATTCACTGCGGCATCGCAGTGCATTGCTGGCTGATGATTGGCCAAGCATGCACTATGACCCGAATGCTTGGCCAATCACAGCGCCGCCTGAACAGAGAGCCGTAATTGGCCAAAGCCAAGGAGGCTTTGGCCAATTATGGCTCAGGCGATTTAGTACATGCCCCACACTATATAAGGCCGCCTACACGGCGGCCCTGTGTAGTGTGTGTTCCGGTGTGCTGAGAGATAGAGAGAGAGAGAGACAGTGTCATTTCATTTGAGTTAGATAGATTAGGCAGAACAGTCAGTCAGTTAGCTGCACTTACAGTGTATTGTGTATATATATGCATCCCAGGTGTTGCATATATATATATACACTGTATTCAGTTTAGCTATATCCGTTCCTGTTATCTTCTAGACTATTTACATTTAGTGCAGTGCGTCCTGCTCACAGTGTTCAGCTAGATCCGTTCCTGTTATCTTCTAGACTATTTACATTTAGTGCAGTGCGTCCTGCTCACAGTGTTCAGCTAGATCCGTTCCTGTTATCTTCTAGACTATTTACATTTAGTGCAGTGCGTCCTGCTCACAGTGTTCAGCTAGATCCGTTCCTGTTATCTTCTAGACTATTTACATTTAGTGCAGTGCGTCCTGCTCACAGTGTTCAGCTAGATCCGTTCCTGTTATCTTCTAGACTATTTACATTTAGTGCAGTGCGTCCTGCTCACAGTGTTCAGCTAGATCCGTTCCTGTTATCTTCTAGACTATTTACATTTAGTGCAGTGCGTCCTGCTCACAGTGTTCAGTTAGATCCGTTCCTATTATCTTCCTACTGACAGGCAGGCTTGTCTGGATACAGTATATAAAGCTACCTGAAGAAAATTACTGGTGTTCTATTTGATCCTATTAGTACCACGGTCAGGCAGCTAGACTATTTACATTTAGTACAGTGCGTCTTGCTCACAGTGTTCAGCTAGATCCGTTCCTGTTATCTTCCTACTGACAGGCAGGCTTGTCTGGTTACAGTATATAAAGCTACCTGAAGAAAATTACTGGTGTTCTATTTGATCCTATTAGTACCACGGTCAGGCAGCTAGACTATTTACATTTAGTACAGTGCATCCTGCTCACAGTGTTCAGCTAGATCCGTTCCTGTTATCTTCCTACTGACAGGCAGGCTTGTCTGGTTACAGTATATAAAGCTACCTGAAGAAAATTACTGGTGTTCTATTTAATCCTATTAGTACCACGGTCAGGCAGCTAGACTATTTACATTTAGTACAGTGCGTCCTGCTCACAGTGTTCAGCTAGATCCGTTCCTGTTATCTTCCTACTGACAGGCAGGCTTGTCTGGTTACAGTATATAAAGCTACCTGAAGAAAATTACTGGTGTTCTATTTGATCCTATTAGTACCACGGTCAGGCAGCTAGACTATTTACATTTAGTACAGTGCGTCCTGCTCACAGTGTTCAGCTAGATCCGTTCCTGTTATCTTCCTACTGACAGGCAGGCTTGTCTGGTTACAGTATATAAAGCTACCTGAAGAAAATTACTGGTGTTCTATCCCAGCTTAGTGCAGCTACAGGCCATTAGTATGTCTGGAAGGCCAAGAAGGAGAGGCAGACAGTCACAAGCCAATAAGAGAGGGCAAGCAGCCTCTGTGTCTAGTGCTGGTCGTGGAGACGGTGCACGTGGCCATGGGACACGCTTGGCCTTTTTTTCGGCAGCTGGCCGTGTTGAGCCGCAACATGCGGAAGACTTGGTCGAGTGGATGACCAAGCCGTCCTCATCCTCCTCATCCTCTCTCACCCATGCCCAGGGTGCTTTGTCTGGCAAAGCAGCGGCCTCTTCCCTCAGCTCAATGTCATCAGTGACTCCTTCCCTAGCTCCACCATGTCCTCCTGAGGAGTCCCTCGAACTGTTTGACCACAGTGTTGGGTACATGCTCCAGGAGGATGCCCAGCGTTTGGAAGGCTCTGATGATGATACTGAGCTCGATGAAGGCAGTAACATGAGCACGGACAGAGGGGGTGCCCAAGAAGGACAGCAATCTGGCAGTCATGCTCCCCCTGCTGCAGCATACTGCCAGGTTTGCTCCAGTGATGAGGAGGGAGGGGATGATGAGGTCACTGACTCAACGTGGGTGCCTGATAGGAGAGAGGAGGAGGAGGAGGAGGAGGAGGAGGCGGCACATCACCAACGAGGCAGGATGCCCTCCAGGGGCCAGCCTAAGGGCATCACATTGACTGCATCACACCCCAAAGCTCCACATGTGCAGGGCGCTGCAGTCTCTGCGCGTTATTCAAAAAGTTCTTTGGTGTGGGCCTTTTTTGAGACGAGTGCATCAGATCGCACCGCTGCTATTTGCAACATATGTCTCAAGCGTATCTCACGTGGCCAAAACATCTCCCGCTTGACCAGACATATGTTGACCTGCCATGCAGTTTGTTGGCAAGCGTATCTAAAAGACCCACACCAAAGAACAAAGAGGATCTCTCCTTGCACCTCATCAGCTGAGATTTCCAACCCCACTAGACCTCCAGTCCTCTCTGAGACCTGCAGTGAGAGGAATGAAGGTGTAGAATTAGGTGTGTCACAGCCAAGTACTTGTGGGCAATCTGCTTTTGGTACACCGACGTCAGATTGTACCAGGCAAATTTCCCTGCCCCAGCTGCTGCACCGCCGAAAGAAGTTTGCTCCCAGCCATCCACATGCGCAGCGGTTGAATGCTAGCTTGGCAAAATTGCTAGCACTTCAACTGCTGCCTTTTCAGTTGGTAGACTCTGCCCCCTTCCGTGAGTTTGTGGAATGTGCGGTTCCTCAGTGGCAGGTACCCAAACGCCACTTTTTTTCACGGAAGGCGATTCCGGCTCTCTACCGGCATGTGGAAGGCAATGTCCATGCCTCGCTGGACAGGGCGGTCAGCGGTGAGGTGCATATTACCGCTGACTCATGGTCCAGCAGGCATGGACAGGGAGGTTACCTAAGTTTCACGGCGCATTGGGTGACTCTGCTGGCAGCTGGGAAGGATGCAGGACAAGGTGCAGTAGTGTTGGAGGTTGTTCCGCCACCACGCCTCCAAAATGCTGATTGTGACACACCTCTCTCCTCCACCCCCTCCTCTTCTTCTTCCTCCATGGCCTCTTCCTCGGAACCAGCGGTGCTCCGTAGTCGTTCAAGGGGCTACGCAAGTACGCAGGCCAAAAGATGCCATGCGGTGCTTGAGCTGGTGTGCTTGGGGGACAGGAGCCACACTGGGGCAGAGGTTCTGTCAGCTCTGCAGGGGCAGGTTCAGAGGTGGTTGACGCCACGCCAACTTAAGGCAGGAATGGTGGTTTGCGACAATGGCACCAACCTCCTCTCTGCCCTCCGACAGGGACAAATGACCCATGTTCCCTGTTTGGCTTACGTCCTTAACTTGGTGGTGCAGCGGTTCTTGGGCAGGTACCCGGGCTTACAGGATGTCCTGAGGCAGGCCAGGAAAGTCTGTGTGCATTTCCGCCGGTCATATAATGCCAGTGCTCGGCTGACGGACCTCCAAAAGGAGTTTAACCTGCCCAAGAACCGCCTAATCTGTGACATGCCCACCAGGTGGAACTCAACGTTGGCCATGCTGCAGCGGCTGCACACGCAGCAGAGGGCCATCAATGAGTACCTGTGCGACTATGGCACCAGGACAGGGTCAGGGGAGCTTGGTTTTTTTTCCCCACGCCAGTGGGCCATGATCAGGGATGCATGCACTGTCCTGTCACCATTCGAGGAGGCCACGAGGATGGTGAGCAGTGACAGTGCATGCATCAGTGACACTGTCCCCCTTGTCCACCTGTTGGAGCACACGCTGCGTGGAATAATGGACAGGGCACTTGAGGCAGAACAGAGGCAGGAAGAGGAGGACTTCCTTAGCTCTCAAGGCCCCCTTTATCCAGACAGTGTTCCTGCATGCCCGCCGATCACACAGGAAGAGGAGGAGGAGGAGGAGGAGGAGGAGGAAGATTGTGTCAGTATGGAGGTGGAGCCTGGCACTCAGCATCACCAGCAGTCTTTAAGGGATCAGTCCCAAGAAACACATGGACTTGTACGTGGCTGGGAGGAGGTGGCTGCGGACGTTGTCGTCGTTAGTGACCCAGAGGACTCCGGACCGAATGCCTCAGCAAACCTATGCTGCATGGCCTCCCTGATCCTGCAAAGCCTGCGTAAGGATCCTCGTATTCGTGGTATCAAGGAGAAGGACCAATACTGGCTGGCAACCCTCCTTGATCCACGTTACAAGGGTAAGGTTGCGGACCTTATCTTGCCATCGCAGAGGGAGCAGAGGATGAAACATCTTCGGGAGGCCTTGCAGAAAGGTCTGTGCAATGCGTTCCCAGAGACTGGGAGGTTACAAACTCCTGTTTCTGGACAACGTGTTGCTGAGGCTTCGGTCAGTCAAAGAAGGAGCGGTGGAGAAGGTGGCCGTCTGACCGATGCGTTCAGACAATTTTTTGGTCCGCAGCCCCAAGGTATGATCGGTTCCAGCAACCATCGCCAGCGTCTGTTTTACATGGTGCAGGAATACCTAGGGGCAAGATCAGACTTGGACACCTTTCCCACCGAAAATCCTCTGGGTTACTGGGTCTTGAGGATGGATCACTGGCCAGAGCTTGCACAGTATGCAATTGAGCTACTGGCCTGTCCTGCATCCAGCGTTCTTTCGGAACGCACATTCAGTGCTGCTGGAGGCGTGGTAACCGATCACAGGGTGCGTCTGTCCACCGACTCGGTCGATCGGCTGACCTTCATAAAAATGAATCAGTCTTGGATCACCACCAGCTACCAAGCACCTGATGCTGATGTAACCGAATAATTTTTTTTGAAATCTCAGATCCCTTCAAAGACTGCCTATGCTGATGCTGAGTGACTATCCCTGAGTAATTATCCTCTTCCTCCTCAATCATCACGCTGATAGCTTGTAAGAACATTTTTGGTTCTGGGCGCCACCACCAGTGCCTAAGGCCCAATTTTTCTGCCCCTGTCTAACAGGGGCGTGTAATTACAATTTTTGATGCAATACTTTGCAGCAGGGCTCGTTCCTGCATTCCAACTAGAGTGTCTGTGAGGGGTTGCAGTGTTGTGGCACCAGCACCAGTGCCTAAGGCCTAATTTTTCAGCTCCTGTTCAACAGGGGCATGTAATTACAATTCTTGATCTAATATTTCACAGCAGGGCCCTGTGAGGGCTTACAGTGTTGTGGCCACAGCAACACCTAAGGCCCAAATTTCTGCTGAGTATATAGGGCAGGACCCTACTTTCAAACATCTAACTTACAAACGACTCCTACTTGCAAACGGAAGGAGACAACAGGAAGTGAGATGAAATCTACCCCTAGGAAGGGAAATTCTCTCCTGTAAGAGTTAATATGGGAAAACAATTTCTCCTTTCCACTGATGCTTTCCAATCCTTGTTCCACAAAAAAACCCAAATTTTCAAAAAACATTTTTCATTGGGACAAAAAGTGAGGTGAAATCTTCTGAAGAGGAGGAAAGACAGCAAAACAAATGTCACAGGGGTGATAACCCTTCCCTATGTTTTCCAAAAAGCTTAAAAAAGATTTTTTGGCTGGAGCTAAACACATTAAAAATGTACCCGTTCAAAATTACAAAATTCTACTTAACAACAAACCTACAGTCCCTGTCTTGTTTGCACCGCCTGTATACTGCTGTTCAGAGTATATAGGGCCTTTCCTTATTTTAATTTGGGTGCGGGGTTCCCCTTAATATCCATATAAGACCCAAAGGGCCTGGTAATGGACTGGGGGGTACCCATGCCGTTTGTCTCACTGATTTTCATCCATATTGCCATGACCCGACATGACATTAAACCCGCAAGCAGTTTTAAATGAGATTTTTTCCTTTAAAAATGACATTTGGTGCAGGGACTGTTCTAAACACGGGAAACACGCGTCACTTTACAGGCATACTATAGACACCCCCCAGGTACGATATTTAAAGGAATATTTCACTTTTTTTTTTTTACTTTAAGCATCATTAAAATCACTGCTCCCTAAAAAACTGCAGTTTTTAAAAGTTTTTTTTGCATTGATACATGTCCCCTGGGGTAGGACCCGGGTCCCCAAACCCTTTTTTAGGACAATACCATGCAAATTAGCCTTTAAAATGAGCACTTTTGATTTCGAACATTCGAGTCCCATAGACGTCAATGGGGTTCTAACGTTCGTGCGAACTTTCGGTCCGTTCGCAGGTTCTGGTGCGAACCGAACCGGGGGGTGTTCGGCTCATCCCTAGTGCCAAATATTGCACAGGGGGTGGAAGGGATTGGGGGTGAAAGAGGCAGAGCAACTGAAATGTCCCTTTTGGGTGAAGTTCCACTTTAACCACTTGCCGACCAATATACGTCGGCATAATGGCAGCGATGGGCAAATGGGCGTACCTGTATGTCCCCTATAATTGGCGGGGCTAGCGTGTGCCCGCCGCATACAGGGTGACCTGCCCGCGGGACCCGCGGACTCAATGTCCGCCAGTCTCCCGGCGATCGTGTCACGGAGCCGCAGAACAAGGCATCTCCCCGTTCTGCTTTGTGACATGACAGAGATCACTGCTCCCTGTCATCAGGAGCAGTGATCGCTGTCATGTGAGTTGAAGCCCACCCCCCAACAGTTAGAATCACTCCCTAGGACACACTTAACCCCTTGATCGCCCCTGAGTGGTTAACCCCTTCCATGCCAGTGTCATTTACACAGTGATCAGTGCATTTTTATAGCACTGATCGCTGTATAAATGACAATGGTCCCAAAATAGTGTCAAAAGTGTCTGATGTGTCCGCCATAATGTCGCAGTCACGATAAAAGTCGCAGATCGCCGCCATTACTAGTAAAAAAAAAAATACTAAAAATGCCAAAAAACTATCCCCTATTTTGTAGACGCTATAACTTTTGCGCAAGCCAAACAATATACGCTTATTGCGATTTTTTTTTTTACCAAAAATATGTAGAAGAAAACATATCGGCCTAAACTGAGGGAAACATTTTTTTTAATATATTTTTGGGGGATATTTATTATAGCAAAAAGTAAAAAATATTGCTTTTTTTTTCCAAATTGTCGCTCTTTTTTTGTTTATAGCGCAAAAAATAAAAACCGCAGAGGTGATCAAATACCACCAAAAGAAAGCTCTATTTGTGGGGAAAAAAGGATGTCAATTTTGTTTGGGTGCAACGTCTCATGACCGCGCAATTGTCAGTTAAAGCGAGCAGGGCCGAATCGCAAAAAACGCTCTGGTCAGGAAGGGGCTGAAGCGGTTAATCGTTACATCAGCAACAGAGTAACTTTAAGCTCAGGAATTGTCTTCAAATGACTAGGGATGAGCTTCGTGTTCGAGTCGAACCCATGTTCGACTCGAACATCGGCTGTTCGGTCGTTCGCTGAATTGCGAACGATATGGGCCGTTCGCGCCAAATTCGTGTGGCGCGTCACGGCCCATAATTCACTGCGGTATCGCAGTGCATTGCTTGCTGATGATTGGCCAAGCATGCACTATGACCCGCATGCTTGGCCAATCACAGCGCCGCCTGAACAGAGAGCCGTAATTGGCCAAAGCCAAGGAGGCTTTGGCCAATTATGCCTCAGGGGATTTAGTACACGCCCCACACTATATAAGGCCGCCTGCACGGCGGCCCTGTGCAGTGTGTTCCGGTGTGCTGAGAGATAGAGCGAGAGAGAGACAGTGTCATTTCATTTGAGTTAGCTAGATTAGGCAGGACAGTCAGTCAGTTAGCTGCACTTAAAGTGTATTCTGTATATATATGCATCCCAGGTGTTGCATATATATATATATATATATACACTGTATTCAGTTTAGCTAGATCCGTTCCTGTTATCTTCTATACTATTTACATTTAGTGCAGTGCGTCCTGCTCACAGTGTTCAGGTAGATCCGTTCCTGTTATCTTCCTACTGACAGGCAGGCTTGTCTTGTTACAGTATATAAAGCTACCTGAAGAAAATTACTGGTGTTCTTTTGATCCTATTAGTACCACAGTCAGGCAGCTAGACTATTTACATTTAGTGCAGTGCGTCCTGCTCACAGTGTTCAGCTAGATCCGTTCCTGTTATCTTCTTACTGACAGGCAGGCTTGTCTTGTTACAGTATTTTGAAGAAAATTACTGGTGTTCTTTTGATCCTATTAGTACCACAGACAGGCAGCTAGACTATTTACATTTAGTGCAGTGCGTCCTGCTCACAGTGTTCAGTTAGATCCGTTCCTGTTATCTTCCTACTGACAGGCAGGCTTGTCTTGTTACAGTATATAAAGCTACCTGAAGAAAATTACTGGTGTTCTTTTGATCCTATTAGTACCACAGTCAGGCAGCTAGACTATTTACATTTAGTGCAGTGCGTCCTGCTCACAGTGTTCAGCTAGATCCGTTCCTGTTATCTTCCTACTGACAGGCAGGCTTGTCTTGTTACAGTATATAAAGCTACCTGAAGAAAATTACTGGTGTTCTTTTGATCCTATTAGTACCACAGTCAGGCAGCTAGACTATTTACAGTTAGTGCAGTGCGTCCTGCTCACAGTGTTCTGCTAAACCTACAAGTTAGTGGGGTGCGTCCTGCTCACAGTGCTCAGCTAAACCTACAAGTTAGTGGGGTGCGTCCACCTCACAGTGTTCAGCTAAACCTACAAGCTAGTGGGGTGCGTCCTGCTCACAGTGTTCAGCTAGATCCGTTTCTGTTATCTTCTTACTGACAGGCAGGCTTGTCTTGTTACAGTAAATACAGCTACCTGAAGAAAATTGATGGTGTTCTTTTGATCCTATTAGTACCACAGTCAGGCAGTTAGTGCAGTGCGTCCTGCTCACAGTGTTCAGCTAAACCTACAAGTTAGTGGGGTGCGTCCACCTCACAGTGTTCAGCTAAAGCTACCTGTAGAAGGTTGGTGGTGTTCTCATACTACAGGCAGGCAGTTGATTTTGCTAGCTGCAGTATCAGTACATATATATATATATATATATATATATATATATATATATATATATATCCCAGCTTAGTGCAGCTACAGGCCATTAGTATGTCTGGAAGGCCAAGAAGGAGAGGCAGACAGTCACAAGCCAATAAGAGAGGGCAAGCAGACTCTGTGTCTAGTGCTGGTCGTGGAGACGGTGCATCCTCATCAGCACGTGGCCATGGGACACGCTTGGCCTTTTTTTCGGCAGCTGGCCGTGTTGAGCCGCAACATGCGGAAGACTTGGTCGAGTGGATGACCAAGCCGTCCTCATCCTCCTCATCCTCTCTCACCCATGCCCAGGATACTTTGTCTGGCAAAGCAGTGGCCTCTTCCCTCGGCTCAATGTCATCAGTGACTCCTTCCCTAGCCCCACCATGTCCTCCTGAGGAGTCCCTCGAACTGTTTGACCACAGTGTTGGGTACATGCTCCAGGAGGATGCCCAGCGTTTGGAAGGCTCTGATGATGATACTGAGCTCGATGAAGGCAGTAACATGAGCACGGACAGAGGGGGTGCCCAAGAAGGACAGCAATCTGGCAGTCATGCTCCCCCTGCTGCAGCATACTGCCAGGTTTGCTCCAGTGATGAGGAGGGAGGGGATGATGAGGTCACTGACTCAACGTGGGTGCCTGATAGGAGAGAGGAGGAGGAGGAGGCGGCACATCACCAACGAGGCAGGATGCCCTCCAGGTGCCAGCCTAAGGGCAGCACATTGACTGCATCACACCCCAAAGCTCCACATGTGCAGGGCGCTGCAGTCTCTGCGCGTTATTCAAAAAGTTCTTTGGTGTGGGCCTTTTTTGAGACGAGTGCATCAGATCGCACCGCTGCTATTTGCAACATATGTCTCAAGCGTATCTCACGTGGCCAAAACATCTCCCGCTTGGGTACCACATGCTTGACCAGACATATGTTGACCTGCCATGCAGTTCGTTGGCAAGCGTATCTAAAAGACCCACACCAAAGAACAAAGAGGACCTCTCCTTGCTCCTCATCAGCTGAGATTTCCAACCCCACTAGACCTTCAGTCCTCTCTGAGACCTGCACTGAGAGGAATGAAGGTGTAGAATTAGGTGTGTCACAGCCAAGTACTTGTGGGCAATCTGCTTTTGGTACACCGACGTCAGATTGTACCAGGCAAATTTCCCTGCCCCAGCTGCTGCACCGCCGAAAGAAGTTTGCTCCCAGCCATCCACATGCCCAGCGGTTGAATGCTAGCTTGGCAAAATTGCTAGCACTTCAACTGCTGCCTTTTCAGTTGGTAGACTCTGCCCCCTTCCGTGAGTTTGTGGAATGTGCGGTTCCTCAGTGGCAGGTACCCAAACGCCACTTTTTCTCACGGAAGGCGATTCCGGCTCTCTACCGGCATGTGGAAGGCAATGTCCATGCCTCGCTGGACAGGGCGGTCAGCGGTAAGGTGCATATTACCGCTGACTCATGGTCCAGCAGGCATGGACAGGGACGTTACCTAAGTTTCACAGCGCATTGGGTGACTCTGCTGGCAGCTGGGAAGGATGCAGGACAAGGTGCAGTAGTGTTGGAGGTTGTTCCACCACCACGCCTCCAAAATGCTAGTGATTGTGACACACCTCTCTCCTCCACCCCCTCCTCTTCTTCTTCCTCCATGGCCTCTTCCTCAGAACCAGCGGTGCTCCGTAGTCGTTCAAGGGGCTACGCAAGTACGCAGGCCAAAAGATGCCATGCGGTGCTTGAGCTGGTGTGCTTGGGGGACAGGAGCCACACTGGGGCAGAGGTTCTGTCAGCTCTGCAGGGGCAGGTTCAGAGGTGGTTGACGCCACACCAACTTAAGGCAGGAATGGTGGTTTGCGACAATGGCACCAACCTCCTCTCTGCCCTCCGACAGGGACAAATGACCCATGTGCCCTGTTTGGCTCACGTCCTTAACTTGGTGGTGCAGCGGTTCTTGGGCAGGTACCCGGGCTTACAGGATGTCCTGAGGCAGGCCAGGAAAGTCTGTGTGCATTTCCGCCGGTCATATAATGCCAGTGCTCGGCTGACGGACCTCCAAAAGGAGTTTAACCTGCCCAAGAACCACCTAATCTGTGACATGCCCACCAGGTGGAACTCAACGTTGGCCATGCTGCAGCGGCTGCACACGCAGCAGAGGGCCATCAATGAGTACCTGTGCGACTATGGCACCAGGACAGGGTCAGGGGAGCTTGGTTTTTTTTCCCCACGCCAGTGGGCCATGATCAGGGATGCATGCACTGTCCTGTCACCATTTGAGGAGGCCACGAGGATGGTGAGCAGTGACAGTGCATGCATCAGTGACACTGTCCCCCTTGTCCACCTGTTGGAGCACACGCTGCGTGGAATAATGGACAGGGCACTTGAGGCAGAACAGAGGCAGGAAGAGGAGGACTTCCTTAGCTCTCAAGGCCCCCTTTATCCAGACAGTGTTCCTGCGTGCCTGCCGATCACACAGGAAGAGGACGAGGAGGAAGAGGAGGAGGAGGAGGAAGATTGTGTCAGTATGGAGGTGGAGCCTGGCACTCAGCATCAGCAGCAGTCTTTAAGGGATCAGTCCCAAGAAACACATGGACTTGTACGTGGCTGGGAGGAGGTGGCTGCGGACCATGTCGTCCTTAGTGACCCAGAGGACTCCGGACCGAATGCCTCAGCAAACCTATGCTGCATGGCCTCCCTGATCCTGCAAAGCCTGCGTAAGGATCCTCGTATTCGTGGTATCAAGGAGAAGGACCAATACTGGCTGGCAACCCTCCTTGATCCACGTTACAAGGGTAAGGTTGCGGACCTTATCTTGCCATCGCAGAGGGAGCAGAGGATGAAACATCTTCGGGAGGCCTTGCAGAAAGGTCTGTGCAACGCGTTCCCAGAGACTGGGAGGTTACAAACTCCTGTTTCTGGACAACGTGTTGCTGAGGCTTCGGTCAGTCAAAGAAGGAGCGGTGGAGAAGGTGGCCGTCTGACCGATGCGTTCAGACAATTTTTTGGTCCGCAGCCCCAAGGTATGATCGGTTCCAGCAACCATCGCCAGCGTCTGTTTTGCATGGTGCAGGAATACCTAGGGGCAAGATCAGACTTGGACACCTTTCCCACCGAAAATCCTCTGGGTTACTGGGTCTTGAGGATGGATCACTGGCCAGAGCTTGCACAGTATGCAATTGAGCTACTGGCCTGTCCTGCATCCAGCGTTCTTTCGGAACGCACATTCAGTGCTGCTGGAGGCATGGTAACCGATCACAGGGTGCGTCTGTCCACCGACTCGGTCGATCGACTGACCTTCATAAAAGTGAATCAGTCTTGGATCACCACCAGCTACCAAGCACCTGATGCTGATGTAACCGAATAATTTTTTTTGAAATCTCAGATCCCTTCAAAGACTGCCTATGCTGATGCTGAGTGACTATCCCTGAGTAATTATCCTCTTCCTCCTCAATCATCACGCTGATAGCTTGTAAGAACATTTTTGGTTCTGGGCGCCACCACCAGTGCCTAAGGCACAATTTTTCAGCCCCTGTTTAACAGGGGCGTGTAATTACAATTTTTGATGTAATACTTTGCAGCAGGGCTCGTTCCTGCATTCCAACTAGAGTGTCTGTGAGGGGTTGCAGTGTTTTGGCACCAGCACCAGTGCCTAAGGCCCATTTTTTCTGCCCCTGTTTAACAGGGGCGTAGGTAATTACAATTTTTGATGCAATACTTTGCAGCAGGGCTCATTCCTGCGTTCCAACTAGAGTGTCTGTGAGGGGTTGCAGTGTTGTGGCACCAGCACCAGTGCCTAAGGCCCAATTTTTCTGCCCCTGTCTAACAGGGGCGTGTAATTACAATTTTTGATGCAATACTTTGCAGCAGGGCTCGTTCCTGCGTTCCAACTAGAGTGTCTGTGAGGGGTTGCAGTGTTGTGGCACCAGCACCAGTGCCTAAGGCCCAATTTTTCAGCCCTTGTTTAACAGGGGCGTGTAATTACAATTTTTGATGCAATACTTTGCAGCAGGGCTCGTTCCTGCATTCCAACTAGAGTGTCTGTGAGGGGTTGCAGTGTTGTGGCACCAGCACCAGTGCCTAAGGCCTAATTTTTCAGCTCCCGTTCAACAGGGGCATGTAATTACAATTCTTGATCTAATATTTCACAGCAGGGCCCTGTGAGGGCTTACAGTGTTGTGGCCACAGCAACACCTAAGGCCCAAATTTCTGCTAAGGTATATAGGGCAGGACCCTACTTTCAAACATCTAACTTACAAACGACTCCTACTTGCAAACGGAAGGAGACAACAGGAAGTGAGATGAAATCTACCCCATGGAAGGGAAATTCTCTCCTGTAAGAGTTAATATGGGAAAAACATTTCTCCTTTCCACTGATGCTTTCCAATCCTTGTTCCACAAAAAACCCAAATTTTCAAAAAACATTTTTCATTGGGACAAAAAGTGAGGTGAAATCTTCTGAAGAGGAGGAAAGACAGCAAAACAAATGTCACAGGGGTGATAACCCTTCCCTATGTTTTCCAAAAAGCTTAAAAAAGATTTTTTGGCTGGAGCTAAACACGTTAAAAATGTTCAAAATTACAAACAGATTCTACTTAACAACAAACCTACAGTCCCTGTCTTGTTTGAACCGCCTGTATACTGCTGTTCAGAGTATATAGGGCCTGGTGGCCCCACACCTTTCCTTATTTTAATTTGGGTGCGGGATTCCCCTTAATATCCATACAAGACCCAAAGGGCCTGGTAATGGACTGGGGGGTACCCATGCCGTTTGTCTCACTGATTTTCATCCATATTGCCAGGACCCGACATTACATTAAACCCGCAAGCAGTTTTAAATGAGATTTTTTTCCTTTAAAAATGACATTTGGTGCAGGGACTGTTCTAAACACGGGAAACACGCGTCACTTTACAGGCATACTATAGACACCCCCCAGGTACGATATTTAAAGGAATATTTCACTTTTTTTTTTTTTACTTTAAGCATCATTAAAATCACTGCTCCCGAAAAAACGGCCGTTTTTAAAAGTTTTTTTTGCATTGATACATGTCCCCTGGGGTAGGACCCGGGTCCCCAAACCGTTTTTAGGACAATACCATGCAACTTAGCCTTTAAAATGAGCACTTTTGATTTTGAACGTTCGTGTCCCATAGACGTCAATGGGGTTCTAACGTTCGTGCAAACTTTCGGTCCGTTCGCAGGTTCTGGTGCGAACCGAACCGGGGGGTGTTCGGCTCATCCCTACAAATGACTTAGATTGACATGAACAGTTCAGGAACCTTACAAGAATCTAACACTAGCAGAATACCTGGAAGGGTTCCCAAACTTTTGCCATTTCAAATGTTTTATTTTTTTGCCCAAAATGTTAAATTTAGCATTGAAGAGTAATGTGGAACTGATGTCACATTTTCTTTAATAAACTGAAATAAGTTTTCATCTTTCTCTCCCTTGGACTAAGGAATCTCTGTGAATTTTAATGTTTTTACCAAAGTAGAATAACAAGTTAGTTCCTCTAGTATGGTAAAAGGAGATGATGACATGGTGGCATGTGGTTTCCAAAGCAAAGTGGGCATTGATTGACTTGGGATTTTAAAGCTGTAACATTACAATGAATCTGAACCCAAAAACAGAAATCTAATATGTTGCAGCTTTCTAGTCCTTGGTGTGGTATCTTCTTTTGCTTTATTTTCAGATGGTAATCTTTTAAATAACACAATACCTGTCCCTGAGTGGCTACATCACTACTCCATTGTGTCTATACAGGGAGCCATGGTTGTCAACCTAGGCTGCTCTCATGATATGGGCAACCATATCTGTATCTTCATCTCCATTACATGGGGGGGGGGGGGGGGGCAGGACAATTGTGAGGTTACAGAAGATACCTAGGAAGGAAGATATTCTTTGGTACAGCTTTCAGGAAGTGCCAAGGACACTGCAAAAAAAGAGCAACAATTTTGGAAAAAAATCAAATTTCTTCATAAATTTAGACCAAAATGTATTCTGTTACATATTTTTGGTAAAAAAAAAATCCCAAAGAGCGTATATTGGTTTACGCGAACGTTGTAGCGTCTACAAACTATGGGATATGTACTGGATTTTTATTTGTTTGTTTATTTTTTTACAAGTAATGGCAGTGATCAGCGACTTATAGCGGGACTCTGATATTGTGGTGGACATTCTGACACTAACTGGCACTTTTGGGAACCAGTGACACTAATGCAGTGATCAGTGCTAAAATATGCACTGTCACAGTACTATTGACACTGGCTGGGAAGGAGTTAAACATCTAGGGCGATCAAAGGGTTAACTGTCTGCCTAGCCAATGTTTTGGTGTACATAGCGTGCCGTTTTTACTAGAGGAAGAAATGGATTCTAGTCTCTGCTTTGCAGGAACACAGAATCCATTGTTTCCACCAATAATCCCAAGTAGGAAAAAAAAGGGGGAGTTCTCATGTATATAGAAATAACAAAGTTTATTAATACATGTTAAAATTCAATAAAAACATATTGAAAAAATATAGGGACAAAACATGCAACTACTCATAGCCTCCCAACAAAAATGACTGAGTGTATTGGCATAACAAAGAAACCTATCAGTATGGCCCACTATTAGGTAAATGTATGAGGATGGGGATCAAGCCACCATACGCACCAATAGAAATCACTACGCTTTTTGCCAGAGGCCTCTTCAGGTGATCCTATTGGTATTGTATATCAAATAGGCCTGGGGGCCATAGGGACCTCGGTCCACAACAGCTGAGACAAAGAGGGCAAAGTGAATCCAGCCCACACAGATGGGGGGGGGGGGAGAGACCATGCATCAAAAGACTGGACTGAGGTCTCTGTGGCCCTAAAGCCTATTTGATATACAATACCAATAGGATCACCTGAAGAGGCCTCTGGCAAAACGCGTAGTGATTTCTATTGGTGATGACACATTGATTCCTACGTCTGGCCCTGCATATGGTGGCTTGATCCCCATCCTCATACATTTACCTAATAGTGGGCCACACTGGTTTATTTGTTATGCCTATACACTCAGTCATTTTTGATGGGAGACTATGAGTAGTTGCATGTTGTCGCTACATTTTAAAAATATTTTTTTTTTGGAAATTTACATGTTGTTTTATTAAACGTTGTTATTTTTATATACATGAGTACTCCCCCTTTTTTTTCTTCTTGGAAATATTGATGGCAACCGTTAAAGTACTGTAATTCTTTTGTTCTTTTTTTTTTTGTATGTATATATAAATATATACATAGGTGTGGTGCCACAATTACAGGTTATATCTCTAAATTATATCCCCCCATCAGAAAGGCGATCTGCCTTGTTTACATAGGCAGATCGCCATTCTGTGTTTTTTTATTCAGGATCGGTGGGTGCTGGAGGACATATCAGCTTCTGCTGTGAATATTCACAACAGAAGCGGTGCGTTCCCTGCAGGAGTAAATGACAAATCAAGATATATATGTGATCCACCCTGTAGCAGTATAACTGCTATAGGACGGTCAGCAAGTGGTTTAACTAGATGTGAACTAAACTGAATGCTGGTCTGTTTGCAGCCACTTGCTGTCTACACACGTCACTGAAAGCTGCATGACATTTCTCATAGCAGGTTTTCTGATGGGGACAACAGTAGCCTTGTCTGAGTAATGTGTGTTGTAACAATAGGGTGCCCACGTGTCCAGGATTGCCCGGGACTGTCCCGCAATAGACAAGTCTGTCCTGGGTCCCGGGCACCTTAATTCTGGGACAATACAGTGTCCCGGAATGAAATACTGGACACAGCCAGTCCAGCCACCCTATTAACTACATTTGCGGAACTGGTTGCTAGGGCCGGCACCGCCTGGCGTCTAGTAACCAGTGACGTCACAGACAGTGAGCGAGGCTGCCCTGCTGTCCCCACCCACCTCGGCAATCGGCACCTCCTCCTTCTCTGGCACCCGGCGGCATGCAGAAGAGAGTCAGGACAGTGTCTCCCGAATCCCTGACCAGCCCACCTACTGTGTGTCAGCCTGCCCGACTGCTGCTACTGCTCGGGGGGCAGGCGGTGGGTCTGGTTACCAGTGATGACAGTGCGAGGAAGCAGGAGTGGCAGCGGCTGTCAGGCTGACCCCAGAGGAGCACGAAGTATCCAGACTCCAGTCCCAGAACTCCTCCTCTCTGAACTTCACCGCAAAGATCGAAAGCAAGTGACACCGACAAGGAGCTGCAGTCACAGGTACACATAACATGGGACTGTGGCAGGGAGAGCGCAAGCAGGACTGGAATAGGGTGGCCGTGAGGTCAGCGGTGTGCTCTGCTCCTAACATTGACATGGCATGATTAATGTTCATCGCTCCTCTGGGCTCTCTGAATGGGGTACTCTGGAGGTAATATCTTAGTGCTTCTGGAGTGTCCCCTTACATCCTCCAGGGTGTCCCATTAAAACCTCCAGGGTGCCTCCAGAGTGCCCCTTTACTTTTTTTAGTGTGCCGCTTTACTTTTTTCAGAGTGCCGCTTTACTTTTTCCAGAGTGTCCACTGACATCCTTTAGCATGGATGAACAGTAGTACTAAGGGGGCACTGTGGAGGAGAATGTAAAGGGCACTCTGAAGGTACTAAAAAGGTGCTCTGGAGGAGAATGTAAGGGGCACACCAGAGGATGTAAGGAGGCACTAAGAGGGCACTCTGGAGGATGTAAGGAGGCTATGGTTAAGTTAGTACTGCCAGAGAGCCCCCTTACATCCTCCAGAGTGCCCCCTTACATCCTCCAGAGAGCCCCCTTACAACCCTCGGAGTGCCCCTTAGTACAGTAGTACTAAGAGGGCACCCTGGAGGAGGATGTAAGGGGGGGATAGACCTGCTGTACTCCCTGCGGTAGTCCCTCTGAAAAGTGATCCTAGAGCCCACTTGTGATCTTGCACACAGGCCCATTGTCTGCATAATACGCCACTGCCCCGCCCCAAAAATTGGGCAAAAATAAGTATCAAAAATCATCTTTTGGGAGGGGGGGGGTCCCTGAATGGAAGTTTGGAAATGTGGTCACCCTATGTAACAGCCACTTCCTCATTGGAAGCCTGAGTGACAATGCAAGAGCTCAAATGGAGACAGGGACAGGGTGTTGTCACCCTTGAACAAGAAGTACCCGAACTGATTTCTGCCTTCAGGGCAGAATCATAAGCTATTACTTTAAGGCTTGTAAACCCTGTTTATCCTGACAGGAGAAAAACAGCGTTATAAACCCACCTAAGCTGCATTTTTTCAAACCAGTTTAGGTGAATTTAGGCGAGTTTAGCAGTGTTTGGAATGTGGGTGTTTATTTATTTCATTGACCAGAATTTTAATTTTTCTTTTGGCCATTGAAATAAATAAACGCTGAAGTGCTAGGCATATTTGCCAGCATTTGCACACGTTTAACAGTGATCACGTTTATTTGTGGTCAAAATTCCCTCTCCTGAACTCCATTTTAGGGCGTTCAGAAAACATCCTCTAAACTCCCCTGCTACTAAACTGCTAAAATATCCATGTGTGCATGGACATATAGGATAACATAGAGTGGAGTTCAAGGGCAGCTTTTAGACCACTGGAGTATGATGCAGAAGACAGTGGACCGGTGGGACCAGTTTAGCATTGTAAAGGGTTGGGTAAGCATATCTACCTTTCCATGCCCCCTAGACCTAAAGTTAACCTTTGCAGTACAAGTGCAGCCCCACTTTAATGCCCTGTACACACGATCGCATATTCCGACAACAAAATCCATCGGATTTTTTCTGACGGATGTTGGCTCAAACTTGTCTTGCATACACACGGTCACACAAAGTTGGTCGGAAATTCCGAACGTCAAGAACGAGGTGACGTACAACACATACGACGAGCCGAGAAAAATTAAGTTCAATAGCCAGTGATGCTCTTCTGCTTGATTCTGAGCATGCGTGGCACTTTGTGCGTCGGAATTGTCTACACACGATTGGAATTTACGCAAACAGATTTTGTTGTCCGAAAATTTTAGAGCCTGCTCTCAAACTTTGTGTGTCAGAAATTCCGATGGAAAAAGTCTGATAGAGCCCACACACGGTCGGAATTTCCGACAACAAGCTCCGATCGCACATTTTCCGTCAGAAAGCCTGACCGTGTGTACAGGACATAAGGGACCATTTTCACATTTCCCAGAGTTCAGCTGTAAGCATTTTCTATCCCATCCAAAAGTTAAAAAAAAATAAAAAATTTGCCTTTAGGTATACTTTCATTTTCTTGTAACAGAGCTATGGGGAAAGCAAGTCCATTAGAACATCATCAATGTAGCTATCGGTGTACCTTCTTTCCGTTGTAAAGATTTACTTTGTCCAGTCCAGTATTCACATCCAGATCCTCAATGGGAAGCTTTCTGGCTTTGGCAGACTGAAGGAAGCAGCTAGGACACTGGCAATTATCTCTGAGCCATACATATGGGTATAGACTTTGCCCTCCATCCTTCCAGTGTACACAGACAAAGCGTTCAGCATCCAATGCCTCTATGTGCTGGATCATAGTCCCAGTGTGAGCAGTCTGGTCATAGAAAGGAGCACTGTGTTGTCCTCGAGAGATTTGCAGCAGAAAACTGCAAGGGAATCCTTTGTTCCTTTGAACATCCCGTAATATGTGTGATGCATACAGACGGACTTTGCTCCGTAATAAATGTTTAGCTACAGTAGTCCACATGGAGACTCACTTTTCAATTAAATTCAATCGCCCTGAGGAAATAAAAAAAAAAAAAAAACTGCTTAAAAAAATTAAAGGAACACTTTTTAATCAGAGTATAACATCAAGTCAATTAAACTCCTGGGATATTGATCTGTTTAGTTAAAGTGGAGTTCCACCCACTTTTACAACTCTTCAGCATCATCACTAAACTGTGCACAGTAAAACGAATTGGATATTTTTTTATTTTTTTTCTCAGCACTTACTGTATATCTGCTGTATTCATTTTTCACTTCCTCCTCCATGGCCGCGGCCCATCGCATCATTTCCTGTTTGCAATGCCTTCTGGGAAGGGGCGGCAACTTCCTCTGACACTGCCGTTGCTATGGAAACCTGATCTAAAACCTATTACACTGCTTGTGCTGCACTGAGCATGTGCAAGATCTGCAAGGATGAGATCCAGGAAGAAATACAGTCTGGCTTCAGATGCCCACACTTAAGATGCCCACGGCCTGCTGTAAGTTTATAAAATAACAAACTACTGCTATAAACTAACAAAACAGACCTTAGTTTACAGACTAACTTTACTAGAATACATTAAGCTTGTGTATTATAGGGGTATTTTTATTTAAAAAGTATAATTTCGGCCGGAACACCACTTTAACCACTTGACGACCGCCTCACGCCGATGTACGTCGGCAAAGCGGCACGGACAGGCAAAATCACGTACATGGTACGTGATTTGCCTTCCGCGGGTGGGGGGTCCGATCGGACCCCCCCCCCGGTGCCCGAGGCGGTCGTCTTTTGTCCAGCGGCGATCAGAGGTGAGGGGGAGACCATCCGTTCGTGGCCCCCCCCTCGCGATCGCCGCCGGCCAATCGAATCATTCCTTTGCTGCTGTATGCTAAACAGCAGCAAAGGAAATGATGTCATCTCTCCTCGGCACGGTAATTTCCGTTCCGGCCCGAGGAGAGAAGACATGTGAGTGAGTGCACAACACTACACACACACAGTAGAACATGCCAGGCACACTAAACACCCCGATCCCCCCCCCCCCCGATCGCCCCCCAATCACCCCCCCCTGTCACAAACTGACACCAGCAGTTTTTTTTTTTTTTTTGTTTTGTTTTTTTCTGATTACTGCATAGTGTCAGTTTGTGACAGTTACAGTGTTGGGACAGTTACTGTTACCCCCCTAACCCCCCTAATAAAGTTTTAACCCCTTGATCACCCCCTGTCACCAGTGTCACTAAGCGATCATTTTTCTGATCGCTGTATTAGTGTCGCTGGTGACGCTAGTTAGGGAGGTAAATATTTAGGTTCGCCGTCAGCGTTTTATAGCGACAGGGACCCCCATATACTACCTAATAAATGTTTTAACCCCTTGATTGCCCCCTAGTTAACCCTTTCACCACTGATCACCGTATAAGTGTTACGGGTGACGCTGGTTAGTTCGTTTATTTTTTATAGTGTCAGGGCACCCGCCGTTTATTACCGAATAAAGGTTTAGCCCCCTGATCGCCCGGCGGTGATATGCGTCGCCCCAGGCAGCGTCAGATTAGTGCCAGTACCGCTAACACCCACGCACGCAGCATACACCTCCCTTAGTGGTATAGTATCTGAACGCATCAATATCTGATCCGATCAGATCTATACTAGCGTCCCCAGCAGTTTAGGGTTCCCAAAAACGCAGTGTTAGCGGAATCAGCCCAGATACCTGCTAGCACCTGCGTTTTGCCCCTCCGCCCAGCCCACCCAAGTGCAGTATCGATCGATCACTATCACTTACAAAACACTAAACGCATAACTGCAGCGTTCGCAGAGTCAGGCCTGATCCCTGCGATCGCTAACAGTTTTTTTGGTAGTATTTTGGTGAACTGGCAAGCACCAGCCCCAGGCAGCGTCAGGTTAGCGCCAGTACCGCTAACACCCACGCACGCAGAATACGCCTCCCTTAGTGGTATAGTATCTGAACGGATCAATATCTGATCCGATCAGATCTATACTAGTGTCCCCAGCAGTTTAGGGTTCCCAAAAACGCAGTGTTAGCGGAATCAGCCCAGATACCTGCTAGCACCTGCGTTTTGCCCCTCCGCCCAGCCCAGCCCACCCAAGTGCAGTATCGATCGATCACTGACACTTACAAAACACTAAATGCATAACTGCAGCGTTCGCAGAGTCACGCCTGATCCCTGCGATCGCTAACAGTTTTCTTGGTAGCGTTTTGGTGAACTGGCAAGCACCAGCTCCAGGCAGCATCAGGTTAGCGCCAGTAGCGCTAACACCCACGCACGCACCGTACACCTCCCTTAGTGGTATAGTATCTGAACGGATCAATATCTGATCCGATCAGATCTATACTAGCATCCCCAGCAGTTTAGGGTTCTCACAAATGCAGTGTTAGTGGGATCAGCCCAGATACCTGCTAGCACCTGCGTTTTGCCCCTCCGCCCGGCCCAGCCCACCCAAGTGCAGTATCGATCGATCACTGTCACTTACAAAAGACTAAAACGCATAACTGCAGCGTTCGCAGAGTCAGGCCTGATCCCTGCGATCGCCAACAGATTTTTTGGTAGCGTTTTGGTGAACTGGCAAGCGCCAGCGGCCTAGTACACCCCGGTCGTAGTCAAACCAGCACTGCAGTAACACTTGGTGACGTGGCGAGTCCCATAAGTGCAGTTCAAGCTGGTGAGGTGGCAAGCACAAGTAGTGTCCCGCTGCCACCAAAAAGACAAACACAGGCCCGTCGTGCCCATAATGCCCTTCCTGCTGCATTCGCCAATCCTAATTGGGAACCCACCGCTTCTGCAGCGCCCGTACTTCCCCCATTCACATCCCCAACCAAATGCAGTCGGCTGCATGAGAGGCATTTTCTTTATGTCCTCCCGAGTACCCCTACCCAACGAACCCCCCCAAAAAAGATATTGTGTCTGCAGCAAGCGCGGATATAGGCGTGACACCCGCTATTATTGTCCCTCCTGTCCTGACAATCCTGGTCTTTGCATTGGTGAATGTTTTGAACGCTACTATGCACTAGTTGAGTATTAGCGTAGGATACAGCATTGCACAGACTAGGCACACTTTCACAGGGTCTCCCAAGATGCCATCGCATTTTGAGAGACCCGAACCTGGAACCGGTTACAGTTATAAAAGTTAGTTACAAAAAAAGTGTAAAAAAAAAAAAATATATATATAAAATAAAAAAAAATAGTTGTCGTTTTATTGTTCTCTCTCTCTCTATTCTCTCTATTGTTCTGCTCTTTTTTACTGTATTCTATTCTGCAATGTTTTATTGTTATTATGTTTTATCATGTTTGCTTTTCAGGTATGCAATTTTTTGTACTTTACCGTTTACTGTGCTTTATTGTTAACCATTTTTTTGTCTTCAGGTACGCCATTCACAACTTTGAGTGGTTATACCAGAATGATGCCTGCAGGTTTAGGTATCATCTTGGTATCATTCTTTTCAGCCAGCGGTCGGCTTTCATGTAAAAGCAATCCTAGCGGCTAATTAGCCTCTAGACTTCTTTTACAAGCCGTGGGAGGGAATGCCCCCCCCCCACCGTCTTCCGTGTTTTTCTCTGGCTCTCCTGTCTCAACAGGGAACCTGAAAATGCAGCCGGTGATTCAGCCAGCTGACCATAGAGCTGATCAGAGACCAGAGTGGCTTCAAACATCTCTATGGCCTAAGAAACCGGAAGCTACGAGCATTTTATGACTTAGATTTCGCCGGATGTAAATAGCACCATTGGGAAATTGGGGAAGCATTTTATCACACCGATCTTGGTGTGGTCAGATGCTTTGAGGGCAGAGGAGAGATCTAGTGTCTAATAGACCCCAATTTTTTCAAAAAAGAGTACCTGTCACTACCTATTGCTATCATAGGGGATATTTACATTCCCCGAGATAACAATAAAAATGATTAAAAAAAAATAAAAATGAAAGGAACAGTTTAAAAATAAGATAAAAAAGCAAAAAAATAATAAAGAAAAAAAAAAAAAAAAAAAAGCACCCCTGTCGCCCCCTGCTCTCGCGCTAAGGCGAACGCAAGCGGCGGTCTGTCGTCAAACGTAAACAGCAATTGCACCATGCATGTGAGGTATCACAGCGAAGGTTAGATCGAGGGCAGTCATTTTTGCAGTAGACCTCCTCTGTAAATCTAAAGTGGTAACCTGTAAAGGCTTTTAAAGGCTTTTAAAAATGTATTTATTTTGTTGCCACTGCACGTTTGTGCGCAATTGTAAAGCATGTCATGTTTGGTATCCATGTACTCGGCCTAAGATCATCTTTTTTATTTCATCAAACATTTGGGCAATATAGTGTGTTTTAGTGCATTAAAATTTAAAAAAGTGTGTTTTTTCCCCAAAAAATGCGTTTGAAAAATCGCTGCGCAAATACTGTGTGAAAAAAAAAAATGAAACACCCACCATTTTAATCTGTAGGGCATTTGCTTTAAAAAAATATATAATGTTTGGGGGTTCAAAGTAATTTTCTTGCAAAAAAAAACAAACTTTTTCATGTAAACAATAAGTGTCAGAAAGGGCTTTGTCTTCAAGTGGTTAGAAGAGTGGGTGATGTGTGACATAAGCTTCTAAATGTTGTGCATAAAATGCCAGGACAGTTCAAAACCCCCCCAAATGACCCCATTTTGGAAAGTAGACACCCCAAGCTATTTGCTGAGAGGCATGTCGAGTCCATGGAATATTTTATATTGCGACACAAGTTGCGGGAAAGAGACAAATTTTTTTTTTTTGCACAAAATTGTCACTAAATGATATATTGCTCAAACATGCCATGGTAATATGTAAAATTACACCCCAAAATACATTCTGCTGCTTCTCCTGAGTACGGGGATACCACATGTGTGAGACTTTTTGGGAGCCTAGCCGCGTACGGAACCCCGAAAACCAAGCACCGCCTTCAGGCTTTCTAAGGGCGTGAATTTTTGATTTCTCTCTTGACTGCTTATCACAGTTTCGGAGACCATGGAATGCCCAGGTGGCACAAAACCCCCCCAAATGACCCCATTTTGGAAAGTAGACACCCCAAGCTATTTCCAGAGAGGCATATTGAGTCCATGGAATATTTTATATTTTGACACAAGTTGCGGGAAAGTGACACATTTTTATTTTTTTATTTTTTTTTTGCACAAAGTTGTCACTAAATGATATATTGCTCACACAGGCCATGGGCATATGTGGAATTGCACCCCAAAATACATTTAGCTACTTCTCCTGAGTACGGGGATACCACATGTGTGGGACTTTTTGGGAGCCTAGCCGTGCACGGGACCCCGAAAACCAATCACCGCCTTCAGGATTTCTAAGGGTGAAAATTTTTGATTTCACTCTTCACTGCCTATCACAGTTTCGGAGGCCATGGAATGCCCAGGTGGCACAAACCCCCCCCCAAATGACCCCATTTTGGAAAGTAGACACCCCAAGCTATTTGCTGAGAGGCATAGTGAGTATTTTGCAGACCTCACTTTTTGTCACAAAGTTTTGAAAATTGAAAAAAGAAAAAAAAAAAAGTTTTTTCTTGTCTTTCTTCATTTTCAAAAACAAATGAGAGCTGCAAAATACTCACCATGCCTCTCAGCAAATAGCTTGTGGTGTCTACTTTCCAAAATGGGGTCATTTGGGGGGGGTTTGTGCCACCTGGGCATTCCATGGCCTCCGAAACTGTGATAGGCAGTGAAGAGTGAAATCAAAAATTTTCACCCTTAGAAATCCTGAAGGCGGTGATTGGTTTTCGGGGTCCCGTGCACGGCTAGGCTCCCAAAAAGTCCCACACATGTGGTATCCCCGTACTCAGGAGAAGTAGCTAAATGTATTTTGGGGTGCAATTCCACATATGCCCATGGCCTGTGTGAGCAATATATCATTTAGTGACAACTTTGTGCAAAAAAAAAATAAAAAAATAAAAATGTGTCACTTTCCCGCAACTTGTGTCAAAATATAAAATATTCCATGGACTCAATATGCCTCTCTGGAAATAGCTTGGGGTGTCTACTTTCCAAAATGGGGTCATTTGGGGGGGTTTTGTGCCACCTGGGCATTCCATGGCCTCCGAAACTGTGATAGGCAGTAAAGAGTGAAATCATAAATTTACACCCTTAGAAATCCTGAAGGCGGTGATTGGATTTCGGGGCCCCGTACGCGGCTAGGCTCCCAAAAAGTCCCACACATGTGGTATCCCCATATTCAGGAGAAGCAGCAGAATGTATTTTGGGGTGCAATTCCACATAGGCCCATGGCCTGTGTGAGCAATATATCATTTAGTGACAACTTTTTGTAAATATATATTTTTTTTTTTTGTCATTATTCAATCACTTGGGACAAAAAAAAATAAATATTCAATGGGTTCAACATGCCTCTCAGCAATTTCCTTGGGGTGTCTACTTTCCAAAATGGGGTCATTTGGGGGGGTTTTGTACTGCCCTGCCATTTTAGCACCTCAAGAAATGACATAGGCAGTCATAAACTAAAAGCTGTGTAAATTACAGAAAATGTACCCTAGTTTGTAGACGCTATAACTTTTGCGCAAACCAATAAATATACGCTTATTGACATTTTTTTTACCAAAGACATGTGGCCGAATACATTTTGGCCTAAATGTATGACTAAAATTGAGTTTATTGGATTTTTTTTATAACAAAAAGTAAAAAATATCATTTTTTTTCAAAATTTTCGGTCTTTTTCCATTTATAGCGCAAAAAATAAAAACCGCAGAGGTGATCAAATACCATCAAAAGAAAGCTCTATTTGTGGGAAGAAAAGGACGCAAATTTTGTTTGGGTACAGCATTGCATGACCGTGCAATTAGCAGTTAAAGCGACGCAGTGCCAAATTGGAAAAAGACCTCTGGTCCTTAGGCAGCATAATGGTCCGGGGCTCAAGTGGTTAAGTAGCAGAGGGGGTTGTTAATCAGTTTCAGCTGCTTTGGTGTTAGTTAAATTACCAACAGGTGCACTAGATGGGCAACAGTGAGATGACCTCCAAAACAGGAATGGTTTTACAGGTGGAGGCCATTGACATTTTTTTTTTCCCTACACATCTTTTCTGACTGTTTTTCACCAGTTTTGCATTTCGTTAGGGTCAGTGTCACTACTGGTAGCATGAGGTGATACCTGGACCCTATAGAGATTGCACAGGCGGTCCAACTCCTCCAGGATGGCCAATCAATATGTGCCATTGCTAGAAGGTTTGCTGTGTCTCTCAGCACAGTCTCTGGACAGGGCCGTAGAAGATCCTTAACCCATCAGCAGGACCGGTATCTGCATCTTTGAGCAAGCAGGAACAGGATAAATAAGCACAGCCAGAGCCCTACAAAATGACCTCCAGCAGGCCACTGGTGTTAATGTCTCTGACCAAACAATCAGAAACAGACTTCATGAGGGTGGCCTGAGGACCCGATGTCCTCTAGTGGGCCCCAAAATGAAAAAAAATGTGTCTATAGTTCTACTTTACATTTGGAAACCATGCTGTGTCTGTGCCTGCTGCCATCACTGACAGCCAGGACATGCTATGAAGTAGTGGACAAATTCAGCTTCTGATGTTAATATTGCAATACTGTCAATCAGTACTAAGGGTTTAAGCCTGGGTTTACACTTATGCGAATCTACAGCGGGTTTGATGCGTTTAGGAACACACAGATTTGCAGGTCATGTAAAAAGCATAGTATTCCATGGCTTTGGTTCATATCTATTCGTTTTGATTTTGGTGCGAGAAAAAAAAGGGTCCTGTGATTGTTGACTGTGAGTGGGATGCAAATTTCTATGGTGCAGTGCAAATTTTATCTTCATAGGCTTCAACTGAACTTGCAGTAAACTCGCAGCAAACAGTTCATATCTCTGCGAATTGTTCACTGTCTGCCTCCTGAAATTTGCGGTAAAATCGCAGTAAATTCACACCTGTCCACCTCAAAACGCAAGGCAAATTCGCACCTCACACAGGACAAAGAAACAGATCAAATTCGCAGTACATTGCATCGCAGTAGTGTGAACCTAGGCTTAAAGTGAGATCTCTGTAGTAGAAGATCAATTATGCCTAGATCTCTGGTGGTCCATGTCTCCGACATCCCCTCCATTCCAGGGCCGTTTTTAAGGTAGGGCAAAAGGGGCAGCTGCCCTGGGCCCTGTCATTGTTGTGGGGCCCAAAGCAGCTGCCTCATACTTGCCAACTATCCCAGTTTAAATTCCCTCATTCCTTGAGGTTTTAGTCCTGTGCTGTGTCCTGATATCTCAGTTTGAAGTTCTGTTACTAATGCTGCCCAGCTCTGCCCTATTGTTGTGTACAGATGACTCACTTGCAGACCCTGTGTTTACATGTAAATACCGGCATTGATATGTACACAGAAGCAGCATTCATATGTAAATACGGATGGACCAACAATATTCATATGTAAATAGAGTTGGTATTCATATGTACATCATGCCTCCCTGAGGTCATATCCACCATCACCTATTCTGAATGCTGCCCACTGGGGAGGTAGAGGGGCATGCTTGAAGGTCCTGCCTACAACTGTGGTCATTAAGCCTACCATCAGCATGTTCTGCAAAGGTAAGCAAATTGGTGGGGGGGAGGGTAGTGTGGGGTGTGCAGAGGTGGGCAGAGAAGGAATTACAGTTTGGGATGCACAGGTGAGCAAGGAGTGGATGTATGGAGGTAAGGAAGGTGGGTGCAAAGATGAGCAGAGGAGGCAGGTAGAGTTAGAGAGGAGGGGGATTGGAGTGGAGAGGATGGAGGATGTTTGGGGTGCAGAGGTTAGCATGGGTTTTAGGATTGCAAGGTGTACTGACAGGGTGGATAAAGATGCAGGTCATGTGTAGGGCAGCCCATTCATTTCAATGGGCTGCTCAGTGGCGGCCCGTCCATATGGGGCGCCTGGGCGCCGCCCCCCCCCAGGCAGCAAAAAAAAAAAAAAGTAAAAAAAAAAATATTTTTTTTTAAATTGCTGGCCCTTTAAAAAAAGGTCCTTAAGTGCACTGTGTTTGGACGCCGGACACAGTGCGACGCCGGACACAGTGCACTTATAGGAAGCGTCACGTCTATGCAATCACGAGATTGCAGATGTGGCGCTGCATTTGCGGGCGTTTAGCCCGCCTTGTGGCGTTTTCTGTGGCGCCAAGTAGCTTCCACCCGGCCATAGTAATACATACTACAGGCGCCGGGCGGAAGCTACTCAGCACTTCAGATTTGATTGACATCTGCCCTGAGTCAGATGTCACTTCCTGCCTCTCTCTCTCATTGCGCCCGAGAGAGGAAACGGGAAGAATGCTGGTGCCAGTGTGAGGAGGAGGACACCGCAGGAGACCCAAGGTAAGTACCGCTGTGTGGAGAATGGGGGGACAGAGGCTACATTTGGGGGGACAGAGGCTGTATTGGGGGGGACAGGCAGAATTTGGGGGGGCAGAGGCTGCATTTTGGGGGGGGACAGAGGCTGCATTTTGGGGGGGACAGAGGCTGCATGGGGGGGGACAGAGGCTGCATTTTGGGGGGGACAGAGGCTGCATTTTGGAGGGGCAGAGGCTGCATTTGGGGGGGACAGAGGCTGCATTTGGGGGGACAGAGGCTGCATTTGGGGGGGCAGAGGCTGTATTGGGGGCAGAGGCTGCATTGGGGGGGGCAGAGGCTTCATTTGGGGGGGGACACAGGCATGCTGCATTTGGGGGGGACAGAGGCTGCATTTTGGGGGGGACAGAGGCTGCATTTGGGGGAACAGAGGCTGCATTTAATGGGACACAGGCATGCTGCATTTGGGAAGGGCAGAGGCTGCATTGAGGGGGGGCAGAGGCTGCATTTGGGGGGGGGACAGAGGCTGCATTTGGGGGGGGCAGAGGCTGCATTTGGGGGGGGACAGAGGCTTCATTTGGGGGGGGCAGGCATGCCGCATTTGGGGGGGACACAGGCATGCTGCATTTGGGGGGGGCAGAGGCTGCATTTTGGGGGGGACAGAGGCTGCATTTAATGGGACACAGGCATGCTGCATTTGGGAAGGGCAGAGGCTGCATTGAGGGGGGGCAGAGGCTGCATTTGGGGGGGACAGAGGCTTCATTGGGGGGGGCAGGCATGCTGCATTTGGGGGGGGACAGAGGCTGCATTTGGGGGGACAGAGGCTGCATTTAATCTGACACAGACATGCTGCATTTGGGGGGGGACAAAGGCTGCATTTGGGGGGACAGAGGCTGCATTTAATCTGACACAGGCATGCTGCATTTGGGGGGGACAGAGGCTGCATTTGGGAGAACAGAGGCTGCATTTAATGGGACACAGGCATGCTGCATGTAATGGGACACAGGCATGCTGCATGTAATGGGACACAGGCATGCTGCATGTAATGGGACACAGGAAGGCTGCATTTGGGGGGACAGAGGCTGCATTTAATCTGACACAGACATGCTGCATTTGGGGGGGGACAGAGGCTGCATTTGGGGGGACAGAGGCTGCATTTAATCTGACACAGGCATGCTGCATTTTGGGGGGGACAGAGGCTGCATTTGGGGGAACAGAGGCTGCATTTAATGGGACACAGGCATGCTGCATTTGGGAAGGGCAGAGGCTGCATTGAGGGGGGGCAGAGGCTGCATTTGGGGGGGACAGAGGCTTCATTGGGGGGGGGGCAGGCATGCTGCATTTGGGGGGGGACAGAGGCTGCATTTGGGGGGACAGAGGCTGCATTTAATCTGACACAGACATGCTGCATTTGGGGGGGGACAGAGGCTGCATTTGGGGGGACAGAGGCTGCATTTAATCTGACACAGGCATGCTGCATTTGGGGGGGACAGAGGCTGCATTTGGGAGAACAGAGGCTGCATTTAATGGGACACAGGCATGCTGCATGTAATGGGACACAGGCATGCTGCATGTAATGGGACACAGGCATGCTGCATGTAATGGGACACAGGAATGCTGCATTTGGGGGGGGACAGAGGCTGCATTTGGGGAGACAGAGGTTGCATTCGGGGGGACAGAGGCTGCATTTTATGTGACAGAAGCTGCATTTTCTGTGACAGAGGCTGCATTTTATGTGACAGAGGCTGCATTTGATGTGACACAGGCTGCATGTAAGGAGGGACTCCGCTGGGGGCACCTGATGTAAGGACGGACTGCTGGGGACGCCTGATGGCATCTGGTTGTAGGCGACGTGGCTAGTGACACACTCGTGGCTCCCACTGATTCTGCATTTTGGTGAGTTGAATGATTTTTTTTTTTTTATTACAATGTAATAATAGAAATAATGCGCTTCAATCATCCTGACACCATAACAACCATGATGCCGGGATGATTGAAGTGCTAACACCAGGTGTTTGGAGTATCTTTATCTGCTGATTGTTAAACTTTCTAGAATACACATTTCTATTGTTGTGTAGGATCTAGGCCTGCTGTCCCTCTCTCCCTCTCCCTCATCTCAGATGCTAACCACACCACCTTAGAGCCACGCCCACTATTTCGCTGAAACCACGCCCATTTTCACCAAGTGGGAGGGGTCAAAAAGGAAGGGCGGGGTCTGGCGCCCCCCCATCCTAAAACTTTACCAGCCGCCACTGGGGCTGCTCTATACGCTACACATGCGGAAGAAAGTCCCAAACCCTTTTTCAAAATCACATGGTGCCAAGGCACATGTCAGCAGATGCGTGAGGGTGTCATTAACAATTAATGGCGCTGCTGTGTATCTGCTAAAGGGCAGCATGTTTCTGTGGTGTCAGGCAATCGATTTTGCATGCGTGTTTGACACACACAAATGTGAACGCAGGTTAAATGTCTCAGTTACATTGGTGGTCAGTGTAAATCTTCTCATTACATTGGTGCTTGGTGTAGAATCCTTTCATTCACACTAGTGGCCAGTGTGAATGTCCCGCTTACATTGGTGGTCAGTGTAAATCCCTCCTTACATTGGTGGGTACTGTGAATGCTTCTATTACATTAGTGGTCAGTGTAAACCCCTATTACATTAGTGGTCAGTGTAAACCCCTATTACATTGATGGCCAGTGTTGAAACTCCTCTTTATATTGGTAGTCGGTTAAAAAAAACAGCATTGCCATTGATCAAAATAAGAGCGAAACTGCATGGAGGGGGGCCCCAATACATTTTTTGCCCAGGGTCAAATCAATATTAAAGACGGCCCTGCTCAATTCCAATGCATCATCCTTCATCACACTCTTCTGTATTCAACACTGTCAGATGCCTGTCAGATGCCTGTGTCCCCTGCTGCATGCTGAGGTTTTGTACTCCAAGCCCTACCTACTAGAGGACTTAGCAGTGATGCAGGGGTAGAAGGAGGGAACTGTACGGTGGCAGCCCGTCCACAGGGGGGCCCCCCTAGCCATGCATCCAGCCCCCTAATATACATGCGGAGCGCCGGACGCATTGATTTCAATATTTTTTTTATTTTTAAGCATATGATCGAAGCCTGAGGCTCTAATTGGCTTAAAAAATGGGCGGGCTCAGGGGCAGAGCACTGCACCCCGAGCCCACCTACTTGTGTGATAATAGCAAATACATTTCCGCTATTGTCTTCCTGATTCTCCTCCCGGTCAATCAGGAAGCAGTTCCTGAGACCTGATTGGCCAGAGAGCCTTGGGGGGGATCGCCACATCCCCGTCCATCTTCCGGTTGGCATTGGTTTGATTGAGGTTCCAGTGCTTGAATGCAGGGGAGGTCAGAAACACGGGCCATCTGAAAGGTAAGCATTAAAGAGGAAGTAAACCCTGGTGGGTTTTACTTCCTCTTTATTTCCCTGCAAAGGTAAAGCATAATGGACTACTAAATAAATATAAACGAACTAGTGCGCAAAAAACCACAATACGAACAAAAATTATTTTTGAGACTGACGGTGAAATACCCGATAGAAAGCCGCCAACACAGATGGGTCCACTCAGCTCCCCCAGGATAGAATATAAAATAGAAATGTGTGGCGCTACTCCATCAATCAGTATCAAACAGATAATCCGAAATCACAACTGGATTTATCTAGGATATAGGATGAAGTTGGTAGAGTGGGCTCCACCACCTATAATCAATACTAGGAAACAATATATTGACTTTAAAAAAGATGTCACCATACAGGGGTTGATCAAAGAGGAGACCAGTTCTATAGGGTGGAGATGGGTAAGTGAATACCAATGATTAAAATGGTCAATAAAATATAAGCTGTCTCAGTGCCCAGAAAAATAAATAAATAAATGTAGACTGTATAGGCCACCTCACATCAAGTGACAAATAAAAAGTAGACCTGTGAATATAATGAACTAGCTTCCAAAAATAACTGAACAACAAAAACCTTAATCATAAACAAAATTAACAATGTGACGCAAGTGCCAGCTGAAGATCGAATATTTTCTAGTGCTGATATCAAAATAAGTGAATCTTATAAGTGAACCAATATATGAATATAATGGACTGATATAAAGTGCAAAAAAAAATAAATCCCTAAGGTGAAAAGAATTTTCCATATAATCCACAATATAGTAATGCACTCATAACATAATAAACATTCTAGTATAGTATAGATAAATAATTAATAAAAGTAAAAAAATGTATACAATAGGACAGATAATCCCACAACAGAGATGCTGTCCCAAATAGTGACAATAGTGCAGTATAGTCCATACAACAAGTGCAATTGTGATGAGTGATTTCCACAGATGACAGTCTTTGAATAAAGTGCAAAATGTGCAGTGACTGGTGTTTTTCTTCTATGCACGTTCTAGTGCATCTCCCAACTGTTCCCCCCAGCCTCTCACCTCCAGCAGCGGCCCCCAAATGGGCCAAGTAGAGCGGGTAAATTTTCTAGGAGAGGATGTATCTCATGAAGCGCCTCCTTAGCATCAATGAGTCTGTCTCTCTGCAACTCCTCCCGCAGCTCACAGCAATCCCAGCAATCCCAGCAGTTATTTAGGAACAAAGGAGAGATCTCATGGTGCAGTAATTCGATGCAAATTTATTGAAAAATAGAATAACTTACATTTAAAAACACAGCAATCAGTGGATGTGTAGAGCTTCCGGGTTCGGCCGTCCCCGAGAAGCGTTGGCACCTGACTCCTCCTACCCTGACGCGTTGCGTCACACCACGTGACTTTATCAAAGGGATGAGGAGTCCGGTGCCAGCCATTCAATTTATATGTGCGCCGTTGTCATAGCAACGGATAAACAACACTTGAAACCATGCTTGCGTGTATACTGTCGCACAATAGGAGGGTATAAACAGTGTTTTCAATCGAAAGGAGGCAACATGATCAGCGAACATCATCTCCTACTTCTGATCTACAATTAACATAACATATATGGACACATAATTATTAAGATAATAAACCTCGTAGATTCCCATAATAAACATAAGTCATTCATTAAACCACTGGGTCCTCATCGCCATCTTGTGGTGACTCTGAATATCAACCAAAATAAATTTTCAGAGCCATAAGATTTAACTACAGAGTATATATATTCCATTCACAGTACTGGTCAATAAATTCATAAAAAATAAATAATCAAGATGAATGACCAGCCCGTCAAATGCGGGTGCATAAAAATTGTTAAAAAGCTCATGGAGAAATATAAAAAATATAAAAAATATGTAAAAAATAAAAAATCAAAAAAAAAAAAAAATCAAATGAATGAATATCTTCAATAAAATACATAAAATATGCATATTAATTAAAATAGAATTAAAATTATCCAGAGGTGTAAGATAAAAACTGACATGTTAGGCAATAGGATCACAAGCAATAATAAATTTAAACAAGGGGGAGGGGCAAATGGAGCAAAGGAGCATACCAGACCCCATACCCAAAATAAACACGTACTATGTCAAAGCGTGGGTAAAATTGTATGGGACCACTAAAAATTGGAGATAAAACAATTTAAATCGAATTCCACGTTATGTCCTAGGGGCGATAAAGTCTGTAATTCATGAATCCATCTGGATTCTGCCTGACTAATTCTGATGATTTTATTGTCGCCTCTCCAATGAGGTTTATACTTTTCAATCCCACATATTCTCAATGATGAAGGGTCACTCTTGTGATATTCTAAATAGTGTCGAGATAGGCTGTGCTTGTCAAATCTTTTTTTGATATTTTGTACATGTTCTTTCAGCCTAATCCACAGTGCCCTCTTTGTTCTGCCTACATATTGGATATGACAAGGGCACTCCAGGAGATAAACAACTCCTTCACTTCTACAAGAGATAAAATCCTTTATCTCATAGCTCTGTGTTGTAACAGTAGACGTGAAACTTAGTTTTTTCTTTTTATCTTCTTTTGTGTGTCTGCAAGCATAACAGTTTTTACATGGGTAAAACCCCTTTCCCTCAAAAAAGGAGAATTTTTTCTTTTGGGGTGGGTCTAAGACATTTTTAGCTAGGCGATCCCGCAATGTCGGGGCTCTCCTATATATAAATTTAGGTATATTTGATAAAATGGGGCCCAGATGTCGGTCTGTCTTGACAATGTCCCAGTGTTTTTTAATAATTTTTTCAATTTGTTTATATTGCATGTTATAGTCCATAATAATGGGTACGTTGTCTTGCTGAGTAAGATTTTTTTCTTCATCCTGTATTAAATTTTCTCTCTCCATACGTGTAACATCAATAATTCTTTCTTCGATGAATTTGGCATCGTATCCTTTCTGGATAAATCTTTCTCCAATCATTTTAGCCTGTTCCATAAAAGTTTCTTTTTTAGTGCAATTTCGCCTTAGTCTTACCAACTGCCCCTTAGGTATGTTATTCAACCATAGTGAGTGGTGACAGCTGTCCAGAGGTAAATAACTGTTTCTGTCCACTGCCTTGAAATAAGTTTGAGTACATAATTTAGTTCCTTCTTTTTTAATTTCGAGATCTAGAAAATTAATTCTCTCGTTACTGATCTCCCAGGTCAATTTAATGTTTTTGTTATTATTATTCAAATAAAAACAGAAATCACTAAGGCTATCTTTGTCTCCCCTCCAAATAATAAAAATATCATCAATGAATCGTTTATATACTAGTAGTTGGTGTGGTCGATTATTATACAGTACTTCTTCCTCCCACTCTGACATATACAAATTAGCCACGCTAGGTGCATATTTAGCGCCCATTGCAATTCCCCGTATTTGTTTGTAATAGTTCTTATTGTGCCAGAAATAGCTGGAATCCAGACTATATTTTAGACAATCTAATAGGAATCTTCTTTGTTTACATTTTAAAACACTAAATTTTCTTAAGGCCCACTTGGTTGCCTGTAAAGCTTCATCGTGATTGATGATCGTGTACAGGGATGAGACATCGGATGTTGCCAGATATATAGGTCCATCACTCAAGGTCACATCATTAAGGAGTTGAATAAGGTGCTTGGTGTCTCTCAGGTATGATTTTGTCATCTTCACTACTGGTTGTAAAAACCAGTCGATGTATTCTTCTATTCTTGCACTTACTGAATTGATCCCATTCACTATAGGTCGTCCTGGGGGTTTATCCTTATCCTTGTGGATCTTTGGCAACGTATAGATTATAGGTATCTTGCAAGTTTTCGGCTGTAAGTAGAGGGCCTCCTTTTTGTTTAAGAGGCCCTTATTAACACCTTTCTGGATAACTTTTGCCAATTCTTTTTTAAAACTTGACGTTGGGTTACTTAATAATAACCGATAGGTATCTTTGTCATTCACTTGTCTATTCAACTCGTCATAGTAGTCATCCTTAGATTGGATGACAATTGCTCCTCCTTTGTCGGCCTGTCGAATTACAATGTCTTTTCTTGTTTCCAATTTCTTTATACCATTCTTTATGCTTCTTGGATCCTGCACGTTTTTTACTTTTAATTCTTGTAAATCTTTTAAAACCATTTTTTTAAAAACTTCAATGTGTCCATCTTTACCAACAGGTGGATTAAAAAGAGATTTGTTCTTTAGATTACTAAATATAATTTCATTATCTGGTATAGTTTACACGCAAGCTTGGTTTCAAGTGTTGTTTATCCGTTGCTATGACAACGGCGCACATATAAATTGAATGGCTGGCACCGGACTCCTCATCCCTTTGATAAAGTCACGTGGTGTGACGCAACGCGTCAGGGTAGGAGGAGTCAGGTGCCAACGCTTCTCGGGGACGGCCGAACCCGGAAGCTCTACACATCCACTGATTGCTGTGTTTTTAAATGTAAGTTATTCTATTTTTCAATAAATTTGCATCGAATTACTGCACCATGAGATCTCTCCTTTGTTCCTAAATAACTGCTGGGATTGCTGGGATTGCTGTGAGCTGCGGGAGGAGTTGCAGAGAGACAGACTCATTGATGCTAAGGAGGCGCTTCATGAGATACATCCTCTCCTAGAAAATTTACCCGCTCTACTTGGCCCATTTGGGGGCCGCTGCTGGAGGTGAGAGGCTGGGGGGAACAGTTGGGAGATGCACTAGAACGTGCATAGAAGAAAAACACCAGTCACTGCACATTTTGCACTTTATTCAAAGACTGTCATCTGTGGAAATCACTCATCACAATTGCACTTGTTGTATGGACTATACTGCACTATTGTCACTATTTGGGACAGCATCTCTGTTGTGGGATTATCTGTCCTATTGTATACTTTTTTTACTTTTATTAATTATTTATCTATACTATACTAGAATGTTTATTATGTTATGAGTGCATTACTATATTGTGGATTATATGGAAAATTCTTTTCACCTTAGGGATTTTTTTTTTTTTTTTGCACTTTATATCAGTCCATTATATTCATATATTGGTTCACTTATAAGATTCACTTATTTTGATATCAGCACTAGAAAATATTCGATCTTCAGCTGGCACTTGCGTCACATTGTTAATTTTGTTTATGATTAAGGTTTTTGTTGTTCAGTTATTTTTGGAAGCTAGTTCATTATATTCACAGGTCTACTTTTTATTTGTCACTTGATGTGAGGTGGCCTATACAGTCTACATTTATTTATTTATTTTTCTGGGCACTGAGACAGCTTATATTTTATTGACCATTTTAATCATTGGTATTCACTTACCCATCTCCACCCTATAGAACTGGTCTCCTCTTTGATCAACCCCTGTATGGTGACATCTTTTTTAAAGTCAATATATTGTTTCCTAGTATTGATTATAGGTGGTGGAGCCCACTCTACCAACTTCATCCTATATCCTAGATAAATCCAGTTGTGATTTCGGATTATCTGTTTGATACTGATTGATGGAGTAGCGCCACACATTTCTATTTTATAATGGACTACTAGGCATCGTATAGTAGCCCATTATGTGTCACTTACCTGAAACCGAAGCCCGCGATGTCTCCGTTGTCCCCACTAGCAGGCAAAGTCCATCTTCGCCCCTCTTCCTTCCGGGGCCGCAAACTCCGGCTCTGTGACTGGCCAGAGTCGCGTGATGCCACTCCTGCAAATGCACGCGGGAGCCGACAGTCACGGCATGACTCCTATTAGAAACGGCACAGATTTTATGCCAGAAGTACTTTTGTTGCTACAAAACTGTATTTCATGGTATCTCATGTTGTCAATTCTTTATTTTCTTGGAAAATCAATAAAAATTGTCAATTTTCCAAAAAAAGAAACGGCACAATGTGCCCTTTCTAAAGGGTGCATGCGCCGATGACATTGGCGCATGCGCCATAGTCAACGGCGCATGTTTTTTTTATAAATATCTCCTAAACCGTGGAGGTTTAGGAGATATATCAAGCACCAACAGGTAAGCCTTAATACAGGGTGTACAACCACTTTAAAGCTCTTCTACTGCAAGGAACTAACATTAATGCCGCGTACACACGGTCGTACTTTTCGTCTACAAAAGTCGGACAGCCTGTCCGACAGACTTCCGGCAGACTTTCGGTGGACTTGCGGCGGACTTGCGGCCTACTTTCTAACGAACGGACTTGCCTACACACGACCACACAAAAGTCTAACGGATTCGTACGTGATGACGTACACCGGACTAAAATAAGGAAGTTCATAGCCAGTAGCCAATAGGTGCCCTAGCGTGGCTATTTGTCCGTCGGACTAGCACACAGACGAGCGGATTTCGGGGTCCGTCGTAGTTACGAAGTAAAGTTTTAAAGCATGTTTCAAATCTAAAGTACGTCGGATTTGAGGCTAAAAAAGTCAGTTGAAAGTTCGGAGAAGCCCACACACGATCGGATTACCAGCCAGCTTTAGTCCATCAGCGTCTGTTGGACTTTTGTAGACGAAAAGTAGGACCGTGTGTACGCGGCATAAGAGTTTGGGGCAACTGACAGTCTCACTTTTAGGAAGTATTAAATCCAAAATCAAAAATGTAATATATTGCAGCTTACCAATCAGTTGTGGTGGCTAAATTTTTGGTTTATTTATTTATTTATTTATTTTCCCCCTCTGTTTTCACCTGGCCAATAACAAACCTCCCCACTCTGGATGAAGGAGCATAGGGGGTACCTTGAACAGCAATATTGTCAGTCTGGGGGGAGGGGATGTTATATGTACTAGTGGATTTAAATTCACTAACAAATTGAAGCCAAACTCCAGCTCACACTACAGTTACAGAAGAAGTTACAGCAAACTGTTTTGTTTTTTTTTGGGATAAATGTTTTACATGGATAAATAAAAAATAATCATTGTAAGCACCTACACCTAAACACTCTAAACTGCTACTTGTTCTGTTGAAACAACAACAGACTCACTGGCTTGATCATCAGGTGAAAATAAAAGAAAGAATGCCTAAAAATAAAAACAAATGCAGTCATCGCACCTAAGAATAGGTAAGCTGCAATATAGTAAATGTTTGCTTTTGGGTTTAATATTGGGCCATTTGGGTCATTTGCTGGAGGGGGGATTATGGTGTGGAGTTGTTTTTCAGGGGTTGGGCTTGGCTCTTAGTTCCAGTGAAGGGAACTCTTAAGGCGTCAGCATACCAAGACATTTTGGACAATTTCATGCTCCCAACTTTGTGGGAACAGTTTGGGGATGGCCCCTTCCTGTTCCAACATGACTGCGCACCAGTGCACAAAACAAGGTCCATAAAGACATGGATAAGCAAGTTTAGGGTGGAGGAACTTGACTGGCCTGCACAGAGTACTGACCTCAGCCTGATAGAACACCTTTGGGATGAATTAGAGCGGAGAATGAGAGGCAGGCCTTCTCGTTCAACATCAATGCCTGACCTCACAAATGCTCTTCTGGAAGAATGGTCAAACATTCCCATAGACACACTCCTAAACCTTGTGGACAGCCTTCCCAGAAGAGTTGAAGCTGTTGTAGCTGCAAAGAGTGGGCCAACTCAATATTACATAGTTACATAGTAGGGGAGGTTGAAAAAAGACACAAGTCCATCAAGTCCAACCTATGTGTGTAATTTTATGTCAGTATTTCATTGTATATCTCTGTATGTTGTGATAGTTCAGATGCTTTTCTAATAGTTTTTTGAAATTATCGATACTCCCCGCAGAAACCACCGCCTGTGGAAGAGAACTCCACATCCTAACCGCTCTTATGCCCTGTACACACAGTCGGTCATTGATCGGACATTCCGACAACAAAATCCTAGGATTTTTTCCGACGGATGTTGGCTCAAACTTGTCTTGCATACACACGGTCACACAAAGTTGTCAGAAAATCCAATCGTTCTGAACGCGGTGACGTAAAACCTGTACGTCTGGACTATAAACGGGGCAGTAGCCAATAGCTTTCGTCTCTTAATTTATTCTGAGCATGCGTGGCACGTTGTGCGTCGGATTTGTGTACACACGATCTGAATTTCCGACAACGGATTTTGTTGTCGGAAAATTTTATAGCCTGCTCTCAAACTTTGTGTGTCGGAAAATCCGATGGAAAATGTGTGATGGAGCCTACACATGGTCGGAATTTCTGACAACAAGGTCCTATCACACATTTTCCATCGGAAAATCCTATCGTGTGTACAGGGCATTACTGTAAAGAACCCTCTAGGGGGTTTAAGGTTGAACCACTTTTCTTCTAATTTTAGTGAACGGCATGTCTTATTAAATTCCCTTTCGCAGAAAAGCTTTATCCCTATTGTGGGGTCACCAGTACGGTATTTGTACATTGAAATCATATCCCCTCTCAAGCGTCTCTTCTCCAGAGAGAATAAGTTCAGTGCTTGTAACCTTTCCTCATAACTAAGGTCCTCCAGTCCCTTTATTAGTTTTGTTACCTTTCTCTGGACTCTCTCCAGTTCCAGCACATCCTTCCTGAAGACTGGTGCCCAGAACTGGACCGCATACTCCAGGTTCGGCCGGACCAGAGTCTTGTAGAGTGGGAGAATTATCGTTTTATCTCTGGAGTTAAACCCCTTTTTAATTCATGCCAATATTCTGTTTGCTTTGCTTGCAGCATTCTGTTTGCTTTGCTTGCATGCCATTGCTGAGCCTTTCATCTAGTAGGACCCCCAGGTCCTTTTCCATCCTAGATTCCCCCAGAGGATCTCCCCCTATTGAGTAGATTGCATTCATATTTTTGCCACCCAAATGCATTATTTTACATTTTTCTACATTAAACCTCATTTGCCATGTAGTTGCCCACCCCATTAATTTGTTCAGATCTTCTTATTGCCCTGCTTAGCTTAGTATTGTCCAGAAATACAGAGATTGAGCTGTTTATCCCATCCTTCAGGTCGTTTATGAATAAATTAAATAGAATTGGTCCCAGGACAGAACCCTGGGGGACCCCACTACCCACCCCTGACCATTCTGAGTATTCCCCATTTATCACCACCCTGTGAACTCGCCCTTGTAGCCATGTTTTCAATCCAAGTACTCACCCTATGGTCCATGCCAACGGACCTTACTTTGTACAGTAAATGTTTATGGGGAACTGTATCAAATGCTTTTGCAAAATCAAGATACACTACGTCTACGGGCCTTTCTTTATCTAGAGGGTAGCTCACCTCCTCATAGATGGTTAATAGATTGGTTTGGCAATTACGATTCTTCATGAATCCATGCTGATTACTGCTAATGATACCGTTCTCATTACTAAAATCTTGCATATAGTCCCTTATCATCCCCTCCAAGAGCTTGCATACAATTGATGTTAGGCTAACTGGTCTGTAATTCCCAGGGATGTATCTTGGCCCTTTTTTAAATATTGGTGCTACTTTGGCTTTTCTCCAATCAGCTGGTACCATTCCAGTCAGTAGACTGTTTGTAAAAATTAGAAACAATGGTCTGACAATTACTTGACTGAGTTCCTTAAGGACCCTCGAATGCAATCCATCTGCTCCCGGCGACTTATTAATGTTAAGTTTTTCAAGTCTATTCCTAATTCTGTCCTCTGTTAGCCATGAGGGTGCTTCCTGTGACATGTCATGAGGATAAAAATTGCAATTTTGGTTACTGAAGCCCCCTGATTCCCTCGTGAAGACTGAGGAGAAGAATAAATTCAATACTTTCGCCATCTCTCCATCCTTAGTAACCAGATTCCCTTTATCATTCTTTAAGATTTTTTTACTCTTCTCCGCTATGAACCTTTCGTGTTCTATTTTAGCCGCCCTGATAGCACCCTTTCATTTCTTGTTGCATTCTTTGTAAAGATGGAATGCTGATGAAGATCCCTAAGCCTTGTATTTTTTGAAGGCCTTCTCCTTTGCTTTTATATGTATTTTTACATTGGAGTTAAGCCACCCAGGACTTTTATTATCTCTTAAATTTATTTCCCATTGGGATGCACTGGCTAATGCCCTTATTTAATATGCTCTTAAAGCATACCCATTTTTCTTCCATGTTCTTTGTCCCAATTATTATCTTCTAGCAAGGATCGTAGTTTAGCCACTTCCTGCCCGGCCTATAGCAAAATGACAGCCGGACGGTGGTTCAGTTATCCTGACTGGACGTTATATGATGTCTTTCAGGATAACTGCCAGAGCTCGCCCGTGGGGGCGCACGGCGTGGCGATCAGTCTGACACACCGCTACACCGATCTCGGTAAAGTGCCTCTGACAGAGGCTCTTAACCACGTGATCAGCCATGTCCAATCACTGCTGATCACAGTGTAAACAGAAAAGCCGTGTATCGGCTTTTTCCCACTCGCATCTGACAGAAGCGAGTAGAGGAGAGCCGACCGACCTGACAGGGGGTCTGCGCTGATTGATTATCAGCACAGCCTTCCCCCACAGATGCCCACACTGGACCACCAGCGGTGCCACCAGGACCACCAGTGATGGCCACCACGGATGGATGACCAGGTATGCCACCCATGGCCACCAGGGATGCCATACAGTGCCCAAAATATGCCAATCAGTGCCCACAAATGGTGCCAGTCAGTGCCCATTACTAATGCCTGCCAGATGTATCCTTATCAGTGATGCCCATCAGTGCCATCAGTCAGTGTCCATCAGCATAAAAAACGAAAAAAATACTGCGCTACCACTGGATATTAAACCCCCCCAAAAAAGCAGCAGTTAAACAGAGTGATGTGCACCAAAATACCAAACAGAAAAAAGAAATAACCGCGCTAAATATTGTTTAAACATGTGAAGTAAACTTGAAAACTTCCTGTTAGAAAGTGCATGTGTATGTGTAAAACATTGCAATAATCAAAAAAAAATATATATATTTATATAAATCCAATACATATATCAATAAATCAAAAAATATTGTCCATGTGTAGTGAATGGGAATCCAATGATTAAACGATTAACCAAAATCAGTCCAAGAGGGAAACCCTTGAGTAAACACGACCAAACTCGGTGGTAAAGATGAGAAAGACACCACTCTCAGTGATCTGCCACCACACAAATAATGCGCTTACCACAAGGCAAGCAGAAAACAGCCTATATTCCGTCCTGGAATTGGGAGTCCTCCCAGCCATGCTGCATACAGTCTAACCATACCAGCTGGATTTCTCACACCAGGACGGAATACAGGCTGTTTTTGGCTTGCCTTGCGGTAAGCGCAATATTTGTATGGTGGTGGATCACTGAGTGTGGTGTCTCTCTCATCTCCACTGTTGAGTTTGGTTACATCTACTCAAGGGTTTCTTTCTTGCTGTATTTCAATTTACTTATGTAAGTTTTCTACCTTCTTCCATCAAACCATCTTGCCAGTATTACACTATGGTCAGTTTCTTTTTATTTACATGCCTGTGAAACGGAAGTATGGGGTCCTTGCTATATCCTCCTAGATTTGCTGTATGCAGTCAAAGTACACCAGCTGGACTCCCCATTCCAGGACGGAATATAGGCTGTTTTCTGCTTGCCTTGTGGTAAGCGCATTATTTGTGTAGTGGCAGATCACTGAGTGTGGTGTCTTTCTCATCTTTACCACCGAGTTTGGTTGTGTTTACTCAAGGGTTTCCCTCTTGGACTGATTTTGGTTAATCGTTTAATCATTGGATTCCCATTCACTACACATGGACAATATTTTTTGATTTATTGATATATGTATTGGATTTATATATATATATATATATATATATATATATATATATATATATATATATATATATATATATATATATATATATATATATATATATATATATATATATATATATATATATATATATATATATATATATATTTTTTTTTTTTTTTTTTTTTTTTTTTTTGATTATTGCAATGTTTTACACATACACATGCACTTTCTAACAGGAAGTTTTCCTTGTCAAAATAGTTTTATTGAGTACTGAGATTATGTACAGATAAAATTGAATAATAACATACATTCAGTATAAGGAAGCTCATTTACAATTAAAGAATAGTTAATTCATTAATAATATCGTAAAACAAGACAATATATTCTAACACAAGGCAATATATTTTAAAAGGAAATAAAGAAATAGGAGAGAAAAAGAACTTTGGAGTCTTTGTCCATTTCAAAAGAATAGAATTAAATGAGTTATGTAAGTTCTGCTACATCGTTTGCCTTGTTTTATTTCTATTTCTAGACAATAATTGAGATTATTATTTAAATATCAATTAGAGCTTCAATATCATAGAATAATATAGTATAAGGAAAAGAAAAGATAGAAAGTATAGTAGGAAGGGGAGAAGAGAAGAATCCGCGAGGTCAGGCCGAAAGTCACCACAACAACTAGGGCTGAAATATAGCCTATATCATGTTATCACAACTACCATGGCAGTAGAACACTCTTGTCTAGGGTTGGCATGGAATATGTAATCCAAAGCTGCCATATTACCTCAAATCTGGGGATCGTGTCCAATTCTATAGCTATCATCTTGGCATGAGTCATATAGTAATTCGTTTTAGCTTTTGCTACATTTATATCTAATGTTGGTGATTTCCAAGATTTTGCTAAAGTCTGTTTAGCTGCTGTGAAGACATATACCAACAATTTGAATTGGGTATGCGTTATGAATTCAGGTTTTAAGTTGAGAAGGGCCATTGCTGGATCGAAAGGGATTGTTTTCCCAATAAGGTTAGTTGCAATGTTAAAAATTCCCCTCCAGAATATTTGAGCTAATGGACACGACCACCAGATATGAAGGTATGTGCCAGGGTCCAACAACCCCGAAAACATTGCGCCAAATAATTTTGCACATATTTTGCTACTCTAGTAGGTACTAGATACCAGCGTGTTAAAACTTTATAATTAGCCTCAACCGCCAATATATTAGGGGAAGCTGTTTTTGTTGTTGACCATATTTGTTTCCAATCTAAATTATCAAAAGTACGCTCAAGGTCCTCTTCCCATTTCTGGACATAGGATAATTTGTCTTTACTGAAATGAACCAGCAGGTGAGAATATATAGTAGAGATTGTGCCTCTAGCATGCGGATCTTTTTTACAAACTTCTTCGAAACTAGTCATATGTGTTAATGGGGATGTTTTAGACACTAAGGGTGCAAAGAAATTTTTAATTTGGAAGTATCTAAATAATTCCGACTGCGGTAGACCATATCTCTCACAAAGAGTTGAAAAAGGGATGAATGATGAGGAATGTACAAATTTATACATACACAGTACATCTCTAGATACCCATTCTTTAAAGGAATTAGGGAATATCCATGCTGGATAGAAAGCAGGATTTTTATAGAATGACAACATCGGGTTATGAGATGATTGTAAATGGTTATTCTTTTTGAATCTATCCCAAAGGGAAATGTAGTGTTTAGTAATTGGATTCTTTAGGTCTATGCGATCTTTTGGAGTGATCCATAGTAAGTTTGATATTGGAATAGGATCACATTCTGTGGCTTCAATATGTACCCATAAAGGGGTCTCCTGATATGCATGATATTTAGCCAGGCTTGCTATGTGTGCAGCCCTATAGTAATAAGCAAAATTAGGGCAACCTAGGCCTCCGTTTAATTTTGGGAGATACAGTGTATGTAGTTGTATGCGTGGTTTGGAGGATCCCCATATGTATGACGATGTTTTCCTTTGTAATATTCTTAGGTGATAAGCTGGAATAGGAATTGGTAATACTCTGTACAGTAATTTCGGTAGTATCGTCATTTTTACCGCGTTGATTCTTCCGAACCACGATAATGGAAGATGAGACCATGATTTCATTAAGTTTGATAATTGTTTTAAAATGAAATGAGAAGGTATTGCATTCTGATTACATTTCCAGTTGTATGTTCACCTCTTTCTATATACAAGATACAATTCATTTGAAGTACGGGCTGCTAGAATTTTTGCCAACACTTTAATGTCCATGTTCAACATGGATATGGGGCGATAATTTGTACATAGAGTATCATCTGAGTGAGGTTTAGGAATCATGCAGATGATTGCCAATAATGATTGTTGTCTAAAGGATTTATTATTTAATAGGTCATTATGCTAATGATGCTGTAAGATGTATGCCTAAGTATGGGATTGATCTGTTCGACCATGTGAAAGGAATTTTAGCTGAAGTCAGTTCAATGTTAGAAAGAGATATGTTCAATGCTAAACATTTTTTAGGTTTTATGTATAAACCAGAAATGTTAACAAATTTATTGAGAATTGGGATTAGGTTTGGGCCTGACACTTGTGGAGATGAAAGAAATAGGAGGATATTGTCTGCAAACAAACAGAGCTTATGTTGAAATCCTCCAATTTCTATCCCTGTTATAGTGGGGTCAAATCTAATTACTAGTGCGAGTGGTTCTATTAGGAGGGCGAATATCAATGGGGATAGGGGACATCCTTGTCTTGTGCCACTCTCAATGTTGAAGAAGTCAGATTTATAACCTGCGTATTTGACATACGCTTTAGGTTTGTTATATAGAGCCGTAATCCAATTTATAAAATTTAGACCGAATCCCCATTTCTGCAAGGTATAATTCAAGTAAGGCCATGCAATAGAATCGAAAGCCTTCTTTATGTCAAGTGAGAGAAAGCAAACAGGTATGTGATGTTTTTTAGCTATGTGTGCCAAGAGGGTTGCTCTTCGTACATTGTCACCTGCCTGTCGGGAGGGCATGAAGCCTACTTGGTCACGATGTACGAGGGTACCAATGATCATATTAAGGCGGGCTGCTAGAATTTTTGCCAACACTTTAATGTCCATGTTCAACATGGATATGGGGCGATAATTTGTACATAGAGTATCATCTGAGTGAGGTTTAGGAATCATGCAGATGATTGCCAATAATGATTGTTGTCTAAAGGATTTATTATTTAATAGGTCATTAAACGCTTCAACAAGCATAGGTGAGATAATGTCTGTAAAAGTTCGATAATAAAGGGCTGTGAATCCGTCTGGTCCCGGCCTTTTATTTATTTTTAATGTTTTAATAGCCTCTGCTACTTCATCGCTAGTTATGGGTTTTTCTATTGACAATTTTTGGGATTCCGTCATTTTGGGTAGGTTGATACGTGAAAAAAAGGCATCAGCTTCCTCAATGTTAGTTTTATTTGTCTCTGTGTATAGAGTTTTCAAATGAGAGCTAAATTTCTGTACGATTTTAAGAGGATTACTGGTGTATACATTGTCTGCTATTTTGAGTCTAATAGGTTTATAAGATTTGTTGATAGACTTTAATGCCCTTGCCATGAGAGTACTTGGTTTATTGGAATTCTTATAAAACATATGCTTAGTTTTTCCTGAGGGATTTGTCAGCAGATTCAGTTAAGAAAAGATTATATTCTAGGCGGGCTTTCTCTAAGCGAATTTTCCCTTTCTGGTTAGGATTGTTTTGAAAAGCTACGAATGATGCATTAAATTCAGTTTCTAATTGTCTAGCCAATTTTACACGATCCCGTTTGAGTATACCTGCTTGTTGCTGAAGTATTCTTCTCAGAACTGGTTTGTGTGCCTCCCAAATTGTGAGTGAGGAGATTTCGTCACTTGTGTTATGTTCTACGTAGTCATTTAGAGCCTGTTGAATTGTTAAACAGTGGGAGGGGTGTTTAAGTAGCACATCTGGAAGATACCATGAAGGGTCATTCCCCTTGGGTATAGTAGAAGCCACCGAGGTATAAACTGCATTGTGATCTGACCAGGGTATAGGGATAATTTTAGATAAAATTACTTCAGGAACCATCCCTATTGTTACAAAGATATGGTCTATGTCTAACAGGAAGTTTTCAAGTTTACTTCACATGTTTAAACAATATTTAGCGCGGTTATTTCTTTTTTCTGTTCAGTGTCCATCAGTGCCCATCAGTGCCACCTATCAGTGCCACCTATCAGTGCCCACCTATCAGTGCCCATCAGTGACACATATCATTGCCACCCATAAGTAACCATCAGTGCAGCCTTTCAGTGCCCATCAGTGTCGCCTATCAGTGCCGCCTATGAGTGCCCATCAGTGCCGCCGATGAACGCCCATCAGTGCTGCATACCAGTGCCACCTATCAGTGCCCATCAGTGCCGCCTATCAGTGCTCATCAGTGCCACCTCATCAGTGCCACCTCATTGGTGCCACCTCATCAGTGCCGCCTTATCAATGCCCGTCAGTGCAGCCTCCTCAGTGCCCATCAGTGAAGGAGAAAACTTACTTATTTACAAAATTTTATAACAGAAACAAAGAAAACCTTTTTTTTTTTCTAAATTTTCTGTCTTTTTTCATTTGTTGCACAAAAAATAAAAACACCAGCAGTGATCAAATACCACCAAAAGAAAGCTGTATTTGTGGGAACAAAATTATAAAAAAATTGTTTGGGTCAGTGTAGCATGACCGCGCAATTGTCATTCAAAGTGCGACAGCGCTGAAAGCTGAAAATTGGACTGGGCAGGAAGGGGGTGTAAGTGCCTGGTATTGAAGTGATTACGGAGGTTGGCTCTTTTAAAATTCAGTGTATTTGTATTCCCCTTATGTTTCCTATTTGTGTAATTTATACTAAAACTAATTGACCTGTGTTCGCTGTTTCCTAAATTGCCCCGTATTTCCACATCCGTGATCAGGTCTGTATTTTTGGTAATCAGTAGGTCTAGTAACGCTTTGTTTCTAGTTGGTGCATTTATCATCTGACCCACGAAATTGTCCTGCAAGACATTTAGGAACTGGCGAGCCTTAGATGAATGCACAGTTCCTTCCACCCAGTCTTTTTCTGGATAATTAAAATCCCCCATTATAATGACACTTTCCATTCTTGCCGCTAATCCAAATTGTGATAGGAGGTCCTCCTCCTCCATTGGTTAGGGGGCCTATAGCATAATCCCAGTATTACTTTCCCCTTAGTTTCCTCCCTTTGTAGCTCTACCCATAAGGATTCTACCTCCTCTCTTGCTCCCTTAGTGATGTCATCTCTCAGTATTGAACCCTACAGACTTATGCCCCGTACACGCGGTCGGATTTTCCGATGGAAAATGTCCGATCGAAGCGTGTTGTCAGAAATTCCGACCGTGTGTGGGCTCCATCGGACATTTTCCATCGGATTTTCCGACACACAAAGTTGGAGAGCAGGAGATAAAATTTTCCGACAACAAAATCCGTTGTCGGAAATTCCGATCGTGTGTACACAAATCCGACGGACAAAGTGCCACGCATGCTCAGAATAAATAAAGAGATGAAAGCTATTGGCCACTGCCCCATTTATAGTCCCAACGTACGTGTTTTACGTCACCGCGTTCAGAACGATCAGATTTTCCGACAACTTTGTGTGACCGTGTGTATGCAAGACAAGTTTGAGCCAACATCCGTCGGAAAAAATCCTAGGATTTTGTTGTCGGAATGTCCGAACAAAGTCCGACCGTGTGTACGGGGCATAAGACTGGGATGCCATTAAAGTTCATGTGTGTGTAAAGGCCAATACTTTTGACAATGTAGTGTATATAGAAACACTGCTAGGGGAATTGGCCTACAATCAAACTCCTCTTAACCCTCCAACTCCACAGATTTGCTGCGCTGATAGCACTAATAGTGTAAATGCATACAACCGAGGTCCACCAGAGAAATTTTACAGAAGACAGCACATAATAGCTATCAAAAGTATCTTGATGCCAGAAATGCTAGCAGACACGTAAAAGTTGGGTATAAATAGAGGGGAAATAAGTGTTACACCTTCTCTTTGCAGGCACTACTTTTCTTAACCACTAGCCGACCAGCGGGCGACAATGTACGTCAGCACAATGGCACAGTTGGGCAATTGGGCATACAGGTACGTCCCCTTTAAATCGCAGCTTGCGAGTCCCGTGGACTCGATGTCCGCCGGGGGCCTGCGATCGTGTCATGGAGTGAAAGAATGGGGAAATGCCTTTGTAAACAAGGCATTTCCCCGTTCTGCCTAGTGACATGACAGGGATCTACTGCTCCCTGTGATCGGGAGCAGTGATCGCTGTTATGTCAGTGGTAACCCATCCCCTCCAAAGTTAGAATCACTCCCTAGGACATACTTAACCCCTTGATCACCCCCTATTGTTTAACCCCTTCCCTGCCAGTGTCATTTACACAGTATTCAGTGCATTTTTATAGCCCTGATCACTGTATAAATGACAATGGTCCCAAAATGGTGTCAAAAGTGTCCGATGTGTCCGCTATAATGTCGCAGTCACGATAAAAATCGCTGATCGCCGCCATTACTAATAAAAAAATATTATAATAAAAATGCCATAAATCTATCCCCTATTTTGTAGATGCTCTAACTTTTGCGTAAACCAATCAATGTTTTTTTGTTTTTTTGTTTATAGCGCAAAAAATAAAAAACACAGAGGTGATCAAATACCACCAAATAAAAGCTCTATTTGTGTGGAAAAAAAGGACATTAATTTTGTTTGGGTACAATGTCGCACGACAGCGCAATTGTCAGTTAAAGTGATGCAGTGCCGAATCGCGAAAAGTGCTCTGGTCTGGAAGGGGGTAAATCCTTCCGGGGCTGAAGTGGTTAATTAAAGTGCCCCCCCCCCAATACAACTGACAACAGCAATGCAAACATAATTTAAAATCAATAAACTTAGTAATAGTTACTCTAGATGCTCTTTCTTTTTTTACATGTACATGGTACAGCAGGCACATATTAGGAATATGAAGTGTTGGGTTTACATATTCTTTAATTCCAATAGAAGTGAGAATTGGTGCATGTGCAAGATCAAGCAAGATCCCCCTGGAGGGCACTGGGGACAGAAACTTCCTAGGAGCACATGTGAAGTTCTGGCTATTTTACCAGTGCCAACAGACCAAAAAGTGGGCAGACATAAAATGTAAGCAACATCAAAAATCTGTAGTTTAAGAAGCTGTAAGATGATTTGATGTCAGCACGCATGAGTAATTTTTACCCCCCAGATCACACCTCTGCGTGCTGTGTGCAGGGAAGCCTATTTATTTCAATGGGCTTCCCTACCTGCAAGAAACACAGAGAAAGAAGTCCCGGACCTTTTATAGAATCCCGCCACACCAAACCGCATGGTGCTGCAGCACCATGAAGTTTGGCGCAAGTGAAAACGCACGCGGTTGCCAATGCATGAAGTTGCCATTAAGAATTAATGGCACCATTGCGCCTGCAAGTGTAGCACATTTCTCTGCGTGTCTGGAAAGTGCGCAATTTTGCTTGCGTTCCTAACAATCAGTGATGTGAATCTCACCTTGGTGAAAGAGGGAGAAGGTCCACTTTAAATAGCAACAAAGTTGCTTTAAGTAACAAAAGCTAAAACTTGAGTTTTCACTAGTTAATTCTGACTTATTTAGGCTTCATGTACACTTGAACTTCTTTGACCGCTGGCCATGGGAAAATGCAAAATGCTGCAAAATCATGCCACGATTTTACTGCGATTTTGGCCCGTTTTTAGTGGAAAAACAAAGGATTTCAAAGTCAGTAAGGCTCCGTTCACACCATCGCGTTCCGGATAAGGGGCGGAATCAATCCGATTCTGCCCACAATCCCAAATCGCCACAAAACGCACAATGCGCTTGCGTTCCCCATTACTTTCAATGGCACCCCAATTGCTGCGCGATTTTGCCGCAATTTGTCGCCAACGAATCACGGTAAAAATGCACTGCGGCAGGATGGCTCCCCTGGGCGAGCCGTAGTAGCTGTACATCAGCCCTTTAAGACACTGTAGGAGGCGCGCGCACGCCCGCAGCGTGTCCCCCGAGCCAGTGCGAGTGCCCGGCTGGAGAGATGACCGCCAGGCACCCAAGAACGCTCATGACAGAGCAAGAACTGGGATCTGTGTGTGTAAACACACAAATCCTGGTTTTCTCAGGGGAGAGAAGAGAGATTGTGGGTTCATACTGAGTATAAACACCAATCTCTCTCCTCCCCTAGTCAGTCCCATCCCTCCCTACAGTTAGAACACACCTAGGGAACACAGTTAACCCCTTGATCGCCCCCTAGTGTTAACCCCTTCCCTGCCTGTGACATGTATACAGTAATCAGTGCATTTTTATAGCACTGATCGCTGTATGAATGACAATGGTCCCAAAAATGTGTTAAAAGTGTCCGATTAGTCTGTCGCAATATCGCAGTCCCAATAATAATAATCGCCGCCATTACTAGTGAAAAAAAATGCCATAAATCTACCCCCTATTTTGTAGACGCTTTAATTTTTGCGCAAACCAATCAATATACGCTTATTGCGATTTTTGTTACCAATAAATATGTAGAAGAATAAATATCGGCCTAAACTTTTTTTTTTTTTTATTTGGGATATTTATTATAGCAAAAAGTAAAAGCTATTGTGTTTTTTTCAAAATTGTCGGTCTTCTTTTGTTTATAGTGCAAAAAATAAAAACCGTAGAGGTGATCAAATACCACCAAAAGAAAGCTCTATTTGTGGGGAAAAAAAAAGACATAACTTTTGTTTGGGTACAATGCTGCACGATCGCGCAATTGTCAGTTAAATTGAAGCAGTGCCAAATCGCAAAAAATGGCCTGGTCAGGAAGGGGGTAAATTCTTCCGGGGCTGAAGTGGTTAAAAAAGATAACTGAAAATTTGACTCTCCTATAAGCATTTTTACTCCACTTTGCTATTAAACCCCTAGTAACAATTTAGTAGATTCAGCTTTACTAAGCTTGTAAAGAATACGCTGTATGAACACATTCTCACGGTCCTGCCTGGAAGAATACAATGGACTGTGTTACAATCATGGTCTTTTCAGTTCTCAGGAGCTCCCATCCCCCAATTTGTACACACAGCTTGTACTTCAAATGAATTGCATCTTGTATATAGAAAGAGGTGAACATACAACTGGAAATGTAATCAGAATGCAATACCTTCTCATTTCTAGTGCTTCTCTATCTTTTCTGCTTTACATTTATTTTTTGTGCAACAAATGAAAAAAGACAGAAAATTTAGAAAAAAAAAAGGTTTTCTTTGTTTCTGTTATAAAATTTTGTAAATAAGTAAGTTTTCTCCTTCACTGATGGGCACTGAGGAGGCTGCACTGACGGGCATTGATAAGGCGGCACTGATGGGCACTGATGAGGTGGCACCAATGAGGTGGCACTGATGAGGTGGCACTGATGAGCACTGATAGGCGGCACTGATGGGCACTGATAGGTGGCACTGGTATGCAGCACTGATGGGCGCTCATCGGCGGCACTGATGGGCACTCATAGGCGGCACTGATAGGCGACACTGATGGGCACTGAAAGGCTGCACTGATGGTTACTTATGGGTGGCAATGATATGTGTCACTGATGGGCACTGATAGGTGGGCACTGATAGGTGGCACTGATAGGTGGCACTGATGGGCACTGATGGACACTGAACAGAAAAAAGAAATAACCGCGCTAAATATTGTTTAAACATGTGAAGTAAACTTGAAAACTTCCTGTTAGACATAGACCATATCTTTGTAACAATAGGGATGGTTCCTGAAGTAATTTTATCTAAAATTATCCCTATACCCTGGTCAGATCACAATGCAGTTTATACCTCGGTGGCTTCTACTATACCCAAGGGGAATGACCCTTCATGGTATCTTCCAGATGTGCTACTTAAACACCCCTCCCACTGTTTAACAATTCAACAGGCTCTAAATGACTACGTAGAACATAACACAAGTGACGAAATCTCCTCACTCACAATTTGGGAGGCACACAAACCAGTTCTGAGAGGAATACTTCAGCAACAAGCAGGTATACTCAAACGGGATCGTGTAAAATTGGCTAGACAATTAGAAACTGAATTTAATGCATCATTCGTAGCTTTTCAAAACAATCCTAACCAGAAAGGGAAAATTCGCTTAGAGAAAGCCCGCCTAGAATATAATCTTTTCTTAACTGAATCTGCTGACAAATCCCTCAGGAAAAACTAAGCATATGTTTTATAAGAATTCCAATAAACCAAGTACTCTCATGGCAAGGGCATTAAAGTCTATCAACAAATCTTATAAACCTATTAGACTCAAAATAGCAGACAATGTATACACCAGTAATCCTCTTAAAATCGTACAGAAATTTAGCTCTCATTTGAAAACTCTATACACAGAGACAAATAAAACTAACATTGAGGAAGCTGATGCCTTTTTTTCACGTATCAACCTACCCAAAATGACGGAATCCCAAAAATTGTCAATAGAAAAACCCATAACTAGCGATGAAGTAGCAGAGGCTATTAAAACATTAAAAATAAATAAAAGGCCGGGACCAGACGGATTCACAGCCCTTTATTATCGAACTTTTACAGACATTATCTCACCTATGCTTGTTGAAGCGTTTAATGACCTATTAAATAATAAATCCTTTAGACAACAATCATTATTGGCAATCATCTGCATGATTCCTAAACCTCACTCAGATGATACTCTATGTACAAATTATCGCCCCATATCCATGTTGAACATGGACATTAAAGTGTTGGCAAAAATTCTAGCAGCCCGCCTTAATATGATCAATGGTACCCTCGTACATCGTGACCAAGTAGGCTTCATGCCCTCCCGACAGGCAGGTGACAATGTACGAAGAGCAACCCTCTTGGCACACATAGCTAAAAAACATTACATACCTGTTTGCTTTCTCTCACTTGACATAAAGAAGGCTTTCGATTCTATTGCATGGCCTTACTTGAATTATACCTTGCAGAAATGGGGATTCGGTCTAAATTTTATAAATTGGATTACGGCTCTATATAACAAACCTAAAGCGTATGTCAAATACGCAGGTTATAAATCTGACTTCTTCAACATTGAGAGTGGCACAAGACAAGGATGTCCCCTATCCCCATTGATATTCGCCCTCCTAATAGAACCACTCGCACTAGTAATTAGATTTGACCCCACTATAACAGGGATAGAAATTGGAGGATTTCAACATAAGCTCTGTTTGTTTGCAGACAATATCCTCCTATTTCTTTCATCTCCACAAGTGTCAGGCCCAAACCTAATCCCAATTCTCAATAAATTTGTTAACATTTCTGGTTTATACATAAACCCTAAAAAATGTTTAGCATTGAACATATCTCTTTCTAACATTGAACTGACTTCAGCTAAAATTCCTTTCACATGGTCGAACAGATCAATCCCATACTTAGGCATACATCTTACAGCATCATTAGCATAATGACCTATTAAATAATAAATCCTTTAGACAACAATCATTATTGGCAATCATCTGCATGATTCCTAAACCTCACTCAGATGATACTCTATGTACAAATTATTGCCCCATATCCATGTTGAACATGGACATTAAAGTGTTGGCAAAAATTCTAGCAGCCCGTACTTCAAATGAATTGTATCTTGTATATAGAAAGAGGTGAACATACAACTGGAAATGTAATCAGAATGCAATACCTTCTCATTTCTAGTGCTTCTCTATCTTTTCTGCTTTACAGTCTCCTAAATATCAACACTACAGTCTGCTCTATGCATTGCAGCAAATCAGTTGGACCCCAAAGCAATACCTTGTGTTGTCTTACCCTCTCTCTGCCTTTCTCTTCCTGTCATGCTTGTACTTGCTGGCAAATCTATTCATAACCCTGTCATTGGATCCCAGCCACAAAGTCCCAGCCCAGTGCTTCTGGAAATGTGACACCCGCAGCCTGTGCATAGTGCAGCTACTTATCTCTTTCTTCCATAATCAATACAAAAGCTGTTCGCTTGCTGTTGTTTACTATAGCGACTGTGATAAAAGGAGTTTTTGACTTTCTTTTGTAGTTTTATACTGGCAGCGGGCAAGCTTGGTTCATTCCAGATGGTTTGGAGGACATACCAGATGTTCCAGTGTTGGAAGGACAGTCCCTCTTTTGAAGAACATATCATACAGATGTTCCTACTTCCGAGGGTCATTCCCTCTTTTGGAGGACATACCATACAAATGATCCTATTTTGTTGTGACAGTCCTTGTTTTGAAGGATACACCATACAGTCGTTCCTGCTTCAGTGGGACGGTCCCTCTTTTGGAGGACCAAAAAAATGAGGTGTGTTTTGAAATCGCCACCATCCCTAAACAATAATAAATACAAAAAGAAATGCACCATTTGAGATTTTGAAGGCAATTGGCCTTAAAGTGTAAAAAAAACCCTCCTATCGTTTTCAGCCAAGGAAGCTGCCATCTTTGCCTTTGTTTAATCTACAACTGCCATGATGCTTCACATGTGATCAGTTATGACACCAGCCATTGGATGGCTTGACAGTTTGGTTGAGAGCACAACCAATGGGAGTGTTACATTTCCGGCACATGCCAGAAATGAAACAGTTTTATGGTTGGGTTTACTTCCACTTTAAAATCCCAAATAAGGCAATTCTTTTTGTATCTCTTCTGGAAGACATACTATACAGATATTCTTACTTTGGAGGGACAGTCCCTCTTTTGAAAGACATACTATACAGATGTTCCTAGTTTAGAGGGGCAGTTCCTCTTTTGGAGGACATACCATACAGATGTTGCTACTTTGAAGGAGCAGTCCCTCTTCTTGAGGACACACTCACTTATCCATGTCTTTATGGACCCTGATTTGTGCACTGGTCCAAATCATTTGTTGGAGGAGGGATTATGGTAAAGATACACTAAAATGAATTTAGCTGCATACAAACACAATTGTACAAAGTGGAGATTGTGACGTCACTGCTCCATCACTCCCTCCCCTCGTCCAATCAGAGAACGCTTTGCATTCATTCAGGGGGTGCAAAGTATTCTCTGTTCTCCGAATGGTGAACAGAAGCTAGAGGAATCACTGTAGTGTATTAGTGCTGCTTACTACAGTGATTTCCAGCTTTAACAGCGATTCCACAGGTATGGCACATACGTACATTCATTGGTCCAAGCTGCACCAAGAAAAACCCTGTGGGTGGAACAACTTCATAGGGATGTGACCTGGGAGGAGATAGGTTGAAGTTGCTCTTCATTTATAGATTTCGTTATTAAAAATTGTCATACCTTAAATTGGTTCTAAAGGCAGAAGGTTTGTTTTATCTCCTTAGCCCCCGTAATATTTACCTGAGCCTCATCTCAATCCAGTGATGTTGCACAAGAGCCTCGGCTGTCCAGGACTCTACCTCATGTCCCGCTGCTGCCAATTAAAGTCGGTGAGCCAATGAGGAGAGACGGGGCAGGGCTGTGGTTCTGTGTCTGAATGGACACACAGAGCAGCAGCTTGGCTCAGGTGCCCCCATAGCAAGCTGCCTGCTGTGGGGGCACTCGGCAAGAGGGAGGGGCCAGAAGAGCTGGTGAGGGACCTTAGAAGCCAGGATCTGGGCTGTTCTGCGCAAGACCACTACACAGAGCAGGTAAGTATGACATGTTTGTTATTTTTTAAACAAAAAAACAAGATTTTAATATCACTTTAACCACCTGCCATCCGCGCTATGGCCGAATGACGGCCACAGTGCGGACCTGAATTCCCGGGAGGCCGTCATATGACGGCCTCCCCAGTGCATGCGCCCTGAGCGCGCCCTGCGGGGCGCGCGCCGAGCACGCTGTGATCACCGAGTCACTGAGACTCGGGTGATCACCGATCCAAGTAAGGGGCCGGTTTCGGCCCCTTACCATGTGATCAGCTGTCAGCCAATGACAGCTGATCACATGATGTAAACAAAAGATCGGTAATCGTTTTTTTTTCTACTCACGCTGATAACGTGAGTAGAAAAAAAAGCCGATCACCGGCTCAGATGAGAGGGACAAAGGTCCCGAAGAGGAAGAGGCACATCTGCCTCATCTGTGCTTCTTAACAGTGCCACCTAACAGTGCCCACAGTGCCACCTAACAGTGCCCACAGTGCCACCTAATAGTGCCCAAAGTGCCACCTAACAGTGCCCACAAGTGCCACCGAACAGTGCCCACAAGTGCCACCGAACAGTGCCCACAAGTGCCACCAAACAGTGCCCACCAGCAGTGCCAATCAGTGCCACCTAGCAGTGCTGCCTATCAGTGTAACAGATCAGTGCCCATTATTGCCACCCATCAGTGCCAATCACTGCCACCCATCAGTGCCCATCACTGCTGCCTATCAGTGCCCATCAGTGCCGCCTCATCAGCGTACATCAATAAAGGAGAAAAATTACCTGTTTTAATTTTTTTATAACAAAATATAAAAAAATATATATTTTTTTTAAATTCAGTCTTTTTACATTTTTTTAACAAAAAATAAAAACCGCAGAGGTGATCAAATACCACCAAAAGAAAACTCTATTTGTGGGGAAAAAATGATAAAAATTTAGTTTGGGTACAGTGTTGTATGACCGCGCAATTGTCATTCAAAGTGTGTCAGTGCTGAAAGCTGAAAATTGGTCTGGATAGGAGGGGGGTTTAAGTGCCCAGTAAGCAAGTGGTTAAAGGGGTTGTAAACCTACGTGTTTTTTCACCTTAATGCATCCTATGCATTAAGGTGAAAAAACACCTGGCAGTGACCGGCCCCCCAGCCCCCCTGTTTTACTTACCTGAGCCCTAGAATTTGACCCACGGGGACGCACTGTCTCTCTGCCTGGGGTTCTCAGCTCTTGATTGGAAAGACTGATAGCAGCACAGCCATTGGCTCCCGCTGCTGTCAATCAAATCCAATGACGCGGGCACCGGGGTTGGGGCCGAGTCCTGCATTCAGCCTCTATGGGCGCCGAATGCTGGACTCGGGAGCACGCCCGCAAGGTAACCACCCGGAAGAGCGCTTCTAGGGGGAGGAGCCACAAGAGCTGCAGAGAGACCCCAGAAGAGTAGGTTCGGGGCCACTCTGTGCAAAACGAGCTGCACAGTGGAGGTAAGTATGATATGTTTGTTATTTTTTTTTTTTAAAAAACATCGAACCCTTATGCCGCGTACACACGAGCGGACTTTACGGCAGACTTTGCCCGGCGGACTTTTCGACGGACTTTATGACGGACTTTCTGAATGAACGGACTTGCCTACACACAATCCACCAAAGTCCGTCAAATTCGTACGTGATGACGTACGACCGGACTAAAACAAGGAAGTTCATAGCCAGTAGCCAATAGCTGCCCTAGCGTGGCTTTTTGTCCATCGAACTAGCATACAGACGAGCGGACTTTTCGACCGAACTCGAGTCCGTCGGATAGATTTGAAACATGTTTCAAATCTAAGTCTGTCCAACTTTTGAGAAAACAAAGTCCGCTGGAGTCCACACACGATCGAATTGTCCGACGAAATCCCGTCCGCCGGACCAAGTCTGACGTAAAGTCCGCTCGTGTGTACGCGGCATTACAATCACTTTAAATTCAAGTGGATTTCCACCCTCCCTCACATATTTTGTTTTTTACAAACTCTTGAACATATCTCATCTGATACATTGTATCAGATAAAATATCAGTAAACCATGAAGATATTACTGATCCAAGCGCTCAAATGGACAAATAGTTTAAATGCACACCAGCAGCTATTATAAATAAAATCAATCAATGAAATATGCTAAAAAATCAAAACAGTCATTTCAGCATTAACAGCGCTAAAAGTGCAATGAAGAAAAAGTCTTTTGGAGGTTCAATCCACTACAGCATATAGAGAGAAAGTCCCCATTCAAAATAAATGAAAAATAATAGATGTGCTCCGTAACCCTTGGTAACCGGGACTCGGTTTTATTTATCTGGATACCATCACCAACACCTTGTGCGTCAAAAGTCCCCGTTGGTAATGCACTCCCCAGACATCAGTAAAAAACGGGCCTTGTACCTCCATACACTATGATATCTGTTCAGATCTTCCCAAAACGATAGACTAGACACTGAAGCCTGTCACCACCTCTGCTTTGGACCTGGCTCCTATCCCCAGATAGATCACTTTCTCAAACAGTAGTTCATAAATGCAAAGAAAGAAGGGGGAGCTGGCATAGCGTAATACTATTTATTTAATAGAAAACCAAACACACGGTAATAACTGCGAGGGAGTCGTGTAGTCACGCCCTAACACGTTTTGTTATCACGTCTTCGTCGGAGGACTTTTTTTTTGTATAAATACCATAGTCACGTGGATACCAATTTATTGTTGAAAGATGTATTGGATATAATTTTTACAAGCACTTTAATACCACTGTTATGTATGCATTGTTCACTTCATTTCAAATCACTGATTCACTTTATTGAGACATAACACTTTATATGCAGTATCATTGCTGTATATGCACCGAGACATATCATAACATTTAATCTTTTATTATATTAAGTCACTTTGCACAGGAATATCTCACCATTTATATTATCCTTATTTTTTTCTGGTCTTGACTATCAGCTGTTCCATCATTCTAGACCAACGCAGAGATTTATACTTGAACACATTCTGTAAATTAAAGCTGCAGATGAACATGTAGCAACTTTTGTATTTATATACATGAGCAGACGCATCCACACTGTGGATGGGAAGCCACTGATTTTAATTTATTTTAATAAAACGTATTTTAATGTACTACACTATGGGAGCCCTTTTCTTCCTCCCTCTGAGGACCCATACCTGAGAAGTTGTGTGACCCCTAGGAGGTGCTGACCGGTGTATAACACCCCCAAATTGTGTGGAAACAGCTGTAGCAGCCTATTGGACCAACATTGGGAACGCTGGGAGAGCTGAGGAGAAAGTCTATCCACGGTACCCACATAAGCCTATTACCCCTGCAGGGGTAACAACTTCTGGTAAGTGGGGACCCAACGGGAGGAGCACTACAAGTCACTTGGTTTGTTGAGCACCGAAGTCACCTGAAAGAGCTTGAACTGGCTACTATGGAATTATATTCTTCATTTTTATATCCACGTCTTATAATTATCACTTTTTGGGACTTATATGCTGATTTTTTTACATACACATTGTGTGTGGGACTATATATATTTTTATAGTTTTTAATTTACACGTTTGTGTATGGGACTTCACTATTTAGTATTGGTTTATTTTTTATTTTATTTTTTTTGTTTCAATGTTTTTATTGAAGTTTTTAATACAACAAGGAAAATACAATACAACAATGAGATGGTACATGGATATTACAGTTTGGATGCATACAGTACATTTGCAGTACAATAACGAAGTTTTATGATCATTAAACTACACGACTGAGAGAAAGAACCAAACCAAGTAAGGAAAAGGTAAGGAAGTCTTCAAGTAAAGTAGGAGGATGTCTCCACTGGCAGATATTGGGGTAAGGTGTGAGTATCATGGCGAGTGTAAAAGATAGGTATTCTGATATACGCTCCCCTGACATCCAAACACCCCTGTTGGGTTCTAACTGTGTGTGGATGGGGGGAGCTAATGATCTCCATAGGCATCGTCAGAAAGAGGTGTATTTAACCTGTATGATGGTTTGGTATATGCTGTGCCAGTAGGACAAAGTAGTTGATTAGTTAGTTTCTGATGGAATGTAATTGGGGAAGCACCTCTGTCACCAAATGGCCTTACAATGAGGGGATTAATATCTCTTAGGGACCTAATGTAATATACAACCTTAGGCAGAGGCAGTATATGGGGGTGGATAGGGATATGAGGGTGGATAGAGGCATGAGGGAACCTGTCCCCTGCGAGTGTATAGTATAGGCAGTTAGTGTTTTGTGGAATACCCTGGGTTGGATAGAGGTGTGTTAGTGTAGGGAATTGCAGTAATCGGCTGTGGTTTATTTTTTCACTTATAATTACAGTTTTGGACATTTTTGGTTTATTCATTTATATAACACTGTCATTATGGTCTTTTAAGTTTACATTATTGGCTTACTAGACATATATGTATATTTTTGCATTATGTGTTGAGATTGCCACACGATTAGATTTGTCTGACCACTTACAACAATTATTTGGGTTCACTTTAGGTATATATGCACTAGCACATTTTTTACATTCACTTTGACGTGCACACATATATACACCTAGCCCTATTGGGATAGGCTCCCCCCTCCTTTTAAAAGGCTGGGCATACAGCTAATTATCCCCATACCTTGTAGGGTAGCGCCACTCACCTCATCTTTTAGGCATCCAAGCTACTACTTGTCACATTTTTTAGTACTGTGTCTACCACATCATTATCTTGTGAAATGGGAAATGTTGTTTTTCCAGGTCAAAGTTCAAACTGATTAGCCAAGCATAGCAAAGTGTGTGTTGGGGGGGAGCTGGCATATAAAAACAAATCCCATATTAATGGTTGTGTTCTGTGTTGAAAACAGAAGCCTACAATCCCAACAGTGCCCCTATTGTGGCATTCACAGTCCACCCTTTGTTTCATTGAGTGCTACATTTGTACATTGACGAATTGCTTTCTATTTATGCAGATTTTTTAATGCTGAAACCTTAGTAAGTTTAGTCAATGGAACCCTGTGAGTGATGTAGTCATCATATATTGTGGTGATATAGATATATTTCTTAAGCCTCCTACACACGATCGGACTTTCCGTCTGGAAATGTTCGGTGACAGGCTGATGGCGGAAAATCGGACCATGTGTATGCTCCATCAGACAATTGTTGTCGGATTTTCTGCTGACAAATGTTGGATAGCAGATTTTCAAATTTTCCGCAAACAAGTGTGTGTTGTTGGATTTTCCGATTGTTTGTACACAAGTCCGTCGGACAAAAGTCCAAAGTACAAACACGCATGCTCGGAAGCAAGGGCGAGATAGAAGCGGTCGGTCTTGTAAAATAGCGTTCGTAATGGAGAATTAACATTCGTGACGCGGCAAATTATGAAATCTCGAAATGCAGCGCACAATTCTCTGCTTCTTAATGGGATAATAATGAAGCTGCTTTGCTGGTGATACTGATGGAGTTATTGCAAATGAATTTTCAAAGGCTTTTTTTTTCTAGTGATATCAAGAATAATATTATTATGCATTTTTTTTTTTTTTGGAGCAAGTTACCACAACACCATTATCCCTAATGCCCTGTACACACGGTCGGATTTTCCGATGGAAAATGTGTGATAGGACCTTGTTGTCGGAATTTCCGACCGTGTGTAGGCTCCATCACACATTTTCCATCGGATTTTCCGTCACACAAAGTTTGAGAGCAGGATATAAAATTTTCCGACAACAAAATCCATTGTCAGAAATTCCGATCGTGTGTACACAAATCCGACGCACAAAGTGCCACGCATGCTCAGAATAAATAAAGAGATGAAAGCTATTGGCCACTGCCCCGTTTATAGTCCCGACGTACGTGTTTTACGTCACCGCGTTCAGAACGATCGGATTTTCCGACAACTTTGTGTGACCGTGTGTATGCAAGACAAGTTTGAGCCAACATCCGTCGGAAAAAAATCCATGGATTTTGTTGTCGGAATGTCTGATCAATGTCCGACCGTGTGTACGGGGCATTAGTTTTTAGGATCAAAGATACAACTATGTTGGTGTCTCTTGTCAATTTTACATTGTATTTTTTTAAATGTAACTGCCTACTCCCAAACTATCATTTGAAGTAAAACACATAGCCTGGTATTATTCTACACAATTATTTTATTGTGCATTAAAAAAGAAAACAAATAAAATTAGACATACTATCTGCCAATATAAGTTAACTAAAAAGTGCATTCTATGCATCCAAAAAATATACAAAATATACCAAATAAAATCATTATTCAACCAAAAAAATAATGTCAAAGCAATAACTCCAATGCCAATAATAAATAACACGTTATCTCCTCCGATTCCGCAACATGTCTGGTTGACGAACTGCCGTTCAGAAGCGAACTGAAAAGCACGAAACAAAAAGTACAAAATTAAAAGTGCGAATCAACAATCACCAAACTTCTACTAACACGAAATTAGCAGAAGGAGACCAAAGGGTGGCGCTAAAGAGCTGAAAAACAATGTAGTACGTCACTACGTTCGTAATTGTTGGCCAACAATTGTGTGGCTGTGTGTATGCAAGACAAGTCTGGGCCAACGCCCTTCGGACTAAATTCCATGGTTTTGTTGGTCAACAATCTGATCCTGTGTACGAGGCTTAAGCGCTAGAGCAGAAGGGTCCTTAGCAAGTAGTTGTTTAGTTGTTTTGCTGGAGCAGAGACCGTAAATCAACTTGGCAAACAGTCAAACTAGGAGATAATTCAGCTGTCATTGTTTATGGTAAATCTTCATCTCCAAAGCTTCTTTTCTTCTGCCAATACAGCTTCTCTTTTTAGGGAGCATCAATAAGCATCTGTTATTTATTTATTTCAGGTACTTCTATAGCGCTGTCAATTTACGCAGCGCTTTACATATACATTGTACATTCACATCAGTCCCTGCTCTCAAGGAGCTTACAATCTAAGTTCCCTAACTCACATTCATACATACATACACTTACTAGGCCCAATTTAGACGCAATCCAATTACCTTCCAGCATGTCTTTGGAATGTGGGAGGAAAACTGGAGTACTATTTTTATTTATTCTATTTAATGTACGCTTCTAGTGCATTTTAAATTTTTTGTGCATTTTTTATGTTTTGTGTTTTGTTTTGTGTCTTCTCAGTCAGTATACATCCAAGTATAGTTTATGCATTTCATACGCAGTTCTATTTACATCTATAGCATTTTTTCCAAAATGTAGAAGAAATTCTGTTTGTAGGTCTTTTAAAACCTGCTATGTCAGCAATGCAGAAATCCAGCACTGAATATGTGGTAGGGGTTGTACTGACTATTAGGGTACAGTGACCAGACGTCCCCGGTTTCTGGAGACAGTCCCTGGATTGAGGACACTGTCCCCGGAGGAAGTCTGTCCCCGGTTTTGTCCTGGCTTTTGCAGGGCTGATCCTGGGCAGGCAGTTGGCTGTGAGATGAGATGAGCCAGCTCTGTGTAGTAATACTCACAGTGGAGCTGGAGCGGCTCCAGCTTTTGTGCTGCTTGTAGCGGCGCGGCCACTCCTCCTCTGCATCTGTCAAAAAGAACCGCTGGCTGCGATCCCGGGGACACATGACCCCCCTCTCCCAGCATCCCGCCCCTCTCCTCCTATGTCTGCTCCCTCCTCCCATCACTCTCCTAGCAGTGTCAGTACATAGGTTTAGGAGAGAGAACAGAGAACAATGTTCCTCCCTCCACCTCCCTCCTGTACTGCAAAGAATTAGGGGTAATGTAGTCCAGAGGAGGGGCGAGATTGCCTTGAAAATGAATGGACAGACTGAATGTAATGGTCACAGACAAGGAGGAGGTGAGTTTCTGTTATAAAATTTTAATTACGTTTTCTTCTTCGCTGATGGGCACTCATTAGGGGACACTGATAGGCTAAGGTGACCAGACGTCCCCAAACTGTCTCTGGAGGAAGTCTGTCCCGGGTTTTGCTCCCACTTTGCAGGGCCAATCCTGGGCAGGTGCCCCGCGAGCTGGGGCAGAGGGGGCACCCAGGATTGGCCCTACCTTGGGTCCCACTGGGCCCATTAGGGCTTGGGCTGTCTCGGGGGGGTGTGAGCGCTGCCAGATTATAAAGAGCAGGTATCTCCTGCTTACCCGGCTGTCAGACAAAGTCCCGCCTCCTGGGTCGGTTCCTATGATAGGCAGCACACTGGTGACGTCTATCATAGGAGGTGGGACTTTGTCTAAGGACAGCGGCCGCACCGGGTAAACGGGAGAGACCAGCTCTGTATAATCCATCTTCTCTCCTCAAATCACTATGCACTGGTCAGATTGCACTGATGACCACAGGTAAGGCTGAGCTGTTGGGCACTGATCAGGCTGCATTTATGGGCACTGAACAGGCTGAGCTGATGGGCACTGAACAGGCTGCATTGATGGACACTGGTGAGGCTGCATTCATGGGCACTGAATAGATTGAGCTGATGGGCACTGAACAGAATGCATTGATAGACACCAATGAGGCTGCATTGATGGGCTCTGGTGAGGCTGCATTGATGGGCACTGAACAGATTGAGCTGATGGGCACTGAACAGGCTGCATTTATGGGCACTGAACAGACTGCATTGATAGACACCAATGAGGCTGCATTGATGGGCACTGAACAGGCTAGGCTGATGGGCACTGAACAGGCTGCATTTATGGGCACTGAACAGGCTGAGCTGATGGGCACTGAACAGGCTGAGCTGATGGGCATTGAACAGGCTGCATTGATGGGCACTGAACGTGCTGCATTGATGGACACTGAACAGGCTGCATTGATGGACACTGAACAGGCTGCATTGGCACTGATCAGGCTGCATTGATAGACACTGGCGAGGCTGCATTGATGGACACTCAGTGAGGCTGCATTAATGGACACTGGTGAGGCTGCACTGATGAGGCTGAGCTGATGGGCACTGATGAGGCTGAGCTGATGGGCACTGATGAGGCTGAGCTGATGGGCACTGGTGAGGCTGAGCTGATGGGCACTGGTGAGGCTGCATTGACGGGCACTGATCAAGCTGCATTGATGGGCACTGGTGAGGCTGCATTGATGGACACTGGTGAGGCTGCATTAATGGACACTGGTGAGGCTGCACTGATGAGGCTGAGCTGATGGGCATTGATGGGGCTGAGCTGATGGGCACTGGTGAGGCTGAGCTGATGGGCACTGGTGAGGCTGCATTGATGGGCACTGATCAAGCTGCATTGATAGACACTGGTGAGGCTGCATTGATGGACACTGGTGAGGCTGCATTAATGGACACTGGTGAGGCTGCACTGATGAGGCTGAGCTGATGGGCACTGATGAGGCTGAGCTGATGGGCACTGGTGAGGCTGAACTGATGGCACTGGTGAGGCTGCATTGACAGGCACTGATCAAGCTGCATTGATGGGCACTGTTAAAGCTGAGCTGATGGGCACTGGTGAAGCTGAGGTGATGGGCACTGGTGAGGCTGCCCTGATGGGCACTGATGAGGCTGCATTGATGGGCACTGGTGAGGTTGCACTGATGAGCACAGATGAGGCTGCAGTGATAGACACTGGTGAAGCTGAGCTGATGGGCACTGGTGAGGCTGCATTGATGGGCACTAGTGAGGTTGCATTGATGGACACTGGTGAGGCTGCACTGATAGCCACTGGTGAGGCTGCATTGATGGGCACTGGTGAGGCTGCATTGATGGGCACTGGTGAGGCTGCACTGATAGCCACTGGTGAGGCTGCATGAATGGGCAATGATGAGGCTACACTAATGGGCACTGATGAGGCTGAGCTGATGAGCACTGGTGAGTATAACACTCTTCAAATGTATAACAACTCTTCAAATGTGCTTTAAAATGCATGGTTTTCCCTTTTATGAACAAGAAAATAATGATCTTATGCTGGTATAATAATGCTATGGGGCTGGTATGAAATGATTTCCAGGGCTGGTTTTTACAGCCAGTCCGGCCCTGACCGTTTCCCTCTGCAGCCGCACCATTGCTGCTAAGTAAATGTACAGCACTGCCATACGAATACAGCGCTGCTATGTGACAACAGCGCCGACCTGAAGTCTCCTCCCTCCGCCTCTCTTGGCACTCCCCAGCGCCCCGCTCAGTGCCCTCCAGTGCTGCTATAAACTATAGGGGTGGAGGTGGAGCTTACGGCTGCTAATGATCCCGCTGGAAGGATGACTGCAGGAGTTCATTCTGGGGGATGTGTGGAGGGAGGTGAGTTGGCGGGTTTTGCAAGAAGTTGAGACTTGTGTTCAGGGGTTTGAGATGAGGAGAGAGGCAGTGACAGCAGTGTCTGCAGCAGGGTGAGAGGCCAGTACAAGTGCTGTACAGCTAACTGTGGCCTGTGCAGTGCTGGAGCAATGAATTATGACTCATTCAAACCCTAAACTTGTATATCATCCACCTACACCCTTCTTCCACACATACTACCCACTGCTATACCCTGCACATCCCTCTAATACTTTATAAAGTTTTTTCTCTATCTTATCTTATTAATATTTGGTAGTTATATCTCCAAAAATTCTAATGCCGCGTACACACGGTCCTACTTTTCGTCTACAAAAGTCCAACGGACGCTGATGGACTAAAGCTGGCTGGTAATCCGATCGTGTGTGGGCTTCTCCGGACTTTCAACTGACTTTTTTAGCCTCAAATCCGACGTACTTTAGATTTGAAACATGCTTTAAAACTTTACTTCGTAACTACGACGGACCCCGAAATCCGCTCGTCTGTGTGCTAGTCCGACGGACAAAAAGCCACGCTAGGGCACCTATTGGCTACTGGCTATGAACTTCCTTATTTTAGTCCGGTGTACGTCATCACGTACGAATCCGTTAGACTTTTGTGTGGTCGTGTGTAGGCAAGTCCGTTCGTTAGAAAGTAGGCCGCAAGTCCGCCGCAAGTCCACCGAAAGTCTGCCGGAAGTCTGTCGGACAGGCTGTCCGACTTTTGTAGACGAAAAGTACGACCGTGTGTACGCGGCATAAGAAATATCTTTTTTTTATCTCATGGACTTAATGTGAGAAATAACGTATATATCATACAATCATTCCGTATACACATACACATACGATGCATATTTCATTTGAGGAAAATATGCTTATAAAATTGTTTACTAGTTGCCAATAAAAATAAAAATAAAAAATGTCCTGGATTTAATTTTAAAAATATGGTCATACTAGGGTGCTTATTCTCCAAATTGTATATGCAGACATGTAGTCTATAGCAACCAATAAGATCCTTCCAAATAGCATGATATATGAAATATTATAATTTTTTTTGTTCATTTTTTAAGCATTCCAATCTGCCCTTTCCTGCACTTAGGGGTTGTTTTACTAAAGGCAAATAGACTGTGAACTTTGCAAAGTGCAGTTGCACTCTGAAAGTGTAGTTGCTCCAGAGCTTAGTAAATGAGCAGAAGCTTTGCTGACTTCCATCATCCAATCATGTGCAAGAAAAAATGCTGTTTTTTTATTTTCTTTGTACGTGATTGGGTACTCTTTACAAAGTTAAGCTTTTCCTCATTTGCATCCTCAAGTTTGCAAATTGTACAGTCCATTTGCCTTTAGTAAATCAACCCCTTTGTGTCTTCTATTGACCATTGAAGTCACATTTAGTGGCCAATGTTTTGGTCACAATTTACATAATAGCATGCACTGGATTTTGGGATTCATGAGGAACATAAATATAGAAGGAAATAAACAGAACATGTATGCAGTCATATAGGGGAGTTAACTGCACTTTAATCAGCTGTGGACACTGGACATGTTACAACCATTATTTAGGCTCGGTTCACACTGTTGCGACCTAAAAGTCACGTGACTTATGGTGTGACTTTGCCAGGAGACTTTCTGGTGACTTATGTACTACTTTGAGGCACAAGTTTGATAGATGTTGCCCCCAAGTAGTACAGGAACCTTTTTTAAAGTGGGAGCAACTTTAGTAGTGTTAATTAAGAGAGCTCTCATTGACTAACATGGGATTTCACATGTTACACGACTTTTACACGAAATTTTAAAAAAGTCCATATTTTCATTTGTAATTAACTTTGCAAAGCTTTGTACCAGAATCATAATTTTAGAGTCATTTTTAACAGTTTAATTATAGAAAAAAAATGTACTGTATGTTTTTTATCTACAGTAAAAAAAAAAATCTAGAACTAATGTGTCAAAATAGAAAAATAAAACTTTAGGGGTTTGAGAGCTGACGTGGTAAACGTTTTGATCCTTTTCACTAATCCTCTGGATCTGATGGAATAGAGCAAAATCTTGCCTAGAATAGCAAAATGTTCCTTTAATAAATCTTTAAAAAAAGGCATACAAGGTGGTATTGGGTACCAGCACAAATAGCTCATGCCATCCCAACATACAGTAAAACATGTTTTAGAAGCTGTGGGCTACAGGGAGGTGTGGTACACACATGGTGGTTCTGCCCAAAGTTTACCTATTTTTTGTGCAGGATATTTTGTGTCCTATAAATCATATTTCATATGGTCACCCCAAGGGATACAAAGATGGCCCTTCTAGACTGCACAGTCCCAGGTCTTTTAATAAATCAAGTGAAATTTTCTACAAACCTTTTCTTGGCTGCTACACAAGTGATTGCTAAAGCTTGGAAGAAGCCCACAGTCTACTTTCAAGAAGTCAAAGAGTTTATGAACTTGATGTTGGTTAATTATTTAGTATCTTAAATGATCCATAAATGAAAATACTAAAAATATGGGAACCTTGGCTTACCTACCCCTTTCCATCTTTCCACCCATCCAGTCTAAATTATACGTAGCCTTCTCATTAGGTTTTGGTCCTTATCCCCATGCATCCCCTTCAGAACCCCTGCTCCTGTTGAACTAATCCACTTCCCTTATTATTATTATTATTATACGCAATTTATATAGCGCCAACAGTTTACGCAGCGCTTTACAATGTATAAGGGGGACAACACAATTACAGTTCAATACAAAAGGTACAGGAGGGCCCTGTTCGTAGAGCTTACATTCTAAAGGGAGGGGGTGGTGGTGCAAAAGGTAATAGCTGCAGAGAATGATTTGATGGGGGTGGCTCGGGGATAGTTTTTATGTGGGTGTGGGATAGGCTTCCCTGAATAAATGAGTTTTCAGGGATCTCCTAAAGGTGGACAGGGTAGGGGCTGATCGGACATACTGGGGCAGGGAGTTCCAGATGATGGGAGAGGCTCTGAAGAAGTCCTGAAGGCGAGCATGGGATGAGTTAACAAGGGAGCTAGAGAGCAGGAGGAGCGGAGGGGACAATTTGGGCGATATCTGCAGATGAGGTTGGTGATGTAGATGGGGGCAATGTTGTAAATGGCCTTGCATGTTATGGTTAGCATTTTGAATTTTACACGGTGGTGTAGGGGAAGCCAGCGAAGAGATTGGCAGAGAGGGGCGGCAGTCACTGATCGATTAGTGAGGTGTATTAGTCTAGCAGCAGCATTCATAATAGACTGAAGGGAGGGATAGCCTGCTTAAGGGTAGGCCATTAAGGAGAGAGTTGCAGTAGTCAAGGCGAGAAATAATCAAGGAGTGAATAAGTTGCTTTGTGGTGTCATTAGTCAGGAAGGGTCGAATTCTGGAGATGTTGCGGAGGTTAAGGCGGCAGGATTTAGCCAGTGATTGGATATGGGGGGGAAGGAGAGGTCAGGGTCAAGGATTACACCCAGAAACCCTGGCATGTGTGGGGGGACCAATGGTTGTGTTGTTGATATTAATGGTGAGGCACGGGGGGGGGGGGGGGGGGACCGTGAAGGAAGAAAAATAACAAGCTCAGTTTTAGAAAGATTAAGTTTGAGGAAGTGGTGTGACATCCACACCGATATGTCATTCAGTAAGTTTGAGATCCCTTATCCAAGTTTTCTGACTCCCCCCCCCCCCCATCTCTGTTATTAACCTAGGACTCCCCTCTCTCAACAGCTTTTAAAATCTCTTCTCACATCCCCTCTCCCTGCTTTCCCTGCTCTAAATGGATCCAAGGACATTTATAAAAGTTCACATTGCTTACTGATGCCTTCTGACCCTCAAGAGCCCTTCAGATGAGGTAGGGATTAAAACCCTATAAATTTGCTTCTATATAAACCTGGCTCTATATTTCAATACCCGTCAGATGTCTTAGCCTCTGTGTGGACATACTTGTTATCCCTACACATAAACCAATAAAATGATTGAAACAGAAGTTTTCATCCTAAAAATATGATTTACTGTCTCAGGAAGATAAACATTTATAATATTTCTTAATATATTTCTTATTCTATTTCTTAATATTTTAAGTAGGCACCAATAAAATCCAAGCACAGGAAAGTAACATTACCAACAATCAATAGGTTTGATTCACAAAGCTTTAACACAAGGGTGTTAACTCTTATATTAAGCCATGTAAATGCAAAAGTGACCCTTTTTGAAAATAAATATGCTTATCCTTGTGTAAGCTTTGTAAATTGGATATCCATGATGTTTTATCATGATTTTGTCTTATTTTAACATTATATGTTTTATTGTAGCCCTGATGAAGGGGGAGTTTCTTTGGTTCCCAAAACACGTTGGCTGTCTTTTAACACAACATCTATAAATTAATTTGGACTCTTAATTTTTGATCTGGTGCTCCTTCCATATATACATGTCTTTTCTTAACCTCCCTGGCGGTATGATTCTTTCTGATTTTAGGTGCTGAAAGCGGTACAATTATTTTGCACAGAAATTTGGCGTTTTATATTGTAGGCCTGTAATTCTTAGGAATAGTTCACTTAAATCTGTCCAAACAAGAGTCTAGTAGACATCCCGGGTATGAAAGTTTGAAAAACGAAATAAAAAATTATAATATAATAAATAACTATAAATAGTTTTTGGTTGCTATGGACAATCTCCAGTTTCCTGGCAGAAAGAACAGTTTTATATATATAAAACTGCATGCAGGACACTGGGCAGACCACTAGGGACAAAGGGGATGTGTAGTTATTTGATACAGTACTGTAATCTGTAAGATTACAGTATGCTGTATCTATACTGTTTGTTTCACTTTTGAATTTACCGCCGAACTCCGTCCCCGTGCGTCGCAACGCTCGCAGGGAACGGAGCTCGGCACTGTGAATCGAACGAGACACAGCGGCTCGCCGATCACAGCGGGGAGACATCGCAGGATCCAGGGGACAAGGTAAGTAAACTCTTCCTGGATCCTGCGATGCAAGCCCGAGTCTGGCTCGGGGATACCGCTTTTGGTATAAAAAATCCAACCCGAGCCAGACTCGGGAATACCGCCAGGGAGGTTAACTTCCCTGGCGGTATGATTATTTCAGATTTTAGGTGCTGAAAGCGGTACCATTATTTTGCACAGAAATTTGGCGTTTTATATTGTAGGCCTGCAATTCTTAGGAATAGTTCACTTAAATCTGTCCAAACCAGAGTCTAGTACCAGAGTCTAGACATCCCGGGTATGATAAAGTTTGAAAAACGAAATAAAAAATTATAATTTAATAAATAACTATAAATAATTATAACAAATATTAATATAATAATAATAAAAATTATTCAATAATGTAATCAAATCAAAAACACTGAAATTTGCTCAGTTGCAGAATTGTCGCTGTCATTACTTTTAGTGTTTGGTGACGGATTTTCCCACAAATCGCTATCGCTCAATTCTGCGAGTGATTCTAATTTATTATCGCTGTTTTCTAGCTGGTCTAAAGCCACTTTTGATGTAAAGAGACAGTTTTGGTTGCTATGGACAATCTCCAGTTTCCAGGCAGAAAGAACAGTTTTTATAATATAAAACTGCATGCAGGACACTGGGCAAACCACTAGGGACAAAGGGGATGTGTAATTATTTGATACAGTACTGTAATCTGTAAGATTACAGTATACTGTATCTGTACTGTGTGTTTCACTTTTGAATTTGCCGCCGAACTCCGTCCCCGTGCGTCGCAACGCTCGCAGGGAACGGAGCTCGGCACTGTGAATCGAGCGAGACACAGCGGCTCGCCGATCACAGCGGGGAGACATCGCAGGATCCAGGGGACAAGGTAAGTAAACTCTTCCTGGATCCTGCGATGCGATCCCGAGTCTGGCTCGGGGATACCGCTTTTGGTATTAAAAATTCACCCCGAGCCAGACTCGGGAATACCGCCAGGGGGGTTAATAAAGAGTAAAGCATGTTCACTTTAATTTTTCATTTGCCTTCATAAATGAGGTGAAACAAGGTGAATATTCACTTTGCAAAAAATCAGCCATGTGCAAGGAAAATTTTAAAGAATGGATTTCTGCCTACATGTTTAGATGATTGAAGTCAGCATGGTGAGGATGCAATGATGGGCACGGTGAGGATGCACCGATGGGCATGGTGAGGCTGCAATTATGGGCGCGGTGAGGCTGCAATGATGGGAACAGTGAGGCTGCAAGGATGGGCACAGTGAGGCTGCAATGATGGGCACAGTAAGGCTGCAATGATGGGCAGGGTGAGGCTGCATTGATGGGCATGGTGAGGCTGCATTGATGGGCACGGTGAGGCTGCATTGATGGGCACAGAGAGGCTGGAATGATGGGCACAGTGAGGCTACATTGATGGGCACAGTGAGGCTGCAATGATGGGCACAGTGAGGCTGCATTGATGAGTACAGTGAGGCTGCATGGATGGGCACAGTAAGGCTGCATGGACTGGCATAGAGGCTGCATTGATGGGAACAGTGAGGCTCCATTGACGGGCCCAGTGAGGCTGCATTGATGGGCACAGTGAGGCTGCAGTGATGGGCACAGTGAGGCTGCATTTGATGGGCACTGGTGAGGCTGCATTGATTGGTACAGTGAGGCTGCATTTGATGGGCACTGGTGAGGCTGCATTCATCTCTTGTATCATGTCCGCAGTCTCTGACCATCTCTTGTACCATGTCTGCAGTCTCTGACCATCTCCTGTATCATGTCTACATTCTCTTACCATCTTTAGTATCATGTCATCAGTCTCTAACCATCTCCTGTACCATGCCCACAGCCTCTGACATCCCCTGTACCATGCCCGCAGCCTCTGACATCTTGACATCTCCTGTACCATGCCACAGCCTCTGACATCTTGACATCTCCTGCACCATGCCCACAGCCTCTGACATATTGATATCTCCTGCACCATGCCCACAGCCTCTGACATCTCCTGTACCATGCCCACAGCCTCTGACATCTCCTGTATCATGTCTGCAACCTCTGACCATCTCCTGTACTATGCCCGCCGCATCTAACCATCTCTTGTATCATGTCCACAACCTCTGACCATCTCTTGTCTTATATCATGTCTGCAGTCTCTGAGGGAGTCTGGAGAGGAGTCAAGAGTGGGAGTGCTGCTGGGATGGGGGTCATGGGAGAAGTCAGATGTGTGTGGACTGTGAAGAGGAGACTATAAGAAAACCAGAGCCACCAAGCTGGAGCCGACTGACTGAGCCCTGCAAGGTGCACCTGAGAGGAGGTCAGTAACAGCGCCGCCAGGCCAGTCTGAGGGGGGGAGTGAATACAATAATGTAAGGGGCACTGATATAAAGGTTTCCCCCTTATATCCGTAACCCCCCCCCTTACCTTAGTGTATTCTTTCTGCTGAAGGTGGTCTCTGGACCAGAGTCCCCCCCACCACCACATTCCCAGAGTCCCAGGTGTCCCCCTTGATGATTGCTCCACTTTTACCACTTTTAACTGGAATTTGCTGTTATATATGTAGCGCTGGTAGATTTGTGATCTACCCTCTGATAGGTAAAGATCTGGATATTCATCTTAGTATTCCAAATCCAAGGACTTCTTTTTGCTAGCCGGATTTCTTTCATTTAGAGAGAAAAAAAATATATACAGGGATGGACTCCTAAAGATTATTTTGATATAGGTTATGGGAAGAGAGTCTCATTTTTAAATGAGGCTTTGCTCCTGAAGTTGTACAGGATTTATGTGTGTTAATATATTTTCCTTTTCAGGAACCATTTGATCCTCTATGAAGCTGTTAGGATTTTCAGCTAGATAGACAGTGAGGTTATGTACAGTCATAGGATGGTTTTGTTTACGGACGTGAACATATTGTTTTATAGATGTTACTCTTATTATGCCTTTCCACTGTCTTTCATTCTTTATCTAATCCAAGTTTTAAGCTCAAATACCTACTTCCAGGCTTGGGAGTTATTATCATTAGTTTTGGACAGACGTTGGGGACAACGTCTATTGTAGTGGGGGGAGTATGTAGCGCTGGTAGATTTGTGATTTACCCTCTGATAGGTAAATTTAGTGAATTACTCGTTATAGGAAGTTAGATTTGCCTCTGTTCCAGCTTGGCTGACGTTGCGTGTGTTTCCACATTGTGCCGGTGGGTGTCGTTGTCACCATCGGCAGGTGTTGGAAAAGCAACGTGTTGAAGTGGATGAGTGCTCCTCTGTCCTGGAGACAACTCGGTGGAGGTGGTCCTCCGAGTTGCATTCTGGGAGAGGGTATTTATGGGACAGACGCCATGTTTAGGGGTTCGTTTTCAGCCACCTGCTGGCCCTCCTGGCCGACAGGTATGTGTTAGAGTACCACCTTGCGGTCCTCCGTTCCGGAGGCCCGCGTCGCTGCGGAGCGTGGGTGGGCCCAGAAGCCTGTCTGGGGCCTACCACAGCGGCCGAGGAATGGTCCTGAGCTGTCTATCCAGAGTGAAGAAGCTGGACAACCGAGAAGATCCCAGGGGAGGACCTGTCATGGAAGGATCATGCAGAATGCTGGTCTGGAGAGGGGCCTGGTGACTCGGTTGGAGGACGTATCCTGAAGTAGCCTTATCACATGGTACTGCCGGGTTGGCTTAAAGGTTCAAGTACTGTGTCTGACATTCATCACAAACCAATAAATCCTGTGGCAGAGGATCATACAGGTTTAATTCAAGCAAGTCTGTGGCAGAGACTTGTGTTTGTGCAACGTACTGGCTGCTAGGCAAGTGAGAGAGGCCTATCCAGGCGAGCAAAGATCGGGTCCCACAAAAAGGGGATTGCATTCAATTACAGTAGTCAACTTTAAAGGATGTTCTAAAGAAACCTAAAGAAAGGTATTTGAGCTTCTCTGCAGTTTTATTCCTCCCTCTTTCCTGCTACTTCCTTCGTTACTTGGTTCAATAAAGCATTGAAAACGTACTCAAGTGTTGGTGCTTATATCGTCCAGAGGTAAACTCAACGGAACCCTAGACCCGGTGCCGGTGAAACAGAGGTATCGAGAGTGAAGGTAACAGACCCGCTTAAACCAGCGGCTCCACCGAGAGTTAGTGCTATATCATACTAGCCCTATGTGCTTTCATATCTGTCTTATCTATATATATAATACACTCTTCAAATGTGCTTTAAAATGCATGTGTAGCAATAACTCCATTAGGAGCTGCTGATTTTTATTGGGCTGTTGCCGCCACCCATTACCTGTCTTTTCACCACATCAGGAACCTAGAGTCCATGTTGAGCTTTGCATCCATAACGTATGAACCAGTCACTTTAGTACTTTTTCCAATGCTTTAATGGGAGATAAACGAAAGAAGTAGCAGGAAAGAGGTAGAGAAGGAGTTTCAGGGAAGTTCAAATACCTTTTCTATCTTTGAGTACTTGAATATCTTTAGGACGAGTATCCCTTCAGTCCAAGATTACATTTTTTGCCCACCCAGATAGGCCTCTCTCACTGACCTAGCAGCTGGAGCCACAGACTTGAGAAGAATAAAGTAACTGCACGATCCTCTGCCACAGGACGTAGTAGTTTTAGATGAACAGCAACACAGTACCGGAACCTTTAAGCCGACCCGGCAGTACTATGTGGTAGGTTGACTTAAGATGCGTCCTCCAATTGCGTCACCAGGCCCCTCTCCAGACCAGCACTCCGCATGATCCTTCCATGACGGGTCCTCCCCTGGATTCTTCTTAATTGTCCAGATTCTTCCCGCAGGACAGACAGCACAGGACTATCTCTGCAGTAGTAGTAGTAGGCCCCAGATAGACTTCTGGGTCCACCCACACGCTGCAGCAACGCAGTCCTCAGGCCCAGAGGACCACCAAGTAGGACTCCTAGCACATACCTGTCGGCCAAGAGGGCCAGCAGATGGAAAGAAAAAGACCAAGAAATATGGCGTCTGTCCCTTAAATACCCCTTCCCAGAATGCACTGCAGGGGACAACCTCTGCCGAGTTACTTCTGGGAAAGAAGAGCACTCAATACACCTCAGCCTATTGTTTTCCAGCTCCGGTCTGTAGTGACACCGACATCTACAGGCAACGGAGTGGAACTGCACGCAACACAGCCAAGACTGGAACAGAGGCTAATTTAGCCGTAGATTAAATCTGAACTATGTACAGAACAGACGGCCCACTAAATTTACATACTTGCGGTAGATTGAAAATCTACCAGCGCTACACATGGTTTTCCCTTTTATGAACAAGAAAATAATAACGTTATGCTGTTGGGCTGGTCTAATAATGCTATGGGGCTGGTATAAAAATTATCATAACTCCGGGAGGCAGTGGATGACAGAAAAGCCTGGCGCACTAGGTCATGAAGAGTCGGACAAGAATAAACAACTAGAGAGAGAGAGATGCAAGAGAAAGGTAAACTTGTCCATGGGGGCCTTCGCAATGATGTTAGGGATGGCAAAATGTGGAAGTTACCCAGGGCCACCCACTCTCTGATAGCGCCCTAGCTCTCCCCTGAATATCCACAAGGGTGGATGGTTAAGGATCTTCTCTAACCCCAGTAATTCTACAGTATGGCAGCTTCTTGGGCTTAAATGTGCTGTGTGTCAGCGCCTGCCAACAGATTCATCAGCAGAACTTCAGGTAAAGAGGAGTCAGGTGGTAGACTGACAATTGACAATCATACGATCCATTAGTTCCTAATTGGGTGTGTGGAATGTATTGGGTGTAGGGATAAGCTGAACACCCCCCCGGTTTGGTTCTCTTCAGAACCTGCGTACAGGCAAAACATTTGTACGAACACGCCTGAGGGGGTGTCCTTAGTATGCTTGTAAAGTAGCGGGTTTTTACCGTGTTTAGAGCAGTACCGCAGCAAAATGACATTTCTAAAGGAAAAAATGTAATTGAAAACTACTCGCGGTTGTAATCTATTATCGGGTCCCAGCAATATAGATGAAAAAACGGCATGGGTCACCCCCCCATTAGTCCATTACCAGGCCCTTTGGGTCCGGTATGGATTTTAAGGGTAACCCCGAGCCAAAATTTTTAAAAAAATGGCATAGGGGTCCCCCCAAAATCCATACCAAACCCTTATCCGAGCATGCAACCTGGCAGGCTGCAGGAAAAGGGGGGATGAGAGAGCGCCCCCCTCCTGAACCGTACCAGGCCACATGCCCTTAACATGGGGAGGATGCTTTAAGTTCCTCCACAAAGCACCTTGTCCCCATGTTGATGGGGACAATGGCCTCATCCCCACAACCCTTGCCCGGTCTTTGTGGGGGCCTGCAGGTAGGGGGCTTATCGTAATCTGGAAGCCCCTTTAACAAGGGAACCCCCAGATCCCAGCCCCTCCATGTGAATGAGTATAAGGTACATTGTGGTAAAAATGACTGTAGACAATTTGGGACAAGTCCTTTATTAAAAAATAAGTTTACGTCACTGGGTAAGCAATATAACAGCTGCCATCGCAAAGAGGCTTCAGTCAGAGGGAGCCTTCCATGGAGGCGGAGTTTTTTCCGTTTTTTTTTTTTTTTATCGGGTCATCAAACGCTGTGAAAATGAATGGACATCGAGGGACATTTTTTATTTTTTATTTTTTAATAAAGGACTTGTCCCAAAATGTCTATTGTCATTTTTAACATTTTGACATTTTTTTTGGGGAATGTGTAGGGGTACAATGTACCCGATACCCATTCATATAAGGGGGGTCCGGGATCTGGGGGTCCCCTTGTTAAAGGGGCTTCCAGATTCTGATAAGCCCCCTGCCCGCAGACCTCCACAACCACCGGGCAAGGGTTGTGGGAATGATGCCCTTGTCCCAATAAACATGGGGACAAGGTGCCTTGGGGGGGACCTCAAAGCATCCTCCCCATGTTGAAGGCATGTGGCCTGGTACAGTTCAGGAGCAGGGGTGCTCTCTCGCCCCCCCCTTTTACTGCGGCCTGCCAGGTTGCATGCTCGGATAAGGGTCTGGTATAGATTTTGGGGGGGACCCCCACGCAATTTTTTTTTTAAATTTGGGTGCGGGTTCCCCTTAATATCCATACCAGACCCAAAGGGCCGGGTAATTGACTGGCGGGAACCCAGGCCATTTTTTTTCAATGATTTTCATCTATATTGCCGGGATCTGACAATACATTACAGACGCGAGTAGTTTTAAATGACATTTTTCCTTTAGAAATGTCATTTTGCTGTGGTATTGTTCTAAACACGTGAAAACCCGCTACTTTACAGGCATACTAAGGACACCCCCCAGGCACAATATTTAAAGGAATATTTCATTTTCATTGTTTTACTTTAAGCATTATTAAAATCACTGCTCCCGAAAAAACTGCAGTTTTTAAAACTTTTTTTGCATTGATACATCTCTCCTGGGGCAGGACCCGGGTCCCCATGCACTTTTTATGGCAATAACTTGCATATAAGCCTTTAAAATTAGCACTTTTGGTTTTTTCATGTTAGTGTCCCATAGACTTTAACGGCATTCCGCGGCTTTCGATTTTGCCGCATATTGTTCGCTGTTTGGCGAATGGGCGAACACCCGATGTTCACGTCGAACGAACATCGGGCTCTTTCCTAATTGAGTGTATGGCGTACCATTCTGTGCCTGCATTGGAATGCTGATGCCTGTTCATATAGATGTCAACCTGGGAGAATGCTTTATAGGACAATAAGGAAGAGGCACCCGTGGCTGTAAAAACTATGTGTGGCTAAACAATTTAAGGGTCATGGTCTCACGTGGCCCATTAAATGGCGAATTAGAAATGCACTCAGTTAAAAAAGATGTTGAGCAGACGTTGGAATTTCTACTGTGCACTTAACAAATAATAACAGATGGAAAGAATCACATTCAAGATGCAAGAAAAGGGGTGCTATGCACTAAGCATACACACATAACAGTATACACTAAAAATTACACCCAGCATACAAGACAAGTGAAAAGTGGTAACGTGCAGCATCCAAACATATCAAATATGTACAGATTCTGAGAATTACTCCCAGCATATAGAAAAAGAAAAGTGCTACTGTGCACCATACATACATACAGAATAGATACTGAAATATATACACCGCAAAGAAAAATTAACATACATAAAACTTTATCCACTGAGTACAACAATAAATAAATACGACTGTGCATTATGTAAATGTTTTAGAAACATTAACCAAAATTGCTTTTGCCCACCTATGACCACATCAGAGAAAAATAAGGTGACTCCCTGAATTTTGGAGTGAGTTGACATGACTATGTTCATTAATCTTCGGGTACTGACTGTACTACTTTGAAAACATACATAACAAGGTTTTGCCTTGCTAGATTTGCCACCTTTTCTGAGAAAAATACTGGCCTTATTATCACTTTTCTATAAACAGTGGAACAAGGCCAGGGGGCAACCCTATGCCTCGCCTGCCAACTGACTGCAAAAGCTTTGGTCTTCACCTTTTGTTTTTGCTTTAGGTCCCATAGTTTTGTTGAGATACCTCTACAACCCAGTATACATATGGGCATATGGTGCCCGTTTTTTGCTCAGTCCCATTGGGGTTGATTTACTAAAGCCAAATAGACTGTGCATTTTGCAAGTACAGTTGCACTCTTTTTCCCCAGAGCTTAGTAAATGTGGTAAAACTCTGCTGATTTCCATCGTCCAATCATGTGCAAGCAAAAATTCATTTTTAAAAAAAATATTACTTGCACCTGAATGGGTATTCTTTACAAATTAAAGCTGGGCCACGTTCACTAAACTCTGGGGAAAATTAGTGCAACTGCACTGTCAAAGTCCATAGTCTATTTGCCTTTAGTAAATTAACCCCATTTCTGTCTAAAACTGGGGTCCACAAAAAATGCTGCATTCATCATGCTTACCAGTCACTCCGAACACAGTCCGCTGACCGTTAAGAATGAAATGATCCAGGCATTCTAGTGAAGCAAGATAAGTTATATTAGTATGACGTGAATGACAGCCATGGAAAATCTTTAGCACAACTGATAATCATAATACATAACATCTTGCTGTCTGCACCTTTTAACAAGCTCAGAATGTGATGTAGACCTAATCTCTGTACACACAGTTTTATAAAATGATAGTTAATTTCAAATAAAAGCTTGATGACAACTCGGCTACTGAATTGTTTGCCACAGAAGTAATAATTATTTGGAGAATGAAAAGGTTGTTCAGAATCATATGCATGGTATTAAAAGGTTTATTGAATTATATCAGATTCAGAGCCTTGATTACTCTCAAATGCTTTGAAAGAAAAGCTGAAACACCTTTCACCTAGTTGTACCAACATGATAATTATGACTCTTCACCTAGTAACGTTTAGCTAATGACATCACTTCTTACAACGTGTGCAGGACAACATTCCTGCAACCTCCTACGCTATTCATGCTCTGTTAATTTTAGACATTCTTTACCCTTTTCATGATAAGGTTCTTGAAGCAGAACTTTGGTTAAAAGGTAATCCATTCTTCACTTTATAGCAGTTGTGCATGCGCTATAATATTGGTGTCCAACTTAAAAGGGCCCAAGGGCCACATTTGTATCCACTAGTGGAGTGTGCAGACACATATAAATCAGCCTTTTGTTTAACAATTTCCAATTTAAAAAATTCATGCAATGGACATAATAGGGCTCTTTCACACAGGCAGCCGGGGGTGGTAAATACAGGCAGAAGAGCCACGGTTTTACTGTTTGTGGATGGGTGCTGCATGGTGCAGTGGCAATAACACACACACACAGTCCAGAAGCAATTAGTAGAACTTGTATTGAAGTAAAGGCAAAACAGCTCACAACAAACCCAATGGGAGAAGACCCAACCAGGTACACCCATGGATGCCAACAGGGTGTAGCAGAGCAGGTATTAGCAGAACTGACAGCGTCTGTGTGGAAGGGCAGAATGCGGTCTGGCTGTATCATGCCCAAACAGGAAGATGTCCAAGGAGATTGCAGCCCTAAGCTTTCCCTTCTCGTCTGGGAACTTTCCCTGGCACTAATTCTGTCCCTGACAGACGGGTGACCTGTCCCTACACTACCCAAATGCAAAAGTGTGCCAAACCCAGATGCTAGGGTGTGCAAAACCAAAGATGGCCACCAGAGTCACATGGGCAGTCAGCATCCAATCAGGTCACTGGCCCAGTGACTCAGGAAACCATAGAGGAACCATATTCCTCATGTCTTTCTTTCCCTCTGCATTGCCGCTGCGGATGAGCACCCCCTGCAGTGGAGACAGCAGACTGCACCTGCCTACATGGTCCTCAGCTGCTGACCCATAGTTGCCAACAGTCCCGATTTTCCCGGGACAATCCCGATTTTGGGACCCTCGTCCCGATTGGAGAGTGTCCCGAATTCGGGATTTTCCATAAGTAAAATCGGGAATGTTGTTTTTTTTTTTGTTTTTTGGAGCAGCGGGCTCCAGCAAAATGGCGGCCGGCGCCGCCGCTCTCTCTTCCTCTAGTGTTCAGTGGAGAGGGGAAGGGGGCTCGATCCGTGCAGCCAATGAAGCGCCTTCTTTAGCTGCACGGCCCCTCCCCTCTCCACTGAAGCGAGCAGAAGACACGGCATCATCGCCGTGTCTTGCTGAAAGCTCCTAGCCCCGTACTGCGCAAGCGCTGCGCCTGCACAGTACAGGGGGTCCTCCATTGCCGAGTGGAACTTTCTCGGCAGAACACCGGCCGCTCCTGCACTGAGCGGGGGCCGGGCTGCATTGAGGGGGGCTGCACTAACTGAGGGGGGCTGCACTAACTGAGGGGGGGCTGCACTGAGGGGGGGGCTGCACTAACTGAGGGGGGGCTGCACTAACTGAGGGGGGGCTGCACTGAGGGGGGCTGCACTAACTGAGGGGGGCTGCACTGAGGGGGGCTGCACTGAGGGGGGGACTGCACTAACTCAGGGGGGGTGCACTGAGGGGGGGCTGCACTAATAGAGGGGGGCTGCACTGAGGGGGGTCTGCACTAATAGAGGGGGGCTGCACTAATAGAGGGGGGGCTGCACTAATCGAGGGGGGGCTGCACTGAGGGGGGCTGCAATAATAGAGGGGGGACTGCACTGATGGAGGGGGTCTGCACTGATGGAGGGGGTCTGCACTAATGGAGGGGGTCTGCACTGAGGGGGTCTATACAGACTCTGGCGGGGGCACCTGATGCAAGGACAGACTCTGGCGGGGGCACCTGATGCAAGGACAGACTCTGGCGGGGGCACCTGATGCAAGGACAGACTCTGGCGGGGGCACCTGATGCAAGGACAGAGTCTGGCGGGGGCACCTGATGCAAGGACAGACTCTGGCGGGGGCACCTGATGCAAGGACAGACTCTGGCGGGGGCACCTGATGCAAGGACAGACTCTGCTGGTGGCACCTGATGCAAGGACAGACTCTGCTGGGGGCACCTGATGCAAGGACAGACTCTGCTGGTGGCACCTGATGCAAGGACAGACTCTGCTGGTGGCACCTGATGCAAGGACAGACTCTGCTGGTGGCAGGCGACGTGGCTGGTGACACGCTCAGGGATCCCACTGATTCGGCATTATGGTGAGTTGAATGATTTAATTTTATATTACAATGTAATAATAGAAATAATGCGCTTCAATCATCCTGACACCATAACAACCATGGTGCCGGGATGATTGAAGCATTAACACCAGGCGTTTGGAGTATCTTTATCTGCTGATTGTTCAACTTTCTAGAATACACATATTTCTATTGTGTAGGATCTGGGGCTGCTGTCCCGTCATTTCCCTTCCTCCTTTCCTTCTCCCCCTTTCCCTCTCCATCCCTCATTCATCTCAGACTCTAACCACACCCTCTTGAGCCACGCCCATTTAAGCCACGGCCACTTTTCACATAAGCCACGCCCACTTTTCACACAAGCCACGCCCGCTTTTCCACATAAACCACGCCCATTTTTCGCCGCAACGCGCTTCGCGCGCCGCACTTATGCATTTTTTGTTCAGCCACTCCTACAAATGAATGCCCCTCTCCCTAATTATTGTACGGCTCCGCCTACAGCCAAAAAAGCATCCCACATATTTTTTTTTCAATGTTGGCAACTATGCTGACCCAAATGCTAGCATTACAGCCTGAGAGGGCTTTGATGCTTTTTTTTGTGGCCATGGCATGTTTAAGCATAGCCTGTCAAACTCACCCTCTAAAATCAATAGAATCAGATTGCAACTGCAAGCCAAATGCTTGGCTTGCAGTTGCATCGTGGTCTCATCGTGTAAAATTGCCATTTGACAATTAAAAGACAAAGTAAAAGAAAAAAAAAAGTTACCAGGAGGCAGCAGTAGGTCCTCCTGAATTTTAGATGCTGCTCCACTGTCCATTGATCCACCAATTTTCAGAGGTTAGTAACCACTGCTCCTGTCTGAAAGAGACCTTAAGGTAATAAAATCAGTATAAGACATGCATATGAAAGGAATAAGGCACTTCCAGGAAGCTCTGTTCACTTACATGCTCAGTGCTGGAGCAAGGGTTTTTGGGAAGTAATGTTCAACTCAGAGCAGAGATAGCAATTATAAAACTCACTTCATTTGCATCAGCAACAAGGGCAGTGATAATAATCCCCCTCCCTTTATTGGTTTTAGTAATAACAATAATAACCTCCCTTTCATTGCTGATAGTGTCATGGTCATTACACTTCCACCCCCCCAACCCCCCAGTTGGTGTTCAGTGGTTATTTACCTCTAGGCTCGCTTTTTCTTTGTCCACCTTGCCCCTGTGACTGGAGGACATGAACACTTGCTCATGCTTGATGGGCCTCATTGGAAATCGGCAATGGTACTGGCCCTGAAGATTTGTTTTTCCATCACCACCTGATAAGTATCCATTTGCTCTCTTTCAACTTTTGACTATATGCTTTGATCCATGTATAATCTCCCCTGAACCAGGACTGTCAACTTGCATGCATACTCTGGATATCAAATGATGGTTTGCAACAGTGAGAGGGAGGTTACAGGACATTGTTTTGCATTCAAATCTGCCACATACATACTGTGACTATACCTTTCAATTCCATATATCTCCTCTAGACCACTGTTGACCCAGGGTGCCGTCCCTCCTCCTTTCATATCTCAGCAATCGCCCCCTTTTGGATACATCAAGGAATTAACACCTACCAAAATATGTCAACGTGCCTCTTTCCCAGGATCCAGGTCTGATCCTCCTAGGATCCATTTCCCGTTGGGAGCCAACTTAGCTCCACATCCTATTCACATGCAAGCAATTTCCATGTTTCAGTTAATTATTGCTGCTCAGGATGGAAGATATAGTATTTTCACATTCCTCACTACATATATATTACTGTCACTGGATAGGGGCAAGAATGGTGGACATTGAGTTTCTATCACAGTATTATTGACGTGCTGTGAATGATTCAGTTTTTATCATTGGCTATTCCATTTACCGTATGTGTTTTTTATATAATGCATTTTGTATTTTTGTACTTACACAGTGGGCTGTGTATTTCTTTTCCTCTTTTACTTATCCCCTTTTATGTCATTGGAGTTGGTTGAGCCCAAGCAGGGTTTTTATTATGAGTTTTTAGTTATTTACCTGAACAAATGCTTCTGAGCTGCTTCTTCCCTCCACATTTACAGTGGGCAGGAATTCTACTATTCCTGCCCAGGAGATCACTTCACCCAACACGCAGTGTTGTGTGCTGGAACGCAGAGAGAGCCCCTGCCCTTGGTACCTCATTGCCAATATGTGGCATGCAACTTTGCAACTGCAAAGTTACATGGTCACATGAGCCACAGTGGGACAGTCCTGCGCTATACAAGTAGCATATGTTGACATTGCTTAAAGGTACACTTTAGACAAAACTGAAAATAAAACCTAGATATGTATATCAGGGGAGACAGCTTATCTGTTCAGTACTAGAGTATTTCATTTGCTGTACAGTACCAAACCGCCCCAGTCTCTTTTAATCTTGTGATCTTGGAACATCCCACCAATCAAATTCATGCCAGATTTCAGATTAATTGGGGATGCAGGAAGCAGAGGGAGTGAGAGCCACACAGGTTTCAGGAAGTATGCCTCAAGTATGCAATCATGTATTAGGCAACTCCATGGCTGCCAACATTTGAAAATAATAAGGAGAGACACCTTGAGGAGAGAGAAAATAAAGTAACCTCCACCCTTTGTTTTACTGTGTTTTAGACTAATTAGGTCCTGAGGTTACACTGCAGAGAAAGTGGGAGTAGAATAAACCCTATCATCAGTGTCAGTGGATGCAATAATAACCCCAAGAATTGGTGTCAGTGGCTCTAAAAATAACCTCCAGCATTGGTGAAAGTGGGTCAAATAACAACCCCTAGCTTTGTTGTCAATGGGCACAATAATAGCCCCAGTATTGGTGTCAGTGAACACAATAATATGCCCCAGTATTGGTGTCAGTGAACACAATAATATGCCCCAGTATTGGTGTCAGTGAACACAATAATATGCCCCAGTATTGGTGTCAGTGAACACAATAATATGCCCCAGTATTGGTGTCAGTGAACACAATAATATGCCCCAGTATTGGTGTCAGTGAACACAATAATAGCCCCAGTATTGGTGTCAGTGAACACAATAATATGCCCCAGTATTGGTGTCAGTGAACACAATAATATGCCCCAGTATTGGTGTCAGTGAACACAATAATATACCCCAGTATTGGTGTCAGTGAACACAATAATATGCCCCAGTATTGGTGTCAGTGAACACAATAATATACCCCAGTATTGGTGTCAGTGAACACAATAATAGCCCCAGTATTGGTGTCAGTGAACACAATAATATGCCCCAGTATTGGTGTCAGTGAACACAATAATATACCCCAGTATTGGTGTCAGTGAACACAATAATATGCCCCAGTATTGGTGTCAGTGAACACAATAATATGCCCCAGTATTGGTGTCAGTGAACACAATAATATGCCCCAGTATTGGTGTCAGTGAACACAATAATATACCCCAGTATTGGTGTCAGTGAACACAATAATATGCCCCAGTATTGGTGTCAGTGAACACAATAATATGCCCCAGTATTGGTGTCAGTGAACACAATAATATGCCCCAGTATTGGTGTCAGTGAACACAATAATATACCCCAGAATTGGTGTCAGTGGGAGCTAATATACCTGTAAACCTCCCTTCATTGGTAGCCACTAGCCAGCGCCAGTAATTTTATGTCTCCCTGCATTGGTGGTCAGTGGCAATAATATTAAATGCCACCTAATTTCGTACTCAATGAAAGTTTAATTTTATACCCCTTCATTGGTGGCCATTGGTAATAACATGAAGGTATTAGGAGATAATAGGGAAAAACGGCGCTACCTGAGAAACCTGTTTGGCTCAGCCTATACAGGGAACGTTATGCAAACGTTATTTTTTTATATATATCACAAAGTTTCAAACTAATATGAATGAAAAACACTGTGATTAAATGAAAAACAAATACTGAAGAGTTGCAATAAAATAGCTAAAGTGCATGTGTGTGGATCAGCATATAATCGCATGCATCCTACATAGGTGCTAGTGTATAGGTAGTCAGAAAAAACTTTATATATGCCAAATGCCAAATGATCCTAGTAGAGCAGTATACTTTTTCCACACCACAGGCTACATTCAGCACTTTGTACAAGATAAAAACATATTGTGTATAGCCAAAACCACGCATGAAACATGCATGGATCCAATTATGTTAATTCCCATAGGGAAAAAAATTGCATACACAGTGTCATAGCAGTATCTATGTATCTCAATATTCGTATAGTTCATATATTGTGGCGATACATAGATATATAATAGTCTTATGCATTTCATGCGGCAATCAGACTTGATATTTCCCCAGAGTGACTTGGTGTGTACAGGGTTGAATGGTGACTTCCGTGATCCCCCTTCGTCGGAGGACTTTTTTTTTGTATAAATACCATAGTCACGTGGATACCAATTTATTGTTGAAAGATGTATTGGATATCATTTTTACAAGCACTTTAATACCACTGTTATGTATGCATTGTTCACTTCATTTCAAATCACTGATTCACTTTATTGAGACATAACACTTTATATGCAGTATCATTGCTGTATATGCACCGAGACATATCATAACATTTAATCTTTTATTATATTAAGTCACTTTGCACAGGAATATCTCACCATTTATATTATCCTTATTTTTTTCTGGTCTTGACTATCAGCTGTTCCATCATTCTAGACCAACGCAGAGATTTATACTTGAACACATTCTGTAAATTAAAGCTGCAGATGAACATGTAGCAACTTTTGTATTTATATACATGAGCAGACGCATCCACACTGTGGATGGGAAGCCACTGATTTTAATTTATTTTAATAAAACGTATTTTAATGTACTACACTATGGGAGCCCTTTTCTTCCTCCCTCTGAGGACCCATACCTGAGAAGTTGTGTGACCCCTAGGAGGTGCTGACCGGTGTATAACACCCCCAAATTGTGTGGAAACAGCTGTAGCAGCCTATTGGACCAACATTGGGAACGCTGGGAGAGCTGAGGAGAAAGTCTATCCACGGTACCCACATAAGCCTATTACCCCTGCAGGGGTAACAACTTCTGGTAAGTGGGGACCCAACGGGAGGAGCACTACAAGTCACTTGGTTTGTTGAGCACCGAAGTCACCTGAAAGAGCTGGAACTGGCTACTCTGGAATTATATTCTTCATTATTATATCCACGTCTTATAATTATCACTTTTTGGGACTTATATGCTGATTTTTTTACATACACATTGTGTGTGGGACTATATATATTTTTATAGTTTTTAATTTACACGTTTGTGTATGGGACTTCACTATTTAGTATTGGTTTATTTTTTATTTTATTTTTTTTGTTTCAATGTTTTTATTGAAGTTTTTAATACAACAAGGAAAATACAATACAACAATGAGATGGTACATGGATATTACAGTTTGGATGCATACAGTACATTTGCAGTACAATAACGAAGTTTTATGATCATTAAACTACACGACTGAGAGGAAGAACCAAACCAAGTAAGGAAAAGGTAAGGAAGTCTTCAAGTAAAGTAGGAGGATGTCTCCACTGGCAGATATTGGGGTAAGGTGTGAGTATCATGGCGAGTGTAAAAGATAGGTATTCTGATATACGCTCCCCTGACATCCAAACACCCCTGTTGGGTTCTAACTGTGTGTGGATGGGGGGAGCTAATGATCTCCATAGGCATCGTCAGAAAGAGGTGTATTTAACCTGTATGATGGTTTGGTATATGCTGTGCCAGTAGGACAAAGTAGTTGATTAGTTAGTTTCTGATGGAATGTAATTGGGGAAGCACCTCTGTCACCAAATGGCCTTACAATGAGGGGATTAATATCTCTTAGGGACCTAATGTAATATACAACCTTAGGCAGAGGCAGTATATGGGGGTGGATAGGGATATGAGGGTGGATAGAGGCATGAGGGAACCTGTCCCCTGCGAGTGTATAGTATAGGCAGTTAGTGTTTTGTGGAATACCCTGGGTTGGATAGAGGTGTGTTAGTGTAGGGAATTGCAGTAATCGGCTGTGGTTTATTTTTTCACTTATAATTACAGTTTTGGACATTTTTGGTTTATTCATTTATATAACACTGTCATTATGGTCTTTTAAGTTTACATTATTGGCTTACTAGACATATATGTATATTTTTGCATTATGTGTTGAGATTGCCACACGATTAGATTTGTCTGACCACTTACAACAATTATTTGGGTTCACTTTAGGTATATATGCACTAGCACATTTTTTACATTCACTTTGACGTGCACACATATATACACCTAGCCCTATTGGGATAGGCTCCCCCCTCCTTTTAAAAGGCTGGGCATACAGCTAATTATCCCCATACCTTGTAGGGTAGCGCCACTCACCTCATCTTTTAGGCATCCAAGCTACTACTTGTCACATTTTTTAGTACTGTGTCTACCACATCATTATCTTGTGAAATGGGAAATGTTGTTTTTCCAGGTCAAAGTTCAAACTGATTAGCCAAGCATAGCAAAGTGTGTGTTGGGGGGGAGCTGGCATATAAAAACAAATCCCATATTAATGGTTGTGTTCTGTGTTGAAAACAGAAGCCTACAATCCCAGCAGTGCCCCTATTGTGGCATTCACAGTCCACCCTTTGTTTCATTGAGTGCTACATTTGTACATTGACGAATTGCTTTCTATTTATGCAGATTTTTTAATGCTGAAACCTTAGTAAGTTTAGTCAATGGAACCCTGTGAGTGATGTAGTCATCATATATTGTGGTGATATAGATATATTTCTTAAGCCTCCTACACACGATCGGACTTTCCGTCTGGAAATGTTCGGTGACAGGCTGATGGCGGAAAATCGGACCATGTGTATGCTCCATCAGACAATTGTTGTCAGATTTTCTGCTGACAAATGTGGGATAGCAGATTTTCAAATTTTCCGCAAACAAGTGTGTGTTGTTGGATTTTCCGATTGTGTGTACACAAGTCCGTCGGACAAAAGTCCAAAGTACAAACACGCATGCTCGGAAGCAAGGGCGAGATAGAAGCGGTCGGTCTTGTAAACTAGCGTTCGTAATGGAGAATTAACATTCGTGACGCGGCAAATTATGAAATCTCGAAATGCAGCGCACAATTCTCTGCTTCTTAATGGGATAATAAAGAAGCTGCTTTGCTGGTGATACTGATGGAGTTATTGCAAATGAATTTTCAAAGGCTTTTTTTTTCTAGTGATATCAAGAATAATATTATTATGCATTTTTTTTTTTTTTGGAGCAAGTTACCACAACACCATTATCCCTAATGCCCTGTACACACGGTCGGATTTTCCGATGGAAAATGTGTGATAGGACCTTGTTGTCGGAATTTCCGACCGTGTGTAGGCTCCATCACACATTTTCCATCGGATTTTCCGTCACACAAAGTTTGAGAGCAGGATATAAAATTTTCCGACAACAAAATCCATTGTCAGAAATTCCGATCGTGTGTACACAAATCCGACGCGCAAAGTGCCACGCATGCTCAGAATAAATAAAGAGATGAAAGCTATTGGCCACTGCCCCGTTTATAGTCCCGACGTACGTGTTTTACGTCACCGCGTTCAGAACGATCGGATTTTCCGACAACTTTGTGTGACCGTGTGTATGCAAGACAAGTTTGAGCCAACATCCGTCGGAAAAAAATCCATGGATTTTGTTGTCGGAATGTCTGATCAATGTCCGACCGTGTGTACAGGGCATTCGTTTTTAGGATCAAAGATACAACTATGTTGGTGTCTCTTGTCAATTTTACATTGTATTTTTTTAAATGTAACTGCCTACTCCCAAACTATCATTTGAAGTAAAACACATAGCCTGGTATTATTCTACACAATTATTTTATTGTGCATTAAAAAAGAAAACAAATAAAATTAGACATACTATCTGCCAATATAAGTTAACTAAAAAGTGCATTCTATGCATCCAAAAAATATACAAAATATACCAAATAAAATCATTATTCAACCAAAAAAATAATGTCAAAGCAATAACTCCAATGCCAATAATAAATAACACGTTATCTCCTCCGATTCCGCAACATGTCTGGTTGACGAACTGCCGTTCAGAAGCGAACTGAAAAGCACGAAACAAAAAGTACAAAATTAAAAGTGCGAATCAACAATCACCAAACTTCTACTAACACGAAATTAGCAGAAGGAGACCAAAGGGTGGCGCTAAAGAGCTGAAAAACAATGTAGTACGTCACTACGTTCGTAATTGTTGGCCAACAATTGTGTGGCTGTGTGTATGCAAGACAAGTCTGGGCCAACGCCCTTCGGACTAAATTCCATGGTTTTGTTGGTCAACAATCTGATCCTGTGTACGAGGCTTAAGCGCTAGAGCAGAAGGGTCCTTAGCAAGTAGTTGTTTAGTTGTTTTGCTGGAGCAGAGACCGTAAATCAACTTGGCAAACAGTCAAACTAGGAGATAATTCAGCTGTCATTGTTTATGGTAAATCTTCATCTCCAAAGCTTCTTTTCTTCTGCCAATACAGCTTCTCTTTTTAGGGAGCATCAATAAGCATCTGTTATTTATTTATTTCAGGTACTTCTATAGCGCTGTCAATTTACGCAGCGCTTTACATATACATTGTACATTCACATCAGTCCCTGCTCTCAAGGAGCTTACAATCTAAGTTCCCTAACTCACATTCATACATACATACACTTACTAGGCCCAATTTAGACGCAATCCAATTACCTTCCAGCATGTCTTTGGAATGTGGGAGGAAAACTGGAGTACTATTTTTATTTATTCTATTTAATGTACGCTTCTAGTGCATTTTAAATTTTTTGTGCATTTTTTATGTTTTGTGTTTTGTTTTGTGTCTTCTCAGTCAGTATACATCCAAGTATAGTTTATGCATTTCATACGCAGTTCTATTTACATCTATAGCATTTTTTCCAAAATGTAGAAGAAATTCTGTTTGTAGGTCTTTTAAAACCTGCTATGTCAGCAATGCAGAAATCCAGCACTGAATATGTGGTAGGGGTTGTACTGACTATTAGGGTACAGTGACCAGACGTCCCCGGTTTCTGGAGACAGTCCCTGGATTGAGGACACTGTCCCCGGAGGAAGTCTGTCCCCGGTTTTGTCCTGGCTTTTGCAGGGCTGATCCTGGGCAGGCAGTTGGCTGTGAGATGAGATGAGCCAGCTCTGTGTAGTAATACTCACAGTGGAGCTGGAGCGGCTCCAGCTTTTGTGCTGCTTGTAGCGGCGCGGCCACTCCTCCTCTGCATCTGTCAAAAAGAACCGCTGGCTGCGATCCCGGGGACACATGACCCCCCTCTCCCAGCATCCCGCCCCTCTCCTCCTATGTCTGCTCCCTCCTCCCATCACTCTCCCAGCAGTGTCAGTACATAGGTTTAGGAGAGAGAACAGAGAACAATGTTCCTCCCTCCACCTCCCTCCTGTACTGCAAAGAATTAGGGGTAATGTAGTCCAGAGGAGGGGCGAGATTGCCTTGAAAATGAATGGACAGACTGAATGTAATGGTCACAGACAAGGAGGAGGTGAGTTTCTGTTATAAAATTTTAATTACGTTTTCTTCTTCGCTGATGGGCACTCATTAGGGGACACTGATAGGCTAAGGTGACCAGACGTCCCCAAACTGTCTCTGGAGGAAGTCTGTCCCGGGTTTTGCTCCCACTTTGCAGGGCCAATCCTGGGCAGGTGCCCCGCGAGCTGGGGCAGAGGGGGCACCCAGGATCGGCCCTACCTTGGGTCCCACTGGGCCCATTAGGGCTTGGGCTGTCTCGGGGGGGTGTGAGCGCTGCCAGATTATAAAGAGCAGGTATCTCCTGCTTACCCGGCTGTCAGACAAAGTCCCGCCTCCTGGGTCGGTTCCTATGATAGGCAGCACACTGGTGACGTCTATCATAGGAGGTGGGACTTTGTCTAAGGACAGCGGCCGCACCGGGTAAACGGGAGATCCCAGCTCTGTATAATCCATCTTCTCTCCTCAAATCACTATGCACTGGTCAGATTGCACTGATGACCACAGGTAAGGCTGAGCTGTTGGGCACTGATCAGGCTGCATTTATGGGCACTGAACAGGCTGAGCTGATGGGCACTGAACAGGCTGCATTGATGGACACTGGTGAGGCTGCATTCATGGGCACTGAACAGATTGAGCTGATGGGCACTGAACAGAATGCATTGATAGACACCAATGAGGCTGCATTGATGGGCTCTGGTGAGGCTGCATTGATGGGCACTGAACAGATTGAGCTGATGGGCACTGAACAGGCTGCATTTATGGGCACTGAACAGACCGCATTGATAGACACCAATGAGGCTGCATTGATGGGCACTGAACAGGCTAGGCTGATGGGCACTGAACAGGCTGCATTTATGGGCACTGAACAGGCTGAGCTGATGGGCACTGAACAGGCTGAGCTGATGGGCATTGAACAGGCTGCATTGATGGGCACTGAACGTGCTGCATTGATGGACACTGAACAGGCTGCATTGATGGACACTGTTGAGGCTGCATTGGCACTGATCAGGCTGCATTGATAGACACTGGCGAGGCTGCATTGATGGACACTCAGTGAGGCTGCATTAATGGACACTGGTGAGGCTGCACTGATGAGGCTGAGCTGATGGGCACTGATGAGGCTGAGCTGATGGGCACTGATGAGGCTGAGCTGATGGGCACTGGTGAGGCTGAACTGATGGGCACTGGTGAGGCTGCATTGACGGGCACTGATCAAGCTGCATTGATGGGCACTGGTGAGGCTGCATTGATGGACACTGGTGAGGCTGCATTAATGGACACTGGTGAGGCTGCACTGATGAGGCTGAGCTGATGGGCATTGATGGGGCTGAGCTGATGGGCACTGGTGAGGCTGAGCTGATGGGCACTGGTGAGGCTGCATTGATGGGCACTGATCAAGCTGCATTGATAGACACTGGTGAGGCTGCATTGATGGACACTGGTGAGGCTGCATTAATGGACACTGGTGAGGCTGCACTGATGAGGCTGAGCCGATGGGCACTGATGAGGCTGAGCTGATGGGCACTGGTGAGGCTGAACTGATGGCACTGGTGAGGCTGCATTGACAGGCACTGATCAAGCTGCATTGATGGGCACTGTTAAAGCTGAGCTGATGGGCACTGGTGAAGCTGAGGTGATGGGCACTGGTGAGGCTGCCCTGATGGGCACTGATGAGGCTGCATTGATGGGCACTGGTGAGGTTGCATTGATGGACACTGGTGAGGCTGCACTGATAGCCACTGGTGAGGCTGCATTGATGGGCACTGGTGAGGCTGCATTGATGGGCACTGGTGAGGCTGCACTGATAGCCACTGGTGAGGCTGCATGAATGGGCAATGATGAGGCTACACTAATGGGCACTGATGAGGCTGAGCTGATGAGCACTGGTGAGTATAACACTCTTCAAATGTATAACAACTCTTCAAATGTGCTTTAAAATGCATGGTTTTCCCTTTTATGAACAAGAAAATAATGATCTTATGCTGGTATAATAATGCTATGGGGCTGGTATGAAATGATTTCCAGGGCTGGTTTTTACAGCCAGTCTGGCCCTGACCGTTTCCCTCTGCAGCCGCACCATTGCTGCTAAGTAAATGTACAGCACTGCCATATGAATACAGCGCTGCTATGTGACAACAGCGCCGACCTGAAGTCTCCTCCCTCCGCCTCTCTTGGCACTCCCCAGCGCCCCGCTCAGTGCCCTCCAGTGCTGCTATAAACTATAGGGGTGGAGGTGGAGCTTACGGCTGCTAATGATCCCGCTGGAAGGATGACTGCAGGAGTTCATTCTGGGGGATGTGTGGAGGGAGGTGAGTTGGCGGGTTTTGCAAGAAGTTGAGACTTGTGTGCAGGGGTTTGAGATGAGGAGAGAGGCAGTGACAGCAGTGTCTGCAGCAGGGTGAGAGGCCAGTACAAGTGCTGTACAGCTAACTGTGGCCTGTGCAGTGCTGGAGCAATGAATTATGACTCATTCAAACCCTAAACTTGTATATCATCCACCTACACCCTTCTTCCACACATACTACCCACTGCTATACCCTGCACATCCCTCTAATACTTTATAAAGTTTTTTCTCTATCTTATCTTATTAATATTTGGTAGTTATATCTCCAAAAATTCTAAGAAATATCTTTTTTTTATCTCATGGACTTAATGTGAGAAATAACGTATATATCATACAATCATTCCGTATACACATACACATACAATGCATATTTCATTTGAGGAAAATATGCTTATAAAATTGTTTACTAGTTGCCAATAAAAATAAAAATAAAAAATGTCCTGGATTTAATTTTAAAAATATGGTCATACTAGGGTGCTTATTCTCCAAATTGTATATGCAGACATGTAGTCTATAGCAACCAATAAGATCCTTCCAAATAGCATGATATATGAAATATTATAATTTTTTTTTGTTCATTTTTTAAGCATTCCAATCTGCCCTTTCCTGCACTTAGGGGTTGTTTTACTAAAGGCAAATAGACTGTGAACTTTGCAAAGTGCAGTTGCACTCTGAAAGTGTAGTTGCTCCAGAGCTTAGTAAATGAGCAGAAGCTTTGCTGACTTCCATCATCCAATCATGTGCAAGAAAAAATGCTGTTTTTTTATTTTCTTTGTACGTGATTGGGTACTCTTTACAAAGTTAAGCTTTTCCTCATTTGCATCCTCAAGTTTGCAAATTGTACAGTCCATTTGCCTTTAGTAAATCAACCCCTTTGTGTCTTCTATTGACCATTGAAGTCACATTTAGTGGCCAATGTTTTGGTCACAATTTACATAATAGCATGCACTGGATTTTGGGATTCATGAGGAACATAAATATAGAAGGAAATAAACAGAACATGTATGCAGTCATATAGGGGAGTTAACTGCACTTTAATCAGCTGTGGACACTGGACATGTTACAACCATTATTTAGGCTCGGTTCACACTGTTGCGACCTAAAAGTCACGTGACTTATGGTGTGACTTTGCCAGGAGACTTTCTGGTGACTTATGTACTACTTTGAGGCACAAGTTTGATAGATGTTGCCCCCAAGTAGTACAGGAACCTTTTTTAAAGTGGGAGCAACTTTAGTAGTGTTAATTAAGAGAGCTCTCATTGACTAACATGGTATTTCACATGTTACACGACATGGGGTCTCACAAGTTGGACCCCAAGTCGTGGCAGTGTGAACTGAGCCTTAAACTTATTTATTTTTATTTGTTTTGTTCATTACCTTTTTGGGCTGCATAAAAAAGTGCAAAATTTTAAAAAAAGTCCATATTTTCATTTGTAATTAACTTTGCAAAGCTTTGTACCAGAATCATAATTTTAGAGTCATTTTTAACAGTTTAATTATAGAAAAAAAATGTACTGTATGTTTTTTATCTACAGTAAAAAAAAAATCTAGAACTAATGTGTCAAAATAGAAAAATAAAACTTTATTTTGGTCCATTAGGATTGTAGGGGTTTGAGAGCTGACGTGGTAAACGTTTTGATCCTTTTCACTAATCCTCTGGATCTGATGGAATAGAGCAAAATCTTGCCTAGAATAGCAAAATGTTCCTTTAATAAATCTTTAAAAAAAGGTATACAAGGTGGTATTGGGTACCAGCACAAATAGCTCATGCCATGCCAACATACAGTAAAACATGTTTTAGAAGCTGTGGGCTACAGGGAGGTGTGGTACACACATGGTGGTTCTGCCCAAAGTTTACCTATTTTTTGTGCAGGATATTTTGTGTCCTATAAATCATATTCCATATGGTCACCCCAAGGGATACAAAGATGGCCCTTCTAGACTGCACAGTCCCAGGTCTTTTAATAAATCAAGTGAAATTTTCTACAAACCTTTTCTTGGCTGCTACACAAGTGATTGCTAAAGCTTGGAAGAAGCCCACAGTCTACTTTCAAGAAGTCAAAGAGTTTATGAACTTGATGTTGGTTAATTATTTAGTATCTTAAATGATCCATAAATGAAAATACTAAAAATATGGGAATCTTGGCTTACCTACCCCTTTCCATCTTTCCACCCATCCAGTCTAAATTATACGTAGCCTTCTCATTAGGTTTTGGTCCTTATCCCCATGCATCCCCTTCAGAACCCCTGCTCCTGTTGAACTAATCCACTTCCCTTATTATTATTATTATACGCGATTTATATAGCGCCAACAGTTTACTCAGCACTTTACAATGTATAAGGGGGACAACACAATTACAGTTCAATACAAAAGGTACAGGAGGGCCCTGTTCGTAGAGCTTACTTTCTAAAGGGAGGGGGTGGTGGTGCAAAAGGTAATAGCTGCAGAGAATGATTTGATCGGGGTGGCTCAGGGATAGTTGTTATGTGGGTGTGGGATAGGCTTCCCTGAATAAATGAGTTTTCAGGGATCTCCTAAAGGTGGACAGGGTAGGGGCTGATCGGACATACTGGGGCAGGGAGTTCCAGATGATGGGAGAGGCTCTGGAGAAGTCCTGAAGGCGAGCATGGGATGAGTTAACAAGGGACCTAGAGAGCAGGAGGAGCGGAGGGGACAATTTGGGCGATATCTGCAGATGAGGTTGGTGATGTAGATGGGGGCGATGTTGTAAATGGCCTTGCATGTTATGGTTAGCATTTTGAATTTTACACGGTGGTGTAGGGGAAGCCAGCGAAGAGATTGGCAGAGAAGGGCGGCAGTCACTGATCGATTAGTGAGGTGTATTAGTCTAGCAGCAGCATTCATAATAGACTGAAGGGAGGGATAGCCTGCTTAAGGGTAGGCCATTAAGGAGAGAGTTGCAGTAGTCAAGGCGAGAAATAATCAAGGAGTGAATAAGTTGCTTTGTGGTGTCATTAGTCAGGAAGGGTCGAATTCTGGAGATGTTGCGGAGGTTAAGGCGGCAGGATTTAGCCAGTGATTGGATATGGGGGGGAAGGAGAGGTCAGGGTCAAGGATTACACCCAGAAACCCTGGCATGTGTGGGGGGACCAATGGTTGTGTTGTTGATATTAATGGTGAGGCACGGGGGGGGGGGGGGGGACCCGTGAAGGAAGAAAAATAACAAGCTCAGTTTTAGAAAGATTAAGTTTGAGGAAGTGGTGTGACATCCACACCGATATGTCATTCAGTAAGTTTGAGATCCCTTATCCAAGTTTTCTGACTCCCCCCCCCCCCCCCCCCATCTCTGTTATTAACCTAGGACTCCCCTCTCTCAACAGCTTTTAAAATCTCTTCTCACATCCCCTCTCCCTGCTTTCCCTGCTCTAAATGGATCCAAGGACATTTATAAAAGTTCACATTGCTTACTGATGCCTTCTGACCCTCAAGAGGCCTTCAGATGAGGTAGGGATTAAAACCCTATAAATTTGCTTCTATATAAACCTGGCTCTATATTTCAATACCCGTCAGATGTTTTAGCCTCTGTGTGGACATACTTGTTATCCCTACACATAAACCAATAAAATGATTGAAACAGAAGTTTTCATCCTAAAAATATGATTTACTGTCTCAGGAAGATAAACATTTATAATATTTCTTAATATATTTCTTATTCTATTTCTTAATATTTTAAGTAGGCACCAATAAAATCCAAGCACAGGAAAGTAACATTACCAACAATCAATAGGTTTGATTCACAAAGCTTTAACACAAGGGTGTTAACTCTTATATTAAGCCATGTAAATGCAAAAGTGACCCTTTTTGAAAATAAATATGCTTATCCTTGTGTAAGCTTTGTAAATTGGATATCCATGATGTTTTATCATGATTTTGTCTTATTTTAACATTATATGTTTTATTGTAGCCCTGATGAAGGTGGAGTTTCTTTGGTTCCCAAAACACGTTGGCTGTCTTTTAACACAACATCTATAAATTAATTTGGACTCTTAATTTTTGATCTGGTGCTCCTTCCATATATACATGTCTTTTCTTAACCTCCCTGGAGGTATGATTATTTCAGATTTTAGGTGCTGAAAGCGGTACCATTATTTTGCACAGAAATTTGGCGTTTTATATTGTAGGCCTGCAATTCTTAGGAATAGTTCACTTAAATCTGTCCAAACCAGAGTCTAGTAGACATCCCGGGTATGATAAAGTTTGAAAAACGAAATAAAAAATTATAATTTAATAAATAACTATAAATAATTATAACAAATAATAATATAATAATAATAAAAATTATTCAATAATGTAATCAAATCAAAAACACTGAAATTTGCTCAGTTGCAGAATTGTCGCTGTCATTACTTTTAGTGTTTGGTGACGGATTTTCCCACAAATCGCTATCGCTCAATTCTGCGAGTGATTCTAATTTATTATCGCTGTTTTCTAGCTGGTCTAAAGCCACTTTTGATGTAAAGAGACAGTTTTGGTTGCTATGGACAATCTCCAGTTTCCAGGCAGAAAGAACAGTTTTTATAATATAAAACTGCATGCAGGACACTGGGCAAACCACTAGGGACAAAGGGGATGTGTAATTATTTGATACAGTACTGTAATCTGTAAGATTACAGTATACTGTATCTGTACTGTGTGTTTCACTTTTGAATTTGCCGCCGAACTCCGTCCCCGTGCGTCGCAACGCTCGCAGGGAACGGAGCTCGGCACTGTGAATCGAGCGAGACACAGCGGCTCGCCGATCACAGCGGGGAGACATCGCAGGATCCAGGGGACAAGGTAAGTAAACTCTTCCTGGATCCTGCGATGCGATCCCGAGTCTGGCTCGGGGATACCGCTTTTGGTATTAATCCCCAGACTAGGGAATACCGCCAGGGGGGTTAATAAAGAGTAAAGCATGTTCACTTTAATTTTTCATTTGCCTTCATAAATGAGGTGAAACAAGGTGAATATTCACTTTGCAAAAAATCAGCCATGTGCAAGGAAAATTTTAAAGAATGGATTTCTGCCTACATGTTTAGATGATTGAAGTCAGCATGGTGAGGATGCAATGATGGGCACAGTGAGGATGCACTGATGGGCATGGTGAGGCTGCAATTATGGGCGTGGTGAGGCTGCAATGATGGGAACAGTGAGGCTGCAAGGATGGGCACAGTGAGGCTGCAATGATGGGCACAGTAAGGCTGCAATGATGGGCAGGGTGAGGCTGCATTGATGGGCATGGTGAGGCTGCATTGATGGGCACGGTGAGGCTGCATTGATGGGCACAGAGAGGCTGGAATGATGGGCACAGTGAGGCTACATTGATGGGCACAGTGAGGCTGCAATGATGGGCACAGTGAGGCTGCATTGATGAGTACAGTGAGGCTGCATGGATGGGCACAGTAAGGCTGCATGGACTGGCATAGAGGCTGCATTGATGGGAGCAGTGAGGCTCCATTGACGGGCCCAGTGAGGCTGCATTGATGGGCACAGTGAGGCTGCAGTGATGGGCACAGTGAGGCTGCAGTGATGGGCACAGTGAGGCTGCATTTGATGGGCACTGGTGAGGCTGCATTGATTGGTACAGTGAGGCTGCATTTGATGGGCACTGGTGAGGCTGCATTCATCTCTTGTATCATGTCCGCAGTCTCTGACCATCTCTTGTACCATGTCTGCAGTCTCTGACCATCTCCTGTATCATGTCTACATTCTCTTACCATCTTTAGTATCATGTCATCAGTCTCTAACCATCTCCTGTACCATGCCCACAGCCTCTGACATCCCCTGTACCATGCCCGCAGCCTCTGACATCTTGACATCTCCTGTACCATGCCACAGCCTCTGACATCTTGACATCTCCTGCACCATGCCCACAGCCTCTGACATATTAATATCTCCTGCACCATGTCCACAGCCTCTGACATCTCCTGTACCATGCCCACAGCCTCTGACATCTCCTGTATCATGTCTGCAACCTCTGACCATCTCCTGTACTATGCCCGCCGCATCTAACCATCTCTTGTATCATGTCCACAACCTCTGACCATCTCTTGTCTTATATCATGTCTGCAGTCTCTGAGGGAGTCTGGAGAGGAGTCAAGAGTGGGAGTGCTTCTGGGATGGGGGTCATGGGAGAAGTCAGATGTGTGTGGACTGTGAAGAGGAGGCTATAAGAAAACCAGAGCCACCAAGCTGGAGCTGACTGACTGAGCCCTGCAAGGTGCACCTGAGAGGAGGTCAGTAACAGCGCCGCCAGGCCAGTCTGAGGGGGGGAGTGAATACAATAATGTAAGGGGCACTGATATAAAGGTTTCCCCCTTATATCCGTAACCCCCCCCCCCCCCCTTACCTTAGTGTATTCTTTCTGCTGAAGGTGGTCTCTGGACCAGAGTCCCCCCCACCACCACATTCCCAGAGTCCCAGGTGTCCCCCTTGATGATTGCTCCACTTTTACCACTTTTAACTGGAATTTGCTGTTATATATGTAGCGCTGGTAGATTTGTGATCTACCCTCTGATAGGTAAAGATCTGGATATTCATCTCAGTATTCCAAATCCAAGGACTTCTTTTTGCTAGCCGGATTTCTTTCATTTAGAGAGAAAAAAAATATATACAGGGATGGACTCCTAAAGATTATTTTGATATAGGTTATGGGAAGAGAGTCTCATTTTTAAATGAGGCTTTGCTCCTGAAGTTGTACAGGATTTATGTGTGTTAATATATTTTCCTTTTCAGGAACCATTTGATCCTCTATGAAGCTGTTAGGATTTTCAGCTAGATAGACAGTGAGGTTATGTACAGTCATAGGATGGTTTTGTTTACGGACGTGAACATATTGTTTTATAGATGTTAATCTTATTATGCCTTTCCACTGTCTTTCATTCTTTATCTAATCCAAGTTTTAAGCTCAAATACCTACTTCCAGGCTTGGGAGTTATTATCATTAGTTTTGGACAGACGTTGGGGACAACGTCTATTGTAGTGGGGGGAGTATGTAGCGCTGGTAGATTTGTGATTTACCCTCTGATAGGTAAATTTAGTGAATTACTCGTTATAGGAAGTTAGATTTGCCTCTGTTCCAGCTTGGCTGACGTTGCGTGTGTTTCCACATTGTGCCGGTGGGTGTCGTTGTCACCATCGGCAGGTGTTGGAAAAGCAACGTGTTGAAGTGGATGAGTGCTCCTCTGTCCCGGAGACAACTCGGTGGAGGTGGTCCTCCGAGTTGCATTCTGGGAGAGGGTATTTATGGGACAGACGCCATGTTTAGGGGTTCGCTTTCAGCCACCTGCTGGCCCTCCTGGCCGACAGGTATGTGTTAGAGTACCACCTTGCGGTCCTCCGTTCCGGAGGCCCGCGTCGCTGCGGAGCGTGGGTGGGCCCAGAAGCCTGTCTGGGGCCTACCACAGCGGCCGAGGAATGGTCCTGAGCTGTCTATCCAGAGTGAAGAAGCTGGACAACCGAGAAGATCCCAGGGGAGGACCTGTCATGGAAGGATCATGCAGAATGCTGGTCTGGAGAGGGGCCTGGTGACTCGGTTGGAGGACGTATCCTGAAGTAGCCTTATCACATGGTACTGCCGGGTTGGCTTAAAGGTTCAAGTACTGTGTCTGACATTCATCACAAACCAATAAATCCTGTGGCAGAGGATCATACAGGTTTAATTCAAGCAAGTCTGTGGCAGAGACTTGTGTTTGTGCAACGTACTGGCTGCTAGGCAAGTGAGAGAGGCCTATCCAGGCGAGCAAAGATCGGGTCCCACAAAAAGGGGATTGCATTCAATTACAGTAGTCAACTTTAAAGGATGTTCTAAAGAAACCTAAAGAAAGGTATTTGAGCTTCCCTGCAGTTTTCTTCCTCCCTCTTTCCTGCTACTTCCTTCGTTACTTGGTTCAATAAAGCATTGAAAACGTACTCAAGTGTTGGTGCTTATATCGTCCAGAGGTAAACTCAACGGAACCCTAGACCCGGTGCCGGTGAAACAGAGGTATCGAGAGTGAAGGTAACAGACCCGCTTAAACCAGCGGCTCCACCGAGAATTAGTGCTACATATATATATATATATATGTAGGAAGGCCAGTATGCTGGCCTGAATTTATGGGAGGATCCCGGGGGGTATTTAAGCAGCCCGCTCACCTGTGGTGCTTGTCGGTTTCCTGTGCGCGATATACGTCACTAGGCCGACGATTCGAATCCCAGCGTCCGCAAGTTCTTGTCTTGCAAAGTTCCCGCATTCGCAATTTCCGTGCTCGAGAGTTTCGAAGTCCGTGTTACCGATTCGTAGTTCGTACTGCGCGTCTGGCTTGACTGTCGCAGGTAGGGTCCCGTCGGACTTTTGTTTTTTACGCATTGTTCGATATCACGTCACTAAACTGTGATATCAAACTTACGAGTCACTCGCAATTTCTCAAACGTAACCGCAATGCATACCATTCGCACTTTCGTTATGTTACCATTTCTCGTTATCTGAAAAAACCACCGCGACATAGACGTCGCTTCATTTCAGGCATGTCTAATTATTACCAGGCGTCAGCAAACAGCCGTAGCGATTCGCAATTCCTTATCAAACCACGTCAGTTTGATACCAATCATTTCTCATTTTTGAACATTTCTAAATACATTTCTAACATTTCAAACCATTTCTTTCATTTCAGTCACGTACCGCGCTCCGATTCGAATCCAGTCGCATCTAAAGATGCACCGATTCGCTCCGGTGTGCCCCAGTAGTTACGGCCTCATTTCAGTACATGCTCCAGAGTCCAGAGTCCGCTTTCGACTCACCGGTTCGTACCTCTGTCATGGTTATCATGCCACGTATCACACTCCGTTACGAATTCAGTCGCATGGAAATGCACCCATTCGTCTCGGCGTGCCCCAGGTATTGGCCACATTTCAGTACATGCTCCAGAGTCCGTTTCGCAGTCAGTCGCTATAGCGGCATGATCGATTCGTGCCTCTGTCATGGCAACAAATGTTACACCTGCACTTACCGCGCTCCGGTTCGAATCCAGTCGCATCTTCGATGCACCGATTCGTTACGGCGTGCCCCAGGGCCCGGCCTCATTTCTGGACATGCTCCAGAGTCCGGTTCGTTGTCAGTCGTAGTTTGCGGCTCACCGATTCGTGCCTCTGTCATGGGAATCATTTCAACTGTCACGAATCACGCTTCGATTCGAATCCAGTCGCATCCATGATGCAACGATTCGGCCCGGCGTGCCCCAGGTATTTTCGGCCACATTTCAGTACATGCTCCGGAGTCCGGTCGTTGTCAGTTGCAATCGCGACATGATCGACTCGTGCCTCTGTCATGGCACGTGCCTCTACTATGACAAATCATTTCATCATTTCACTCATTTCACTGTCACGTACCGCGCCCTGATTCGAATCCAGCAGCATCCAGATGCACCGATTCGTCCCGGCGCGCCCCAGTTGTCTTGGCCTCATTTCATTCGTACTCCATAGTCCAACCGACCTCAGCCAACACCTGCATCAGAACTTGGTTAGCTATCAGTTGCGGCATAACCAATTTGTGCCTTTGCCAAGGCAAGCATTTCACTGTTACATACCGCACTCCAATTCAAATCCAGTCGCATCCGTGATGCACCAATATATTCCGGCATGCACCAGCGTTTCTTTTGCCTCATTTCAGTACATGCTCCAGAGTCCGGCTCGCTGTCAGTCGCAGCTGCGGCACGACCGAATCGTGTCTCTGTCATGGCGAAACGTTTTTCATTAATTTCACTCTAAGGCAAACATTTCATTCATTTCGTTGTCGCATGCTGCACCCCGATTCAAGTTCAGGGCAACCGTCAGACATCGATTCATCCCGGCAAAACCCCAGTAGGCGTGGCCTCATTGGCCCAGTCATGGCACACCGATTCGTGCCTCTGTCATAAACAGTTCACTCATTTATTTAATGCCATGCACCTGTTGCTTAAACATGTTACAATTTACCTTTCATAGCAGGTAGTCAAACCCTCCACCGGTTGTCATCTGTCATTTCCTCTAGGTCAGTCAAATAAAAAAAAAAAAATAAGGGGGGGGGGGGACACCCCGTCTTCCTTCGAAGCTCAGTCATGGTCCCGATTCATTCGTTAAAACCTTCGCCTCACTACTATACCCCCTCATAGTCACAGCACATCCAAGTATAACTTCTTGCAATCGTTACAAATACTCATCCAAATACAACTTCTTGCATTTCATTGCAAGCACACATCGAAACATAACTTCTTGCAATTGTTGCAAGCACACATCCCATCATGACTTCTTGCAATTGTTGCAAGTACGAATCCAAACAGAACTTCTTGCAATCGTTGCAAGCACACATCCAAGCACAATTTCATGCAATCATTTCAAACACGCATCCAATCATAAAACTTCTTGCAAACATTGCGGGCATGCATTTAAGCATAACTTCTTGCAATCGTTACAAGTACGCATCCAATTACAAATTCTTGCAATCATGGCAAGCACACATCCAAGCTTAACTCCTGCAGTCTGGCAAGCACATGCAGCAATACCAACTTTTCACAGTCACTACAAAACACATCTCCACCGACAGGAACTTCCTTGCAATCGTTGCAAGCACACATTCAAGCACAAATCACAATCATTACAAGACACGCATCTTAGCATAACTTCTTGCAAAAGTTGCAAGCATGCATCCAAGCATAACTTCTTGCAATCATTGCAAGCACGCATCCAGTCACAACTCCTTGCAAATGTTGCAGGGACACACCCAAGCATAATTTCTTGCAATCATGGCAAGCACGCATCCAAACACAACTTTCGTAATCATTGCAAACACGCATCCAAGTATAACTCCTTGCAGTCCGTGCAAGCACATGCAGTAATACGGACTTCTTGCAGTCACGGCAAACACATCTCCATTGACACAAACCCCCTGGCAATTGTTGCAAGCACGTATTTAGGCACAACTCTTGCAATCATTGCAGGGCTCGCATCTTGGCATGACTTCTTGCAATCAGTACAAACACATTTCTAGTGGCACACAATCAGTCACACATCATTCTTCAATGGCACTTAATCGGCCACTTGTCTCCAGTGGCATTTTTCATACGAGCCACACATCAATTTCTGTGTCATTTCTCGCTTAGGTCAGTTGAGTTCAGGTTTCACCCCCCACCAGGTATCGTATTGCCACACACAGCTGGCTCCTCATAACACGATCAGGCTATACCTAGCCAGCATCCAGCATTTCTTGCCCTCACAGGACCCCAGAGAGTCATCCGTGTTTACGGCTCATACAGTAGGATCCTTTCTACGTGGCGTCCAGAAGCATCAGTCCATAGCTAACGGCAAACGCTTGACCGTCACAACTACCATCTTCAGGCACATGTCAAAAGCTCGGACATTCCCCAGTCTAGTCATACAAGCAGCCATCTACCTGGCCCTCTATGGTTTTCTACGGCCTATCAAATTCACTTTTACTGGCACAGGCAGCCAGGTACTACGTAGACACAACTTGACTCCCTGGTAATACCATTATGTCCTTCAGCTTGTAGTCTCTAAATCTCAATAATCCAGAACCGAGGTCTACAATAACCTCCTCCGAATTAATGAACACCACGTAGGCCAGCCTCCCCCTTGACAAGCTGACCTGTATCAGGTTAGTTCCCCAAGACTTCACCCATACACGGGTGTGTACTAACAAGTAGATGCAGTCTTTCCTAAAAAAAAAAAAAAAAGCGGACCTATCAATGTCGGAAAGTCCCGTACTACGTGGATCAGTGTATCAATGATTATACCTTAACTCTAGGGTCTTATCACCTACGTCGCCCTTGTAACCCCAGGTAGCGAATAAATAAATAAATAAATAAATAAAAATAAAATAAATAAATAAATAATAAATTAAAAAAATTAAAATAAATAAATAAATAACTCACGTTGTCTACGGTAAAAATGTAATGTTGTGGTGTATTTTCAAACTTGTCACAGCAGTTGGCGGTTCAAGGGGTCTTTGGGGGTCAGTAAAAAATTTTACATGGTAACAGGAGTAGTGGGGCCCATCTAAGGATGGCGCTTACATTTGGTTAGCGGTGGTTCTCCCAGGAGATGGAAGTAGTTGTGATGTCCGAGTGTCCTCGAGCCTGTTGGGGCACAGCTGAGGATATAGACCGTTTACAGTTATAAAGTGTGCCTTTTTAAGACACCCAAAGACCTCTTGCTGTTGGACATTATTTTGTTCTTAATGGTATGTGTTACATGTTTTCATGTTTTTGTTATTTATTATTTGGTTAATAAATTGGCTGCTGTGGCCTTATAAAACCCATGTCACGCAGTCTGTGTCTTTAATTTAATGGTAAGACCCAAGGTTGACGAATCCTTTAGTCATGAAAAGGTTGTTCAGAATCATATGCATGGTATTAAAAGGTTTATTGAATTATATCAGATTCAGAGCCTTGATTACTCTCAAATGCTTTGAAAGAAAAGCTGAAACACCTTTCACCTAGTTGTACCAACATGATAATTATGACTCTTCACCTAGTAACGTTTAGCTAATGACATCACTTCTTACAACGTGTGCAGGACAACATTCCTGCAACCTCCTACGCTATTCATGCTCTGTTAATTTTAGACATTCTTTACCCTTTTCATGATAAGGTTCTTGAAGCAGAACTTTGGTTAAAAGGTAATCCATTCTTCACTTTATAGCAGTTGTGCATGCGCTATAATATTGGTGTCCAACTTAAAAGGGCCCAAGGGCCACATTTGTATCCACTAGTGGAGTGTGCAGACACATATAAATCAGCCTTTTGTTTAACAATTTCCAATTTAAAAAATTCATGCAATGGACATAATAGGGCTCTTTCACACAGGCAGCCGGGGGCGGTAAAAACAGGCAGAAGAGCCACGGTTTTACTGTTTGTGGGTGGGTGCTGCATGGTGCAGTGGCAATAACACACACACACAGTCCAGAAGCAATTAGTAGAACTTGTATTGAAGTAAAGGCAAAACAGCTCACAACAAACCCGATGGGAGAAGACCCAACCAGGTACACCCATGGATGCCAACAGGGTGTAGCAGAGCAGGTATTAGCAGAACTGACAGCGTCTGTGTGGAAGGGCAGAATGCGGTCTGGCTGTATCATGCCCAAACAGGAAGATGTCCAAGGAGATTGCAGCCCTAAGCTTTCCCTTCTCGTCTGGGAACTTTCCCTGGCACTAATTCTGTCCCTGACAGACGGGTGACCTGTCCCTACACTACCCAAATGCAAAAGTGTGCCAAACCCAGATGCTAGGGTGTGCAAAACCAAAGATGGCCACCAGAGTCACATGGGCAGTCAGCATCCAATCAGGTCACTGGCCCAGTGACTCAGGAAACTATAGAGGAACCATATTCCTCATGTCTTTCTCTCCCTCTGCATTGCCGCTGCGGATGAGCACCCCCTGCAGTGGAGACAGCAGACTGCACCTGCCTACATGGTCCTCAGCTGCTGACCCATAGTTGCCAACAGTCCCGATTTTCCCGGGAAAATCCCGATTTTGGGACCCTCGTCCCAATTGGAGAGTGTCCCGAATTCGGGATTTTCCATAAGTAAAATCGGGAATGTTGTTTTTTTTTGGTTTTTTGGAGCAGCGGGCTCCAGCAAAATGGCGGCCGGCGCCGCCGCTCTCTCTTCCTCTAGTGTTCCGTGGAGAGGGGAAGGGGGCTCGATCCGTGCAGCCAATGAAGCGCCTTCTTTAGCTGCACGGCCCCTCCCCTCTCCACTGAAGCGAGCAGAAGACACGGCGTCACGCCGTGTCTTGCTGAAAGCTCCTAGCCCCGTACTGCGCAAGCGCTGTGCCTGCACAGTACAGGGGGTCCTCCATTGCCGAGTGGAACTTTCTCGGCAGAACACCGGCCACTCCTGCACTGAGCGGGGGCCGGGCTGCATTGAGGGGGCTGCACTAACTGAGGGGGGCTGCACTAACTGAGGGGGGGCTGCACTGAGGGGGGGGCTGCACTAACTGAGGGGGAGGCTGCACTAACTGAGGGGGGGCTGCACTGAGGGGGGGCTGCACTAACTGAGGGGGGCTGCACTGAGGGGGGGGCTGCACTAACTGAGGGGGGGTGCACTGAGGGGGGGCTGCACTAATAGAGGGGGGCTGCACTGAGGGGGGTCTGCACTAATAGAGGGGGGCTGCACTAATAGAGGGGGGGCTGCACTAATCGAGGGGGGGGCTGCACTGAGGGGGGGCTGCAATAATAGAGGGGGGCTGCACTGATGGAGGGGGTCTGCACTGATGGAGGGGGTCTGCACTAATGGAGGGGGTCTGCACTGAGGGGGTCTATACAGACTCTGGCGGGGGCACCTGATGCAAGGACAGACTCTGGCGGGGGCACCTGATGCAAGGACAGACTCTGGCGGGGGCACCTGATGCAAGGACAGACTCTGGCGGGGGCACCTGATGCAAGGACAGACTCTGGCGGGGGCACCTGATGCAAGGACAGACTCTGGCGGGGGCACCTGATGCAAGGACAGACTCTGGCAGGGGCACCTGATGCAAGGACAGACTCTGGCGGGGGCACCTGATGCAAGGACAGACTCTGGTGGGGGCACCTGATGCAAGGACAGACTCTGGCGGGGGCACCTGATGCAAGGACAGACTCTGCTGGTGGCACCTGATGCAAGGACAGACTCTGCTGGGGGCACCTGATGCAAGGACAGACCCTGCTGGGGGCACCTGATGCAAGGACAGACTCTGCTGGTGGCACCTGATGCAAGGACAGACTCTGCTGGTGGCACCTGATGCAAGGACAGACTCTGCTGGTGGCAGGCGACGTGGCTGGTGACACGCTCAGGGATCCCACTGATTCGGCATTATGGTGAGTTGAATGATTTAATTTTATATTACAATGTAATAATAGAAATAATGCGCTTCAATCATCCTGACACCATAACAACCATGGTGCCGGGATGATTGAAGCATTAACACCAGGCGTTTGGAGTATCTTTATCTGCTGATTGTTAAACTTTCTAGAATACACATATTTCTATTGTGTAGGATCTGCGGCTGCTGTCCCGTCATTTCCCTTCCTCCTTTCCTTCTCCCCCTTTCCCTCTCCATCCCTCATTCATCTCAGACTCTAACCACACCCTCTTGAGCCACGCCCATTTAAGCCACGGCCACTTTTCACACAAGCCACGCCCACTTTTCACACAAGCCACGCCCACTTTTCACACAAACCACACCCATTTTTCGCCGCAACGCGCTTCGCGCGCCGCACTTATGCATTTTTTGTTCGACCACGCCTACAAATGAATGCCCCTCCCCCTAATTATTGTACGGCTCCGCCTACAGCCAAAAAAGCATCCCACATATTTTTTTTTCAATGTTGGCAACTATGCTGACCCAAATGCTAGCATTACAGCCTGAGAGGGCTTTGATGCTTTTTTTTGTGGCCATGGCATGTTTAAGCATAGCCTGTCAAACTCACCCTCTGAAATCAATAGAATCAGATTGCAACTGCAAGCCAAATGCTTGGTTTGCAGTTGCATCGTGGTCTCATCGTGTAAAATTGCCATTTGACAATTAAAAGACAAAGTAAAAGAAAAAAAAAAGTTATCAGGAGGCAGCAGTAGGTCCTCCTGAATTTTAGATGCTGCTCCACTGTCCATTGATCCACCAATTTTCAGAGGTTAGTAACCACTGCTCCTGTCTGAAAGAGACCTTAAGGTAATAAAATCAGTATAAGACATGCATATGAAAGGAATAAGGCACTTCCAGGAAGCTCTGTTCACTTACATGCTCAGTGCTGGAGCAAGGGTTTTTGGGAAGTAATATTCAACTCAGAGCAGAGATAGCAATTATAAAACTCACTTCATTTGCATCAGCAACAAGGGCAGTGATAATAATCCCCCTCCCTTTATTGGTTTTAGTAATAACAATAATAACCTCCCTTTCATTGCTGATAGTGTCATGGTCATTACACTTCCACCCCCCCAACCCCCCAGTTGGTGTTCAGTGGTTATTTACCTCTAGGCTCGCTTTTTCTTTGTCCACGTTGCCCCTGTGACTGGAGGACATGAACACTTGCTCATGCTTGATGGGCCTCATTGGAAATCGGCAATGGTACTGGCCCTGAAGATTTGTTTTTCCATCACCACCTGATAAGTATCCATTTGCTCTCTTTCAACTTTTGACTATATGCTTTGATCCATGTATAATCTCCCCTGAACCAGGACTGTCAACTTGCATGCATACTCTGGATATCAAATGATGGTTTGCAACAGTGAGAGGGAGGTTACAGGACATTGTTTTGCATTCAAATCTGCCACATACATACTGTGACTATACCTTTCAATTCCATATATCTCCTCCTAGACCACTGTTGACCCAGGGTGCCGTCCCTCCTCCTTTCATATCTCAGCAATCGCCCCCTTTTGGATACATCAAGGAATTAACACCTACCAAAATATGTCAACGTGCCTCTTTCCCAGGATCCAGGTCTGATCCTCCTAGGATCCATTTCCCGTTGGGAGCCAACTTAGCTCCACATCCTATTCACATGCAAGCAATTTCCATGTTTCAGTTAATTATTGCTGCTCAGGATGGAAGATATAGTATTTTCACATTCCTCACTACATATATATTACTGTCACTGGATAGGGGCAAGAAAGTACAGCCCGGAACTGAGCGCAGCATAGGTGTAGGGTTAGCATGACTGGGGTGAGGCTGTGAGGCGGAGATGTAGGGGTTAACTAGTTAGGCAGTGGGGGGAGTTTGGGATACTTTTAAGGGGTGGAGCTTAGGCGCAGTGGTCAGTTGGGAAGAAGAAGCTAGTGAGGAAGGTGAATTTCGGGGTCAGTTAGTTAGATGGGGGACGTGGAGCGCTTATTGCAGCAGCTGCGGGAGGAGGCGGCGGCTAGGGGGACAGAATGGCTACAATCTACCATGGCATCCCTGCTTCAGGGTCCCAGCCAGGCGTCCGCTAGCCCGCTCGCCTCCCCGCAGCCCACGGAACGGCCTCGTGCTAGGAGGTCGCGCCCTCCGGAGCGCTTTAGCCCAACGGCCGATGCGGACAGGGGGAGGAAAGGGGCCAGCGTGATGGAAGGGGAGCCGCCTGTAAAGAAGTCGGCGGCGGTGAGTCCACGGACGCGGCGGGCACGGGGGGGGGAGCACATCAGTGAGACCTGCTCCCGCTCCTACAGCGGGTGAAGAGGGACGGAGAACGGCGGCCTTGGCAGGCTCACCGCCTGCTCGGAAGGCAGCTCGGCGGGGGAGAGAGGCCGCGGCGGGTGACGGCTTGGCAGAGAAGGCGGCCGGGGCCTGTAATCCAGAGAGGAGAGGCTACAACAGGCCGGCGGATGGTGCGGGAAGATATCGGGGGGACCTTGTAGCGTCACGGTCCAGGAACACGGCGAGGCGGGCTTCGCCAGCCCGGCCTGTAGCCCGGCAACAAAGTACCAGGCCTCGTGGGGAGATGGAGCGAACGGCGCAGGGTGATGACGTCACGCCTGGGCGCTCGGCGGCAACGGGGAATCCAGACCAGCGGCCTGGGGAGAAGCAGCATGAGATGGCCGGGAGTTCCCAGGACAGCCTGTCCGAGGGTGAAGTGGATGAGCGGGACACATCAGACGGACGGGAGACGACGCATAGATCTGGAGGCGCGGCTGGATGTCCGGTGCAACGGATGCAGCCAGGTGAGCACATTGTGGTACCTATTTCTTCTGTTGGTAACACTGTTAGACCCTCGAGGGGGGGGTCTAGGGGGACAAGAGCAAGGGAGGCTGGGGAGGGTCCCAGTGTGGGTGTTCAGTCTATGGGAGCAACTGGGGAACAGGCTGGGGGGATGGTGCAGGTGTTATTGGCGGGTCTCAGGGAGGTGCTTGCACGCTGTGAGGCTGGCACACGGCCGGTGGGTGGCATTTCTCCTGTGGCTGCGTGGGCGGTGCCCGGCACCCCTATGGGTCAGGGAGCTGCGACTGCGGCTCCAGGCCCGGTGGTGGCTGCGGGAGGCACAGTGTTGGTAGGGGGCTCGAGTGTTGGGGGACTGGGGGTGGCTAGTACAGGGCCCCCACCGGCAGCGCCGGTGGTGGCGGCCGCCACGACCACAGTAGCGGGGGATGCGGCAGCGGCCGGTAAAGGGTTGGCTGGTGTGGATGGGTTACGTTTGGCGGATGCTGCCAAATGTGAAGTGTATGTCTGTTTTGAAGGGCCGTTGGGAGCGCATTTAAAAGCAGAAATTAAGGAGCGCATTTGGAAGGGGGAGTATGTGGAAATTTTCTCTTTGTTGCCCTTAGAAAAGTTTAACCTGGACAAGGTTAAGCCGGATGAGAGCAAGAAAGAAGAAGAGGAAAAGAGGCGCTATCGTTTGATTCCACGTACGTTTGCAAATTGGTTGCAGGCGTTCGCGATTTTGGCGAGTGTGATTGGGGAAAAGGCGCCTGAGAATTGCTCACCGCTCTTCTGTTACCTTGATTCCATCGGGGAAGCACAAAGAGTGTACGGTGGTACGGCATGGCTGCGATATGATGAGCAGTTCAGGCAGAGAAAAGCGGTTCGTCCATCGATAAGATGGGATCACAAAGACATTAGTCTTTGGATGAAGCTGATGTCTTCTCCGAGGGGTTCGGTGCCGCCCTTTCAGGGGGGGGCCGGGGGTTCGGGGTTGTCTGGACCACCGGCCGGAGGGCGAGCGGGCTTCTGCTGGCAATTTAATGCTGGATCTTGCAAATTCGGGGCTAAGTGTCGATTCCGACATGAGTGCTCCACATGTGGGGGCTCCCATTCACAGTCCAGGTGTTTTAAACAGGGACGAGGAAAGGGAGGAGATGTTGGTAAAAGGGAGGACGCCAGTGATGGTAGGAAGGATAGTTCCCTTTCTAAAGCGGTACCCTGATAGGGATGCGGCTCGGCTGTTGGAATTGGGTTTTAGGGAGGGGTTTCAATTGAATAGTCAGCTACGGGCTGTTCCGCCTGCGGCTGAGAATTTGAAATCGGCAAAAGAACACGCTGAGGTAGTTACGAAAAAATTGTTAAAAGAGGTGGCGTTGGGCCGGATGGCCGGCCCATTTAAGGCACCGCCGGTACCGGATTTAGTAATATCCCCGTTGGGAGTGGTGCCCAAAAAGGAGCCGAATCAGTTTCGGCTTATTCACCATTTGTCACACCCTCGGGGGGGGTCGGTTAATGATTCCATTGATCCGGACCTCTGTACGGTGTCGTATACGTCCTTTGATGAGGCAGTTGCGTGGGTGCAGCGTTTGGGCCAGGGGGCCTTGCTGGCTAAGACGGACATCGAGGCGGCTTTTCGCCTTTTACCAGTTCACCCGAAGTGTTGCCGATTGTTGGGTTGCCGATGGCGGGGAGAGTATTTTGTAGATAAGTGTTTACCCATGGGGTGTGCTATTTCATGTTCGTTGTTTGAGCAGTTTAGTTCGTTTTTAGAATGTATCCGGCCTGTCCTCGGTTATACATTATTTAGATGATTTTTTGTGTATGGGGCCTGCAGGGAGCAAAGTTTGTGCATCTTTGCTGGCCACGATTCAGCAGGTGTTTGCCAATTTTGGGGTGCCGTTGGCTGCAGACAAAACGGAGGGTCCGGTGACTGAGTTGTGTTTTTTGGGGATTGTGATTGATACTGTGGCCATGGAGTGCCGGTTGCCACTAGACAAGCTGGATGGTTTACGGCTAGAGGTGGCGGAGGCCATCAAGGGGAAGAAGATTCAGCTGCGTGGGTTGCAATCGCTGCTTGGGAAGCTGAATTTTGCATGCAGGATTATGCCCATGGGGCGTGTGTTCTGCCGGCGCCTGGCGGCTGCTACGGCAGGGGTTCGGGCCCCACATCACTTTATCAGGTTGGGGTTGGAGCTTAAGGAAGATTTGCGGGTTTGGGATTCTTTCCTGGCGGCCTACAATGGCCGTTCACTGTGGTTGGAAAAGGCTGTTTCCAATTTTGATATGGAATTATTTACGGATGCGGCTGGGTCTGGTGGTTTTGGGGCCTTTTTTCAGGGCAGGTGGAGCGCAGGGGGGTGGCCGGAGTATTGGAAGGAGGAGGGTTTGGTGCGTAACTTAGCGGCTTTGGAGCTATTTCCCATCGTTTTAGCACTAGAGCTATGGGGGGATGAGTTCCGGAACAGGCGGGTTCGGTTTCATTGTGATAATATGGGGGTGGTGCAGGCCATCAATAACAACACCGCGTCGTCGCCACCGGTTGTGCGTTTGCTGCGTCATCTGGTGTTGCTTTGTTTAAATAAGAACTGTTTTGTTACCGCTGTGCATGTTCCTGGAATTGAGAATAACGTGGCTGATGCATTGTCTCGTTTCCAGTGGGACAGATTTCGTCAACTGGTGCCGGAAGCAGAAGTGCAGGGGAGTCCTTGCCCGGAGAGTCTGTGGAACATCGTTTTACCACGGCGCAGTTGTTGATCCGTAGGTCTGTCTCGGAAAATACTTGGCAAGCATACAGTAAGGTGTGGTTGGAATGGGAGGTGTTCATGCGGGAAGTAGGTGATGGGGTTTGTGGGGCGAGCAAAGTGCAGCTACTCCTTTACTTTATAGGACGGAATTTTGAACAGGGGGTATCGGCGTCATATATGGCGCGCAAGTTGGCTGGTTTGGCGTTCATGTTCCAAATGGCGGGCAAGCAGGATTTTACAAAAGATTTTATGGTACGGCGTGCGATGCGCGGTTATCGCACTGGTAGAGTGGCTGCTGACACAAGACGCCCGGTTTCATTTGCAGTGTTAAGTGAGGTGGTTACACAGTTAAAAAATGTTTGTCGGTCTAGGTTTGAGTATGTGTTGTTCAGGGCAGCATTTATATTGGCCTTTTTTGGGGCGTTTCGGGTTGGTGAGTTGGTAAGTAAGAATAGAAAAGGGGAAGGTGGTTTGGATGGACAAGATGTACGGGTGCGGGGGGATGCGTTAGGTGTATTCCTCAGAAAGTCAAAGACAGACCAATTGGAAAAGGGGGCATGGGTGGAATTGAGGTCGGTCCCAGGTTCCCCCTTGTGTCCGGTGACGGCTGTGGGAGAATTCTGTAGAGTTAGGTCTGACGGGGGGGGGACATTTTTTCGTCATGAGGATGGGTCGGCTCTGTCCCGCTTTCAGTTTCAGGCTGTCTTTAGACAATGTTTGAGGGCGACGGGGCGAAAGGCGGAGGAGTATTCTTCCCATTCATTCCGCATTGGGGCGGCTACTGAAGCGGCCCGTTGGGGCTTGGATAAGCAGGTGGTGCAGCGTATTGGGCGTTGGGAATCAGCACGTTATAAGCTTTATGTTCGCCCTAACTTGTTGTAGAATAGGGGGAGGAAGGTTGTTGTTTTTTTTTTTTTTTTTGGGAACTGTCTTACAGTGGGAGCGTTATAATTGATTTGCTATATTTTTCCCCTTTGTTTTGTTTCTTGTTTTTCAGGAGCAGCAACCTGCCTAGTATGGATATTGGGACACTCTTATGTCTATTGGGGTGCCAGAAGGGCGGATGTCAGGAAGGACGGCAGGTTGTTGGGTTTGTCGGGGGAGGAAGGGATGGTGCGGTGGATTGGTTTTCCGGGGATGTTGTGGTCTAGGGTTGTTCCGGAAATGCACAGGTTTGCTGGTCTTGATCGCCCTCCAGATGTAGTGGTTTTACATGTGGGAGGCAATGATTTGGGAGTGAGGTGTGCTCGGGAACTGATTAGGGATATAACATTTGATCTTTTGCGACTGCAATCCAGCTTTCCTGATACTATATTCGTTTGGTCGGATATGGTGGCCAGGACAGCTTGGCGTTTGGCGCGCTCTGTGTCAGGCTTGAATAGAGCGCGTGTGAAAGTTAATAAAGCGGTAGCAAAATTTTTTGTGAGGAACGGCGGTTTGGCTGTTCGGCACAGGGAGTTGGAGGAGGAGACATGGCGTTTTCTGCGCGCGGATGGGGTACATCTGAACGCGATAGGCATTGATTTGTGGCAGTTGGGATTACAAGATGGTGTGCAGCGAGCAGTTAGAGTTTGGAGGGCGACGCACACGTAAGGTTGTCACGTGTTCGTCCCGTGGCAGTAGGTATTGGGGGTCTTTGAAGGCGGTGATGAGAATAATTGAGGTTTAAAATGGGGGTTGGGCTCATACGGAGGTATGGGCGTCCTTTCCCAAAATAAAATGGCAACATTGGTGGTAAAAAATTGCATCTGGAAGGATTAATGTGCTTGTCCCTGAGCTTCCGTAATGCACGGCGTGGGGCCTTACATGGGGATACCGATGCAATGAGTTGGAGAAAGTTAGAGTTGGCCTTCAAAGACCTCCTAGGACAATAAAAAAGTTGTTATGCTGTATAGTTGGTTTAATGTTATTTAAAGATGTATTTATAAGCATTTAAGTTATATATTGAAGAATGTTGATATTTTTGGTATTTTTTGTTATAATAAAAGGCTGCTATGGCCATTCGACTCCAAAGAGAAGTTTGTGTCGTCTGGTCATTGGGTAAGAAATAGTTAGGAATAAGTTTGGGTTAACTAAGGGAGCCTCACTAAATGCCACATCCCATAGTCAAGTACAGCCCGGAACTGAGCGCAGCATAGGTGTAGGGTTAGCATGACTGGGGTGAGGCTGTGAGGCGGAGATGTAGGGGTTAACTAGTTAGGCAGTGGGGGGAGTTTGGGATACTTTTAAGGGGTGGAGCTTAGGCGCAGTGGTCAGTTGGGAAGAAGAAGCTAGTGAGGAAGGTGAATTTCCCGCCCGCCCTCCCTATAGGTGTGTAGTAGTGTGTTCAGGGAGCTTGGAAGGATAACTTTTGTTTTCTTTTAAGGGGTGTTCAATTTTAAGGGTTAGGGGTAATTATTCAAAACGTCGTAGCGGCAGTAGGTATTGGGGGTCTTTGAAGGCGGTGATGAGAATAATTGAGGTTTAAAATGGGGGTTGGGCTCATACGGAGGTATGGGCGTCCTTTCCCAAAATAAAATGGCAACATTGGTGGTAAAAAATTGCATCTGGAAGGATTAATGTGCTTGTCCCTGAGCTTCCGTAATGCACGGCGTGGGGCCTTACATGGGGATACCGATGCAATGAGTTGGAGAAAGTTAGAGTTGGCCTTCAAAGACCTCCTAGGACAATAAAAAAGTTGTTATGCTGTATAGTTGGTTTAATGTTATTTAAAGATGTATTTATAAGCATTTAAGTTATATATTGAAGAATGTTGATATTTTTGGTATTTTTTGTTATAATAAAAGGCTGCTATGGCCATTCGACTCCAAAGAGAAGTTTGTGTCGTCTGGTCATTGGGTAAGAAATAGTTAGGAATAAGTTTGGGTTAACTAAGGGAGCCTCACTAAATGCCACATCCCATAGTCATGGTGGACATTGAGTTTCTATCACAGTATTATTGACGTGCTGTGAATGATTCAGTTTTTATCATTGGCTATTCCATTTACCGTATGTGTTTTTTATATAATACATTTTGTATTTTTGTACTTACACAGTGGGCTGTGTATTTCTTTTCCTCTTTTACTTATCCCCTTTTATGTCATTGGAGTTGGTTGAGCCCAAGCAGGGTTTTTATTATGAGTTTTTAGTTATTTACCTGAACAAATGCTTCTGAGCTGCTTCTTCCCTCCACATTGACAGTGGGCAGGAATTCTACCATTCCTGCCCAGGAGATCACTTCACCCAACACGCAGTGTTGTGTGCTGGAACGCAGAGAGAGCCCCTGCCCTTGGTACCTCATTGCCAATATGTGTCATGCAACTTTGCAACTGCAAAGTTACATGGTCACATGAGCCACAGTGGGACAGTCCTGCGCTATACAAGTAGCATATGTTGACATTGCTTAAAGGTACACTTTAGACAAAACTGAAAATAAAACCTAGATATGTATATCAGGGGAGACAGCTTATCTGTTCAGTACTAGAGTATTTCATTTGCTGTACAGTACCAAACCGCCCCAGTCTCTTTTAATCTTGTGATCTTGGAACATCCCACCAATCAGATTCATGCCAGATTTCAGATTAATTGGGGATGCAGGAAGCAGAGGGAGTGAGAGCCACACAGGTTTCAGGAAGTATGCCTCAAGTATGCAATCATGTATTAGGCAACTCCATGGCTGCCAACATTTGAAAATAATAAGGAGAGACACCTTGAGGAGAGAGAAAATAAAGTAACCTCCACCCTTTGTTTTACTGTGTTTTAGACTAATTAGGTCCTGAGGTTACACTGCAGAGAAAGTGGGAGTAGAATAAACCCTATCATCAGTGTCAGTGGATGCAATAATAACTCCAAGAATTGGTGTCAGTGGCTCTAAAAATAACCTCCAGCATTGGTGAAAGTGGGTCAAATAACAACCCCTAGCTTTGTTGTCAATGGGCACAATAATAGCCCCAGTATTGGTGTCAGTGAACACAATAATATGCCCCAGTATTGGTGTCAGTGAACACAATAATATGCCCCAGTATTGGTGTCAGTGAACACAATAATATACCCCAGTATTGGTGTCAGTGAACACAATAATATACCCCAGTATTGGTGTCAGTGAACACAATAATATGCCCCAGTATTGGTGTCAGTGAACACAATAATATGCCCCAGTATTGGTGTCAGTGAACACAATAATATGCCCCAGTATTGGTGTCAGTGAACACAATAATATGCCCCAGTATTGGTGTCAGTGAACACAATAATGTACCCCAGAATTGGTGTCAGTGGGAGCTAATATACCTGTAAACCTCCCTTCATTGGTAGCCACTAGCCAGCGCCAGTAATTTTATGTCTCCCTGCATTGGTGGTCAGTGGCAATAATATTAAATGCCACCTAATTTCGTACTCAATGAAAGTTTAATTTTATACCCCTTCATTGGTGGCCATTGGTAATAACATGAAGGTATTAGGAGATAATAGGGAAAAACGGCGCTACCTGAGAAACCTGTTTGGCTCAGCCTATACAGGGAACGTTATGCAAACGTTATTTTTTTATATATATCACAAAGTTTCAAACTAATATGAATGAAAAACACTGTGATTAAATGAAAAACAAATACTGAAGAGTTGCAATAAAATAGCTAAAGTGCATGTGTGTGGATCAGCATATAATCGCATGCATCCTACATAGGTGCTAGTGTATAGGTAGTCAGGAAAAACTTTATATATGCCAAATGCCAAATGATCCTAGTAGAGCAGTATACTCTTTCCACACCACAGGCTACATTCAGCACTTTGTACAAGATAAAAACATATTGTGTATAGCGAAAACCACGCATGAAACATGCATGGATCCAATTATGTTAATTCCTATAGGGAAAAAATTGCATACACAGTGTCATAGCAGTATCTATGTATCTCAATATTCGTATAGTTCATATATTGTGGCGATTACATAGATATATAATAGTCTTATGCATTTCATGCGGCAACCAGACTTGATATTTCCCCAGAGTGACTTGGTGTGTACAGGGTTGAATGGTGACTTCCGTGATCCCCCTCAAATTGCTCACTCACCCCCTGCAGGGGTATCAGGCCTGTAATATTGCACGAAAGACTGCTGCTGCTGTGATGCTTCAGATGGTTCCAATGTTCATGTTGCAGTTAACCCTCATATCAGGGAAAGAAAAAGGCTTCCATAGTGTAATATAGTCCCAAAAATATTTATTTAAAAATAGTAAAAAATCCAAAGCCAAAAGAAATATAAATAAAAATTTGTAAAATTGCAAACATCCAACAAGTACCGTTCGTTCACCCGCCCTTGGCCACTGGGGAGGGATGTCACTCGGGTGTAGGTTTTGTTGGTTTGCTCAGTCACTGTACCCAAAGCAGGTACGAGTGGGGGAAGTAGCGGTCAGCTGAGGATGTGATACGTTCCTCCCACTGTTATGCCAGGAAGTGATGTACAAGCGTTGGTCCGTCGTGCGCGCTTCGTCATCTGACGTCTTCAGCGGCGGTCAATGACAATTGGCTTGCCTTGCGGTAAGCACATTATTTGCGTGGTGGTGGATCACGTAGTGTGGTGTGGTTAACTGATACTGAACACAAGCTGTTGTTGGCTTGCCTTGTGGTAAGCGCAATATTTGCACGGAGTGTGGGGTCTCATCTTCACTACGGAGTTTGCTATTGTTCACTCTAAGTTCCCTTTTTTTTTTTTTTCCTGCTGTATCTTTATGCACTAGTGTAAGTTTTCTACCTTTTCTAAACTTTAATTAGTTTGGCAGTATTACACTATGGCCAGTTTTTTATTTTATTTACATGTCTATGAGATGGAAGTTTGGTGTCCTCATTACATCCTCTCAGCTACGATGTATATAGTCTAAGAGCACCATCTGGATTCTCCACACCAAGACGTGATACAGGCTGGTGTTCGCTTGCCTTGCGGTAAGGGCAATTATTGGGTATTTGCGGATACTGTATGGGTTGTCACTCATATTTTTCACATCATTGACTCTGGCTGGATTCACCCAAGGGGTCTTTCTTGGACTGATTTCAGATCATTACTTCACATTTTTATTTTCTGTTATTATATATGGACACTTATTTTTATTCGCAAATATTACATATGGACACTCATGTTTGATTCATACATACATGTGTTGACCCATGTACTTTTCATAATTTAATTTTTTAACATTTTTCAACATTTTTGTATTTATATATGTACTTCCTCACGGAAGTCTTTGAGATTGCTTCACGTGTTTCACTCATATTTAGCGCAGTTATTTCTTTTTTATTTGTGAAATAATGTGCCCCGAGTTACTCATGTGGGTACATTCCTAAGTTACCCATATGGGAAGTATCATTAAAGTAACGTTAAAGCTTCATTCCCTAAAAAACACTTTAACGCCAAACCCAGATGGAATCTTCAATCTCGCTTCCTTTCACAGTGCCAGTCAAGAGTGCAGCCCTCCACAGACTGGAAAGTCTTCCAAACAAACTCCAAAAAACACACAGGAGGGAGCAAGCACCTCATGCATTACCATTGATAAGTTTATAAAATCCACAAAGACAAAAGGATACTCACATGCCAATAAAAAACATCAAGCAAAACTGATCTGCTCCAGCTTGAACACAATGTAACTCGTCCTAGGACCAAATGGTTTGATGGCTGACGTGTTTCGGGGTTCATGCCCCTTTCCTCAGAGCTAAATCAACCTCACAGTAAATGGTCCCTTAAATGGCCACAAATCATGGGACACCTCCCATAGGAAGCCAGAAAATGGGCGGAGCTCAAAAACTATACAACAACTGACTAACAGATCCAAAAAAAAGAAGCTTTTGGCTACCATGCACAGCTACACCAGATTTTGCACTCTCCGGTTTTAGTAAATCAACCCCCAAGTGTCCTGGATCCAGCGGGTCAGCCCAAAAGACACAAATATTGTGGGACAGTATTAAAAATCCCTGAACTTTTCCACAGATTCCGGGATACTTGGCAGCTATGCAATTTACACTTTCAGCTAAGAACACCTGTCTGCATACCTCATGGTACTATGATGATGACTGGATTATATTATTTAGAACAGAGCTATTTTTCCACAAGCTTTCACATATCCTTTCTGAAAATCTCAAACTGCCCTGACACATTTCTTGATAATATGATGTGTTGAATAATGTGCCCGAGTTACCCAGGTGGGTACATTCCCAAGTTACCCATGTGGGAATTATCCTTAAAGTAAAATTGATGCTTCAGCTTTTTTTTCTATTAAAATAATAAACATGTTATACTTACCTGCTCTGTGCAATGGTTTTGCACAGAGCAACCCCGGTCATCCTTTTCTGTGGTCCCATGTCAGTGCTCCAGGCTCCTCCCCTTCGGCGAGTGTCTATGGGGACACTCATGTGGGCTTGCTCCGTCTGTGTCCATTGACACAGGCTGGGTGACTCTGCCTCGTCCCCCATTACCTCCTCACATCTGCCCAGTGAGGAGGGAGACAGCGGTGAGAGCTGGATCAGGATTGTGCTCAGGTAAGTATGGGGGGGGGGATCCTGCAGAACCAAAGGTTTTTTACCCTAATGCATTTAAGAACCACTTTAACATTGCTAAACAAGCCCAACTGAATCTGATCAACCACTACATGCTGCACAGGATGATAGCAAAGACCATTCAAAATGTTGCATTGGGTTCAGAGGAAAGTGGTAGGTAGGTGTATTAGGTGGCTGAGTTGTTAAGGCGATGGACTACTAATTCACTGTACCATGTGTGCATGGGTTTAACTCCCATCTTCAAGATGAAGGTCTGGATCTTTTCAAAACGCGTGACAGAAAGCTGTGCTAAGTTAAATAGCTTAGAAAACAAAAATATCAGCTGTACCAAATGAGCAAAGCAGGATGCCACAAAAAGGCCCCTAAGATTTCTGAGCACATGTGCTAATGTGTTGACAAGTAACATACGGAGAGGAGTAGAGATGAGAAAAGTTTGGGACATTTTCTCATTTTATCAAAATGCATTGAATTCAATGCATAAAAGCAAAATGAAGGTGTCCATGACAGTTGAAAGAGTGCAAATGACTTTAAATTACTTTTAAGATATAGGGAAGCATATTTCAATTATCCCAGGCCTATTTTGTGTGCCAAAAAATGCTAACGCCAACTCTAGTGCTAACTCTAATACCAAAGATATTCCTAACAATAATGGCAACTCTAATGATAACCAAAGTCCTTGTTTGTAAAGAAACTCATGTGATGGCTATGTCAGAGCTGTCACTGGTCACATGAATTTGTTGCTCAATAAATCCATGTCATGAATTCAGTATGCTCCCCTGTAGACAGGAGGAGGGAGCACTGTGAGCAGAAGAACGATCTACTGCTGCACCTTGCCTGTCCAATCAAATGCTGGCAGCAAGGAAGTCATCTATCTTTATTGCTTATCTGCAGCATCGAAAAGTCAAATCAGCAGCAAGTGCTGTATAACAGGGCTGTGTTATTATCAGGATTGGATGTACAAAATACAAGTCCTTTGAAAGGTAAGACAGTCCACATATACACTATGCATTGTAACTGTGTAGTTATCTGGTTGCCTGAGAACATTCTGGTTTTAGCACAGTGCAGTTTTTACATGATTACATTAGAAGCTAATGATTGCTTTTACCTTGCTGCTTATAATTGCGGTTTAAAGGTCAGGCCGTTATTGTTAGTAAGAACAGATGGCATTTGTCCATCTTCCATCTCCTATTGCAGTCACTCATTATAGAAGTTCAGCTGTGATTCCAGACATCTATATATTTACAGGTATATTTGTGGGCGCCCTCCCACCTACTAGGCCAAACTGTAAGTGGGGGTACCTTGTAGGACTACGCCATGTTGTGTTGTGGGCGGGGTCTACTTGCCCTGCACGTGGGGGTACCTTTTTACACAGAGCACACTTATCAATGCCAGGCAGAGACTGCGGTCATGTGTGTAGCACCCTGGTCCTAAACAGGGCTCCTCATAAATTTAGTTTGCTCGGTGGTAACTAGCCTGGCTAATTGTTAGGGTGATCCACTGACTTTTGCCCTAAACCTGAATTTGGTGTACCTCTCTTTTCTGTCACTAGGTGGCCTGTGGCATTGGAATGACAAGGGCATAGTGAATTTGGGTTAAGAGTGGATAGGTTGTCCCAGCCAATTGCTAGAAGTCTCTTTGGCCCATGGCCTGCTGGAAGAGCCTATTTATTCGGGAGGAGTCAGGTGATTGGGGTGCTGTGGCACTTGGACGGCTATCTGGGTGGACGTGTGTTGTGTTGTATTGCTCCTGGTTGCTAGGCCAGAAGCCTGAGGCCTATCTGGTAGCACCTGGCTGCTAGGCTGTCTTAGACCTATCCAGAACTGTGAGAAGCAGAGCGGGGTTGTGGCTTCAGGTCGGGAGCCTAACCAAGTTGCAGAGGTTTAGCCGTACAGGGAACCGAATGTTGCCAGAGGTGAAGGAGAAGCAGTTGCCATAGGGGATGACCACTCCTGTTACCAGAGGCAAGTGAGGATCAAGGTCAGAGGTAAAGGAGAAACAGTTGCCACTATGGGACAACCACTCCTGTTATCAGAGGCCAGTGCATGAAGTCTGAAGAAGTACCAGAGCAGCCTTTTTCACTAAAAAGACGGTGAAGAAGTGGGAAAGCTTCAGCAGAGTCAAGTCAGGAACCCAGCGGGTAGCGTGGGTGAAGCTTGAGGAATACACAGCAGGTTAGCTGTGAAAGAGCTCAGGGGATCCAGCGGCTGGGATCTTGGAAGTCTAATGAGAGACAGGGAGATCAGTGTGAAGGCATACAGTAGGATACTGTGAGATTTGTGAGAAGATCTATAACGGGATACTGTGAGTTACGTGTGCAGATATATATTGACTGTTAAAAGTTCAGTTGCTATAGAAGACACCTGTCTAAGGGTGTCCTGGCCCTAAACCCTCTCTCCCCCAGTTCTTGTTAAGAGACAACAGCATCTCTTTTGTTGCATTCAAAAAGTGAGCAGCGCCCATGTTTTCAACTTACATTACACCAACCATGCCCAAGGACCTGCACCCTGAGGAGGAATGTCAGCTGCCCCTAACTGTGGAGGTCAGGCCTCTGGAGGTCACCTTAGGCCTCTGGAGGGTGGGGGCACCGCTACATGTGAAACATCTAACATTAGGGCAGTTCCATGAATTACAGTTGAGTCTTCACTATGTGATGTAATAAACATTCAAGGTTACTCTAAAGGGGTTGTCCCGTGTCACTACACACTGTCACTTGTATGTTTGCATTAGGAGGCATGTGCTGAGCCTGTGCCCACTCCACCAGTACAGCATACCTCTGTTACCTCACTTCCAGTAACAGAATGGGGTTCCACTGAGCACCTAGCGTGGACCTCAAGCGTGCTCAATAACTAACTCCTTAACTTCCGTACCTAGTGACCAGGCCATGCGTCTCTGTAACAGGGGTTCAGATCCATTTGCTACGAGATACCAACCACTGGGGAGGGAGCCAGACATGGACCCCCTCATCATTTTTTACCAGGTACCATGCTTAACAACTGGTTGCTTGTGCTTGGTTACCCTTAGCAACTGCATTCCTCTTCTTTGTCTTGCTGAGTTTTTACCACTAGCCACTTTTTTGCCACTACTTTTTGTAGTGGTGTTATTCATACCCCTTTGTGCTTTACAGACCCTGGTTATTTTAATACACCATAACCAACATGCATCCTTTTGAATAACTTCAGACCCAGCTCAGAACGGTCAATTTAACTTTATTGAAGAAACGTGGCATAACAGTTCAATGTGAACAATGTCTTTCCCTAACTCTAACTAAAGTAGTGTGGCTGCCCAGGCATACATCTGTAAGGTAAGAATCCATTAAAGCATTGTCCATGGCTGGATGTCTTTCAAAAACCCTGGTGCCTTCAGCAGCATCAGATGATTCTACACACAGGTGCAACTACAATACACCGAAACCTCACTGAAACCCTTGGACCTCAGCTGCCCCCTTTTTCATAGCACAGGTGGACTGGCTAGGACGAAAAGCCTGGAAACTGGGCTAGCAACATTTAACCTTTTCCTCCAGCCTGGCCCACCCACTGACTCACTACAGTTCAACCTGAATACATATTGTTAAATCTTAAGTACTTCTGGTTGCCAAAAATGATTGTTGCATAATCTGGATTATCCATCTACAAGCTGCACAGAACATATCATGCTGTGTGGAAATCCTGGAATTGCTATTTTCTTCTGCAATGTATGCACACTCACATCTGCATATACACACTTTTGTGGTACCTGAATAGACAGTATTTTTTTGCTTACAAACTATTTTTATTGCTGTGTGACAAAACAGTACAAAAGACCAAAGGGGTCTGCATCTTTAAAATAAAAATACAAAAAAAAAAAAGAATAAGAAGCTTCCAGGAGAAACAATCAGTTCAATTCAGGCATACCCCACTTTTAAGTACGCAATGGGGTTTATTTACTAAATCTGAAAAGTGAAAAATCAGGCTCACTGCTGCATAGAAGCCAATGAGCTTATATCCCCAGCTTGTTCAATTACCTTGGTAATAAAACCTGGAAGCTCATTGGTTTCTATGCAGAAGTGAGCCTGATTTTGCACTTTCCAGCTTTAGTAAATAAACCCCACTGTGTACTTAAAAGTGGGATATACCTGTATACATTAAACAGCCATATGGCTATATCTTCACAGAATAATGTATGAGTACAAATAAAGCTTGGCATATGGAAAAATGCAGCGCATGTACAAATGAATATAGGTCTTTAAAATGGTGAAACAGTCAAGAAATAACTAATTGACCACAGGTGCCTTGAAACACAAACGTCCATAGATGGATGTAAATGTCCAACCGCACAGGAGGTATAAGTACTCCAAGGGGTGGTGATGGTCTGATGGTTGTCAGAAAACACCTGGCATCATACAGCGACTTCCCAACCGAGAAACCGGGTCCCAATGGGTCATTCAGAGAAAGTGCAAAAAAAGCCTCTTACCAGATCCTGTGGATTCCCATGTCAGCGACAGGGAATCGCATGCGCAGTTTGTCACAAATGACGTGGAATTGGAGCTCAGGAATCGCCAATCTCTTGGATTGTGGTCTGTATGGATCTCGGCCGGCAACCGGATGGCTCCTCACAACGAACCGTCCTCACACCGAACCGTCCCAGCATGCATCAGAAGTTTCACAAACGGTCCCCCGAAAGGAGCAGTTGGAGGGACTGGATCTCATGCGGTAAATGTGGAAACAAAAAGAATGTGCCTCCACATGGTGCAGATAAAAAAGGGTGTTTTTATTGACAAAAACGACCATACACAAATAAAAGCGTGATCACGGTGGATAAAAACAAATGGGCAACAAAGAGAGTGGTGTATGTACCCTTTGGGTACATACACCACTCTCTTTGTTGCCCATTTGTTTTTATCCACCGTGATCACGCTTTTATTTGTGTATGGTCGTTTTTGTCAATAAAAACACCCTTTTTTATCTGCACCATGTGGAGGCACATTCTTTTTGTTTCCACATTTACCGCATGAGATCCAGTCCCTCCAACTGCTCCTTTCGGGGGACCGTTTGTGAAACTTCTGATGCATGCTGGGACGGTTCGGTGTGAGGACGGTTCGTTGTGAGGACCCATCCGGTTGCCGGCCGAGATCCATACAGACCACAATCCAAGAGATTGGCGATTCCTGAGCTCCCATTCCACGTCATTTGTGACAAACTGCGCATGCGATTCCCTGTCGCTGACATGGGAATCCACAGGATCTGGTAAGAGGCTTTTTTTGCACTTTCTCTGAATGACCCATTGGGACCCGGTTTCTCGGTTGGGAAGTCGCTGTATGATGCCAGGTGTTTTCTGACAACCATCAGACCATCACCACCCCTTGGAGTACTTATACCTCCTGTGCGGTTGGACATTTACATCCATCTATGGACGTTTGTGTTTCAAGGCACCTGTGGTCAATTAGTTATTTCTTGACTGTTTCACCATTTTAAAGACCTATATTCATTTGTACATGCGCTGCATTTTTCCATATGCCTATTTTGTTGTTTTTGTCAAACTGTATGCAGCAGCTTTCATTCATTTTACTGGTTAGCGCGGTGTTTTCTATTTACCTCTTACAAATAAAGCTTGGCATACAGTATAAAACATAAAGTAAACAGAAAAAAAGGTAGCTCAATATATGGTTATATCCTCAAAATAGTAATTATGACAGAAAAGAAGAAAGCAGTGACTTCCAAGCATTCCATTTGGCATAAAAGAGGTGCATTGTATCAAACAACATATGGGGGGTTATTTACGAAAGGCAAATCCACTTTGCACTGCAAGTACACTTAAAAAGTGCACTGAAAGTGCACTTGGAAGTGCAGTCACTCTAAATCTAAGGGGTCGATCTGAAATGAGGGGAAGCTCTGCTGATTTTATCATCCAATCATGTGCAAGCTAAAATGCTGTTTTTTTTATTTTCCTTGCATGTCCCCCTCGGATCTACAGCGACTTTACTTCCAAGTGGACTTGCAGTGCAAAGTGGATTTTCCTTTAGTAAATAACCCCCATGGCGTATATGTTCCATGAGCATTACTGTATCTACTCTATCAATACTAAGAGAAAATGGAACTACTGTGGATATCCATTGAAGGGCTATTGCCCAAATTGTTGCAACACAGACAGTGTGGATAAGGTGTTCTTCTTGGCGCGAGGCACCAGGAATAGAGTTGAAAAGCAAACACATAGAGAATGTCAATTGGAGTGGGTCACCCACAATCTTGGTACTTGGTAGATACCTCAGAAACCCTATGTTAAACAGGTTGCAACACTTGACATGACTAAAACATATGATATAATGTGCCTCAGGCTGGGCAACCCTGAAAACATAAAGGTGAGGAGTTAGGGAAAATGGCATGGATACAAACCAGGGTATAATACCATCTGGTTAGAAGCTGGATTGCCATCTCCCTAATGCCGCGTACACACGGTCGGAATTTCTGACAACAAATGTTCGATGTGAGCTTGTCGTCGGAAATTCCGACCGTGTGTAGGCTCCATCGGACATTTGTTGTCGGAATTTCCTACAACAAAAATTTGAGAGCTGGTTCTCAAATTTTCGGACAACAATATCCGTTGTCAGAAATTCCGATCGTGTGTACACAATTCCAACACACAAAATTCCACGCATGCTCGGAATCAAGCAGAAGAGCCGCACTGGCTATTGAACTTCATTTTTCTCGGCTCGTCGTACATGTTGTACGTCACCGCGTTCTTGGCGTTCGGAATTTCCGACAACATTTGTGCGACTGTGTGTATGCAAGACAAGTTTGAGCCAACATCCGTCGGAAATAAATGCAGGATTTTGTTGTCGGAATGTCCGATCATGTGTACGTGGCATTACAGTGAGGGATCGTGTACAGGCCCAGAGATTGTCTATCATTATATACCAATCTTGAGGAGTACATTGTAAAGTATAATCCTCTTCCGATTTGCGTGTATAAGGAAGGGACTGAGGACATATAGTGCCAACCATGAAGCTTTAAATGTCAGAAATTAGGCCCTTTCCTCTAGGGGTGGAACTACAGATCAGCTCATAAAATGTTTTAGGAGAGGTAGGGGTAAGGGCGTAACTAGATACATAAAAATAATTCATTTGAAGGTGTCATAGATGTTCATGATGGGGGATGGCCATCAAATGTTTGAGTTTTGCAAATAAGATGAATATCGACCCATCTTGCAATGCGTCTAATTTGACCAAATGATTAGCCTTTCATCAAGAGAATTATTGATACAGTGGAAAAGCCGTGGGAATGAAGGGTCACCCAAAAAGTAGGTCAATGGGGAGGATGGGGAAGCCAAACCAAATTTAATTTTATAATTTACCAGAGGCGAGGGAGTGCGAGACAAACATAATATTATTACATATTATTATGTGGTCAATGCTTGATATGATATACAGTAGATGAATACCACAAATGGCCTGGGAGATAATGTGGATGTACTAAACATGTTTCAAATTGAATCCATGACACTCTTGTGGGTACAATATGCCACTGGGTCAGTTGAGAGAATCTAGTGGACAGAAAGTATAGATAATATTTTTTAACATGTGTCAACCAGCCTGTTTAGTACGGGCCAAACTTCATATATAGTTGGGTTTTTTTTCTCCTGCTGCTATACACTGTATAACAACTTCCTTCTTCCTCTGTTAGGATTGTTAGGGAAGTGACGAGTGCCATCACAAACCACATCCTTAGCAACAAGACAAGAAAGAGAGGGGTGGTGCTACAACCTGAAAGCTGATATCAGGTCAAGCGGGTGCCAGATCACAGCCGCACAACTGCTGAAGCTAGAGTCCAAACAAATTGATCAGCACTCCGGAAAGCTGCAGTAAAATCTTCCTTTTATTAATACATTCACAGGGATAAAAGCTCAAAGACAAGTTGACGTGTTTCTGCCCAACAGGGCCTTAGTCATAACCAACATCCTTAGCAACCACTGATCTAATCTGGCCTCATTCTATTACCTGCCAGCAGTCCCTGGAAATGTAAACAAATTGACTTTTGATAGTTTAAATTAAAAAAAAAAACGATGTGTGGTCACCATACCAAGCCCCTTGGGGAATCAAAAACTAAAAAAAAATTGAGGTCACCCCAAAAAATCATGCCAGACCTTTAGTTTGCATACAGGGGGGAAGAGGGGGATGTTGATAAGGACAAGGGCCTCTTTCCCACAAGTCCGGCCCAGTGGTTGTGGGGGGTTGGTATGGTTCAGGAGGGGAGACCAGCATTTTTTCCTGGCCTGCCAGGCTGAATTCTCAATTAATAGTCTAGCGTTGCGGTTTTTTTGTGTGTGTGTGTGTGTGTGTGTGTGTGGGGGGGGGTTTGGGGGCATCTCCATGCCTTTTTTTTACCTAGTATGGAAATTGGGTGGACCCTATGCTGTGTTTTAAGTGTGGGGTTCCCGATTAACATCTATACCAGACCCTGGATTGAAGGTAAGCTTTTTATTTTACATTACATGTTTTTTCATACTAAATTTTAATTTTGTAACAAAATTTACCTGGAGTTGGGAATTATATCACTTATAAAAAATAAATAGCATATTTCTGGTATAACTATACGGATGGAACTAAACAAATAGTTTTGTTACACCCCATTTATAGCACAGATGCAGTCTAAATTGTATAACCATTTACACAATTTGCGGACAGCTGTTTCAGGCTTGTCAGCACAAGATATGGTATGTATAGGGGAGGGTTTCAAAAGCATTGACTCTACTTCCATAAAAAATATGTTAAGGCACTGACAAATAACATTATGAAGACCTTCTGGTATATTTTATCCTTTATTAGTAGCATTGGCAAAAGGAAAATCCAGGACTTTGATGTGGATGGGTGCGACTGGGTTGGTGTGCACAGTGTTGGGACATGCTGCTGCATTCACATCATCAAACGCACAAAAATGGAAAACAGAAATACAAAGAATTTGAATGAACTACACTACCCTAAATAAGCCTGTAAGCACTTACAGCTAGCTAGTCTGCCACCAGCTGTCTCAGTGTAGTGCCTGGTAACAGAAAGCAGTGTCATCAGGTGCGAAGTCTGTTTTAGTTAGAGCCCTCCTGTAGTGATGTCATGGGTGTGTCAGTGCCCATGTACAGTATAGTCCAGGTTGGGAGGAGCCCTAGGGCAGTTGGGGCATGGGAGCCAGAGACCCCACTATTAGGCAATTGTAGCCAGCAAGTGGATATCCTGGACAGGGCTGGAGGCCAGGGAGTGGTAGACCTGCACGCAGAAGAGCTGACTGTGGGCTTCCTGACCCTTATAGTGGTGAGGGCTAGTGTGGGTTGCGAAAGGCCTTTTAGGCCAGGCCAAGAGTACACTGGAATGAGGCTATCCCTCTGGAGGGTCCCGGGAGAGGCGTACCCATGGAGAAGGTGACTGCAGAGATCACATCTCAGCAAGTCATAATGACCCTGGGTGGAGGGAGACTGTTAAAGGAAAGATGGCTTACCAAAGGAGCTGCATGATTCTTTCACATTTGACTACTATGGACTGTCCACTAAATGTGATTAACAATAGACTGTCAATAGAGTGACCCCACATAGTATGTTAATGTAATGTGACTGTTTGTGTGAATCTTCCAAGTTCCAACTGTAAAGTGCAGCAACCCTATCTTTGTGTGGACATTCCATCTTTTGGGGATATAACGGCAGGGGCGGATCCAGAGTCTAGTCTCGGGAGGGGCACTGCCAGAAAATATATTTTTTTGGGGTACATCTATCAGGGAAATGACTGGTGTTGGCGCTTCAATCATCACGGCACCATGGTTGTTATGGTGTCAGGATGATTGAAGCACATTATTACTATTATTACATTGTTTTAAAAAATTGAATAGTTTAACTCACCATAATGCAGAATCAGTGGGAGCCCCGAGTGTGTCACTTGCCATGTCACCTGTCACCAGATGCAGATTGTCACTTGCCACGTCGCCTGCCACATATTGCGGATTGTCACTTGCCACGTCGCCTGTCACCAGATGCAGATTGTCACTTGCCACGTCGCCTGCCACGTTGCGGATTGTCACTTGCCATGTCACTTGCCAGGTTGCCTGCCACATGTTGCAGATTGTCACTTGCCACGTCACCTGTCACCAGATGCAGATTGTCACTTGCCACCTCACCTGCCACATGTTGCGGATTGTCACTTGCCACGTTGCCTGTCACCAGATGCAGATTGTCACTTGCCACGTCGCATGTCACCAGATGAAGATTGTCACTTGCCACGTCGCCTGCCACATGTTGCGGATTGTCACTTGCCACGTCGCCTGCCACCAGATGAAGATTGTCACTTGCCACCTAGCCTGCCACATGTTGCGGATTGTCACTTGCCACGTCGCCTGTCACCAGATGAAGATTGTCACTTGCCACCTGCTAAGGTGGTCTCTTGTGTCCCAGAGACAGGCAGCAGAGAGATGATGTAAGACATGATGTAGACAGGCAGCCCGTCCACAAACACATCGAGTGGTACATGTCAGCGGCGGCTCTCTCTCTCACTATGGAGCCGCCCGGTGGCTCTCTCACTCACGGAGCTGCCCGGCGGCTCTCTCACTATGGAGCCGCCCGGTGGCTCTTTCACTCACGGAGCCGATCAGCGGCTCTCTTACTGACTCACGGAGCCGCCCGGCGGCTCTCTTCCTCACGGAGCCGCCCGGCGGCTCTTTCATTCACAGAGCCGCTCAGCGGCTCTCTCATTGACTCACGGAGCCGCCCGGCGGCTCTTTTACTCATGGAGCCCCCCACGGCTGTCTCACGGAGCCGCCCGGCGGCTCTCTCACTTACGGAGCCGCCCGCCCGCGGGCTCTGTCACAGACACCCGCATTTCTCGGAGGGGGCAATTGCCCCGTTGCCCCCCCTGGATCCGCCCCTGTACAACTAATGTTGGGAGGAGGTCTCCAGCATGGAGTAGGCACAAGACAGCAGAGGCTTAAAGCCTCAAATAGGAGGGTTGCTTTTCTAGCAGGAGAGGAAGAGTGGCAGGGACTCTTGGCACCCAATTCTACCCATTCGCAAGCCCACCCTTACAAACCTTCTCGAAAAACACACCCCTTCAATTTAAAAAACAGTATTTTTTTAAAGAAAATTTTGCCTTAGTACTCAGAAGGAGCGAATTGGAGATTTTATGCTTTTCTTTTATGTGGCAGTACAAATGATAATTTTTTTGTAAGTTTCACCAAAATCGCTCGGTTTAACCCTAATACTCAACATCCATAGCTAAATGAAAACCAGAAACCCTTGTCAGGTGGACTGTGCTCCCTGTAGGGTTTTAAAGCTTAACTTTCAATTGTGATTAAAGTTCATTTGCTGAGTTGAGTGATATTTACACTGCTGTATACAGTACATAGACGATAGAAACTTAGTACCTCTAACACAGTGTAGCTTTTGAAGCTCATTTGGGTAACCTTGGTAAACATCACTATGCAAAGCTAAGCTGTGTTAGATTTTTTTTTTCCAAGAACTGAGAATTTAACAAGATGATGATAGACATCCCATATTCCGTGTGTCTGCCTGAATGTCTGCAAAACTCTTCAGGTGTGGTCTTTTTTTACTTCAGGAGATTCTTATCCAAAATACTTTATTTTTATTTATCTTGTCTCTGTATCAGTAATATAATAAAGTAGTGTTTGTACCTTATGCTTTCTTAAAAAAAAAAAAGGGGCTTACATATCATCTCTCTCAAAATGAGTCCAAAAACAAAAGATTTATTCCTGTTTATTTTTAGTAGAAGGGATTGGATCTGAAACATCTGCATTTTTATTACTGTTTTTGTCTTTCTGCCCTACTTTGTGTTATCATGGGGTTGAGCACTGAGAGAAATCTACACAATGGAATCACACCAATAAAAAACTGGCAGAAGATATAACCCATTTTATTTTATTCAGTGCAAAAATACAAAATATGTTCTAGCCTCCCTCTCTGCCCTAGACTCCCCTATCCCTTCTCTAGCTCCCTACTCGGTAGGTGAGCAAGCTCCTTTCCTCTAGCCTCACCTTTCCACCTAACTTTCTTCTGGTTTACGCTCCTTTTATCCTTTTCGGTTCAGTCTAGGCTGTATATTGCATCACATTTGGATATTGGTGGGCCCAGGGGATGCCCCGTAGTTTTGAGGAACCTCTTCGGGACTCCTTGGTCCTTATGGTTTCACTAACACTTCTATTTACTGCTATTGTGTTAGATTTCATATTTTCTGTTTATGCATCGCCTTATTTTTGCCCCTGTGTTGGAGGAACTTTTGCATGTTAACCACTTGTTAAAACCGAATAAAAACTATTGAGACAGAAAAATACAAAATATGACTAATTTTATTAAACACAAAAACAGATTTTTCTTAAAAAAGCAATGCCCTTCAGTAGTTAAGATAAAAAAAAAAATCATCTCTCACTACAGTACTTATACTATCTCCAGTTCTGACCCCTGACCCCCTCACCACTTTGCAATCCAGATCTGTTCCTTCCAGGTTAAAGTAGTTATACCCTCACATATACCTAGTGAAGTGACTGGCCTTAGGTGATACACAGAGATGAAACAAATCCTCCTACATAAGTTGTACCTATTTATCTGGAGCTATCTTACCCCCACATGCCTTAAAAGTCCAAAATGTACATAGTATATCTCAGCTCTAAAAACAGGGGGCGTGGAGCTGCAGATACACACTGTACAAGAGCTCTGAGAGCTGATTGAAGGGAAGGGACACATACCTTCACAAAGAACACAGGTAGAGCGCTGTCAATCACAGTCTGTGCCCTCTTCTGTCACCATTTTTCTCTTGGTGTGAGGAAAACTCATCAGAAGGGACTCGTACTGATTGCAGAGGGACGAGTTAGCAGACAGAAATATACAATAAAGGGGTTTGATGTGCGGCGCTAATCTAAATGGATGGATTCCTGGGATACCAAAGAAATAAAAACGAATAAAAAATTGCCATTAAAAACTCAAAAAAAAAAATTGTCAATTATTCTAAAATACGTGGATCCGTGGATATCCAATAATAAAAATATACTAATACCAAAGCCAAATGAAGAACAATAATATTCGCCAAGCTGATAAAAGGAGGAAAGAATAGCGACCACAGATGAAAATAATCACAAATCTAAAGCCAAGTGCGGGGGGTAAAACTGCGGCGTAAAAACAGAGAGTATATTCCCGGGATGCCAAAGACAAAGACAATGGACACCGCGGGAATATAGCCAGAGGAAGATGCAGGTAACAATTCAAAAATTCCTATATTGCGTGAATAGCTGGTAATTCCTCGAGCGGGATAATCTATGTGACAGAAAAACAATGACCACACCAAGAAGAGGAATCCAGGTATGGAACCAGTTTATGTGAATTAATATTCCACTAATTAATTGCAACAAAGAGTATAAGCGAATCAATGTTGCAATGAAAGTGCGGTTAATTGGGGAACTAAATGACTAAGATCTATATAATTAATGGCCTCTTTGACCTAAATAGTGTAAACAATGAACTCTAATCGTGACTCCAAAACTAACAATATTCTTAATTACGTGCAAACAATGATAAAATAATTATGTGCACCATCCAAGGTGAGAACAAGTGAATAGGTGACTAAATAGTTAATTTAACCTATAAAGGCAACAGATCCTAATGATCAAAAAACAGATAATTAATTGCTATACTAAATACACCTTGAATAGGAAAAACAACCTAAAAAGGAACAAAAACAGTGAATGAAACTAATACAATAACTCCATTTAAATTCTACAGAAAACACTCTAAATAAAAGTGCAAATGTTGGTGCAGCATCCAAAAAACAATTACAGATGAAAAAATGAGTGTCCAGTTAAAACAAGGAAGTGTATCAAATCGGACAGTTATTTCTAATAAGCAAAGAATGTATCTTCCAAAAAATTATATATAATAGCACACCAAAAAACCAGTGTTCGGCACAAATAACTGAATATGGAAACAAGGGATAAAATTCCCAAAATGAAATGAAAAAAAGTTTCTCAAAATAAAAAAACGAAACAATAGATGTGATAAGGCATCCTAATCATATCCCCTTCGTGATGAATGAAGAAAATCCTTCACATATCCCCAGTGAGGGCAGATAAATATACCGGTTCCCCCAGCCTCTTACCTCCCGGCTGAGCGATAACAGCCCAAAAAGTAGCCTCACGCTGTCTGTGCTTGCAGGTAGTTTTAAAAGCTGTCAGCTCCCAACAGGATGATATCAGCCTTCAGTGTAGATGGTGAAACCTCTCCCGATCTCCAAGTTTCTCATGCAGTGTTCACTCAAAAGAATAAGGGGAAGGATTCCATAGTGTAGTATGTATATAATCAATCTTTTATTAAATAGTAGCCCACTTACATTTAAAAACTAGCAACATCAGCAAAAAATAAAAACCGGCTCACTGACACACCGATCCCGGCCGTGATCGGAGAGACAAGCAGCCCAGCAATACCGCCTCTCTTCACCCTGACGCGTTGCGTGACTGTCACGTCACTTTCTCAAAGGGAATGAAGAAAGGCGGACACGGATCGTTCTTATGGCAGAGGGGTAACCATGGCAACCCATCTGACACGAGCGTAACGGCGGGATAAAGCGGCACTCCTTGTGCACAATAAACATAACATTAATCCTAAACAAATCTCCAAAATTACATGTTATCATAATTACTAAAAGAATACTAAGGTAAGTCCAGGATGTAGTACATGTATAAAAATAAACTAAAAACATTAATTTAAGGACAAATACGGGGAGGAATGGAAGAAACTCCCTCTAGTGGTCCATCATAAAAACTACAAATCCAGGTAAAAATGACAAGTGAAGGATTAAAATTCACAGTGTTTAACGAATATAAGCAAACAGCACATATAAGAAACTAGCTTTAAAATTCTAAAAATTAATCTAAAGAAAGGATCTAATTAGGTATTAAATCAAAGAAAATCATGATAATGCCTATTAAAAAAGAGGATAGCCCAAGGGGAGAGTGATTGTGTAACAACAATTCTAATAGTTAGAGATAAAGCAATTTAGATCAAACTCCACATTGTGACCCAAAGGCGTTAAAGTACAGAGCTCATGTATCCAGCGAGATTCTGCCTGACTTAGTTTTATCACTTTATTATCACCCCTCCAATGGGGTTTATACTTCTCAATTCCCCATACTTTTAATGAGGAGGGGTCCCTATTGTGATATTGGTCATAGTGTTTTGACAGACTATGTTTCGGATAGCCTTTCTTTATATTTTGGGTATGTTCTCTCAGTCTCTTCCATAATTCTCTTTTTGTTCGTCCTACGTACTGGATCTGACAGGGACATTCCAGCAAATAAACTACTCCCTCTGTCCGGCAAGATATAAATTCTTTGATTTGGTATTCTCTATTGGTAACTGTTGATTTGAAATTGCTTTTTTTCTTTTTGACCTCATTTGTATGTCTGCAGGTGTAACAAGTCTTACAGGGATAGAAGCCCTTCCCATCAAAGAAGGAAAAATTTCTCCGCGGGGGAGGGTCTAGTACATTTTTAGCGACCAGATCCCTCAATGTGGGAGCTCTCCGATATGTGAATTTCGGTTTCTCTGGCAAAAACGCCCCCAGGTGCCTGTCTGCTTTCACTATATTCCAGTATTTTCTAAAGATTTTTTCTATTTGCTTGTGTTGCAGACTATAATCCATCACTAATGGTACAGAGTTCATAGAGTTAATTTCTCTACTTGAGTCCTCTATTAATTTACTTCTATCCATAACCTCCACTTCTTTAATTTTTTCTTTTATGAAGTCAGAGCCATATCCCTTTTGGACAAATCTTTGTCCAATAAATTCAGCTTGTTTCAAAAATACCTCTTGTTTTGTACAATTTCTTTTCAGCCTAGTAAGCTGGCCCTTTGGTATATTATTTAGCCAAGGGGCATGATGACAGCTATCTATTGGCAGATAGCTGTTTCTGTCAACTTGTTTAAAAAATGTTTGGGTGATAAATCTTCCATCCTCTTTTAAAATTTCCAAATCTAAAAATTGTATTTTTTCATCATTGATCTCCCATGATAGATTAATATTTTTGTTGTTAAGATTCAAATTAAAACCGAAGTCCATCAAGCTTTCCCTGTCGCCAGCCCAAATAACGATAATATCATCAATAAATCTTTTAAATAAAAGAAGTTGCTGGGGTCTGTTCCTATATACGGCTTCCTCCTCCCATTCCGCCATATACAGGTTAGCTACGCTGGGTGCATACTTGGCACCCATTGCAATACCACAAATTTGTTTGAAGAAATCATTTTCATGCCAAAAATAGTTGTGATCCAGACTATATCTTAAACACTCCAATAAGAACTTTCTTTGCACCGCTTTTAAATCACTAAAATTCTTCAGGGCCCATTTTGTTGCTTGTATCGCCTCTTCGTGGTTAATTATGGTATACAGAGATGCTACATCTGCTGTTGCAAGATAGACTGGTTTATCCCCAAATGTGACAGTATCCAATAACTGGAGTAGGTGTTTGGTATCTCTTAGGAAGGACTCAGTTTTTCTCACTAATGGTTGTAGAAACCAGTCTATATACTCCCCTATTCTTGCTCCCACTGAGTTTATTCCATTCACAATTGGCCTTCCTGGAGGTTTCTCTTTATTTTTATGAATCTTGGGGAGGGTATATATAACTGGGGTACGACATCCACGTAATTGTAAATATTTTGCCTCTTTTTTATTTAGTAGGCCTCTAGATTTTCCTCTTTCTAGCAGATAGGTAAGATCATCTTTATACTGTATTATCGGATTTCCCGGCAATTTTAGATAAGTGGTGGTATCACTCAATTGTCTTTTTAATTCCTCCTGATAGTCCTTCTTCGATTGAATCACTATTGCTCCTCCTTTATCGGCCTGTCTTACCACGATTTCCCTTCTCTCTTCCAATTTTTGGATACCACTCTTAATCTCCATGGGATCATTTATTTTCCTGATTTTTAGATCATGCAAATCTTTCAGGACCATTTTCCGAAACACTTCGATGTTTCCCTCTGTTCCCAGTGGGGGGTTAAATAGTGATTTATTCTTCAGGTCACTGTGTTTGATTTCACTTATCAACGTGTTGTTCCTTATTGAATTCTCTCCCGGTTTGCTCAACATATACTTCTTAATGTGAAGGCTCCTGGCGAATTTGTTGATGTCTACGTACGTACTGAATTTATTTAGGTTCTTTTTAGGCGCAAATTTTAGGCCTTTGTCTAGTACTTTAATTTCATCTCTCGTTAATTCCACCCCACTGATGTTAACTATCCCTTCTCCTATTGGTCTCATTTTCTTCTGTTTTTTAGCTCCTGCTCTGCATCCACGTTTGGTTTTTCGTTTCTTCCAGACGGTTTTTCTGCATCTCTTCGTGGAGATCTCTTTACTTTTTTCTCTCGATCCCCCTCTCTCCGATGTTCTTGATTCCTTTCTTCCCTTCTTGTGTCTCTCCTCACTCCACGCTCTGGACTCCTCCTCAGAGATCTTCGTGATCCATTTTCCGTCCGATAACGCCTGGGGGAGTCCCGGCGTCTCATCTCTAAAAAACGCCTAGGGGTTCTGTCACGCCCCTCCTGCTGGTATCTAGGAGTTCTTCCCCTTTCATATTGGTATCTGGGGGTACGTCCTCCTTCTTCATCTCTTCTTAGGTGTTCATACCGATTGTATATTGGAACATTATAGTTGTTTTCATAAATTACCTGCTCATGTTTTCCATCATAGTACTGCGGCCTAGTATCTCTCCTCCTATTTTCATAGGGTATTGGGTCATACTTCCTATCATAATCTTGTGGTCTGACGACATTCCTCCTATTCTCGTAGGGTGCTTGATCATAATCTTGTGGTCTGACGACATTCCTCCTATTCTCGTAGGGTGCTTGATCATACTTCCCATCATGATAGTAAGATCTCATCTCACCCCTCCTATTATCAAAAACCCGGTTGTCATAGTTCCTCCAAGGAGGTGTTGGTGGTTCTCTTCTATCTGGTAAGGGCTGGTATGGTCTAGGAGAATTATAATGGTTATCAGCATTATTCTGCCAACCGTTTTTCCAAAAAGGTCTTTTCAAGTTGTTGTTTCCATTCCACCCCTGTCTCTGGTTTGGGGTGTTATAATTATTCATTCTATCAACTGGACCATTTATCGGTGGCTTCTTAATTGTCTCCGTTACCGTCAAACTCTTTTCCTCTTTTTCTGGAGTAGTATTAGTAGAATTAATGATAGTTTCTTCTAGTTTGTTTTGCCACTTGAAGACCAGGTCATCCTCATAGTCTTTCAAGTCTCTTTGATATTTCCTTCTCTTTCTTGCTGCAGTTTCATTGTCTTTTCGTTCCATGTCTCTCTGAAGCTGCTTCGCCAGGGTTTCAAATTCTGGAAGTTCTTTTGATATCTCTACAATTGCCTTCAATTCTCCAATTTTCTTATCTAGAGTTCTCACTTTGCGTTGCTTCCTTTTAATTAGTAGATGGAGTAATTCGAGACCTTTATCGTTAAAGAATTGAAACCACTCATCAGTAGATTCTTTGTCCACTAGTCCGTCATTGATAGGGACATCCCATCTCAATCTCCTCGGTAGTAGTTTATCTTTAATATATTGTTCGTGTGTCACTATATCCCACCAGGAGTTTATCTTTTTTTCCATAAGATGTCCCATTTTTCTAAAGCATCTCTCTATGTCCCCCACTATGTTCACTTCTTGTTTCTCAAAAATAGTTTCTAAATCAATTGTTCTATTCTCTATAAACCCAAAAACTTCCATGGTTGCAGCACACGTATAATTAGATAAAGGGAATCAAAGTAGGGTAATAGGTACTTGTGCGCACACCAAAAGTAGTTAGCCAGCAATATAAAAATATAAAAATATAAAAAATATATATAAAAAAATGAGGTTCAAATTAATAAGACTCCACTACTAGAAAAAACGAATAGCAGCCACAAATAATAGTGTTCACACACCTAAGAACAATACAATAAAGGGGTTTGATGTGCGGCGCTAATCTAAATGGATGGATTCCTGGGATACCAAAGAAATAAAAACTAATAAAAAATTGCCATTAAAAACTCAAAAAAAAAAAATTGTCAATTATTCTAAAATACGTGGATCCGTGGATATCCAATAATAAAAATATACTAATACCAAAGCCAAATGAAGAACAATAATCTTCGCCAAGCTGATAAAAGGAGGAAAGAATAGCGACCACAGATGAAAATAATCACAAATCTAAAGCCAAGTGCGGGGGGTAAAACTGCGGCGTAAAAACAGAGAGTATATTCCCGGGATGCCAAAGACAAAGACAATGGACACCGCGGGAATATAGCCAGAGGAAGATGCAGGTAACAATTCAAAAATTCCTATATTGCGTGAATAGCTGGTAATTCCTCGAGCGGGATAATCTATGTGACAGAAAAACAATGACCACACCAAGAAGAGGAATCCAGGTATGGAACCAGTTTATGTGAATTAATATTCCACTAATTAATTGCAACAAAGAGTATAAGCGAATCAATGTTGCAATGAAAGTGCGGTTAATTGGGGAACTAAATGACTAAGATCTATATAATTAATGGCCTCTTTGACCTAAATAGTGTAAACAATGAACTCTAATCGTGACTCCAAAACTAACAATATTCTTAATTACGTGCAAACAATGATAAAATAATTATGTGCACCATCCAAGGTGAGAACAAGTGAATAGGTGACTAAATAGTTAATTTAACCTATAAAGGCAACAGATCCTCCTTGGAGGAACTATGACAACCGGGTTTTTGATAATAGGAGGGGTGAGATGAGATCTTACTATCATGATGGGAAGTATGATCAAGCACCCTACGAGAATAGGAGGAATGTCGTCAGACCACAAGATTATGATCAAGCACCCTACGAGAATAGGAGGAATGTCGTCAGACCACAAGATTATGATAGGAAGTATGACCCAATACCCTATGAAAATAGGAGGAGAGATACTAGGCCGCAGTACTATGATGGAAAACATGAGCAGGTAATTTATGAAAACAACTATAATGTTCCAATATACAATCGGTATGAACACCTAAGAAGAGATGAAGAAGGAGGACGTACCCCCAGATACCAATATGAAAGGGGAAGAACTCCTAGATACCAGCAGGAGGGGCGTGACAGAACCCCTAGGCGTTTTTTAGAGATGAGACGCCGGGACTCCCCCAGGCGTTATCGGACGGAAAATGGATCACGAAGATCTCCGAGGAGGAGTCCAGAGAGTGGAGTGAGGAGAGACACAAGAAGGGAAGAAAGGAATCAAGAACATCGGAGAGAGGGGGATCGAGAGAAAAAAGTAAAGAGATCTCCACGAAGAGATGCAGAAAAACCGTCTGGAAGAAACGAAAAACCAAACATGGATGCAGAGCAGGAGCTAAAAAACAGAAGAAAATGAGACCAATAGGAGAAGGGATAGTTAACATCAGTGGGGTGGAATTAACGAGAGATGAAATTAAAGTACTAGACAAAGGCCTAAAATTTGCGCCTAAAAAGAACCTAAATAAATTCAGTACGTACGTAGACATCAACAAATTCGCCAGGAGCCTTCACATTAAGAAGTATATGTTGAGCAAACCGGGAGAGAATTCAATAAGGAACAACACGTTGATAAGTGAAATCAAACACAGTGACCTGAAGAATAAATCACTATTTAACCCCCCACTGGGAACAGAGGGAAACATCGAAGTGTTTCGGAAAATGGTCCTGAAAGATTTGCATGATCTAAAAATCAGGAAAATAAATGATCCCATGGAGATTAAGAGTGGTATCCAAAAATTGGAAGAGAGAAGGGAAATCGTGGTAAGACAGGCCGATAAAGGAGGAGCAATAGTGATTCAATCGAAGAAGGACTATCAGGAGGAATTAAAAAGACAATTGAGTGATACCACCACTTATCTAAAATTGCCGGGAAATCCGATAATACAGTATAAAGATGATCTTACCTATCTGCTAGAAAGAGGAAAATCTAGAGGCCTACTAAATAAAAAAGAGGCAAAATATTTACAATTACGTGGATGTCGTACCCCAGTTATATATACCCTCCCCAAGATTCATAAAAATAAAGAGAAACCTCCAGGAAGGCCAATTGTGAATGGAATAAACTCAGTGGGAGCAAGAATAGGGGAGTATATAGACTGGTTTCTACAACCATTAGTGAGAAAAACTGAGTCCTTCCTAAGAGATACCAAACACCTACTCCAGTTATTGGATACTGTCACATTTGGGGATAAACCAGTCTATCTTGCAACAGCAGATGTAGCATCTCTGTATACCATAACTAACCACGAAGAGGCGATACAAGCAACAAAATGGGCCCTGAAGAATTTTAGTGATTTAAAAGCGGTGCAAAGAAAGTTCTTATTGGAGTGTTTAAGATATAGTCTGGATCACAACTATTTTTGGCATGAAAATGATTTCTTCAAACAAATTTGTGGTATTGCAATGGGTGCCAAGTATGCACCCAGCGTAGCTAACCTGTATATGGCGGAATGGGAGGAGGAAGCCGTATATAGGAACAGACCCCAGCAACTTCTTTTATTTAAAAGATTTATTGATGATATTATCGTTATTTGGGCTGGCGACAGGGAAAGCTTGATGGACTTCGGTTTTAATTTGAATCTTAACAACAAAAATATTAATCTATCATGGGAGATCAATGATGAAAAAATACAATTTTTAGATTTGGAAATTTTAAAAGAGGATGGAAGATTTATCACCCAAACATTTTTTAAACAAGTTGACAGAAACAGCTATCTGCCAATAGATAGCTGTCATCATGCCCCTTGGCTAAATAATATACCAAAGGGCCAGCTTACTAGGCTGAAAAGAAATTGTACAAAACAAGAGGTATTTTTGAAACAAGCTGAATTTATTGGACAAAGATTTGTCCAAAAGGGATATGGCTCTGACTTCATAAAAGAAAAAATTAAAGAAGTGGAGGTTATGGATAGAAGTAAATTAATAGAGGACTCAAGTAGAGAAATTAACTCTATGAACTCTGTACCATTAGTGATGGATTATAGTCTGCAACACAAGCAAATAGAAAAAATCTTTAGAAAATACTGGAATATAGTGAAAGCAGACAGGCACCTGGGGGCGTTTTTGCCAGAGAAACCGAAATTCACATATCGGAGAGCTCCCACATTGAGGGATCTGGTCGCTAAAAATGTACTAGACCCTCCCCCGCGGAGAAATTTTTCCTTCTTTGATGGGAAGGGCTTCTATCCCTGTAAGACTTGTTACACCTGCAGACATACAAATGAGGTCAAAAAGAAAAAAAGCAATTTCAAATCAACAGTTACCAATAGAGAATACCAAATCAAAGAATTTATATCTTGCCGGACAGAGGGAGTAGTTTATTTGCTGGAATGTCCCTGTCAGATCCAGTACGTAGGACGAACAAAAAGAGAATTATGGAAGAGACTGAGAGAACATACCCAAAATATAAAGAAAGGCTATCCGAAACATAGTCTGTCAAAACACTATGACCAATATCACAATAGGGACCCCTCCTCATTAAAAGTATGGGGAATTGAGAAGTATAAACCCCATTGGAGGGGTGATAATAAAGTGATAAAACTAAGTCAGGCAGAATCTCGCTGGATACATGAGCTCTGTACTTTAACGCCTTTGGGTCACAATGTGGAGTTTGATCTAAATTGCTTTATCTCTAACTATTAGAATTGTTGTTACACAATCACTCTCCCCTTGGGCTAACCTCTTTTTTAATAGGCATTATCATGATTTTCTTTGATTTAATACCTAATTAGATCCTTTCTTTAGATTAATTTTTAGAATTTTAAAGCTAGTTTCTTATATGTGCTGTTTGCTTATATTCGTTAAACACTGTGAATTTTAATCCTTCACTTGTCATTTTTACCTGGATTTGTAGTTTTTATGATGGACCACTAGAGGGAGTTTCTTCCATTCCTCCCCGTATTTGTCCTTAAATTAATGTTTTTAGTTTATTTTTATACATGTACTACATCCTGGACTTACCTTAGTATTCTTTTAGTAATTATGATAACATGTAATTTTGGAGATTTGTTTAGGATTAATGTTATGTTTATTGTGCACAAGGAGTGCCGCTTTATCCCGCCGTTACGCTCGTGTCAGATGGGTTGCCATGGTTACCCCTCTGCCATAAGAACGATCCGTGTCCGCCTTTCTTCATTCCCTTTGAGAAAGTGACGTGACAGTCACGCAACGCGTCAGGGTGAAGAGAGGCGGTATTGCTGGGCTGCTTGTCTCTCCGATCACGGCCGGGATCGGTGTGTCAGTGAGCCGGTTTTTATTTTTTGCTGATGTTGCTAGTTTTTAAATGTAAGTGGGCTACTATTTAATAAAAGATTGATTATATACATACTACACTATGGAATCCTTCCCCTTATTCTTTTGAGTGAACACTGCATGAGAAACTTGGAGATCGGGAGAGGTTTCACCATCTACACTGAAGGCTGATATCATCCTGTTGGGAGCTGACAGCTTTTAAAACTACCTGCAAGCACAGACAGCGTGAGGCTACTTTTTGGGCTGTTATCGCTCAGCCGGGAGGTAAGAGGCTGGGGGAACCGGTATATTTATCTGCCCTCACTGGGGATATGTGAAGGATTTTCTTCATTCATCACAAAGGGGATATGATTAGGATGCCTTATCACATCTATTGTTTCGTTTTTTTATTTTGAGAAACTTTTTTTCATTTCATTTTGGGAATTTTATCCCTTGTTTCCATATTCAGTTATTTGTGCCGAACACTGGTTTTTTGGTGTGCTATTATATATAATTTTTTGGAAGATACATTCTTTGCTTATTAGAAATAACTGTCCGATTTGATACACTTCCTTGTTTTAACTGGACACTCATTTTTTCATCTGTAATTGTTTTTTGGATGCTGCACCAACATTTGCACTTTTATTTAGAGTGTTTTCTGTAGAATTTAAATGGAGTTATTGTATTAGTTTCATTCACTGTTTTTGTTCCTTTTTAGGTTGTTTTTCCTATTCAAGGTGTATTTAGTATAGCAATTAATTATCTGTTTTTTGATCATTAGGATCTGTTGCCTTTATAGGTTAAATTAACTATTTAGTCACCTATTCACTTGTTCTCACCTTGGATGGTGCACATAATTATTTTATCATTGTTTGCACGTAATTAAGAATATTGTTAGTTTTGGAGTCACGATTAGAGTTCATTGTTTACACTATTTAGGTCAAAGAGGCCATTAATTATATAGATCTTAGTCATTTAGTTCCCCAATTAACCGCACTTTCATTGCAACATTGATTCGCTTATACTCTTTGTTGCAATTAATTAGTGGAATATTAATTCACATAAACTGGTTCCATACCTGGATTCCTCTTCTTGGTGTGGTCATTGTTTTTCTGTCACATAGATTATCCCGCTCGAGGAATTACCAGCTATTCACGCAATATAGGAATTTTTGAATTGTTACCTGCATCTTCCTCTGGCTATATTCCCGCGGTGTCCATTGTCTTTGTCTTTGGCATCCCGGGAATATACTCTCTGTTTTTACGCCGCAGTTTTACCCCCCGCACTTGGCTTTAGATTTGTGATTATTTTCATCTGTGGTCGCTATTCTTTCCTCCTTTTATCAGCTTGGCGAATATTATTGTTCTTCATTTGGCTTTGGTATTAGTATATTTTTATTATTGGATATCCACGGATCCACGTATTTTAGAATAATTGACAATTTTTTTTTTTGAGTTTTTAATGGCAATTTTTTATTCGTTTTTATTTCTTTGGTATCCCAGGAATCCATCCATTTAGATTAGCGCCGCACATCAAACCCCTTTATTGTATTGTTCTTAGGTGTGTGAACACTATTATTTGTGGCTGCTATTCGTTTTTTCTAGTAGTTGAGTCTTATTAATTTGAACCTCATTTTTTTATATATATTTTTTATATTTTTATATTTTTATATTGCTGGCTAACTACTTTTGGTGTGCGCACAAGTACCTATTACCCCAGCAGACAGAAATGGCACTTAGTGCTCTGGGCTGAGACAAGCACACACTATAAAGGGATATCCTTTGTTCATATTGCATGTCTGAGGTTTACAGCCACTTTATATAATGCTCAGCATAGTCCAATTCACTTTCTATCAGCCCAGACTTTCAAGGACTGGACCTTGAGGTGCACATCAAGCCTAGCCAAACAGGAGAATTCTGCAAAGAGAGACGCCCCAGGACATTAGGTGGTACTTTTCTCTTCAACGTTCAAAGCCCTTCCCAAATGCCCTGAAAAAGAAGAGGAGGAAGAGGGCCTATGATGTACATGGATGACAGACTGCTGGAAAAAAGTATGTATACACACTTTGTTTATGTTAGATTCAAATGGATTCCAATTGTTTAAATTACCTGCACTGTTATATCTTTTAGTGGGAATCTGTTAAAAAAAGCATCCACAATAGTAGCCTGGCTCTGCTTTCATAGCCATTGGGTCTTAAAGCCTCTGTTTAGTGGAGCAAAGTCGCAACTTTAGTGATATATCTAGAAACTAAAATTATTTCATAAATAGGGATGGCGAGATTCTTCTTAAAGTGGCTGTAAAGGCTCAAGGTTTTTTGCCTTCATGCATTCTATGCATGAAGGTAAAAAATTTTTTGTGTGCAGCAGTGCCCCCAGCCCTCCCCCCCAAAACTCACCTTGGGCGAGGCCAAACCGTGCTCCAATTGTGAATTGACATGGCCAGCAACTTGGGTGTGAGTCTGCTCGGGTGCCCCTGTAGCAAGCTGCTTGCTATGAAGCCACTAGGCAGGTGGGATGGGACTGAAGAGGCAGCAGGGGACCCGAGAAGTGGAGGATCAGGAGGACTGCTCTAGTAGGTAAGTATAACAAGTTTGTTATTTAAAAAAACTAATTAAAAAAAACCTTTAATCTCACTTTAATGTCCCCAGCATGTGATAGACTAAGACTAGGTAAGGCAGATGCAAAGCTCTCACAAAAAAAGAAATAAAAAAAAAGCATAACAGACTGTCGAGTGATTCAGTGTATTGGGATACACTTAGAATTAAAGAGGACAAACAAATTAAAATAATGGGACTATAGTTAGTAGACATGTGCATTCGTTTTCGTCCGAATGCGTTTTCATCCGAATTTCGGGTATTTTCGTTATCGTTTTGACAAACGATAACGAACGTGCATAATCCGAAAACCGAAAGATCCGACATAAACAAATGCTTTATTTTCGTTTTCGTTGCGGCAACAGTTCGATATAGATAGAAGATTCGACATAACGCTGATAATAGTGTTCTGTGTCTATCGAACCTGTTGTCGAATGTGCCTAACCTTAGCTCTATTAGTCCAGGATGATTCTATAGTGAAAAGATTCGACATAGAGAGAAAAGATTTGAAATAGAGAGAAAAGATTTGACATAGAGAGAAAAGATTCGACATTATAGAGACAATAGCAAAAAAAGGTTGAATGTGCCTAACCTAACTCTATTAGTCCAAGATTATTCGACATAGAGAGAAAAGATTCGACATGAAGTGTCATACTAGTGTCATACAACATTAGAATTCTACTATAGCTTGTAGGCGGAACATTCGACCGGAAATGTACGGTTGCGGCGTCGTACAGTTTAGCTCCTCCGTCGAATCTTCTTAGAACATTCGACAGACACCATAACCCTTCAATGACAGATTCAACCTTAATTATTTCGGATTTTCGGACAAATGCATTTTTTAACGAAACGAGATAAATAAAAACGAATTTCGGGAGTAACTAAATAAATTTATTTTTCGGACAAAAATGAAATTCTGAAACGAAATATTTCAGTGTGCACATGTCTAATAGTTAGAGGGCCATCATTTTCAGCACTGTGACCCTCACTCTAAATACTATACTGAATATCTAGATGCATTTAAAATCAATTATATGAGCAAATTCTTTTACATTATCATATAATTGCTAATACAAAACTGTCTCTTCAAATTTAAATTCTACTGTTTTTTACTATAATTTTTATGTTCCTTTTTTTAGATGAATTTCTGAAGAAATGCCAAAAAACAGAAGCAGACAAATACAGTCTCTTTTTTCCCTTCAAGAAAGCCAAAACCTTCAGCCAACTCTGACATTGCTTGGATGACAGTTTTCCACAAAGTGAAAAACAAGTTACAATCTGCGCAGTAAAATAAAATATTGTTTTTAACAAAGTCAGTAGGAATGAATAATTGCCTTCTAACTTTTAACATTTTTTAGAATTCATCAATCTGCCTTTTTTTTTAATTTACACATACAGCAAATATACACTTATTTTTTTTTAATGCTCTCCTTCCCACCTTAAAAAGATGTCAAAGTACTACTGACCCTCTCTATGCTCCATTGCTGCCCTCTATGGTTCCCTGCTCTACCTCTTGTTCGCCAGTTTGAATGATGTCCAGAATCTATTACTATATCCCATTTGTCTCTTACATAATATGCTTCAGCTCATGGGTCAATCTCTAAGTTGTTGTGTATTTCTTCTCTGCTCTTAACAGAGAGCTAAGACATACTGTAGGTATTACTGAGACTGGAACAGATACAGGAACTCTCAACCCCACTGTTCTCATACTCAGAGTCACTGAAAGATACAAGAGGGCCTAAGGCCAAAGAATATTTAGATGGGCTCCAGCGACCTTTGTAAAGAAAAAAATGATGTTTACATTTTATGCATAGACAGGACTGGATGAATAAAAGTGAAAGCTGAACTCATCATACTACCAGTCATACAGATAGAAACACAGTTGAAATACATATAGTATACTGCATGTTAACTACTTATCTGCCAAATAAATTGCCATTCTATTCATCTAGTCTTGTGATCCAGGTGTTCTTGCCAGATGACAAATCCAGGTACTAGACCTTGCAGTCTACACTGCAGTTAAGCCATGTATCTTGGTCCAGGACTCAGTCTAATGCAGGCCATACATGGGTCAAATTCTAAATAATTTTTTTTTTGAAAATCAGAAATTTTGTGCATTTTGTGATCCAATGGTGCCACCCTTAATTTTGCAATTTGACCAACCAAGCTTTTTTTTATGGCTGGGAATCTTCTTTTCTGTCCGCAAATTTTTTTTTCTTATGCTCATGCACATTTCTTTTCCAATTAAATTTCTCTCACGATTCTCATATCATTGATTAGAAAATTGTTAGATTTTCAAAAAATTTCCAACATGCCCTATCACTCAAATTCAATGGATGCACGAAAATGGTCCATTGTTGCGGCCCACTAATGATGCGACATTTGAACGAAAATTCTTAGTTACTATGTATGACCGGCTTAAGGTTGGGCAACAGAATCCTAGGGACACATTGGATGCTTTTAGCTGCCATTGTGCTTTTGCTGGATGTCCAGTGTGTTCCCGCACCTTTAACCGGTTCAATACAGGGCAATTTCACCCCCTTCCTTCCCAGGCCAAATTTTAGTTTTCAGCGTTGTCGCACTTTAAACATCAATTGCGCGGTCGTGCGACATTGTACCCAAAAAAAATTGATGTCCTTTTTTCACCACAAATAGAGCTTTCTTTTGGTGGTATTTGATCGCCTCTGCGGTTTTTATTTTTTGCGCTATAAACAAAACAAGAGCGACAATTTTGAAAAAAACACAATATTTTTTACTTTTTGCTATAATAAATATCCCAATTTTTTTTTTAAAAAACAAATTTTTTCCTCAGTTTCGGCTGATACGTATTCTTCTACATATTTTTGGTAAAAAAAAATCGCAATAAGCGTATATTGCTTGGTTTGCGCAAAAGTTATAGCGTCTACAAAATAGGGGATAGATTTATGGCATTTTTAAAAAAAAAAAAATTATTTATTTTTTTAGCGGCGATCGCGATTTTTTTTCGTGACTGCGACATTATAACGGACACATCGGACACTTTTGACACATTTTTGGGACCGTTCACATTTATACAGCGATCAATGCTATACAATTGCATTGATTACTGTGTAAATGTGACAGGCAGTGAAGGGGTTAACCACTAGGGGGCGGGGAGGGGTTAATATGTTTCCTAGGGAGTGATTACTAACTTAAGGGGGAGGGGACGCTCAAGGGGAGGAGACCGATCAGTGTTCCTCCGTTCTGGGAACACAGATCGCTCTCCTCAGAGCTGACAGGCTGTGGATCTGTGTGTTTACACACACAGATCCACATGCCGGCCCGGTTAACGGGCAATCGCGGGTGCCCGGCGGACATCGCGGCCGCCGGGCACACGCACCGGGTCCCGAGGAACGCGGCGGCGCGCGCGCGCCCCCTAGGCGGCCGGGAATCCCAGGACGTCATATGACGCCCACCCAGGATGGGAGATCCCATCCCAGGACGTCATATGACTATGGGCGGGTAGGGAAGTGGTTAAGGAGGAGAGGGCTCCTTCCAGGCCAACCCAGAAGTTTTTGTAACCTTAAAAAAAAAAGTGAGCTCCTGTTCCCTTATAGCAGGTTAAACAGCGCCAGTGCTTGTGCTGTCTAAGCTGCCTGCTTCTAAGATGCAAAAAACCTGCCTGATCCTGCCAGTTCCTGTGTCCCCCTTTGTGTACTTACCACGAAAATCATTGCTGCTGAGCCCTGATTCCCATGGTCAGTTTACGTGCCTCTGTCACCCGCAGCTCTCTACTGTCTCCCTCACCCCCTCCCTCCCTGCCTGTCAGCTCCGTGTCTCTGTCTCTCCCCCTTTGCGCTGCTATTAGTAGTTAAAAAAGCTTAATAATTGTCACTGCCCCCCCCCCCCCCTATTTTATCCAGGCATTATGCACTCTGTAAGTGTTTTTTTTTTAAACAAAGCCCCTAAATGCCTTTTTTCAGCTATATTCAGTCCAGTCACGTGACTCACAGCCGCTCTGCTACTCTGATCAAGGGCTACAGCGGGAGGGGTCGAGTGGCCAAGTGACCTCCCCGGCTGACGTCAAAGGTAGATCTCGGCCCCTCCCGCTGTAGCCCTGGATCGGAGTAGCAGAGCATCTGGGAGTAACGTGGCCAGCCTGAATATAGCTGAAAGAAGGTATTTAGAGGCTTTGTTTAAAAAAACATATACAGAGTGTGTTATGCCTAGATAAAATAGAGGGGCTGCCAGTGACAATTTTTGAAAGGTAACAATCACTTTAACTTATCCACTGCTATATGTGCTCCAACTTGGAGACTCTAAAAATGAGTTATGACCACATTATACAGAGGAGCCTTGATGAGGCACTGTGGCTTTCACATATATTTGCAAATGTGTGCAACTAAACACATGTCTTTAACATGAACTGTTGGACAGGGCTCATTTCTTTTTTTGTTTTTGTAGGCTACCTGGTACGTGTGCTGGGAAATTTTCTGTTGTTTGTAATGGACAACCCAAGAGTAGCAGCACAATAATCAGGTCATCCTTCCACTCTCCTCAACTGTAAAGATTTACAGCACTGCAAAAAGCAGTAGCGCTCAACTGCCCCCTCAGTGCAGACCCCCACCTCATCAATGCAGACCCCCCTCAGTGCAGACTCCCACCTCATCAATGCAGACCCCCCTCAGTGCAGACCCCCACCCCATAGTGTTCCCCCCAGCACATGTCTATTTGTATACAAACTTTACAGACCTCAGAACAGCGCGGGATAGGCACACTGGCATGTGTCCCTCGGACTCCTCCTCCTCCCCCTCCGTAACCAGAGAGGAGGGGGAGGCGGCTTCGGTCCGCTCCGCTGCAAGCCTGCGTGTCTCTCATCTAAAAGCAGCAGAGACACCGGCATCGTTTGTTTTATTTCCCTGCTCTCCGTGTGTCCTCTCTCGCACGGCATGACAGAGGACACACAGTTGATCTTCTCCCCCCTCCCCTCTCTGTGCTCCACGGGAAATGTGAGCTCCTTAGCTTCACACTTGACTGCTCACGGAGCACAGAGAGGGGAGGGGGGAGAAGATCAGCTATGTGTCCTCTGTCATGCCGTGCGAGAGAGGACACATGGAGAGCAGGGAAATAAAACAAACGATGCCGGTGTCTCTGCTGCTTTTAGATGAGAGACACACAGGCTTGCAGCGGAGCGGACCGAAGCCGCCTCCCCCTCCTCTCTGGTTACGGAGGGGGCAGGAGGAGGAGTCCGAGGGACACATGCCAGTGTGCCTATCCCGCGCTGTTCTGAGGTCTGTAAAGTTTGTATACAAATAGACATGTGCTGGGGGGAACACTATGGGGTGGGGGTCTGCACTGAGGGGGGTCTGCATTGATGAGGTGGGAGTCTGCACTGAGGGGGGGTCTGCATTGATGAGGTGGGGGTCTGCACTGAGGGGGTCTGCATTGATGGAGGGAGGGGGGTCTGCACTGAGTGGGGTCTGCATTGATGGGGGGTCTGCACTGAGGGGGCGTGTGTGCTGATGGAGGGGGATGGTCTGCAATAGGGGGGTGGTCTGCATTGTGGGGGGCCTGCACTGATGGAGGGGGGGTCTGTACTGAGGGGGGTGTGAACTGATGGAGGGGGGTCTGCAATGAGGGAGGGGAGGTCTGCACTGATGGAGGGGGGTCTGTACTGAGGGGGGTGTGAACTGATGGAGGGGGGTCTGCAATGAGGGAGGGGAGGTCTGCACTGATGGAGGGGGGGTCTGTACTGAGGGGGGATGTGAACTGATGGAGGGGGGTCTGCAATGAGGGAGGGGAGGTCTGCACTGATGGAGGGGGGTCTGCAATGATGGAGGGGGGTCTACACTGGGGTCTATGGTGATAGTGGGGGGTCTATACTGATAGATGAGGGTCTGCACTGAGGGGGGTCTATACTGATAGATGGGGGTCTGCACTAAGGGGGGTCTACACTGATAGATGGGGGTCTGCACTGAGGGGGGTCTGCATTGATGAGGTGGGGGTCTGCACTGAGGGGGTCTGCATTGATGGAGGGAGGGGGGTCTGCACTGACTGGGGTCTGCACTGAGGGGGGTGTGTGCTGATGGAGGGGGATGGTCTGCAATGAGGGGGATGGTCTGCATTGTGGGGGGCCTGCACTGATGGAGGGGGGTCTGTACTGAGGGGGGTGTGAACTGATGGAGGGGGGTCTGCAATGAGGGAGGGGAGGTCTGCACTGATGGAGGGGGGTCTGTACTGAAGGGGGGTGTGAACTGATGGAGGGGGGTCTGCAATGAGGGAGGGGAGGTCTGCACTTATGGAGGGGGGGTCTGTTAAGGGGGGATGTGAACTGATGGAGGGGGGTCTGCAATGAGGGAGGGGAGGTCTGCACTGATGGAGGGGGGTCTGCAATGATGGAGGGGAGGTCTGCACTGATGGAGGGGGGTATACACTGGGGTCTATAGTGATAGAGGGGGGTCTATACTGATAGATGAGGGTCTGCACTAAGGGGGGTCTATACTGATAGATGGGGGTCTGCACTAAGGGGGGGTCTACACTGATAGATGGGAGTCTATGCTGATAGAGGGGGGCTATACTGATAGATGGGGGTCTGCAATGAGGGGGGCTATACTGATGGATGGGGTCTGTACTTAGTGAGGAGGATCTATACTGCTAGAGGGGGGTCTGTACTTAGTGGGGGTCTATACTGAGAGGGGGGTTTGCAGTTAGTGGAGGGGGGTCTGTACTGAGGGGGGCTATAGTTGGTGGAGGGGGGTGACACCAATTTTTTCCTCACCGGGTGACACCAACCCTAGTGATGCCACTGGAGAGACACGCTCTCCGCTCAGAGCCGTGCTGTCCTGAGAAGACAGAGGACTCTGATGGGCACTGATAGGGGGCACTGATAAGATTTACTGATGAGCACTGAAGGGGAGGCACTGATAGGGGACACCAATGGAAGGCACTGATAGGGGACACCGATGGGAGGCACTGATAGGGGACACCGATGGGAGGCACTGATAGGGGACACCGATGGGAGGTGCTGATAGGATTTACTGATGGGCACTGAAGGGAGGCACTGATAGGGGCACTGATAGGGGGCACTGATGGGAGGCACTGGTGGGCAATGATAGGAGGCACTGATGGGGGGCACTGAGAAGGCACTAGGGGGCACTGATAGGGGGCACCGATGGGAGGCACTGATAGGATTTACTGATGAGCATTGATAGGGGGCACCGGTGGGAGGCACCAATGGGATTTACTGATGAGCACTGAAGGGAGGCACTGATAGGGGGCACTAAGAAGGCACTGATAGGGGCACTGATAGGAGGCACTGATGAGCACTGAAAGGGGGCACTGATAGGCTGCACTGATAGGAGGCATTGATGGGCAATGATGAACACTGATAGGCAGAACTCATAGGCTGCACGGATGGGCACTGAGAAACACTGATAGGCAGAACTAAGGCAGTATTGATGGGCACTGATGGCCAGTATTGAAGAGTACCCATAGGTGGCATGGATGGGCGCTGCAATAATGAGCACTGATAGGTGGTGCTGATAGGCAGATTTGATGGGCACAAATAGGCAGCATTAATGAGCACTGATAGGTAACACTTGTAGGCGGCATTGATAGGCGGCATTGATGGGCACTGATACATGGCACTGATGATTGGGGCACTGATTATCGGTGTAAACAATTTACTGACATTCTTGACAGTTAATGGCAGTTCTTTCCTCACACAGACATAGCACGGGAGGAAAGGGCTGCGGATAACCGGCATGTCTGTTTACATGTGATCAGCTGACATCACATGGTAAAGGGCCACTGTGATTGCGTTGGATGCACGTCCCAGGGGGCATGTGAGAAGCATGGTTTTGGGAGGATGTCCATGGATACCCTCCCAAAATTGGAAGCCTGGAGCTCGGATGGAAGGGGGGGGCCATCATTGTTTCTTGCACCGGGGCCCTGAAGGTTCTAGTTACGCCTCTGTAGGCTATTATACCTGCACTTGACCACACACGGCGGTTGCTCCTCTTCTATCATTCACCACAGCTTTTGTCCTTAAAGGTGATTGGCAATTTCAGTAAAACACTCTTTTTTCTACCATTGGACCTCGCTAGTTATTGTTACAACAATTTATATTTACGTCAGTTTACTCATTCCGCCGGTGTAGATAAGTATCTACTGTTGTGTGTCTATCACCTCCCTCTGGTGGTGACACTTATTAGCCATACTAGGTTTTGATTACACGCCTGCACTTAGCCTATGATACGCAAGCTTCTGAAGAAGCGCACCAATGCACGTAACATGTAGAGCGATTCTCTGAGCGACCTCTGAACGCGACTTAACCTCTCCACGTATCCAAACAACCATTGCATCTATAGCACTCTACGTACTTCAAACCTTTGTGCTTGTTACATGTGGTATATATAAATGTATTAGAGGTGGTATGAGAGTCTTTGAGGTCACTCAATTATATGTTTTTAATATGTTTGTATACAATGGTTTTAACTTTACCCTATTAAAAACTTTACATTTTTTTCCTAATATACCCGTGTGCCTATAAAGTCTGTGTTTCTACTCTAATTCTTTCCAAGCAATGGCAGAACATTAAGAGAAAACATGACCTAGCCATACCTAATGGACTGTTTTTTTTTCCTGATCACCCAGACTTTACATTCTTGTAAACCAAAATTGTAAGTTAACTAATCTCCATTCAAAGATGTGAGGTGACAACATAAAATGGCTAATGTATAAGACTTGGATAAGGTTGGGCAGATATTTCCCTGATGTCTACAAGGCCTGGTTATATGTTTAAAGTATATATTAACATTTAACAGTGTCTCCAACCATAAAGTTAAAGCATAAGTTTACTCCTGCAATCAACATGAACTATTTTGAATCCTTATGCTGCTAGCATTAGTAAATAAATAGAAAAATTATCATATTTACTTGTTTTAAACTTGTTTTTTGCATGTATTCAGTTATTTCCTGATGCCCAGGCCTAATCAAATGATGTCATACTTTCAAGGAGTTGTCTGTAGGGGAGAAGAGGTTGTTCTAAACTTAGCACACCCTCCTGCATGCATGCCTGAGCCATGGGCAGATTAATTGCAGGAAGTAAATACTACATGAATCATCTGCCCAAGCTGGCCATGGCCAGAAATGCTAGGGTTTTTTTTTCAAAGTGATTTCCCAGCATAATAAAGCATGGAGACATGAATGGATTGATGTGTTTGCTTTGAATAATACAGATGAATTAAACGGATTGTAAAGGTACATTTAAAAAAGCAAAAAAAAAACCTAGTGTCTATACTTACCTACTCTGTGCAATGCAATCGCACACAGCGGCCAGGAACCTCCTCTTTTCGGGTCCCCCTCTGGCGCTCCTGGCCCCTCCTCTCTGGCCAGTTCCCCCTTGTGAAACCACTTTGCTGCGTCCATTGATACAGACAGCGGGACTTGGCCCCACCCCCCGCTCCCTCCCAATGGCTCCTGGTGCCCCAGCAAAGCCAGCAAGACCCGAAAGTGAGGGGAGAAAAGATCTGCAGACGTGCATTGTGCTGGATCAAATGAGGTCTCAGGAAAGTAAAGGAGAGGGGGATGCTGACACCCAAACATTTTTTACCTTAATGCAAGGAATGCATTAAGGTAAAAAATGTTTAGGCTCTACAACCACTTTAAATTGGGTTTTTGGTTTGTGGTACTCAGATACAGTGTAGTTCCACTTTATTGACTGCATCTATAGAGGGCAGATATATTAATACAGCATCTTCACTGTAAATTATAAGTACAAATACAAAATGGTAGCTGAAAATATCTAGTTTTATAGACAATTTAACCTTTTGCAGTTTGTTTTAGGTCCTAGAAAATCTTTATCCAATTTTTGGTATATTCTTCATGCATACATTGGAAAGCCCAATATCACATACTGTGTGGTTGCTTTTCCTGGACAGAAATGTGTGCCTTAGACTGTCCGGAACTCAGCTGTCTGGTGAGAGTGTGCGTTATATATTGAGCATGACATCTCCATCATGTTCCATTAATTTACTTGTAGAGTGAGAATCCTCAGCTGCCTACACATCTGAGAGGCACTTACCCAGATCATGACATGTTTATTATTGAAATAGGTCACAAAGAACTCACCAAGCCAACACTCTACATTATCTATGGCACAATCATTTATGTAAGTATAATGTTTGGATATCATATGGTTGCTTATCTGTGACATTTGGATAGTGTTTCAAAAACATTTCAAAATGGAGGAAAAAACATAAATTTTACTTAATGCTTTTCTTTCATAGAACCATTTAAAGAATGACCAATAACAGTGTCCATCATCACCTAATAGTCCAATCTTAGTCCGCTCAAAAGCTTTGTTTCACTCTTTTAGTAATGTAACAATTCTATGACCTTGTGCTGGGACATCAACATCCTGCACTTACAATAGCATCACTCTTGATGTGAGTTTAGTACCTCCTTATGTTATTGTACATTAAAATGTTTATGGTGCCCCGATTATAAGGTCCTCAAAGCCTGTTCATAATTACACAGGCTGCTATACCGGGTTTCTCCCCCAAATGTCAAGGATCCAGTTAACTAAATCCATAGAAGTCTCTCTGGATCCTCACTGCATAGGATTATGGTAATTGATAGCTTACTAAACAAGGTACAGGAGAAGAATATTTTGCTCCTGATGTCCCAGTTTCTCCTACACTCTAGCCTAATGTTTTCTTATAACTGCATGAAAGGTCATATTTCTTTGTTTCCAGTCTGTTTATTTATAAAGTGTCAAGCAGGGCATTGCTGTTATGAGGCAAGGCAAGTGGAACGCAGGACATGGACAGCACGACATGAGGTTTTAATCTTTTTACATGACCTCAAACTTAGGAAAAAACAGCACTTGGTGTTAAATACAGATTGAGACTGCTGCCCTCACTATTTTCAAATACAAAATAAGCAAAAACTGGAAAAACAAAAAAATGGTGCGCTGTCCCTTTAAAAGTCCTTTAAAGTCAATATACTAATATATAAGTACCTCAAGATACCATGATATCACCCATATATTCATTAATGTATACCAACCTAATATACTGTGTTAAAGTGCAAATAAATTCATACTACAAAATCCATAAGGCTACTTTCACACGGGCGCCTCTGCTAAGTGGAATCCGCTTGCTCAGCAGAAGGATCTCTCTGCTGATCCCTGCTGAGCAGGCAGATGAAAGGTCCATGTCCGCTCTGCTATGCAAAGCAGACATGGACACAGTCCTGCTCTCCTCTTATGGCAATTGGATGGAAATGGAGCGCCTGCCTGTTTCCATCCAATGCTATCCGATCCACCTGACGAATGGGGAATAGGACCACCATCCGTCTGTTTTTGACGGACAGGATTGGATTGGATGGTAGCGGGTCTCAGTGGACATGCTGCTCCATAGAAGAGACTGGAGGGTCTGATCAGGTCCGCCTGAAAAACTGACAGGCGGACCTGATTGGACAGCCTGTGTGAAAGGGGCCATAAACTGTAAACATTTCATACACTAGTGAAATAAAAAAACTCACCAAAGTGCTATAGTACATAAATTCATAGTTTTCAGAAATAGTGCAAACAAGTGTGCTGTCCTTGCATGATGCAAAGGAGAAAAATCCTTCCACTTTGATTTAACCAATGCTGTATAATCAAAACGGCAGCTCAGAGTGAGAGACCACCTTCGTCAGAAAAGACTGCTTACCAGATGGTACGTCTCCACATTAAAAGATTCCACCATAGCATGGTTCTCCACTAATCCCCAGGGTAGCAGGTCTGAATTGAATGGATTTCGTATAGACAAAATAACATTTACCTCTTTCCAGAATTACAGCTCCCAGGAAGCGAAGTGGCAATGTCCAGTACAATGGGAATTATAGTGGTTCTAAAGCCTCAAAGTGGATGTAAACCCTCTCCTATACCCAGTGAAGTGAACAGCCTCAGATGATACACTGAGATAAAACAAATCTCCTTACAGAAGTATTACTTGTATATCTGCTGTCTTCAGCTTTCTACACTCTTTAGAAAGTGCAGATCGTATTACTAATCTTTCTTCCTGTTCCAACAGTGGGTGTGGAATCTGGGCTTACACTGTGTGAAAACTGATTGGAGGAAAGGCACACCCCCCCTCCACATAGGCAGAGGAATGAAGGAACATGCAGAGCTGCAGTCTGAATAGATAAGCTTTCTGCTAATCTACCGCTAAGCTCCCTCCCTGACACAAATTTTCAGCTGTTTTTATCTGATGTGTTGGAGAACTTGTCAGAAGTGAGTTTGCTAAAAACAGAGGAACAGAGAAGCAGAAAGACAGGACACTTAGAGCTTTGGAGAGAGATAAGTCAACACTACAGATATATATGTGCCTGGGTCAGAGTTCATGAATGCGGTTTACAACCACTTTAAGGTTTCTTTACCTTAATGCATTCTCTGTATAAATATAATAAAATAAATTCATATACTTTCAGAATATGAGCCAAGGGATCTGTCGTATGCACTCATCAAGAGTGCCGTCTATATCCGTCCTTTTCATCCACCTTCTCCGTTCATAAAAATGCAACATCCCTAGTAAAGTAAACAGCCTATTTGACTTTAGTAAATCAATCCTAATTTCTCAGAAAATATTTTTTAGCATTTCAAAATTATATTGACTCATTATTGAAAGAGTCCTAGAAAATAATTTTGGTGCCTATCCTTCTTTGATGTAAGTAAAGACTTTGATTGGCTGCTTATGGCAGCAGATACAATGACTATTCATACCTCAGATACTTATAACTTGTGAAGGAAAGTGTATACTTTTTATGTATGCCTAAATATAACCTTTGCATTCATTTCCTTAGGAGACAAATGTTACCGAATCTGAAAAGCATTATGTAATCTGTCAAACTAAAATATAGACCTTGTAATATCCAGGGGAAATGAATCTCTTAACTGTTTGACCTTGGCACACTGAAGTAATCTAAAACAAATCTAACACTTGACTACACATGACATCCTTGAGCAAAACCAGGGTGCATGTTTTGCTTTTACAGCATGCATTTTCCATTGTGTTTTATAAAGGTTAATGCACAAAGAGTTTACCATGAAGTCTGATGTAAGGAAGCCTTTTCATGGCCATTGTTATAATAGGGTATTCATGGACCAGTGTGGGGGAAGAAAGGTAACACAACACAATTTGCTATTTTCTTCTAAAACAAATGTCAAGGCTACAGAACAAAGACATACACCAAACAGCCATAACATTATGAGCACCCACCTAATATTGAGTAGGTCCCCCTTTTACTGCCCCAACAGCCCTTAGTAGAGGCATGGACTCCACTAGACAAAGCATCACACTACCTCTGCCAGCACACACACCCGGCCATCCACATAATGTAAAAGAAAATGTGATTCATCGGATCAGCGATATACATTGAGGTGATTGTGCTGCACAAATAATGCTGGGCTCAGATCAGATTGCATCATATTTCAGAGCTGGTGAGAGGAACACCGTGGGAATTGTAGTCCTCTGCATAGCCATGACAGTATTGCTGAACTCTTACTACATCCCCCAGCAATCCACTCTCTCCCAGGCAGAATTGTGGGAGAGACTATAATAAAATGTGAGTGTGAATTCCTAAGTTTGGGCTAGTGTAATCTGTGCCATTAACTGGGATAATACACTATTGGAGTTCTCTCCCCCCTTTTTCTTTGCGCACTTTGTAGAGCTATTCCTATTGATGCTGGTATGCTAGTGAAGTAATTGGTGCAATAATATACAATCTAATATATCCTATATAACTATTGCATACATGTATTAATTGTCTAATCCCTATAATTACTAATCTGTAGGAGTCTGATAAGCACAATGATATAACAAACACCTCTGCTTAGTAAACAAGTTACATTTATTTCCCAATGAAATAGGAATGTACTAAAACAACAGAATTAGGAAAAAACTAACATAAAGGTATTACAAGAAATTGCAGTGTTACATAGCTTACCATCAGAACACACTATACTAAACAGCATATCTCTACAACATATAACAACAATGAAATATCAAAGATATTTATCACACATGGTTTCATCTGCTGGTTCTGGATGATAAAAGGGGTCTGGGCCACATGGAATTTAGGCCCGAGCCCTCAGTCAGATCAAAGTCCCAAGATGGCAGAGGGACACCCTCATGGCAGGCTTTTAACAACAAAGAGACAGAGCAAAAGCCTGTGTGTCCCTTTCATTCAAACATACACGCCCACTCGTAGCCACCCCCATTTGCCTTTTATCCAATAGACATTGCCGAGAGGTATTCCTTCAAATGTCTGCCCATTCTCCAGGAAGCATGCTATATTGTCCACTAGGGGCAGCTCCCTTAGCCCTGTGCCTTCTCAGCTAGCTCTTATTCTCTTTGAAGCCTGTAATAACACACGTCACACCAGGTGGGCTTGAGCCAAACCATTGTTCTGATTACAAAGCTTTGATGTGTTTCATTCCAACTGAGTTTACCTGGCTGAGCTTGGCAACAGGAAATATATGTAGACAATCCAGAAATGTGATATTAATTCACGTTAAATTCCAACAGCTAATAAGGAGGATCTAAGAGGACGACCAGCATCTGGTATACGAGACAGTATTTTTCTCAAAAGCTGTGTTGGCCCATTGGTGGGTCTTGTAATAAGGTGAGCGTCCATTTAACCTGGTGGCAGACTACTATTGCATGTTTTGCTGGAGCACAGAGGGGATCTAGGAATTCCTTATACATTGTTTTTCTTCTGTGAAGAAGCTATACTGGATTATTTCTTTTGGACTGTTTGGATTTTTCTTTTTCTGTTTTGCTCTTGATTTGGGCTTGATAAGATTTTTGCACTAAAATTTTATATATCTGGCACGGTAGAAGTTAACTGTGCCTTACTGATTGAGGATTGTTAATAGTCAACTTTGGGCAGCGCAATCACCTCAATGTATATCAGTAATCTATATTATATGTGGGAATGCATATTGTGATAGCAGCAGCCAATAGATAGTTATTTTGGTTAGCTGGCAGCACACAAACACTCTACATATTTCGTTCATCAGATCAGGCCACCTTCTTCCATTGCTTCATGGTCCAGTTTTTATGCCTATGTGCCCATCGTAGATGCTTTTGGATGTGGACGAGGGTCAGCATGCGCATCCCTGACTCGTCTGTGGCTATACAGCTCCATATGCAACAAACTTCAACACACTGTGTACTGATTCCTTGCGATCGGAACCTGCATTACCGTTTTCAGCAATTTAAGCTACAGTAGCTCTTCTATTAGATCAGACCAGCCTTCGTTCCCTGTGTGCATCAGTGATCCTTGGCTGTCCATGACCACTTTTGGTAGGTCTTGATCACTGGAGACCGGGAAAATCCCACAAGAGCTGCAGTTTTGGAGATGCTCTGACCCAATCATCTAGCAATTACAATTGGACCCTTGTCAAAGTTGCTCAAATCCTTATGCTTGCCCATTTCTTTTGCTTTCAGCGCATTAAGTTTAGCAACAATATGTTCAATTGCTGCCTAATATTTCCCACCCACTGTCACGTGTCATTGTTATGAGATAATCAATGTTTCTCACTTTACCTGTCAGTGGTCATAGTGCTATTGGTGATCAGTGTAGTTCCATAGAGAAACCCCCAGCATGTATTAAAAAAACTTCACTCATAAAATGAATTATAAAGCCACCCTAAAATGAACTTTCAAAATCAGGTCACAAGAACTGAACGGCTTGCTGTTTAGGAAGACATAGATTAGGAGGAGGGATGGGTCTAGAGGATCATATGGGTAACATGTAATGAGTTGGCATTGGGAGAATATTTGATAGGCATGTAACTTAATATACAGTCAATCAGCAGAGGGTTAAAAGGAGAGGAGCTAATGTAGCAGAATGCCCCTTTACGCACCATGCTCAGATGCAGGCTTTGGCCCCCTTTTCGGACTCCTTTTCCCACAATCCCATGCCTTCCAACAATACTCTGGGCTCCTATAAACACTCAGTGAATAACATATTTCTTGTTTCCTATCTACTGCAGCTCAGAGAGACCACACCTTACGAGGCAAAGGTGGCATGTGATCTGCAGCCAGGTGTATGGTTCTCTTTAATTAGTCCTGACATACGGGCAGACAAGTAATAGCCCAGTAGCATGCATCTTTTAAGGAAGATCCAGCCACTAAAGAGAGCACCGCGCCAATTGCTACCATAGTACTGCACTTCAAGTATGGTGGCCTTGCATCTCAAGCCCCTGACTATGGAACCAGCTCTAGGGCTCCTCAAGCCTCTTGCCTGTAGGGCCAGCCCTGAGATCTCTCCAGCTGTTCACCTGTGTACCCATTACTGCCCGGAACTTCACTGAGACACTAATGCAGAAGCTAAGGGCAAGTAGCTGTTTATGTACTGTACTGTGTACTGTAATTAGGGGTTCTGCTCCAGTATCTGTTGCTACAGAGTCTTATACTGTAGATACAAAACTGTACTGCCACATCGTGTCCTTATTGAGTTTCAGAGACTTTGCTCTAATGGGCTTCTGTTTGTACAGATTAATAATTGGTTTAACATTGTTTTGAACCGTGTGCACACCCTTTTGCAAATTTTGCCCTGTTTTCATAGTTAATCCTACTCTGCATCTGTTTAGTAAAGTTCAAGTTAAAGCTACCCCTTGTCTGGTCATTAGGCTGATTCCTCCTATCTGTTTTACTGACATCATTGGAGGGTTCTATCACCTGCGTTCTCTCAGAGATGCAGAAACAGCAGAATTGACAGAACTGTAATTGTATTAAGGGACCACCATTTTAATGGAAAAGGGATGAAAAAATTCCTTGCTTTCCCTTTGGATACTTCTAGGTAAATCCAATGGAAGAAATGGTTGCAGGAGGTTTTTCAAGGGAACGCAAGTGCTTTTGTAGTTCAAGTACCAAAAATTCATGGATTCCCCTGTGGGCTCTTGAATTGAGATCAAAAGCTAAAACCTTGGTAGTTCTGCATGTCAGCAATTCTGGTTTTCATGGTTAACAGTGTTCTTCTATTTCATGTGGCCCCACTCAGTTATTATCAAACATCTAAAAGATAAAGAAATATTGCATTTTTTTCCCATTCTTTGTCTTCACTGTATGGGAAAAAAGTATAAAAATAAACAGTAAAAAATTTATGCTGTCTGGATCATAATGATGGCGTTCAAAAAACAGAAAAAGGAAAGTAAAAGGTAAAAGGTCATTGTAGCAAAGCTCCTGCATTTGTCTGAAAATATTAAGAGAGCTTTGTTTATTATAGATATCAATGCGGATTATATACAGCCCTGCTGTAATTAGAAGTTATCAGTGCCCACAGCCCACAGGTCAAGATAAGTTAAAAGAGCAAGGTGTTATATTAGTGTTAGGGTTTAGTCATGGTTATGTTAGGTTGATGTTAAGATTAGGCATTGGGGAGTTTAGCATTTTTGGATTATGGTTAAGGTTGGGCTTTTGGTTGGGGGGTTAAGTGTTAGGAAGGGATTAATGGTTTTGGGCTTATTTTAAAGTGACCCTGTTAGTTGGCTAAAGCTTCAGCCATACTTAAAAATTCACCTTGCAGTGCTTACAGCCAAGGGCGGACTGACTGGTCGGGCACTTCGGTCGTTGTCCGAGGGCCCGGCCTAGGAAGGGGGCCTGCCACCTGCTTGAACTCAGGGGAAAAAAAACTTGCGGCTGCAGTGACCATCTTTTTCGGGCCCATCTTAGGGGTGCCGGATAGAAGAAGCCAGTATTTAAAAGGTTTGCAGGCCCAGTGCGCGGAGGCGCGTGGCACATGCATGCAACATTATTTTGTGATGTTGACGTCAGTACATATGTTGCTCCGTGCGCCTCCGTGCAGTGGGCCTGCAGACCTTCTGAGTCCTGGCTTCTTCTACCCGGACCAGCCCGCCATCTTCCTAGGATGAGACTATAGTGCGTGCTGGGGCCCACCAGCCAGCCACCCACCCACAGCAGGAAGTCAGTCACCCACAGCAAGGAGCCAGCTACTCACAGCAGGGAGCCAACCACCGACAGCAGGGAGCCAGCCAACCACCCACCCACAGCAGGGAGCCAGGCACCCACAACAGGGAACCAGTCACCCACAGCAGGGAGCCAGCCAGCCACAGGAGCCAGCCACAGAGGACGCAGGAACCAGCCAGCCACCCACCCACAGCAGTGAGCCAGCCACTCACAGAGGGAACCAGACACCCACAGCAGAGAGCCAGCCAGCCACCTACAGCAGGGAGCCAGCCAGCCACCCACAGCAGGGAGCCAGCCACCCACAGCAGGATGCCAGTCAGCTACAGCAGGGAGCCAGGCAGCCACCCACAGGAGCCAGCCACAGAGGACACGGGAGCCAGCCAGGCACCCACCCACAGCAGGGAGCCAGCCACAGCAGGATGCCAGCCAGCCACCCACCCACCCACAGCAGGGAGCCAGCCACCTACAGCAGGGATCTAGCCAGCCAGCCACCCACAAGAGCCAGCCACATAGGACACAGGAGCCAACCAGCCACCCACCCACAGCAGGGAGCCAGCCACAGCAGGATGTCAGCCAGCCACCCCCGAAGCAGGGACCCAGCCACCTACAGCGAACAATGAGTGTGCTAGTCCAAAACTATATTTTAAAGGACATGGTAGCTCTCAGCTTTTTTTTTTAAAGAGCAGAAGTTCACAAAAGACATCAGTAGCTCATGCAAGGGGTTCCACCATTACTGTAATGCCCCGTACACATGGTCGGACTTTGTTCGGACATTCCGACAACAAAATCCTAGGATTTTTTCCGACGGATGTTGGCTCAAACTTATCTTGCATACACATGGTCACACAAAGTTGTTGGAAAATCCGATCGTTCTAAACGCGGTGACGTAAAACACGTACGTCGGGCTATAAACGGGGCAGCGGCCAATAGCTTTCATCTCTGTATTTATTCTGAGCATGCGTGGCACTTTGTCCGTCGGATTTGTGTACACACCATCGGAATTTCCGACAACAGATTTTGTTGTCGCAAAAATTTTATATCCTGCTCTCAAACTTTGTGTGTCGGAAAATCCGATGGAAAATGTGTGATGGAGCCTACACACAGTCGGAATTTCCGTCAACAAGGTCCTATCACACATTTTCCATCGGAAAATCCGACCGTGTGTACGGGTCATTACTTGTACAATCAGAATACATCAGCCTCCTGGCCTACTATCTTGCCACATGGCTACTTCAGGCCTCCAGCCTAGGCCTTAGGTCTGCTCTTCAGACCAAAAGAGTTCCTTATAGCTTACACACGACTAGCTCCTTGCTGCTCTGTAACAGTCTAAATCTGCCTCCTGCAGTCATGCATGCTCTGGCTGCCCCCATGCAGCCTCTCTAACTCCTGGAGAGAATAGGAGTCCACCTGACTCCCAGGTACAGACCTCCTGTCTGTTGGGTGGAGCCCTGAGTCATAGTCAGGTCACAACTAATAGCCCAGCACACAGATGTGCAATCAGCGTGCCTGCCTCTCCAAAAATCTGGCGTAAACCAGCAATCTTCTGAGTAGCCCGGGGTCTCACTGCTACAATATATATTTGACTTCTATCATTGTATTGTATTTGCTTTTATTCATGTGGCATATATATATATATATATATATATATATATATATATATATATATATATATATATATATTCTCTCTGACCTTGTACTCAACACTAGATGACTTCTCGTATAATTTTACCTGCCTTGGTCTTACCAGTGTTTAAAAAAAAAAGGCAGATGTTGTACTTTATGCAAAATGTAGTGGCGGGGCCAAGGGCGGGGCCAATAGTGGGTCAAGGGCAGGGCCTGACAGGGATCCTTGCTTTATTTGGGCCGGGGGGGCCCTGATTGTTGTCAGTCTGCCCCTGCTTACAGCAATGTAAAAATGAATTGCTCATGTAGTCTATGGAGTGATGTATAAGGTGAATTATGTACATAATACCTCAGTTCTTCAGGCTTCCTCTGTACATTCCTTCTAATCTCCAGAGCTGTTCCTCTTTGTTGCCCAAAAGTATCAAGAATTCACATACCCTACAACATTACTGCATATGCTGTGTGACAGGCTGAGATCCTACCACTGTAAAAATGGAGGAGAATATGACACAGGATTCGGAGTAAGGGCTAATGTAAGGTTCTGAATGATTGTTTCTGAGCAGAGAAAGCTGTGTTTTTGGCTTTCTCTGGATTATAAATTTCTGGATCGGAAATTTCAGTCCTGTGTCCGGATTTTACCAGGTGCCTGCAGCCTATCTGAAGATAGCTTCCAGTGTTGGAGACAGAAGCCAGAGGAGCCCCAGCCAGGAGCCAAGAGACAGGAGGTCTCATCCAGGGCACAGAGGAGCCCCAGCCTGGAATCAAGAGACAGGAGGTCTTATCCAGGGACAGAGGAGCCCCAGCAAGCAGCCAGGAGGCAGGAGGTCTCGGTCCAGGAGTCAGGTCAGCTCCTATCTAGGCCTGACTTAACTCGTGCACCCCCTAATTTAAATATGACCCACCCCTTCCTGTCAAGGCCACACCCCTTGCTGTTTAAGAAAATATATATATAAAATACATATGTAGGAAGGCCAGTATGGTGGCCTGAATTTATGGGAGGAGCCCGGGGGGTATTTAAGCAGCCCGCTCACCTGTGGTGCTTGTCGGTTTCCTGTGCGCGATATACGTCACTAGGCCGACTATTCGATATACCAGCGTCCGCAAGTTCTTGCCTCGCAAGTTCCCGTATTCGATACTCCGTACTCAAAACTTTCGAAGTCCGCGTTTTTCGTTCCTAGTTTGTACCACGCGTCTGGCTTGGCTGTCGCAGGTAAGGTCCCGTCGGACTTTTCGTTTTCATATCATGTCACAAAACCGTGAGTTCAAATTTCGTTTCACCCGCATCTCACAAACTGCAATGTATATCGCTCGTACTTTCGATATGTTACAAATTCGACAGCACAGCGACGCTGACGTCGCTTCATTTCTAGCATGTCGGTATCGATAGACAGCCATAGCCAGTCGCAAGTGGTAAATTATCAAAGCAAGTTAGTTCGATACCAATCATTTCTCATTTCTGAAACATTCTAAACTCATTTCTGACATTTCAAATCATTTCTGAAACATTTCTAAACTCATTTCTGACATTTCAAATCATTTCTCATTTCTGAAACATTTCTAAGCTCAATTCTGACATTTCAAATCATTTCTCATTTCAGTCACCTACCGCGCTCCGATTCGAATCCAGTCGCACCAAAAATGCGCCGATTCGTTCCGGTGTGCCCCAGTTATTACGGCCTCATTTCTATACATGCTCCAGAGTTACGTTATTGTCAGTCAATTGTACCTCTGTCATGGTTATCATTTCATTTCCATGTATCACGTTCCGACATGAATTCAGTCGCATGAAAAATGCACCGATTCGTCTCGGCGTGCCCCAGGATTGGCCTCATTTCTATACATGCTCCAGAGTTACGTTTCATCAGTCATTTGTACCTCTGTCATGGTTATCATTTCATTTCCATGTATCACGTTCCGACATGAATTCAGTCGCATGAAAAATGCACCGATTCGTCTCGGCGTGCCCCAGGATTGGCCTCATTTCTATACATGCTCCAGAGTTACGTTTCATCAGTCATTTGTACCTCTGTCATGGTTATCATTTCATTTCCATGTATCACGTTCCGACATGAATTCAGTCGCATGAAAAATGCACCAATTCGTCTCGGCGTGCCCCAGGATTGGCCTCATTTCTATACATGCTCCAGAGTTACGTTTCCTCAGTCATTTGTACCTCTGTCATGGTTATCATTTCATTTCCATGTATCACGTTCCGACATGAATTCAGTCGCATGAAAAATGCACCGATTCATCTCGGCGTGCCCCAGGATTGGCCTCATTTCTATACATGCTCCAGAGTTACGTTTTATCAGTCATTGTACCTCTGTCATGGTTATCATTTCATTCCCACGTATCACGTTCCGACATGAATTCAGTCGCATGAAAATGCACCGATTCGTCTCGGCGTGCCCAGGATTGGCCACATTTCAGTACATGCTCCGGAGTCCGATTCACAGTCAGTCGCTACAATAGCACGACCGATTCGAGCCTCCGTCATGGCAAACGATATGTTACACCCTCACTTACCGCGCTCCGTTTCGAATCCAGTCGCATCTCCGATGCACCGATTCATTACGGCGTGCCCCAGGGCTCGGCCTCATTTCTGATACATGCTCCAGAGTCCGGATCATAGCTAGTCACAGACATCGGGGGATTGATCCATATCGCTGTCATGCAATTTCTACCATTTCATTCCCACAACACATCACCGTTTCGAAACCAGTCGCATCTGAGGTGCACCGATTCGTCACGGCATGCATCACTGGTTCCGATCGCATTTCATATCTATACCAGAGCTCGGTTGGTTGCCAGTCACTAACACGGCACCAATTCGAGCCTCGGTCAAAATAATCATTTCTCTCATTTCATTTCATACTGCACTCCGATTCGAATCCAGATGCATCTAACAGGCACCGACTCGTCCCAGGAGCACCAATATTTTCAGTTGCCTCATTTCAATACATGCTCCAGAGCCCGGTTCACGGTCGAACAAATCATGACACGACCAGGCCGGACCTCTGTCATGCAGTTCATTCATTTCATAATCAAGGCAAACATTTCGAATCATTTCATTGTCACAAGATTGCAAGCACCATACAGATCATTGCTTCAAGTTAGTTAGCAATCCCTTCACGAATTGTCACCACCTTGGCCTTTGGCATGCTGAGAGACGTTCTATGCTCAGCCGCCCCCAGCAGAAGGGAAGAGCTGGATTGTATCTCCATACGGTAGTAGACTTGGGCCACAAGTATGGAGGATTTTCCTTTTACGAGTACCACCGTTCCTTTTCCGCAAAGGCTGCCGCCAGACTCACACAGTTCCAAACAACAACAAATTGGAGTCTAATGGACACAGAGCTCTTCTGCCGCCATTTTTCCGGCTTACGCTCACCCCTAGGTGCGATTTGCCAGACCTCCACCCACACTGCCACCTGGTGCGCCAATGCGACTTTCAAACGTCCTTTCGAATTTCCCTCTACCTCCGGTGCACTTCAGGGTCAGTCGGCCCCTGAACAAACGCCTCAGGTGGACAAATTCGGACGCCCAGTCCGAACCGTGGGAGGGGCAGCCATCTGCAATAATTACAAATTATGGGTCCTGCAACGTCAGTCAGTGCCGCCTACTCCACATCTGCACCTTATGCTAAAGAGCGCACCCAAGGAACTTGTGCGAAGTCAAACAACAGAAGAGGGCATGACTAAACCGAAGCAACGTCTTATGGCTAAGACTCTACCTCACCTCACATCCCACCCCCTCTCTGGCCACCTACCTTATTCAGGGCTTCACAGTAGGCTTTCACACCGGCCTCATTTCACTACCCCACAGTACGTACGAATGTGGGAATCTTCGTTCAGCAGCCATCGACGAACAAACCATAGATCGGCTCTTACAAACAGAACTAGACCGAGAGTACGTTATAGGCCCTTTCACTCAGCCCCCTCTCAGCACTTGGAGAGTCAGCCCTGTTGGGGCTTGTCAAGGGCAAATTCACAAATAAATTACGTTTGGTGTACGACCTGTCTGCACCTCATTCTTCCCACATCCCCAGTCTCAATTCCCTGATTCCCTCCGAAGAATTCTCCATAAAATATTCCTCCGTAGACATGGCGATACAAGCAGTCATCAAAGCAGCTACAGGTGATTTCCAAAGCCGACATCTCGGATGCCTTTAAGCTCCTGCCTATCCACCCATCCCTTTGGTGCTGGCATGGCATCAAGTGGAAGGAGGCATATTATTTAGGCCACAAAACTGACGTTCGGTTCGAAGAGTAGCCCTTGGCTCTTCGACACATTCGCTCAGTCTCTTGCTTGGATACTGTTACACAAGGCTCAGTGACAAGAAGTCATCCATTACCCTGACGACTTCCTACTAATAGAACCTCCCAGCAAGCCCCCAGGAGACCTCGACAAACTCACAGCGATATTCGGAAAAACTCAATGTTCCCATCGCCGAGCACAAAGTAGAAGGCCCAACACATAACATCACCTTTCTCGGGGTCAGCTTAGACACCTGCGCTATGCAAGCCAGTCTCCCCCTCGACAAACTAACCCGCATTAAGGCGGTCCTTCACAAATTCACCCACACCAAGGGGTGTACCAAGAAGCAGTTGCAATCTCTCCTGGGAATGCTGAATTTCGCCATGCGAATTATTCCACAAGGCCGCACCTTCGTGCCACGCCTGCTGAGATTCCTGCCAGAAACACAAGACCCCGATCAGATCTTAAATCTAGACTCCGCAGCAATAGCGGACCTATCTATGTGGGACGAATTCCCGTCCTGGAATGGTATATCCCTAATTATACCCATGGTTTCAGCCCTGTCACCCCAGGTGGTGACAGATGCTGCAGCCACCACAGGTTTCGCGGCAATTTTTGGCCATCATTGGTTTTCAGGACCCTGGCCTCAACAGATACTGTCGATACCCGGCTTTATTCAAACATCTTCCCTCTTCGAACTCTATCCCATAGTGGCAGCGGCACAACTCTGGGGTCACCATTGGACAGGGCAAACAGTAATCTTCACCACCGACAATCAGGCCACGGCAGACATCATCGACAAAGGCAGGTCCAAGTCCCTAGCAGTCATGTCCTTCCTGCGCAGATTGGTACAACTGTCCTTACAGCATCAGTTTAACATACACTGTGCATTATTCCAGGCAGATACAATTTAGCAGCTGACGTACTGTCACGTTTTAACTACACCTCCTTTTCAGACAGATTCCCGGAGCCAATCCAGCCTCGGCCCCTATCCCTGCCTGGTCACAACTGACCCTGGACTAGTTCAACAATTACAAGGAGCAACGCAGCTCATCAATCACTCACTCTCTCATAACACAATTTCTCACATCCTGCCGTAAAGGACCAATAGATGTCAAACAGGTACTGGCCTTCATTTCATACTGCCACACTCAGCTGGCCTTATCGTACAATACTATTCGGCTATACCTAGCCGGCATACAACATTTCGTGACCCCGGAAGACCCCACAAAATCTTTACTGTTCTCATCACACGCTATACGAGCCATCCTAAGGGGCATCCAGGAAACAACAACCAGAGATCAGCACTAAGCGCTTACCCATTACGGGGCCCATCTTCAGGGATATGTCGACTATTCTGGCTACTTCGCCATTCGGTCTGCTGCCCAGCACGGTACTACAAGCAGCCATATAGTTGGCTTACTATGGGTTCTTGCGACCTGGCGAATTCACCTATAACAACCCCACAGACCAAGTATTATGCAGACGGCACTTGCTTCGCCACCAAGGCCATTTCATCCTGCACCTCGAGGTTTCTAAAACCCAGCAAACAGGCTCTGGAGTGGACATTCACCTCTACAGAACCAATAACAGCTGGTGTCCAGTCACCGTACTTAACCGTCTCCTCTCACTCCTGCCTGAACAACCGGACACCAGTCCTCTTCTACCATTCCCAGTTAAACCCTTAAACGCATGTCAGTTTGTAAAACACATAAGGATACTTCTCCGCAATCTTCACCTTAACCCCAGTCAGTACTCCGGACACTCCTTTCGCATCGGAGCAGCCTCCGCAGCATCCCGCCATGGGGTTCCAGACCACGTCATCAAAAGACTAGGCAGGTGGAAATCAGCCTGCTTCGCCCGGCATATACCCAATCCTCAAGTAGAGATGGCACAGGCATTCTCCAAACTGGCTCAATGAATACCTGAAAACCAAAAATATTATACCCCTACCTGAATGTTTTTGCCCCCTTATTTTGGCATACCGGCCATTAGACCAAGGCACACTTTCAGGTCCATTTCATATGGTAAGTCCACACTTCCAGGTCTATTTCCGATGGTAAGTTTTATGTTAACTACAAATGTTATCTATGTCCATATCGGACATAGGGCTCCGACCATAAGTAGGAAGGCCAGTATGGTGGCCTGAATTTATGGGAGGAGCCCGGGGGGTATTTAAGCAGCCCGCTCACCTGTGGTGCTTGTCGGTTTCCTGTGCGCGATACCCACCCTCCCATCCCCATTTCAAGGCATTCATTTCATTCATTCATTTCATTTCATTTCTCTCTACAGAATAATCATTTCTTAAAACCAGGGTATGCCCCCTTATTTTGGCATACCGGCCATTAGACCAAGGCACACTTTCAGGTCCATTTCATATGGTAAGTCCACACTTCCAGGTCTATTTCCGATGGTAAGTTTTATGTTAACTACAAATGTTATCTATGTCCATATCGGACATAGGGCTCCGACCATAAATATATATATAGTGATCTCACGCGGTTTATGAAAAATCACTAAAAAACTAAAACAAAAATGCACTATGAGATGAATACCAGTGACAAAATATTAAAGTGCAAAGTGATATAGTCACCACAAAGAGATGCAGATGATAAAAAGTGCATAAAATGTGTAAAATAGCAAAAAAGAAGGTCGACTGTAAACTAATTAAAGTACAACAATATTAAAGTGCATCAATAAGGTGTCTCCACAGTATGTACATACAGTGGGGACGGAAAGTATTCAGACCCCCTTACATTTTTCACTCTTTGTTATATTGCAGCCATTTGCTAAAATCATTTAAGTTCATTTTTTTTCCTCATTAATCTACACACAGCACCCCATATTGACAGAAAAACACAGAATTGTTGACATTTTTGCAGATTTATTAAAAAAGAAAAACTGAAATATCACATGGTCCTAAGTATTCATACCCTTTGCTGTGACACTCATATATTTATCTCAGGTGCTGTCCATTTCTTCTGATCATCCTTGAGATGGTTCTACACCTTCATTTGAGTCCAGCTGTGTTTGATTATACTGATTGGACTTGAATGGGAAAGCCACACGCCTGTCTATATAAGGCCCCTTTCACACGATCGGACCGTTGAGGTCCGGACCTGAACGGGCGCTCCATGTTAGCCTATGGAGCGACGGATGTCAGCGGAGACATGTCCGCTGACATCCGACCCGGTCCGATCCGCAAAAAGCAGATGGATGGCCCTACGTCCGGATCCCTCGCTAAAGGATCGGATCAGGTGAGATCTGACGAAAATGGACATGCTGTCCGTTTTCATCCTATCCCTCCATAGGCAGCAGCGTCGCCTGACAAGCCCCTCCCCGCTCAGTGAGCAGAGAGGGACCTGTCATCCGCCGGCTCAGCAGAGATCAACGAGATCTCCCGCTGAGCCGGCGGACCGAGGCGGGCTCCGTGGAAGCGGAGTCCGCCTCGTGTGAATGAGGCCTAAGATCTTACAGCTCACAGTGCATGTCAGAGCAAATGAGAATCATGAGGTCAAAGGAACTGTCTGAAGAGCTCAGAGACAGAATTGTGGCAAGGCACAGATCTGGCCAAGTTTACAAATAAATTTATGCTGCATTTAAGGTTCCTAAGAGCACAGTGGCCTCCATAATCCTTAAATGGAAGATTTTTGGGATGACCAGAACCCTTCCTAGAGCTGGCCATCTGGCCAAACTTAGCTATCGGGGGAGAAGAGCCTTGGTGAGAGAGGTAAAGAAGAACCCAAAGATCACTGTGGCTGAGCTCTAGAGATGCAGTCGGGCGATGGGAGAAAGTTGTAGAAAGTCAACCATCACTGCAGCCCTCCACCAGTCGTGGATTTATGGCAGAGTGGCCCGACGGAAGCCTCTCCTCAGTGCAAGACACATGAAAGCCTGCATGGAGTTTGCTAAAAAAACACCTGAAGGACTCCAAGATGGTAAGAAATAAGATTATCTGGTCTGATGAGACCAAGATAGAACTTTTTGGCCTTAATTCTAAGCTGTATGTGTGGAGAAAACCAGGCACTGCTCATCACCTGTCCAATACAATCCCAACAGTGAAGCATGGTGGTGGCAGCATCATGCTGTGGGGGTGTTTTTCAGCTGCAGGGACAGGACAACTGGTTGCAATCGAGGGAAAGATGAATGCGGCCAAGTACAGGGATATCCTGGACGAAAGCCTTCTCCAGAGTGCTCAGGAACTCAGACTGGGCCGAAGGTTTACCTTCCAACAAGACCATGCACACAGCTAAAATAACACACACAGCTAAAATAACAAATGAGTGGCTTCACAACAACTCCGTGACTGTTCTTGAATGGTCCAGCCAGAGCCCTGACTTAGACCCAATTGAGCATCTCTGGAGAGACCTAAAAATGGCTGTCCATCAACGTTTACCATCCAACCTGACAGAACTGGAGAGGATCTGCAAGGAGGAATGCAAAGGATCCCCAAATCCAGGTGTGAAAAACTTGTTGCATGTTTCCCAAAAAGACTCATGGCTGTATTAGATCAAAAGGGTGCTTCTACTAAATACTGAGCAAAGGGTCTGAATACTTAGGACCATGTGATTATTCAGTTACTCTTTTTTAATAAATCTGCAAAAATGTCAACAATTCTGTGTTTTTCTGTCAATATGGGGTGCTGTGTGTACATTAACCACTTCGCGCCCGCGCTATAGCCGAAAGACGGCTGCAGCGCGGACGCTATCTGCCGGGCGGCCGTCCCTGGACGTCCTGGTGTTTACTTCCGCGTTGCGCGCTCCCGCGGGCGCGCATCGGGGAAGTTCTGTGCTGGCCGTGTCCCTCGGACACAGCCAGTCACAGATCGCTGAAAACGGGCAATGACAGCGGCCGTTTTCAGCGCGATCAGCTGTGCCAATGAGAGAGGATCTCATATGTTTACATATGAGATCCTCTCTCATCGCCGGTGTTCTGCGGCTCTCCCTCCTCACACAGACAGCGTGTGAGGAGGGAGAACGAACCGCTGCGGCGGTAAGTGAAAAAAAAAAAAAAAAACTAAAATAAAGTTTTAAAACTGCCATCTGTCCCTGCCATCTGTCCCAACTATCATGCCCATTCCATCTATCCCCAGTGCCATCTGTCCCTGTCATCTGTCATCAGTGCCACATAGTGCCATCTGTCATCAGTGCCATCTGTCATCAGTGCCACATACTGCCATCTGTCATCAGTACCATCTGTCATCAGTGCCACATAGTGCCATCTGTCATCAGTGCCACATACTGCCATCTGTCATCAGTGCCACCTGTCATCAGTGCCACCTGTCAGTGTCACGTGCCATCTGTCATCAGTGCCACGTATCAGTGCCATCTGTCATCAGTGCCATCTGTGCCACGTATTAGTGCCATCTATCAGTGCCACGTATTAGTGCCATCTGTCATCAGTGCCACGTATTAGTGCCATCGGTCATCAGTGCCACGTGTCATCAGTGCCACCTGTCATCAGTGCCACGTATTAGTGCCACCTGTCATTAGTGCCACCTTTCATCAGTGCCACATATTAGTGCCATCTGTCATCAGTGTCACATGTCATCAGTGCCACGTATTAGTGCCATCTGTCATCAGTGCCACGTATTAGTGCCATCTGTCATCAGTGCCACGTATTAGTGCCATCTGTCATCAGTGCCACGTATTAGTGCCATCTGTCATCAGTGCCACATCAGTGTCAGTGCCACGTATCAGTGCCATCTGTCATCAGTGCCATCTGTGCCACGTATTAGTGCCATCTATCAGTGCCACGTATTAGTGCCATCTGTCATCAGTGCCACGTATTAGTGCAATCTGTCATCAGTGCCACGTGTCATCAGTGCCACCTGTCATCAGTGCCACGTATTAGTGCCACCTGTCATTAGTGCCACCTGTCATTAGTGCCACCTGTCATCAGTGCCACATATTAGTGCCATCTGTCATCAGTGTCACATGTCATCAGTGCCACGTATTAGTGCCATCTGTCATCAGTGCCACGTATTAGTGCCATCTGTCATCAGTGCCACATATTAGTGCCATCTGTCATCACTGCCACGTATTAGTGCCATCTGTCATCAGTGCCACATCAGTGTCAGTGCCACGTATCAGTGCCATCTGTCATCAGTGCCACGTATCAGTGCCATCTGTCATCAGTGCCACGTATCAGTGCCATCTGTCATCAGTGCCACGTATCAGTGCCATCTGTCATCAGTGCCACATATCAGTGTCACGTGTCATTGTCCTGGTGCTTCAGGGCCTTCAAAAGTGTAATAGGTAGTTAGATGTGTAATTTATGCTCCTAGAACACGTGATGGTGCTCCCTGCATGTTGGGCCACTCTATGTGGCCAGGCTGTGAAAAAGTCCCACACATGTGGTATCGTAATACTCAGGAGGAGTAGCAGAATGTATTTTGGGGTGTTATTTGTGGTATACACATGCCATGTGAGAGAAATAACCAATTACAATGACAATTTTGTGGGGGAAAAAAAATAAAATAAAAAAATCTTCATTTTGCAAAGAATTGTGGGAAAAAATGACCACATCAAAAACCTCACCATGCATCTTACTGAATACCTTGGAATGTCTACTTTCAAAAAAGGGGTCATTTGGGGGGTATTTGTACTTTCCTGACTTGTTCGGGTCGCAAGAAATGAGATAGGCCACCAGTACTTCAGGTGTGATCAATTTTTTATGATTTGCACCATAACTTGTAAACTCTCTAACTTTCACAGAGACCAAATAATATTCACTAATTTGGGTTATTTTTACTAAAGATATGTAGCAGTATAAATTGTGGCCAAAATTTATGAAGACAAATTACTAATTTGCAAAATTTTATCACAGAAACTAAGAAAAATGCGTTTTTTTTTCAAAATTTTCGGTCTTTTCATTTATAGCGCAAAAAATAAAAAACCCAGAGGTGATCAAATACCACCAAAAGAAAGCTCTATTTGTATGAAAAAAAGGACAAAAAATTCATTTGGGTACAGTGTTGCATGACTGAGTAATTTTCATTCAAAGTGTGACAGCGCTGAAAGCTGAAAATTGGTCTGGGCAGGAGGGGGGTTTAAGTGCCCAGTAAGCAAGTGGTTAATGAGGGAAAAAAATTAACTAAAATGATTTTAGCAAATGGCTGCAAAATAACAAAGAGTGAAAAATTTAAGAAGGTCTGAATACTTTCCGTCCCCACTGTATGTTAAAAAAATGTCCAAAATATGTGCAAAATCCTTAGAAGAAGAATAGGTAAATGCGTGGATAAAAACAAAAACCACTGTATAAGGTCCTGTTATAATGGGCAAATATGTGATATAATAATGTCCAAAAATAACTCCACAGATTCCCTCTTCAACCACTAGTCTCACAGAACTCTCACCTTATGATAATGAAGTAAAATGAATCAATAGGTAAGTAAGGCTCTTCCCAGCATCCTATTGGGGACTCATTATGTAAACATAGACTGTTAATGGAACCACAGGCACTTCTCCAACTGTATGAATCCACCAATGAGCCGTCCTAATATTTCCAATATGGCACCACAGCAACAAGGGGGGGGGGGGGGGGAGAGAGAAAAAAATGCCTCCAATAGTGTAGTGGGTTTAAAAGACTGGGGTAATATTTATTAAGTACCAAAGGTTGACCTCTTACATAGGGGATAAAATAAACAAGCAAAAAGTAAACAACATCACCGTTTTCAGCACCTTCTCACGTCACTTCCGGTGCGAAGTCAGTTCCGGCCAATCCCTACGCGTTAGGACACGTCACGTGCCTTCATCTGGGGAACCGGATTGGTTGTACAGGCCTGGTTTATATGACGTGAAACCGGAAATAATAGAGCGGCCATTTTTTGTAGTTCACTCTATATTTACATTGCGGCCATTTTGTTGGTTGTCTATATGGCGCGCGTGGCAGCCATTTTCTTGTGGTTCATGTTTACAACGTGGCCATTTTGTTGGTTATCAATATGGCATGCCTAGCGGCCATTTTCTTGTAGTTTAATCGAGATGGCAAATAACAGACAGCCGTGTCTATGTAAATAGGTAATGTTCATCAAAAGAGCTAAAAGTAGTTGATGAATAAGTGGCTAAACGAATCGCTCTATAAATAGTAATACAAAGAGGCATAATTGAGTATAGAAAGTCAGTAATAGATATTAAATATATAGTGAAACAACATAATAGAAGTGGTCTATTCATATACCACAGAGGACTTAAAAATGTATGGGTGGCCTAATATGTTTGATGATTTTAATCAATGGCTGAGAAGGCGATGAGAACGCCGATTTTGTTTATTTTTTGCTTGTTTGTTTTATCCCCTATGTAAGAGTCCAACCTTTGGAACTTAATAAATATTACCCCAGTTTTTTAAACCCACTACACTATTGGAGGCATTTTTTTCTCTCTCCCCCCCCCCTTTGTTGTTGTGGTGCCATATCGGAGCATATTAGGACGGCTCCTTGGAGGATTCATACAGTTGGAGAAGTGCCTCTGGTTCCATTAACAGTCTATGTTTACATAATGAGTCCCCAATAGGATGCTGGGAAGAGCCTTACGTACCTATTGATGCGTTTTACTTCATTATCATAAGGTGAGAGTTCTGTGAGACTAGTGGTTAAAAAGAGAATCCGTGGAGTTATTTATGGACATTATTATACCACATACTCATACCGCCCAACTTTTTGAGATGGGAATGAGGGACACCTATCAGCAAAAGCATGCAGGCATAGGACACACCCCCTGCCACGTCCCCTTAAAGGAGAATTGTACAAAAAAACCCAAGATTGGTTAAACCCACAAGTGCTTTTTTACCACTACTATTCCTTTATTTTGGCTTTTGGAATTTACAAATGCAACAATTTAGAAATCAGATGAAAGGTTTAGTGCTGGAAAATACTTTTTGATAGATAAAAAGTGCATTTTAAAAACATCTATATAGATCAGACCAAAATGAGGGACAAATGAGGAGGAATGAGGGACAGAGGGACATTGCTCCAAATCAGGGACAGTCCCTCGAAATCAGGGACAGTTGGGAGCTATGCATACTGTATTTGCCCATTATAACAGGACGTTATACAGTGGTTTTTATTTTTATCCATGCATTTACCTATTCTCACTCAAAGGATTTTGCACATATTTTGGACATTTTTTTAACATATGTACATACTGTGGAGACACCTTATTGATGCACTTTAATATTGTTGCACTTTAATTAGTTTACAGTGGAACTTCTTTTAATAAGTTTTTCTTGGCGCAGTACTGTTTTTGCTATTTTACACGTTATGCACTTTTTATCATCTGCATCTCTTTGTGGTGACCATATCACTTTGCACTTTAATGTTTTGTCACTGGTATTCATCTCATAGTGCATTTTTTGTTTTAGTTTTTAGTGATTTTTCAGAAACTGCGCAAGATCACTATATATATATATATATATATATATATATATATATATATATATATATATATATATATATATATATATATATATATATATATATATATATATATATATGTATATATATATATATATATATATATTTACACCAAATAGTATATAAAACGTATGAGCAGTAAATGTGATAGTCATATACTAAAACAGCGCTAATATTGAGCAAATGTAGACATATAGATATTGTGTGGCCAACTTCACACAGAAAAGTGCTTAGGAACAGTGAAGCAAAAGCAGTGGTTCAGAAAGTGTTCAAAGTAGATCCTATAGAGTGTCACAGCGTGCACCTTCCACCGATCTATCCAATTCCACCATGCGTGAACACACTCCCCTCAGGGGATCAAACTCACCAGAGCTAAAATATAAAAAAACCTCCAAGGGAAGAAAAACTCTGAGCCAAACTGATGTCAACACTTTTCCAGGAGATAAGTAGATGGTAGGGCTCCAAGAAGGATCATAGACAAAAGAAAAGCGCACATAGCGTAATTCCATTTATTGATAATAAAAACCCTTCACATCATACATCCCCCATCAATATGTACGTACTAGACAAAGGCAATCATAGAGCATAAAGAGTGGAATCACCGTGCACTGCACCGTAGGGACCTCCGGTAATCACGTCTAGGCAATCAAGGAGCGATGAAAACCACTTCCTCGTTCCCTAGGGCATGACTTACACAACGCCGGAAGTGACGCGTGTGCTCCACCGCTGCTGGACCCGGAACGAGGAAGTGTTTTTCATCGCTCCTTGATTGCCTAGACGTGATTACCGGAGGTCCCTACGGTGCAGTGCATGGTAATTCCACTCTTTATGCTCTATGATTGCCTTTGTCTAGTACGTATATATTGATGGGGGATGTATGATGTGAAGGGTTTTTATTATCAATAAACGGAATTACGCTATGTGCACTTTTCTTTTGTCTATGATCCTTCTTGGAGCCCTACCATCTACTTATCTCCTGGAAAAGTGTTGACATCAGTTTGGCTCAGAGTTTTTCTTCCCTTGGAGATTTTTTATATTTTAGCTCTGGTGAGTTTGATCCCCTGAGGGGAGTGTGTTCACGCATGGTGGAATTGGATTGATCGGTGGAAGGTGCACGCTGTGACACTCTGTAGGATCTACTTTGAACACTTTCTGAACCACTGTTTTTTCTTCACTGTTCCTAAGCACTTTTCTGTGTGAAGTTGGCCACACAATATCTATATGTCTACATTTGCTCAACACTAGCGCTGTTTTAGTATATGACCACATATGATCACATTTACCGTTCATACGTTTTATATACTATTTTGTGTATTTTATTATTTTAAACTGCAGCTTAGTCTCCACACCCTTGTCTTTATAAACCATTTGGGTGCTTTTGGAGGTGTATTTTTAATTTGTCATTATTTATGCTGGCTACTTTCGAATAGTGGTTGGTTTTCTGTGGCGCCGAGCGGTGTATTATAGGCCTATAATATACACCTTTGTTTCCATATATATATATTTATTTGCTACATTTGTGTATTGTGAACACTAATGCCCCGTACACACGGTCGGATTTTCCGATGGAAAATGTCCGATCGGAGCGTGTTGCCGGAAATTCCGACCGTGTGTGGGCTCCATCGGACATTTTCCATCGGATTTTCCGACACACAAAGTTTGAGAGCAGGATATAAAATTTTCCGACAACAAAATCCGTTGTCGGAAATTCCGATCGTGTGTACACAAATCCGATGGACAAAGTGCCGCGCATGCTCAGAATAAATAAAGAGATAAAAGCTATTGGCCCCTGCCCCGTTTATAGTCCCGACGTACGTGTTTTACGTCACCGCGTTCAGAGCGATCGGATTTTCCGACAACTTTGTGTGACCGTGTGTATGCAAGACAAGTTTGAGCCAACATCCGTCGGAAAAAATCCTAGGATTTTGTTGTCGGAATGTCCGAACAAAGTGAGAACGTGTGTACATAATAGGTTTTGCTGCAGTTTCATTTATTCATTTTTATCACTATTTCTGTAGATAGGCACATTACATTGGTTACTCCCAGTAGCGCGAGGGACACTTTCACATACCTTGCTGTTTTAGACCTGCCCTGAAATTTTCAAGTGAAGACACTAGTTCTGGAGGGGGGGGGGGAGGGATAATGGATTCCCTTAATTTGCATAGATTTCCTCTCACTTCCTGTTTGGCTATGGGGCAGGTAGGGAAGGGAAAGCTCTGTAATGGGACAGGGATGGTAAAAAATAAACTGACAGGGGCTATAACCCTCCCTTATTCTATCCAAAATGAAAAAAACAAAAAGTGTTGCCTATAGTTCTACTTTAAGCACAAATTTCTGATAATTTTATGGAGAGGACTGAGAAGATATAACCATGCCAATGGTGCAGCAGAAAACATAGCACAGTGAGGAAGGTTTGTGGTCCAGGATGATAGGACAGTCAAAATTAGAAGCGGTGCCCCCCCCCCCACACACAGTTGCATACCGGAAGCAGTGCAGCCACTTTATGGGGGCTCTAGACTAATTTGCCTCCCAGCCCAGTCCACCCCATAAGACTGCCGCTACAATAACTGTGTAGCGCAAGTCGGCGGGGACTCTTTCCGTGCTGCCCCTCTGCAAAGTGCTGCCCTAGGCCTGGGCCTTGTCAGCCTAGGCCAGGATACATTTCTGCCATGCCCTTAAATACAGTTTGGACTGGCACAACTCAATGAAAAAGCACCTATCACTTGAGTATAATCTCCCCAATACCACAGCTGTTATCATTATTGCTGATTGGGATTGAACTACTAGAAAGTCCCCACAGCCCTAGGTCTAATGAGGCAAAATGTTGGGCAGCAGACAAAAAATAATAATTTAAACATACTTTTTTTCTATAAAGTTTTTAATTTGAAAGTTAAGTGACCTTAGTATATGTTGTAAATAAAGAAACCATATAACATTTTCAAGCAGCTAGTTGATGAGAGTAAATATGGCAACTTCCTTGCCTTTGTATCTCGCCCAACTGCTGTGAATTAACGGTTGATGGATGGGCTTGGGGAAATATTTACATATACTGTAAATGACAAAGTATGAGTGCAGTAGTACCTATGCTATTCAGGGATATTTGTCAATGAAAATGAGCGATTATTTTTCTGTTGAAATTGTTAGATATGTTCTGTTAGGTTGACCCTCCTTTCATCCTAAAAGACATTATCACCAGGGTGAGTTTTACCAATTCAATTGCAGCTCTAATTGTGTTATTTAACGTGGGCTGTCTGTGAGAACTGGAGATCAGAGAGTGAGGAAATGAATTCCCAAGAAATATTGCAACCAAATGTGAACGTGAGAGATAACATTACATGTAGATGTCAAGTACCATTCACAGGCTCTTCGTACTGGTTATACAGCAATAATCCTTGTACTGTACTTTCCTAGAAATTAACAGAAATATTACTGCAAATTGCAAGCAACAATATATGTAAGTGTTCTGTACACTATATATTGTAAATCACATTGGCAGCATTTTGCATTTGTCAGTTTCTGCAAAGTGCAGCATTGCCTTTTTCATTAGGCCCCTTTCACACTGGGACAGGGGCGGCGTCGGCGGTAAAACACCGCTATTGTTAGCGGCGCTTTACCGTCGGTATTCAGCCGCTAGCGGGGCAGTTTTACCCCCCGTTATCGGCCGAGAAAGGGTTAAAAATCACCGCAAAGCACCTCTGCAGAGGCGCTTTGCCGGCGGTATAGCCGTGGTGTCCCATTGATTTCAATGGGCAGGAGCGGTGAAGGAGCGGTGTATACGGTGTATACGGTGTATTCACCGCTCCGAAGATGCTGCTAGCAGGACTTTTTCTTCTGTCCTGCTAGCGCATTGCTCCAGTGTGAAAGCCCTTGGGCCTTTTACACTGGAGAGACAGCAGCGGCTGTTTCGGGTCGGTTTGCAGGCGCTATTTTTAGCACAATAGCGCCTGCAAACCATCCCAGTGTGAAAGGGGCCTTAATGAAAGGTATTATGCATTCCATCACAGATGTCCAAAAACATCTTGTTGCTCATCTTAAAGCTGATCTTCAAGTAGAGAGACAAGAAACAAAAGATGCAATTATGTGTTCATTTATAAGTCAATAAATTTAGGTTTTAAAATACAACCAATGTAAGTTCCTGAATTTGATTTGGGATTAGCCATTTGCAATCTACTCTATAGGAGCACTCAAACTAAGAAAGGGAGGAGCTAATCAGTTATGCTACACGCAAATATGCTGCCAAGGAACATGATGGAGGGGGCAGGAAGCAGAGTGAGCAGAGAGATGACCTGCTGCTGCTTTGTGCTGTCCAGTCAGTGGGTAAACACTATATTACTTCTATAGTCTGCTTTGTTTTATTGTGACAGTTCTGTGGTAATAGTTTAACATTTGACAATAGTTCTACATTAAATATATTGTTTAACCACTGTTGCCTGTACATATTCTTGGTAACAGGGGCGTTGCTAGGTCTACAAAAGATCTGGGGCTAGAGCCCATAGCAGCGTAGTAAAGAAAGTCATATGCTTGGGCGGGCATACACATGTATATACAGTAATATACGTGTGTGTATATATCCCCAGAGAGCCCCCCACTTACATCAGGGTCCCCAGAGAGCTCCCCTTACATCAGGGTCCCCAGAGAGCCCCCCCTTACATCAGGGTCCCCAGAGAGCCTTCTCCTTACATCAGAGTCCCCAGAGAGCCCCCCTTACATTAGGGTCCCCAGAGAGCCTCCCCCTTAAAATCAGGGTCCCCAGAGAGCCTCCCCCTTGCATCAGGGTCCCCAGAGAGCCTCCCCTCCCCTTGGGGACCCCTACAGAGACTCGGGACTATGGGCCCCAGATTCGGGGCTATAGCCCCAAAAGCCACCCCCTAGCTACACCACTGCTTGGTAATATATAGCTATACATACTGTACAGCTAGTAATAACTCAGCTTTCAAAGGATTTGTTTTTTCACTTTATTATACAAATGACATTTTTTGCTGCAGTAACAGGTTGTAGAATTTCTTTATTTAAAGCATCCATTAAACATATGTATTATTTACAAGCACTAAAATATAGTTTCTTCCTTTCACAGGTACATTTTGTTAAAGCTTGCACTTTTGCCTTTATCAATAAGAGACATTAACATAGGATATTATGAAGCCAACAAAAGTGTAAACAAATAAAATCAAAAATACAGTCTAAAGCAGGCCATACATGAATCAGTGTGTTGAGCAAAAAACAAGAATTGATTCCCCCATCCACACACTCTATGTGGATGGGGAAATACTCCTGCTGAGGTATTTTATTTTACTGGCTAGGATTCTTCCTCACCGGCAGAACATTGTTGAGGGCTATAGCCGATACCGGCAGAACTGATCATTTTGAAAAAACCTGACAGGCTGGTTGTACGTGAGAGATTGATAGATTGACTTGTGTACAACCAGCTAGCCAATACATGGATCAAAATTCGTCCTGTCCCTGCTTAACTGGCCAAATTTTGATCCATGTATGGCCAGCTTAACTCAGCCTGTCTCAACTTTTAACCCCAGAGGAACCACTAAAATGATTTTCAAATGCTGGGGAACCCTTACTAAAGCCAATGCATTGAGGGTCAATTGTAAAAATGCACCTTACATTTTTTGATCAGCAGGAAGATTGCAATCCTTGCAATGGTGGACAGAATGCCACCTTTACAGACAGCTAAAAGAGATAAGTGGTATCAGGATGCTGGCTTTGCTAAGTGGCATTGACCCTGAAGCTTTGCAGGCACCATTAAATGAAAGGCCAATCAGCCACAGCTCAGGGAACACCTATAAACCTCTGGAGAAACCCCAGTTTGCCACGAAACCCTGATTGAGAAAGACTGGTCTGACCAATAAAGTGTAGTTTTTTCAAAAGCTTTTTTTTTAGGTCTTGTGTGTGTAGCACTTACTCCCGAAGGAGCTGCTGGTTTTGATTGGGCCTGTACTCTGTTCCTACACCCCCAATACTTAGCTCGATCCCCTTGACACAGCTGTGGTGTAGTGTTGGTGTGAAGCTAGCAACAAAGGATAACCACACAATGTACAATATTACAATAGTGTACCTTTACCTTTGATATCCGTTGTTCCACCTGCAGGGAAAAGGGACAACGCTTCACACCAATTGTACTTAACCAGAATTTATTCTTTAATGGAACTGGTATAAAACAATAATTACAATACTGTACCGTCACACAAACGTAATGCAACAACACAGTGGGTATTCACAAGATTTTTAACATATAAAGAACTCTTGGATGACCCTCTCTGGCATGTTTCCAAGTGGGACCAATGCTCAGAATGACAATGTCGTGACTCTGAACACTTTCCCACTTCCAGCACGCTGTAATAAACAGGGAAATGTAAAGCTGTCCACCCAGTACAACACAGTTACTAAGGAGCTCCCCCAGCTTAATAATACAGTCCTTAATTATTGTGAATAAACGCAAGGCCTTGCGATAAAAGATGTAGTCTTCTGTCTTCTGCTAGCTATTGTATTGTAATACTTATAATCCGCAGGATTTCTGACCAATAAAGCAGTGTAGAATAATATATAGCAGTAACTTCAATCTGGTAAAGTATTTGTGAACTCCTTCCCTGGTAATGAACTTCCAGCGGCAGTCACTTAGTAATGAAATCAGGCTTGAGGCCTGTGTAAGTGTAACTCTATTTAACTGAACTGTTCCGTGGGACTATCAGTCCCAGCAACACTTTGCAATTAGTCTAAGTGTGTGAAATGCGGTACAAACTCCTGGGCAACAGCCCTCTCACCACACTAGGTCCAGACAGATGGATGCCTCCGCTCCACAAGATCTCAGTTTGTTTGCTGTGGCCGCGCCGTCACGCTGTTCCGTTCACAAGATGACTGGGAGTCCTCAGTTACCTCCTTCAAGGGTCTCTGGATCCTTCCCGATTCGACCACACTACTTCTCCAGCACGCTGTGTTGTGAACTTCTCCCCAGGCTTCAAGTTCTCTCAGAACAATGTAGGCCGCGGCTCTGTGGGACACACACCCACAGGGCCCTGCTGGCAGACCATGCGTCCCAGGAACAAAAGAAGGAAAATTGCCCTTTTAATGCTTACCCAGCACGCAGTTCAGTCACCCATTGTTCATGGGTAGGTAGGTGAGCATTCTGGGTAAGTGAGTTCTTTCACAAGGTAAACAATAAGTCACATTTTTACCACTGGAGGGAGCCAAATACCAGTATATAACATTGTCTATCACCTTTGCATTATATGGCATTAGAAAGCAAAAATGTCAGCGCTACATGTGATTTGAAGAAGAGTCTGATTACCTACTTTCCATAATGTCAGCAAGGACAGGAGGTTATCACACCATATTCAACCTGAATTGTGAGCTGGACCTCCATTAGTATAGAGAATCTACAAGGGGGTCAGTGATGCTGGTGTCACTGTCAATTTAGTAGATTATTCTGAGGTATGTATGAAGATGTCAGTCAGAGAGAATTCAAGGAGCTCAGCTTACAGAGGAGTCTTAGCTCTAGACTTGTAGAACTTGTAGAACTGGAGGTGATGGTGGTGAGGGTTACTTTCCTGCTGAATTTACCAATAACATATAAGATGCAGTGTGAGGGATTTACACCATATTTTGTTCATCCCAAAACTAAAATGTTTTATGTAAAGTTCACATTGAATATAACCTCTCTATTTTAATTCATAGTTTCTTCCCTTACAACTCTTTCTACACCATCTAAGGGGCAGTGCTTGCTGAAGCTGGCAAGGTGTGCCTAATATAGGTGTGATGGATGAGATAGGTGGAAGTTTCACTGAACTGAAGGCAGGACTTTATTATATCTCAATTATATACCATGCAATAGTGAAAATGTATCAATGTTGTATGGAAGGACTAGATAATCATTGCAGAGTCTTGTTGTGAGAGAAAAATTTACTTCTGAAAATGCTGGTTGCTCGGGTGTTGTGATGACCCTTCCCCATGACAGGTTTACTTCAAAATATATGGAAAAAGAAAAACAGCTGTCATCAAATCTCCTTGTATGAAAACAAGAAAAAAACATGCCTAATTCCACACTTCTAAGCATGAATCAATGGGAACCGTGAGCTGGTGATATTTGTTGAATGCTGGTACCACTATCAACAATCATTTTTTCTAAACATTATTTGAAAGATCAGTGACATTTCAAAGTGAAACTTACTTAAATTTTACTGCCTGTTTGTTGGTAAACCAAAACTAAACAGTTCAGAAGCATTTCCTACTAATACCTGTAAAGGTTTTCATTTATCCAGGTCATGGTATACTTAGCAGTAGTTAGACACATTTATCTTGATTTGTTTTGCCACTGATCCAAGTGAATTCCTCACCTCTACTAAATGTCAGGAGCATACCCCAGTGAATCCACACAAGTAACTCAGTCAACTTAGTCCAGGCATGTCCAAAGTCTGGGCCGGTTTCATATGGCCCCACTGGTAATTTGGATATATATATATCTTTTATGGCCCCCAACGAATACACGAGCGCCGTGTGGCTAAAACCTAATTTTTCCGCCCCCCCCCCGGCTCAGCCCTGAATCCACCCCTTTGCCCAAGCATCAGTGTGACAGGAGCTGGCGCTAGAGTAAGCATGTGGCTGCTGTAGAGAGCACTGATCATAGAGGCACGCAGGTGATGCTTGCTTCTGTTCCACCAGGACATGTCCTCCAATGCTGCCCCTCTATGATGACACTACAGAGCGGCTGCCTGAGAAACATGCAGCAGATGCATCCCCTGCATCCTCCTAGATGTGAAATACAAGGAGAGGACGCCTCTAAATAAGTAGTAAACACTTTAATAGAAAAAGCAATATCAACTCACATTAAAGAAAGCAATGTTGCACATAAGCTGGATAATGTCCAGGAGTAGGGTCAGGACTAGGGATGAGCTGAACACCCCCCGGTTCGGTTCGCACCAGAACCTGCGAATGGACCGAAAGTTCGCACAAACTTTAGAACCCCATTAAAGTCTATGGGACTCGAACGTTTGAAATCAAAAGTGCTGATTATAAAGGCTAATATGCAAGTTATTGTCCTAAAAAGGGTTTTGGGACCCGGGTCCTGCTCCAGGGGACATGTATCAATGCAAAAAAAAGTTTTAAAAACGACCGTTTTTTCGGGAGCAGTGATTTTAATGATGAAAAAAAAAAAGTGAAAAGTGAAATATTCCTTTAAATATCGTACCTAGGGGGTGTCTATAGTATGCCTGTAAAGTGTCGAATGTTTCCCCTGCTTAGAACAGTCCCTGCACAAAATGACATTTTTAAAGGAATAAAAGTCATTTAAAACTGCTTGCGGCTTTAACCTCCCTGGCGGTATGATTATTTCGGATTTTAGGTGCTGAAAGCGGTACAATTATTTTGCATGGAAATTTGGCGTTTTATATTGTAGGTATGTAATTCTTAACAATAACACACTTAAATCTGTCCAAACAAGAGTCTAGTAGATATCCCGGGTATGATAAAGTTTGAAACACAAAAACATAAATTATAATATAATAAATAAAAATAAATAATTAAAAAAATAAAAATAAAATAATAATAAAATAAATTTCCCCACGATTCACTATTGCTCAATTCTGCAAGTATTCTAATTTACTATCGCAGTTTTCTAGCTGATCTAAAACCATTTTTGACGTAAAGGGACACTTTTTGGTTGCTATGGACAATCTCCAGTTTCCAGCCAGAAAGAACAGTATATATAATATAAAACTGCATGCAGGGCATAGGACAAAGCACTGGGGACAAAAGGGATGTGAAATAATTTCATACAGTACTGTAATCTGTAAGATTACAGTACTGTATGTGTTATGATTTTTACAGTTTTTTTAATTTGCCGCCAGGCTCCGCCCCCGTGCATCGCGACGCTCGCAGGGAACGGAGCCTGGCACGGAGAGGCTTCGGGCAGAGGACACATCCCGCAGACACAGCGGGGGACATCGCAGGATCCCGGGGACAAGGTAAGTAATGCCGCACCAGGATCCTGCAATGCGATCCCGAGTGTGGCTCGGGGTTACCGCTAATGGGACTGAATTTTAACCCCGAGCCACACTCGGGAAAACCGCCAGGGGGGTTAATGTAATGTCGCGTCCTGGCAATATGGATGAAAATCAGTGAGACAAATGGCATGGGTACCCCCCTACCCCCAGTCCATTACCAGGCCCTTTGGATCTTGTATGGATATTAAGGGGAACCCCGTTCCCAAATTGAGAAAAGGAAAGGCGTGGGGTCTCCAGGCCCTATATACTCTGAACAGCAGTATACACGCGGTGCAAACAAGACAGGGACTGTAGGTTTGTTGTTAAGCAGAATCTGTTTGTAATTTTGAACTGGTACATTTTTAAAGTTTAGCTCCAGCCAAAAAATCTATTTTTAAGCTTTTCGGAAAACATAGGGAAGGGTTATCACCCCTGTAACATTTGTTTTGCTGTCTGTGCACCTCTTCAGAAGATTTCACCTCACTTTCTGTCCCAATGACAAATTTTTTTTGAAAATTTGGGGTTTTTAGTAAAACAAGGATTGGTGATAAAGCATCAGTGAAGAGGAGACACGTTTTTCCCATATTAACTCTTTAAGGAGAGAATTTCCCTTCCTAGGGGTAGATTTCATCTCATCTCATTTCATCTTGTCTCCTTCCGTTTGCAAGTAGGAGTCGTTTGTAAGTTGGATGTTTGAAAGTAGGGGCCTGCCCTATATACTCTGCAGAAATTGGGGCCTTAGGTGTTAGTGTTGCCACAACACTGTAAGCCCTGACAGTTACTCTTTGGTGGGCGCAGGAACGTGCCCTGCTGTGAAATATTAGATCAAGAATTGTAATTACATGCCATTGTTGAACAGTGGTAGAAAAATTGGGCCTTTGGTGGTGGTGGTGGAGGTGGTGGTGCTGGTGCCACAACACTGTAAGTCCTCACAGTTACTCTTGGTTGGCGCTGTTGGTTGGCAACCCCTCACAGATGCTATAGTTGGAGCGCAGGAATGAGCCCTGCTGCAAAGTATTGCATCAAAAATTGTAATTACATGCCCCTGTTAAACAGGGGCAGAAAAATTGGGCCTTGGCCATTGGTGGCGGTGCCCAGAACCAAAAATGTTCTTACAAGCTATAAGCATGAAAATTGAGGAGGAAGAGGATTGTGACTCAGCATAACAGGATAGTCACTCAGCATCAGCATAGGCAGTGTTGAAGGGATCTCACATTAAAAAAAAATCAATCGGTTACATCAGCATCAGGTGCTTGGTAGCTGGTGATCCAAGACTGATTCATATTTATGAAGGTCAGCCGATCGACCGATTCAGTGGACAGGCGCACCCTGTTACAAAGCCTTCAGCAGCACTGAATGTGCGTTCCGAAAGAATCAGAGACTGGCGATGGTTGCTGGAACTGATCAGACAATGGAGCTGCGGACTAAAAAATTGTCTGAACGCATCGTCAGACGGCCACCTTCTCCACTGCTCCTTCTGTGACTGACTTAAGCCTCAGCAACATGTTGTCCAGGAGGACCAGGAAATTGTAACCTCCCAGGCTCTGGAAACGCGTTGCACAAACCTTTCTGCAAGGCATCCCGAAGATGTTTTATCCTCTGCTCCCTCTGCGACGGCAAGATAAGGTCCGCAACCTTACCCTTGTAATGTGGATCAAGGAGAGTTGCCAGCCAGTAATCATTACTCCCCTTGATACCAAAAATGTTCTTACAAGCTATAAGCATGAAAATTGAGGAGGAAGAGGATTGTGACTCAGCATAACAGGATAGTCACTCAGCATCAGCATAGGCAGTGTTGAAGGGATCTCACATTAAAAAAAAATCAATCGGTTACATCAGCATCAGGTGCTTGGTAGCTGGTGATCCAAGACTGATTCATATTTATGAAGGTCAGCCGATCGACCGATTCAGTGGACAGGCGCACCCTGTTACAAAGCCTTCAGCAGCACTGAATGTGCGTTCCGAAAGAATCAGAGACTGGCGATGGTTGCTGGAACCGATCAGACAATGGGGCTGCGGACTAAAAAATTGTCTGAACGCATCGTCAGACGGCCACCTTCTCCACTGCTCCTTCTGTGACTGACTTAAGCCTCAGCAACATGTTGTCCAGGAGGACCAGGAAATTGAAACCTCCCAGGCTCTGGAAACGCGTTGCACAAACCTTTCTGCAAGGCCTCCCGAAGATGTTTTATCCTCTGCTCCCTCTGCGACGGCAAGATAAGGTCCGCAACCTTACCCTTGTAATGTGGATCAAGGAGAGTTGCCAGCCAGTAATCATTACTCCCCTTGATACCACGAATATGTGGATCCTTCCGTAGGCTTTGCAAGATCAGGGAGGCCATGCAGCGTAGGTTTGCTGAGGCTTTTGGTCCAGAGTCCTCTGGGTCACTAAGGACAACATGATCCACAGCCACCTCCTCCCAGCCATGTACAAGTCCATGGGTTTCTTCGGACTGTAAATGATCCCTTGATGACTGCTGCTGATGCTGAGTGCCAGGCTCCACCTCCATGCTGACACAATCCTCCTCCTCCTCCTCCTCTTCCTGTGTGATCGGCGGGCACGCAGGAACACTGTCTGGATAAAGGGGGCCTTGAGAGGTAAGGAAGTCCTTCTCTTCCTCCCTCTGTTCTGCCTCAAGTGCCCTGTTCATTATTCCACGCAGCGTGTGCTCCAACAGGTGGACAAGAGGGACAGTGTCACTGATGCATGCACTGTCACTGCTCACCATCCTCGTGGCCTCCTCAACTGGTGACAGGACAGTGCATGCATCCCTGATCATAGTCCACTAGCGTGGGGAAAAAACCAAGGTCCCCTGACCCTGTCCTGGTGCCATAGTCGCATAGGTACTCATTGATGGCCCTCTGCTGCGTGTGCAGCTGCTGCAGCATGGCCAACGTTGAGTTCCACTTGGTGGGCATGTCACAGATTAGGAGGTTCTTGGACAGGTTAAATTCCTTTTTGGAGGTTAGCCAGCCGAGCACTGGCATTATATGACCTGCGGAAATGCACACAGACTTTCCTGGCCTGCCTCAGGACATCCTGTAAGCCCAGGTACCTGCCCAAGAACCGCTGCATCACCAAGTTAAGGACATGAGCCAAACAGGGCACATGGGTCAGTTGTCCCTGTCAGAGGGCGGAGAGGAGGTTGTTGCCATTGTCGCAAACCACCATACCTGGCTTAAGCTGGCATGGTGTCAACCATCTCTGAGCCTGCCCCTGTAGAGCTGACAGAATCTCTGCCCCAGTGTGGCTCCTGTCCCCCAAGCACACCAGCTTAAGCACCGCATGGCATTTTTTTTTGCCTGCGTGTTTGCGTAGCCCTTTGAATGCCTATGGAGCACTAGTAGAATTTTGGAGGCATGGTGGCGGAACAACCTCCAACACTACTGCACCCTGTTCTGCATCCTTCCCAGCTGCCAGAAGAGTCACCCAGTGCGCGGTGAAAGATAGGTAACGTCCCTGTCCATGCCTGATGGACCATGAGTCAGCGGTAATATGCACCTTAGGCCAAGACATTGCCTTCCACATGCCGGTAGAGAGCCGGAATCGCCTTCCGTGAGAAAAAGTGGCGTTTGGGAACCTGCCACCGAGGAACCGCACATTCCACAAACTCACGGAAGGGGGCAGAGTCTACCAACTGAAAAGGCAGCAGTTGAAGTGCTAGCAATTTAACCAAGCTAGCATTCAACCGCTGGGCATGTGGGTGGCTGCTAGTGAACTTCTTTCAGCGGTGCAGCAGCTGGGGCAGGGAAATTTGCCTGGGACAATCTGACGTTGGTGTACCGATAGCAGATTGCCTGCAAGTACTTGGCTGTGACACATATAATTCTACACCTCCATTCCCCTCAGTGCAGGTTTCAGAGAGGACTGAAGATATAGTGGGGTTGGAAATCCCAGCTGATGAGGAGATGGGAGAGGTCCGCTTTGTTCTTTGGTGTGGGTCTTTTAGGTACGCTTGCCAAAGAACTGCATGGCAGGTCGACATATGTCTGGTCAAGCATGTGGTGCCCAAGCGGGTGATGTTTTGGCCACGCGAGTTACGCTTGAGACATATGTTGCAAATAGCAGCGGTGGGATCTGATGAACTTGTCTCAAAAAAGGCCCACACCAAAGAACTTGAGAGACAGCAGCGCCCTGCACATGCGGAGCTCTGCGGTGTGATGCAGTCGGTGTGCTGCCCTTAAGCTGGCCCCTGGAGGGCATCCTGCCTCATTGGTGATGTGCTGCCTCCTCCTCCTCTCTCCTATCAGGCACCCACGTGGTGTCAGTGAGCTCATCATCCCCTCCCTCCTCATCACTGGAGCAAACCTGGCAGTATGCTGGAGCTGGGGGAACATGACTGCCAGATTGCTGTCCTTCTTGGGCAACCCCTCTCTCTGGGCTCACGTTACTGCCTTCCTCTAGCTGGATACCATCATCGGAGCCTTTAAAACTCTGGGCATCCTCCTGGAGCATGTACTCAACACTGTGGTCAAACAGTTCGGGGGACTCTTTAGGAGGACATGGTGGGGCTAGGGAAGGAGTGACTGATGCCATTGAGCCGAGGGAAGAGGCCGCATAGGCAGCTGCTTTGCCAGACAAAGTACCCTGAGCCTGGGTGAGAGAGGATGAGGAGGATGAGGACGGCTTGGTCATCCACTATACCAAGTCTTCCGCATGTTGCGGCTCAACACGGCCAGCTGCCAAAAAAAGCATGTCCCACGGCCACGTACTCATGAGGATGCACTGTCTCCATGACCAGCACTGTTGCCTCTAGACACAGAGCCTGCTTGCCCTCTTTTATTGGCTTGTGTCTGTCTGCCTCTCCTTGTTGGCCTTCCAGACATACTAATGGCCTGCAGTGAGATGTAGCTGCACAAAGCTGGGATGTATATATATACTGATACTGCAGCTAGCAGAATCAACTGCCTGCCAGTAGTATTATTAGTATGAGAACACCAGCAATTGTCTTCAGGTAGCTTTATGTGCACACTGTGCAGAGGACACAGTACACTAACTATAAATACTGTAGCTGCCTGCCTGTGGTATTAATAGGATCAGAACAACAGCAATTGTCTTCAGGTAGCTTTAGGTGCACACTGTGCAGAGGATGCAGTACACTAACTATAAATACTGCAGCTGCCTGCCTGTGGTACTAATAGGACCAGAAGAACACCACCAATTTTCTTCAGGTAGCTTTAGGTGCACACTGTGCAGAGGACACAGTACACTAACTGTAAATACTGTAGCTGCCTGCCTGTGGTATTAATAGGATCAGAACAACAGCAATTGTCTTCAGGTAGCTTTAGGCGCACACTGTGCAGAGGACGCAGTACACTAACTATAAATACTGCAGCTGCCTGCCTGTGGTACTAATAGGATCAGAAGAACACCACCAATTTTCTTCAGGTAGCTTTAGGTGCACACTGTGCAGAGGACACAGTACACTAACTGTAAATACTGTAGCTGCCTGCCTGTGGTATTAATAGGATCAGAACAACAGCAATTGTCTTCAGGTAGCTTTAGGTGCACACTGTGCAGAGGACTCAGTACACTAACTGTAAATACTGCAGCTGCCTGCCTGTGATACTAATAGAAACAGAAGAACACCACCAATTTTCTTCAGGTAGCTTTAGGTGCACACTGTGCAGAGGACACAGTACACTAACTGTAAATACTGCAGCTGCCTGCCTGTGGTACTAATAGGATCAGAAGAACACCAGCAATTGTCTTTAGGTAGCTGTAAATACTGTAAAAACTCCTGCCTGCCTGTCGGTAGGAAGAGAATAACAGGAACGGATCTAGCTAAACTGAATACAGTGTATATTTATATACAGTGGGGATGGAAAGTATTCAGACGCCCTTAAATGTTTCACTCTTTGTTATATTGCAGCCATTTGCTAAAATCATTTAAGTTCATTTTTTTCCTCATTAATGTACACACAGCACCCCATATTGACAGAAAAACACAGAATTGTTGACATTTTTGAAGATTTATTAGAAAAGAAATACTGAAATATCACATGGTCCTAAGTATTCAGACCCTTTGCTGTGACACTCATATATTTACCTCAGGTGCTGTCCATTTCTTCTAATCATCCTTGAGATGGTTCTACACCTTCATTTGAGTCCAGCTGTGTTTGACTATTCTGATTGGACTTGATTAGGAAAGCCACACACCTGTCTATCTATATAAGACCTTACAGCTCACATGCATGTCAGAGCAAATGTGAATCATGAGGTCAAAGGAACTGCCTGAAGAGCTCAGAGACAGAATTGTTGCAAGGCACAGATCTGGCCAAGGTTACAAAAAAATTCTGCTGCACTTAAGGTTCCTAAGAGCACGGTGGCCTCCATAATCCTTAAATGGAAGAAGTTTGGCACGACCAGAACCCTTCCTAGAGCTGGCCGTCCGGCCAAACTGAGCTATCGGGGGAGAAGAGCCTTGGTGAGAGAGGTAAAGAAGAACCCAAAGATCACTGTGGCTGAGCTCCAGAGATGCAGTTGGGAGATGGGAGAAAGTTGTAGAAAGTCAACCATCACTGTAGCCCTCCAACAATCGGGGCTTTATGGCAGAGTGGCCCGACGGAAACATCTCCTCAGTGCAAGACACATGAAAGCCTGCATGGAGTTTGCTAAAAAACACCTGAAAGACTCCAAGATGGTGAGAAATAAGATTCTCTGGTCTGATGAGACCAAGATAGAACTTTTTGGCCTTAATTCTAAGCGGTATGTGTGGAGAAAAGAAGGCACTGCTCATCACCTGTCCAAAACAGTCCCAACAGTGAAGCATGGTGGTGGCAGCATCATGCTGTGGGGGTGTTTTTCAGCTGTAGGGACAGGACGACTGATTGCAATCGAGGGAAAGATGAATGTGGCCAAGTACAGGTATATCCTGGACAAAAACCTTCTCCAGAGCGCTCAGGACCTCAGACTGGGCAGAAGGTTTACCTTCCAACAAGACAATGACCCTAAGCTCACAGCTAAAATAACGAAGGAGTGGCTTCACAACAACTCCGTGACTGTTCTTGAATGGCCCAGCCAGAGCCCTGACTTAAACCCAATTGAGCATCTCTGGAGAGACCTAAAAATGGCTGTCCACCAACGTTCACCATCCAACCTGACAGAACTTGAGAGGATCTGCAAGGAGGAATGGCAGAGAATCCCCAAATCCAGGTGTGAAAAACTGTTGCATCTTTCCCAAAAAGACTCATGGCTGTATTAGATCAAAAGGGTGCTTCTACTAAATACTGAGCAAAGGGTCTGAATACTTAGGACCATGTGATATTTCAGTTTTTCTTTTTTAATAAATCTGCAAAAAAAAGTCAACAATTCTGTGTTTTTCTGCAAATATGGGGTGCTGTGTGTACATTAAAGAGGAAAAAAAAGAACTTAAATGATTTTAGCAAATGGCTGCAATATAACAAAGAGTGAAAAATTTAAGGGTGTCTGAATAATGTCTGTCCCCACTGTATATATATATATATATATATATATATATATATATATATATATATATATATATGGGTTTCGATGACTTACTTAAACAATTCAAAAAATGTAAGCAAAAAGTGTGTTTATAATACTTATCTTTTAATAGGTTGCTTTAAGAAAGGTAGACTGTGACTCGTCAACATGTCAGCATTTTTTTTTTCTTCTTGTTTAAGTCCTGTCACTGCCTGAACAAGCTGCTTTTATATACACTGAGCAAAATTATTAACACAACACTTTTGTGTTTGCCCCTATTTATCATGAGCTGAACTCAAAGATATATGACTTTTTCTATGTACACAATAGGTCTATTTCTCTCAAGTATTGTTCATAAATCTGTCTAAGGCTCCTTTCACACTTATACGACTTCAAAGTCGCACGATTTTACCGCGATTTTGCGGCCGCGATTTTGCAGCGATTTGCCGCGATTTTACCGCGATTTGAGAGCAGTACTACTGCGGAGCGTTCAGAGACCATTCCAGCTGGAGAGAGCTTCGTGTCAACATCTCTGGAAGAAAAGAAGAAGGCAGAAGACAGAAGTCCGGACCACCGCTAGCAATTGAGCTGCAGAAGAAAGCGGAGGAGCCGGCAGAAGATTAGGACACCGGGAGGAGACGCCGGAGAGACCCCCGAAGTCGGAAGAGGACCCCCGAAGTCGGAAGAAGATCCCGGAGCTGCCTAATAAATTATTTTAAATACCTGTGTACTGTGTTTTTTATTGACGCTTTTTTCCCTAGGTGAATGGGTAGGGGTACCATGTACCCCATACTCATTCACATAGGGTGGGGGGCCGGGATCTGGGGTCTCCCTTATTAAAGGGGGCTCCCGGATTCCGATAAGCCCCCCGCCCGCAGACCCCGACAACCAACGGCCAGGGTTGTCGGGAAGAGGCCCTTGTCCTCATCAACATGGGGACAAGGTGCTTTGGGGTGGGGGGGCCGGCAGGGTGCCCCCCCATGCCCTAAAGCACCCACCCCCCATGTTGAAGGCATGCGGCCTGGTACGGTCCAGGAAGGGGGGGACGCTCGCTCGTCCCCACCCCCATTCCTGACCGGCCGGGCTGCATGCTCGGATAAGGGTCTGGTATGGATTTTGGGGGGGACCCCACGCCAATTTTTCGGCGTAGGGGGTTCCCCTTAGATCCATACCAGACCTAAGGGCCTGGTATGCCCCTGGGGGGAACCCACGCCGTTTTTTTCATTTAAAACTTGGCGTGGAGTTCCCCCTCTGGATTCATACCAGACAGCTGTCAGCACTGCCTGTCGCTCATCGGGAAAGGAAAAAAAAGTTTTCCTTTCCCGATCAGCGAGCCAGGCTTGTGATTACAAAGTCGTACTGAAGTCGTGTCTATATTATTCAGGCACGACTTGCATGCTACTTCAGGGTTTAACATTGAGGTCTATGGAGTACAACTCGCATAGAAGTTGGACCAAAGTAGTGCAGGGACTACTTTCAAGTCGGCATGACTTAAAGTCGTGCCAATATGAATGGTAGTCATTGAAAATCACGGAGAATGACTTGTCATACGATTTTGCAGTACAAAATCGTGGGACAAGTCGTGTAAGTGTGAAAGGGGCCTAAATCTGTGTTAATGAGCACTTCTCTTTTGCCAAGATAATCCATTCACCTCACAGGTGTGGCATATCAAGATGCTGATTAGACAGCATGATTATTGCACAGGTGTGCCTTAGGCTGGCCACAATAAAAGGCCACTCTAAAATGTGCAGTTTTATCACACAGCACAATGCCACAGATGTCGCAAGTTTTGAGGGAGCGTGCAATTGGCATGCTGACTGCAGGAATGTCCACCAGAGCTGTTTCCCTTGAATTGAATGTTCATTTATCTACCATAAGCTGCCTCCAAAGGCATTTCAGAGAATTTGGCAGTACATCCAAGCGGCCTCACAATCGCAGACCACGTGTAACCACACCAGCCCAGGACCTCCACATCCAGCATCTTCACCTCCAAGATCGTCTGAGACCAGCCATCCAGACAGCTGCTGCAACAATCGGTTTGCATAACCAAAGAATTTCTGCACAAACTGTCAGAAACCGTCTCAGGGAAGCTCATCTGCCTGCTCGTCGTCCTCATCGGGGTCTCGACCTGACTGCAGTTTGACGTTGTAACCGACTTGAGTGGGCAAATGCTCACATTCATTTGAGTCTGACACTTTGGAAAGGTGTTCTCTTCACGGATGAATCCCGGTTTTCACTGTACAGGGCAGATGGTAGACAGCATGTATGGTGTTGTGTGGGTTAGCGGTTTGCTGATATCAACGTTGTGGATGGAGTGTCCCATGGTGGCGGTGGGGTTATGGTATGGGCAGGCGTATGCTATAGACAATGAACATGGGTGCATGTTATTGATGGCATTTTGAATGCACAGAGATACCTGAGGCCCATTGTTGTGCTATTTATCCACAACCATCACCTCATGTTGCAACATGATAATGCACGGCCCCATGTTGCAAGGATCTGTACACAAATCCTGGAAGCTGAAAACACCCCAGTTCTTGCATGGTCAGCATACTAACCAGACATGTCCCCCATTGAGCATGTTTGGAATTGTCTGGATCAGCGTATACAACAGCGTGTTCCTGTTCCTGCCAATATCCAGCACTTCCGCACAGCCATTGAAGAGGAATGGACCAACATTCCACAGGCCACAATCAACAACCTGATCAACTGACTGGTTTTCGTACCCCCCCAATACAGTAAAACTGCACGTTTTAGAGTGGCCTTTTATTGAGGCCAGCCTAAGGCAATAATCATGCTGTCTAATCAGCATCTTGATATGCCACACCTGTGAGGTGGACGGATTACCTCTGCAAAGGAGAAGTGCTCACTAACACAGATTTAGACAGATTTGTGAACAATATTTGAGAGTAATAGGCCTTTTGTGTACATAGCACAAGGTCGTGGATCTTTGAGTTCAGCCCATGATAAATAGGGGCAAACACAAAAGTGTTGCATTTATAATTTTGCTCAGTGTATATTAATTTGTGTTGCAAGAGATTGCCAGGTGCCCTATCTTGTCTTTTATTTACATTGCCTTCACCTACATTTTGTTACATTTTAGTAGTATGTTTGGCTGCCAGAAAAAGTTTGTAGCTGGTGTTGCGCCTTCCAATTATACAATGCTTATAAAACAAGAGGAATGCGTACTCTCCAATCTCTCCTGTAATTACTGCAAAGAGATTGCATCCTTTTCTACATGAGTCATACGCTTGTTTAAACTTTATGATCGCTAACTCTTTTTAGTAGCTAGTAAAAAAGGAAATTTATGAACTTGTCTCCAAGTTGAATGTGTGATGCACTGAGTAGTGAGTTAAGGGAAAAACATCCATGTAATGCCAACCATGATAAATTATTATTACTGAGTGCAGGATTTAGGAATAGTGTTTGGCAGACCTGGGGCCATAGGGACTATACCGCTGGAGGACATTACACAATGTTCATGTGGATATGCTCCAAATGATTCATATAAAGGGGTTTTTAACTTTAAACTAAACATTAACTTAGCTTGAGATTCTCCCCTGTATCAACTCCTACCTAATAGCCACATCAGTCATGATTAGCAAGGAATAAATTGGTTTGAAAACCTCCTGAATTGATTCCTTCTTAATCTTTTTATTCCCCTGAATATATGTGCACAGATTTCCTCAATATACAAAGTCATACAATTCCTGAATCATTCCTGGATTAATAAATTGTGTAATTGTCCGCAGGTCAAAGAAACCTATGTGGAAATACTCAGACCAATTAAAAGCTGATTAATCTGATTCAAGCCTCCCTAGCCACTTTAAGACCAGCCTCGTTTTGGATTTTAGGTGTTTACATGTTTAAAACAGGTTTTTTTGCTAGAAAATTACTTAGAACCCCCAAACATTATATATTGTTTTTTTTCTAACACCCTAGAGAATAAAATGGCGGTCATTGCAATACTTTTTTTTGCACTGTATTTGCGCAGCGGTCTTCTAAGCGCACTTTTTTTGGAAAAAATTCACTTTTTTGAAAAAAAAAATAAGACAACAGTAAAGTTAGCCCAATTTTTTTTATATTGTGAAATATAATGTTACGCCAAGTAAATTGATACCCATCATGTCACGCTTCAAAATTGCTCCCGCTCGTGGAATAGCGTCAAACTTTTACCCTTAAAAATCTCCATAGGCGATGTTTAAAAAATTCTACAGATTGCATGTTTTGCGTTACAGAGGAGGTCTAGGGCTAGAATTATTGCTCTCACTCTACCGGTCGCGGCGATACCTCACATGTGTGGTTTGACCACCGTTTTCATATGCGGGCGCTACTCACGTATGCGTTCGCTTCTGCGCGCGAGCTCGTCGGGACAGGGCGCTTTAAAAAATTTATTTTTTTTTATTATTTATTTTACTTTATTTTATTCATTTTTTCACTGTTTTTTAAAAAAAAAAAAAAATTTGGATCACTTTTATTCCTATTACAAGGAATGTAAACATCCCTTGTAATAGAAAAAAGCATGACAGGTCCTCTTAAATATGAGATCTGGGGTCAAAAAGTCCTCAGATCTCATATTTAGACTAAAATGCAAAAAAAAAAAAAAAAAAAAAAGTCGTTTAAAAAAATGACAAAAATAATTGTGCCTTTAAGAGACGTGGGCGGAGCCGTCGTAATGACGTCGCTCCGGCCGTCACATGGTATGGAGACGGGTGGGGGCCATCTTAGCCTCACTCGTCTCCATACCGAGGAAGTGACAGGACCCGATCGCCTCCGCCGCTACCGACGGCTCCGGTAAGCGGCGGAGGGTGCGGGAGAGCGGCGGGAGGGGGGGTGGCACCTCTCCCGCCGCCGATAACGGTGATCTCGCGGCGAACCCGCTGCAGAGACCACCATTATCATGTACGGAACCGCTCACTGAAAAGATGGATACCTCGGTTGTGGCAGCAGCTGCTGCCGTTACCGAGATATCCATCTTCAAAAAAATGACGTATATATACAGTGAGCGGTCCGGAAGTGGCTAGTTTACCACTTTATTTACAGTACCACACCAGGTGTAAACTGGTACTGCACACTGACCAACAACCATTTGTCTATTTATTTCAATAGGTTTCTCTGGCTGGAATTGCAATTTGACAGTGGTAGTAAAAGATAAGCTGGTTATTGTAATTGCATAGACTTAGAACAGCACTGAGGCGTCCTCATAACCCAAACCCTTTAGAACGGCTGGTTGATATAGGGTCAAAACTGGGCACCATTTTGCCACTTTGCATAATTATTGCCACAAGAGATTCTACTACTATCTTGAAAACAGTAATGCCCTGTACACACGGTCGGACATTGATCGGACATTCCGACAACAAAATCCATGGATTTTTTCCGACGAATGTTGGCTCAAACTTGTCTTGCATACACACGGTCACACAAAGTTGTCAGAAAATCCGATCGTTCTGAACGCGGTGACGTAAAACGCGTACGTCGGAACTATAAACGGGGCAGTAGCCAATGGCTTTCGTCTCTTAATTTATTCTGAGCATGCGTGGCACTTTGTGCGTCGGATTTGTGTACACACGATCGGAATTTCCGACAACGGATTTTGTTGTCGGAAAATTTTATAGCCTGCTCTCAAACTTTGTGTGTCGGAAATTCCGATGGAAAATGTGTGATGGAGCCCACACACGGTCGGAATTTCTGACAACAAGGTCCTATCACACATTTTCCGTCGGAAAATCTGACCGTGTGTACAGGGCATAAAGCAACACAAGCTGCCGTATGTGTAGCTGGCTATTAGATCCATAACTGCAAGAACTAATAATAATAATAATAATGATAATAATAATAATAATATTATTATTATTATACAGGATTTATATATTGCTGACAGCTGTTATGCAGCACCTTAATGCAGTAGGAATCAGAGGGCCCTGCTCATTAGACTTTACTAAACCTAAGGCATTAATGATAACAAATATATATATATATATATATATATATATATATATATATATATATATATATATATATATATATATATATATATATATATATATATATATATATATATATATATATATATATATATATATATATATGGTAGCCTTCTTTACTCCTGCCCTATAAAACATATCCCTAGATGCATTGTTTTTTGCTGCTGGACTAGTTTTTTTTTTTTTTAACAAAAGATTATTTGAACAGGTTAGTTTTTCATACAGTACAAAGAGCTTGTTTATTTTCTCATCAGTCTATGCATTTGAAGCATTTTGGAAAATTCAGTAAGGTACACTTATCAGTCTTGACAGTCTTTAATGGTCTGATCATGCATGTAAGTCCAATGACTACATCCAACTTTACATTTAAATGTAATCTTTGATAAATTGAATGATCTTTCCCCAGTCCTTCAATTTATTGAATCAGCGTTTACTACATCTAAAGGAGCTATTACGTTTTTTTTTCCCCCCAATAGCTGTCTTTTCAAAGCAAAAAAAAAAGCTTAATGTGCCTTAGGTAGAATTTACTATGCTTAAGGCTTGTAAAGATGGGCTTTATTTTGGAATACTGAAACGTAGAATTTGCTCCAGATGCAATGCATGCATTTGAGCACTATTTCACTTTCCACTCCCAACACAGGTGAAGCTATGGAGCTTCATTTGATCTGCTTTTGGCTGGAATGTAAGTGCTTTTGAAGCAGTAGCGATAGGACAGACTATATCAAAAGAAATGGACAGCCAGTAAAAAAAACAGCATCAATATGGTCATTTGCACCACACAATATAAGTAAATTAAAATCTATAGACATGCATTAAGGGATACTATAAATATAAGTCAAATGCAGAAAAATTAAGTCCATCTACTAGGTCAGAATTGTATATCCCTGTAGTTTGTTCTCCAGCATCTTGCACCGACTACACTTCAGTTTATTTACCTCTAGTGGAAGTCTCTGATTTGATCACAGAGGGAGCTACAGGACAATAGGACAGAAAAGGCCAGTTACACATATTTAGAGACTCTTTTCTTCTTTTCTATGTAAGTCAGAAATATCACAGAAAGATCACCTAGATAGCTTGGATAAAATTATGACTTTTTTTTGCATATCTCATATAGGTTAAGCAAGTTAGATTGCTCAGGGTGTTTATCATTTCAGTACAACCAGTTTCCGTAATGTTAATGGAACTGTTTATGGGCATTTTTTTTTTTACTAAAAATGCACAATAGCATTATGCGTCTGCTTCCTTCTAATAAATGTAAGCAGGGAAATACCTAAATAGCAAATATACAAGGGAAAAACAATTTAAGATGACAACAATCAATACATTCATCATAACTTTTTCTACATTACCCCTCCCCCAGCTACCTCATGTTGCCTTCCTTGTAGGTAAGGCCTGATTAATATCCCAATAAATTGCATAATTTAAGTAAATAGTTTGGCACTAGAGATAATCCAGATTGAATGGCTTCAATTTTATTAACATTTATATAGAATATTGTGAAAATGTTCCATCATGTACATAGGAAACACATATGATACATAATACTGTCCTGTGCAACAGAATACAAATATATTCAAAGATTCCTATGCCTATAAAACAAGCGATTTACTCTATAATAGAATGCTTCTTATGTACAGCATATGCATTTTCATCAATGCAACAATCCTGATAAAATAAATAATATATACCAGAATAAGGTGTACCTATAATAGTACAGAACCTGATCTAATCTCAGGCTGTAGAAAAATAAAATTTTAAATATAATTTAACTCAATGTGCGAACCTACTAAAAAAAAAAAAAAAAATGATATTGCATTCCCCACGACTGGTTCTATCAGCAACTTAAATTTAAGTGTTCAAGGATCAACCAAAATGTTGACATAGAATGTAGCAATTTAAATATTAAAAACAATGCATAGAGTTATAGTGCATTTTTACTTCCTCCTAATTTATGAATGAACTCATTGGCTGCTTCAACCCAACTAAAAGTGTGCATCGGACTGCGCTGCAGCTCTGCCTGGAGTCAAACGGGTTAAGTGCCAGGTCAACCAAAAAAAAAAAAGGAGCACTGTGTCACTTTTGCATAGAGGAAGTCATTCTAGGATCATAGGGATATCTTTGAAATAACTCAGTACTTCCTGAGCATTTGCTATACATACAGCATGAGTCATAGCTACTTTTAAATACTTTAAGATGTTAAGAATCTGCATAAATTAAAGACAGGAAACCCCCGGTTTTCATGGTTTCAAACTTTCAAATAGTCATTTTTCAGCCTGCTTAGTCTAGCACCGTGGCTTCGAATAGTTAAAGACAAGAGTTCATGTTTATCCCTAAGTCCCAGAGAGACATCTAAAGTTTCCCTGAGCACGGCTCTCGTGTGGATCATCATATCCACAAAGTCATCGTTTAACACCTTCATCTCGTTCTTCTCGTTTTCCTGGCTCTGCTTAAACTTTAATTCCAGTTCCGTCAAAGACTTATCAGAGTTGGAGAAGGCTTCGCTAATCTGGGAGGACTCCCTCCCCAGATATTTTCCGTAGCTTTCCTCTCCATCCAGGTCATAGGATATGCTTTTACTGATGCTTTCGAGTACTCTCTCGGCGTCTTCTATCTGTCTTTTGATCACGACGAATTCTTCCTTTAAGGAAAGAGATTGCCCCTCTCCATAAGCACATGATCTTTCATCAGTCACTCTAAAGAGCATCTGACACTTCTCAGGGTCATCGTTTTCTTCATAGTCCCCATCAGGGACAAAATAATGATGCAGAGTTCCGTTGGACATCTCGGGTTGCAGGGGGCCATTGTAGAAACCATAACACAGGTTGAAGAAAATTCCAAGCCAAAGAAGCTGAAATCCTGTCATTGTGCAGAGTAATCTCTTGCTACAGTGCCAGCAGTAGACAGTCAAGTTATAGAATTTTAATTCCCAAGCCAAGCACAGATATCCTCCTGGGCAGCAAGATGCACCCTTGACATTCCACAATTTGCTATTTTGGAATTAAATATTGTGTAGCCTTAGGTATGGAGAGTCTAAAGTTGCCGTAGTCAAGTTCTGTTCAGTTTGCAGACAAAAAATTGTCTGCATTCAATCAGTGAAGGACACTGAGAAGACAGGGAAGAGCTCATATGTAAAGAGAGCAGACTCCAATGCCTTCTTTGGGTGCAGCAGAAGTAGCACAGCGTGTCTGTGCACTGAGAGATTGCTCTCTTCTTCAGCATGCTACTATACTATTTCAACATCTGGGCTGCTGTTGCAAAGTTTTTTTTTTCTTTTTTTGGCTAATGATATGCTGCAGAAGAGGTATCTGTTCTCAAATTACAGCAAGATTTCGTCACTCTAGGAGCCAAGGAGCAGAAGAATCCTTTCAGCCAGGCTTAGCTATTAAATCTGCATTAAGTACTTGTTCCTTTCCACTGCAAAAAAAAAGGAAATAAACCAATGAAATCAACCAATGGAATTGGACCCCTTTGAGGTATTACGTCTGCAGCAAAAAAAAAAAGAAAGTTACTAAGGAAAGCACGTGTGGGGACTATAAATAAACACACACCATTGCTGGTGCCTAACTAAGATGGAATTTCAAAGCTCTTTTCCAGTCATGTGCTGGTACAAGCAAAATACATGTATTTATACTGCAAGTGAATATCATCTAAGCATATATTCGTCCAGATCCTGAAATTCAAGGGAAGAACCTTCAAGCAGTGGCATTTGTTATTGAAACAAAACTTTTCCTTGGCATGCACAGCAATTATGGGTTTAAATCGGGTGGTGAGGAGGCATTATATTGCCTCCTCACCACCTTTTAAACACACTCAGATCACTTTTCAGAGGAGCAGCAGTGCCTGCTGCACTTGTGAATGAGTCCTTAGTTGCATTTGTCAGTGGCACCCTTAGGGCTCATTCACACATAAAGTTGGGGGGTAAAACCCTCCTGCTGATTTATGGATATCCCGCCCCAATCCCCTGCCCCTTTAGCTGCTGAGGCAGCAGTCAATGGTGAACACATGTCACAGCTAGGGATGAGCTGAACACCCCCCGGTTCGGTTCGCACCAGAACCCGCGAACGGACCGAAAGTTCAAAGCTCTTTTCCAGTCATGTGCTGGTACAAGCAAAATACATGTATTTATACTGCAAGTGAATATCATCTAAGCATATATTCGTCCAGATCCTGAAATTCAAGGGAAGAACCTTCAAGCAGTGGCATTTGTTATTGAAACAAAACTTTTCCTTGGCATGCTGTTAGCTGACACATGAGGAACATGTCTAAAAAAGGACTAGGGGATAAAAGCAATGTAATAACAAGAGCAGGAACTCCTACGCCTTGCAGTGTGACAACCCTCTTATAGGTATCGCACTGATGTTGCATAGTTGCCAATATTTCAAAAAGATTTCCACTTTTGTGCTGTGCATCTTCAAAGCCACTGTGGGCAGAAAATGAAATACAATGCGGGGCATTTATTTCAAATAGAATATTGTTAACTTAATGTACAGTTTTAAAATGGTGTATATGCAAGGAGATTTATTATAGGGACAGAAACACAGCCAAAAGCGAATGTTCATTATTAAAAAGATTTATGTTTTAATTAAACTGTAGAGTGTGGGGTTGATTTACTAACATTGGAGAGTGTAAAATCAGGTGCAGCTGTGCATGGTAACCAATCAGCTTATAACTTCAACTTGTTCAATTAAGATTATACAACCCCCCCCCCCCCCAGAAGCTGATTGATTTCTATACAGAGCTGCATAAGATTTTTCACTCTCAAGTTTAAGTTAATCAACCCGTGTATCTTTAAACTATACAGCCTATTTAAAGTGTAGCAGCCCAACAGCTCTTGCAGAGAATACAATGATAAACACAAGTTACACTGCAAACACATTTGCCATAAAATATTTAAAAACATAATTTGACACTGACCATTCTGTCTGAAACTGTAGGTGTACCAAGTGGAAAGAGGGGGGTCTGGGCGACTAGTGCTCAGTAGGGGGGAAAAGAGAGCGGTGCTTAGGGGGGAGCAAGGGGGGCACTGGTGCTCAATGGGAGGAGAGGAGGGCACTGGTGCTCATTGGGGGAAAAAAGAGGAACTGATGTTCATTTGGAGAAGAAGGGGGCACTGGTGCTCAGTGGGAGCAGAGAGGTGCGCTTTTGCTCAGTGGGTGCAAAAAGAGGAACCAATGCTCAGTGAGAGCAGAGGGGGCACTGGTGCTCTGTGTGTGGGGGGGGGATTGGGGGCACTAGTGCTCTGTGAGGGGAGGTGGGGGCACTGGTGCTCTGTGTGGGAGCAAAGAGAGCACTATTGCTCAATAGGGGGACATGAAGAGTACTGGTGCTCAGTGGGGGAACAAGAGGGGGTACTGGTGATCATTGAGGTACAAAAAAGGGGCACTGGTGGTCAATGAGGGAACAATTAAGCACTGGTACTCAGTAGGGAGACAAGGGGGGGCACTGGTACTCAGTGGGGGGAGAGGAAGGCACCGGTGTTCAGTGGGGGAGAGGGTAGGGAGCCATGGTGCTCATTACCTGGCTGCCTGATACTATCCGTACTCCTATAGATAATTCATCCCCTCTCTGACCGTTCTTGTCTGCCAACTCTTTTCTCCAGCCACATGCAGTGACAGCTCAGATGATCCCTGCTGTCACTTGTAAACAAAGAGCCAGTAGCAAAGGAAGACTACCTCTTCTCACTTTTCTGCCAGGCTGTGACTGATTACATAACCTCTAGCAGAGGTAGTGAGTAGTGGAAGTCTTTCTTTGCTGCCGGCTCTTTGTTTACTTGCCTGAGCTGTCACTAAACTTCCAGGACGGCGCTGAGGATGGATGTGCCCACTTATTCTCTTGCCTGCTCCATCTTATGGCAGCAGCTCTGCCTATAGTTGGGAGGTATGCCTCATGCTGTGATCACAGGACACAAAGTGGGACATAGTCGTGGTGGGATAACAAAGAAAAAAAGGGACTGTCCCAGTAAATCAGGAACTGTTGGTAAGAATGATGGTTTTGGAACTTTACCTGCACCTGGTTGAAGTGTTCATGTCATTTACACACATCACACTGAAGATCAGGGGTAGAGAAGTGGAGATCTACCTGAACAACAAGGGAGAAGTCAAAGATCACCAGGCACAGTGTCGCCCAGTGTTGCCTCCCTTACACCAGATTTAAACTTTTAATTGCCATACTAGAGTGTCACAATCATGTGCATTGCACAGCAATTATGGGTTTAAATCGGGTGGTGAGGAGGCATTATATTGCCTCCTCACCACCTGTCAAACACACTCAGATCACTTTTCAGAGGAGCAGCACTGCCTGCTGCACTTGTGAATGAGTCCTTAGTTGCATTTGTCAGTGGCACCCTTAGTGCTCATTCACACATAAAGTTGGGGGGTAAAACCCTCCTGCTGATTTATGGATATCCCGCCCCAATCCCCTGCCCCTTTAGCTGCTGAGGCAACAGTCAAAGGTGAACACATGTCACAGCAGGAATGAAACCCCTTGTTGCTTTTGGTGGGTGCTAGCGCCTGCCAAACGTGACACCTTCAAGTAAATGGGACCACTCTTCAAGGGCCCTACAACTGCATGCTTCTGTGGGGTGCAAGGCGTTAAAGCAGATGATGAGAAAGCAACACAATGCTGCCTGCTTCAACCCATTGTTTGTTGTACTGCACAAGGTTGCAGGTAATTTGCAGAGCTGCCTCATTCACTTGAATGGGTCATGCTTGGCAGGTGCTACACCCAGCAACCATGAGAGGGTGTATAACACTTGCTTCGGATGTGACACCCCCCACACTACAAATGTAAATGAACCCTTAATGTTCTGAGCCCCCTATAAGGCTGCTTTCACACTGATGTGCTGCGGTTTACCTGCATCATGGGTGCAGCACAGTGCATCTGCGACCTTCCTGGGTTAGCTGCGCTTTGCCATAGATATCCTGCAAGTGTGGTGCACTTCCTGAAAGTGCACCAAAACTCCTGCATTCAGAAAGTGCAACAAACCTGCAGGATATAATTGAAATCTATGACTAAGAGCTGAAAACCCGCAGGAAAGCTGCAGGTACACTGCACTGAATCCACTGTGTGGGTAAACCACAGCTTAACAGTTTGAAAGCAGCCTGATACTATTATGCCCAGTGTATTGCTTCACACAGACCTGAATATCTCTTCTTTCCTGCTGCTGGCACCACTCTAGAGACTGCTAGCCGGGAATAAAAGGTGGAGTGCAGTTGGTATCACTCTGCATGGGACTACAGAGGAGGCATTGACTTATGCGGCTCTTGCTCCCTACTACAGCTCCAACTTTCCAAGTAGTCCCCCTGCATTGCAGTCTGATGCTCTGAGATTGTGGGTCAGCAAGCCCAGACCGCGATCTACCAGTTACCTGGCCATGATCTTCTGCTTGCTGAGCCCCCCTGAAGATGAAATCTAGGCAGATACAGTATAAAGGATACAAATAAATGTAATTTTGTCTGTAACATGTTATTGTCATTTTATAGGCTGTCTTCAAACATATATTTACAGCTTTCATTAAAAGAATAGCTCGTGGTCCTGCCATGAAGGTCTTTTTTCAGATACTTCCTGTAATGGGTTGACATCTTTACCAGTTGGGAGAGACACATTGTGTATACATGATGTTCCATTGTCACTATCAGGAAGCCAAAGTTAAGAAAGATGTGCAATAAATGCTGAAGAGAGTGCAATAAGATGCAAAAAATGCTGAGATAAATAAAAACAATATTTTATAAAAACAATGGAAATTGCAGTTTAAATGTCAACTAGTAATGGTTTAGATATACTTTAAATGAAACTAGTGTACCTGAATTTGACCTGATATCAGCCTCTTGCAATCCCCTATACGGCAGCACTTAAAATAGGGGAAGGAGGTGCAGGACTGGGAGCCAATCAAGAACTGAGAAGAGCTGATTGCTATATTTTAAGTGCCACATTGGCTCAGCAAAAAATATGATTTCTAGAATCACAATACTTTGCTACCATACAGGACTGCAGGTACCCATTCCAGGGCCGTCATTAATATTGATTGGACCCTGGGCAAACATTTTCTTGGGCCCACTCTTCCACGCAATTTCGCTCTCCACATGTTTTGAGACATACAATAAATAGCAGCTGGACTCAAAATCACTTTACTGAATCAGATCAGGCAGTGATTGCGATTTGTTGCCAGAGGTTACAATGTATCATTACCGCTCACTGACTGGTTGCTAGAGGTTACAGTAAACATTATGGCTCACTGTTATTTTCTAGCACATGACTTCTGCTTGTTGATTAGTTGCTAAAGATTACTGTACATCAATACTGCTCACTGATTGATTGCTAGAGGTTACTGCACATTATTACTACTCACTGATTGGTTGCAAGAGGTTAGTACACAGCATTACTGCTCACTGATTGGTTGCTAAAGGTTACAGCACATCATCTCCTCACTGCCTGCCTGTGGCTCCATGTTATTTTGAAGAAGGGTTCCACCTCCAATTTGCTTACCTTTGCAGAACAGGCTGATGTTAGGCTTAATGACCACAGTTGTAAGCAGGACTTTCAAGCATGATCCTTTACCTCCCCAGTGGGCAGCATTCAGCAGAAGCGATGGTGGATATGACCTCAGGGGGACATGATATACATATGAATGCCACCTCTATTTACATATCAATACCGCAGTCCACAACTATTTACATAAAGCTGGGCAGCAGCAGCAGAAGTTTACACTGAGATATAGGGACACAGCATGGGACTCATTCTTCAAGGGATAAGGGAATTTAAACTGGGATAGTTGGCAAGTATGAGGCAACTACTTTGAGCCCCAATACAATGATGGGGCCCAGGGCAGCTACCCCTTTTGCCCTGCCTTAAAAACGGTCCTGACCCATTCATCTCATCAGGAGTGTAATAGAATGTATATTCAGGGAAAACTGTTTAGCTACATATAGAGGATACACACAGACAAATGCTTTGTAGTTGTTTTGGCTGGATAAAGTAGAGGAAAGTGGAAAAATAGTGCTGGATTCATTAGGTTATCTTATTTGCTATCTTAAAGTATTGATCTTAATGTTGATAATCTAGTTCCCAGGCAAGCAGTTCAACATCACAGAGGACCTCCGTGGTCTTTTTGGCTTGTAGTGTAATGCAACAAAAATGAAAACTGAAGTACCACTCCACTGCTAAGTGTTCCAAATACAACTTTATTACGATAAAAAAAAATCAAGGGGACAATTCAAAAGCATGTAAATGGGCTAGAAGTGAACAGTTCCTTAATGTTATTTCTTCAGTTTTTTTTGTGTATGAGAAGTAATAAAGATTTCACAAGAACCGAAAACTACACTAACTACCTAAAGAGACACTGTCACCTTGTTCCATTTAGTACAAAGTGACCTTGTCTGCTTAACATCCTTTCCCGTCAACCCACTGAAAACCATCTCTCCAGTGCCTCCTCCACCCCTCCCTCCTCTACTGCAATCACCACCAAATGACCTGATGTTGGCTGTGTTGGAGTCTAAAGGAAGCCCTGGCGGCAGCGCCGTCTTTACCGCAGGGCAAACGGGCAGCTGCCCAGGGCCCTGTCACTGTTTGGGGTCCAAAGCAGAGCTGCCCGTTAAGCCCGCGTACTGACCGCAAATCTGCCCTGAAAATACCCAAACAGGCAGACAGTCTGTAACTGTCATCAGCGGCTCACGCACAGTGCAACAGTCAGTGCCAGTGCTGCATTTTTTTCGATCGAGGAGCAAGCCGCGGGTGGGTGGGGCCTTGAGCTCCACTGATGCTCTGGCCTCGCCCCTTGCTATGTGTGCACAGTGTTCAGTGTACCTGATCGGAGGAGCAGAGGAGGAGTGAGACCGCAGCACGGAGTGCTACCTGGTGCCTGCTTGGTCAAGTGAAACTAGGCTAGCAGTGTGTCGTGTGTGGAGAATTGATTGGAGGCTGGAGGTAAGCTTGCCAGGACAAGGTGAGGTCTTCTTTCACCTCCCCTGGCTCCCGCTCCCTATCCCCATGCCATGTCACATGCCATGCCATGGCCCATGTGTAAAATAGAAGAAAGTTTAAAAACACTGACCAGACCTGCAGTCCAGGCTGAGTGAGGCCTCAGAGCACACAGCATAATTTACAGCACAAGGCATACTGTATTTAATGTGTTTGTATGTGTTTTGACGGCCCACATTTGCTCAAGCACAGCAGCCCAATCACTTGAATGGGCTGCCATGCCTGCGTTTCCTGCAAAAAAAGGTGCATGCATCATGTAATAGGCTGAGCACACCTATGCCCATCAAGCAGTAAAATACAGCACTCTCTGTCCATTCTGCTTTTGCACCATGTGACTTATCTGCAGTTCCTGCACTGGCAAACTTGCTGCATTTTTAGATGTTTAGGTCACGCTTTTAAAAACACAGTGCACTGGTGTGTGCAGGAACTGCAGGTAAGTTGCATGGTGCAAAAGCAGAATAGATTTCAAGGCCACTGCATTTTTAAAAAGGTGCATGCACCTTTTTTTTCTGCAGGAAACGCAGGCATGGCAGCCCATTCAAATGAATGGGCTGCTGTGCCTGCGCAAATGTGGGCCGCCCAAACACATACATGTGAATGTGTGATGTGACAATGGCTGCAATGTAATTGGGGTGCTGTGATGTGTAAATGGGCACTGTGACATGAAGGGGACTCTAATGTAATGGGGGCGCTGTGATGTGTAAAGGGGCACTATAATGTGAAAATGTCTGCAATGTAATGGAGTGCTGTGACATGAAAGGGAACGGAGGACGCCATGGGACTGCTGTGAAGGGGGTCTGCAAAGATTTTTTTTTTTTAGATAATTCTGTGTGTGTCTGTTTTTTGAGATGTTGGGGTGAAGAGCAAAATTGCATTGGGGGGGCAAACAAAATGTTTGCCCAGGGCCCAAACCATATTAAAGACAGCCCTGACTGGCGGTAACCTCTCCATCATGTGACAGTGTAAGGGGATAGTAATTGGCTGTTAGGTTTGAGTATTAGATCATGGGAGAAGCTCACATGTGCCCTTAAACCTGAAATAACCAGGTATGGTGTGCCATCTGCGAAAGAAGAAGGAATGGTGGGGAAGTGCTGGAACTGTATCAGTGGGTTGAGGGATGGCTTTACCATAGCTCCCAACTGTCCCTGGTTTGGAGGGACTGTCCCTGATTTGGAGCAATGTCCCTCTGTCCCTCATTCCTCTTCATTTGTCCCTCATTTTGGTCTGATCTATATAGATGTATAAAAAATGCACTTTTTTTTATCAAAATGTGTTTTCCAGCAATAAACCTTTCATCTGATTTCTAAATTGCTGCATTTGTAAAATTCAAAAGTCAATATAAAGGATTAGTAGTGGTAAAAAAAGCACTTGTGGGTTTAACCCAGGGGTGTCCAAACTTTTTTCCAAGAGGGCCAGATTTGATGAATAGAACATGCTTGAGGGCCGACCATTTTGCCTGACATTCTTAAACCATTAAAATTTGGTCTAAGTGTGTCCGTCCGAGCACTAATACACGGCCCAACAAGAATTCTCTTGCCTTTGTGCTGTGTGTGGTGAATAGATGAGCTTGGGCGTGTTATTTGGATATACCGGATTTAATCAGCTTATAACACGCACCTTCACTTTAAAAATGAAGTTTCAGGAAAAAAAATCTTAAATTTTAAATAAAGAACTGTGAAGCAAAATAAGGGTCAGTGCCCATCAATGCAGCCTAATCAGTGCCCATCTGCGGCCCCTACTCCATTGCCATGAATGTGGCCCCCACCGTATGGACATGAATGCAGCCCCCACTGTATTGACATGAATGCAGCCCCCACCGTATTGACATGAATGCAGCCCCCACCGTATTGACATGAATGCAGCCCCCACCATATTGACATGAATGCAGCCCCCACCATATTGACATGAATGCAACCCCCACCGTATTGACATGAATGCAGCCCCCACCACATTAACATGAATGCAGCCCCCACCGTATTGACATGAATGCAACCCCCACCGTATTGACATGAATGCAACCCCCACCGTATTGACATGAATGCAACCCCCACCGTATTGACATGAATGCAACCCCCACCGTATTGACATAAATGCAGCCCCCACCACATTCACATGAATGCAGCCCCCACCGTATTGACATGAATGCAGCCCCCACCACATTCACATGAATGCAGCCCCCACCGTATTGACATGAATGTAGCCCCCACCGTATTGACATGAATGCAGCCCCCACCGTATTGACATGAATGCAGCCCCCACCGTATTGACATGAATGCAGCCCCCACCGTATTGACATGAATGCAGCCCCCACCGTATTGACATGAATGCAGCCCCCACCGTATTGACATGAATGCAGCCCCCACCACATTGACATGAATGCAGCCCCCACCGTATTGACATGAATGCAGCCCCCACCGTATTGACATGAATGCAGCCCCCACCGTTTTGACATGAATGCAGCCCCCACCGTATTGACATGAATGCAGCCCCCACCACATTGACATGAATGCAGCCCCCACCGTATTGACATGAATGCAGCCCCCACCGTATTGACATGAATGCAGCCCCCACCACATTGACATGAATGCAGCCCCCACCGTATTGACATGAATGCAGCCCCCACCACATTCACACGAATGCAGCCCCCACCACATTCACACGAATGCAGCCCTCACCACATTCACACGAATGCAGCCCCCACCACATTCACACGAATGCAGCCCCCACCACATTCACACGAATGCAGCCCCCACCACATTCACACGAATGCAGCCCCCACCACATTCACACGAATGCAGCCCCCACCACATTCACACGAATGCAGCCCCCACCACATTCACATGAATGCAGCCCCCACATTGACATGAATGCAGCCCCCACCACATTCACATGAATGCAGCCCCCACATTCACATGAATGCAGCCCCCACATTCACATGAATGCAGCCCCCACCACATTCACATGAATGCAGCCCCCACATTGACATGAATGCAGCCCCCACCACATTGACATAAATACGGCAGCCCCCACCACATTGACATGAATGCAGACTCACCATTGCCGTCAGTGCAGCCTGATTCATGTCCATCTGCAGCCTTGGAGGAGACAGGGAGGGGGCGGGACGAGCGCCAACAGATATACAGGAGAAATTCCTGTTTACACGGCGGCCTCTTTAATTGAAAGTCTCGCCTCCTATGATGGACAAAACAATTGTCCAATGGCAGCGCAGGAGACGGGACTTCCTTTTACACAGGACGCCGTGTAAACAGGAAATTCTCCTGTATCCTGTATGGCGCTTGTCCCGCCCCCTCCAAGGCAGCCAGCATATCTATCTTTTATGGCCCCCAGCGCTCGGGGATTCGTTGGGGGCCACAAAAGATATATATGTCAAAATTACCAGGCGGGCCGTCCGAAACCAGACCGCGGGCCGCGATTGGCCCGCGGGCCGGACTTTGGACATGCCTGGTTTAACCAATCTTGTTTTTTTTTGTTCAATTCTCCCTTAAGGGTGTGTGTCCTATGCCTGCATACTTTTGCTGAAGTATGGCTTTACACAGACACTGTTAATTTGCCCTGAAAGGATATGAGAGAACATGCAAGCTCTTCCCATATATCAAAAGCCCAATTCAATGTCATTAAAATCAACAATATTTTTGCAGGAATACCTAAAACGTTTTGGTCTTTCTATGTCTCTAACAGTCATAACACCTGTAAAAGAATATATAAAAAAGCTTTGTGTGACATCCCCTCTTCAATAACATATCCTGGCAGTTAAATAAAAAGGCAGAGCACGCCATTCACCATATCCTAGTTATCTTAAAAGGTCAGTCCACAAAAAATACTATTATACCATATTTTGGTAGTTGCTGGTGCGTTAACCACCTAATAATTTCTTATATGTCGTAGGGACTCTTTTTAGTGAGAACTTTGTACTTTTGTTTCAAGATTTACATCCTTGCTTAAAGGGTTTGTAAAGGTCTAGCTTTTTTTTTTAATAACAAACATGTTATACTAACTTGATCTCTGCAATTATTTTGCACAGAGCAGCCCCAATTCTCCTCTTCTCGGGTTCCCGAAAATCAGTGGGCATGCAAAAAAAAACAAAAACATTCTGGGTGTTTGGTTTAGCTAATTTGTAAAGCAGTAGGTCTCTTAGCTCCTAGACAAAATTGTATATGTTATGCCGCGTACACATGAGCGGAATGTCCGACAGAAAAAGTCAGACGGAAGCTTTTCATCGTATATTCCGATCGTGTGTATGCCTCATCGGACTTTATTTTTAGAAAATTCTGACGGACCTAGAAATAGAACATGTTCTAAATATTTCCGACGGAACCAATTCCTATTGGGAAAACCGCTTGTCTGTATGCTGTTCCGATGGACCAAAAACGACGTATGCTCTGAAGCAAGTACAAGACGGAAGCTATTGACTACTGGCTATTGAACTTCCCTTTTCTAGTCCCGTCGTATGTTTTGTACGCCACCGCGTTCTTGACGGTCAGACTTTGGTCGGACTTTGGTTTGACCGTGTGTAGGCAAGACAGCTTGAATGGAATTCCGTCGGAGTTCCGTCTGAGAAACCTTCAGAGTTTATTCCGCCGGCATTAGGGACAGTGGGCTTTGAACCATAGGAGAGATTGTTCTCGTGGGGGACAATCTAGAGAGACAGAACAGAACAAAATATTACAGCGCACACATACAAAAATGACATTTAACTCCTGCTAGGGTATCTAAAACACCTGAACATTTTCAAAAATAATGGAGATTTGGTCACACCATATGGCTATACCCAGATCATTGCCACCAGCGTGCAAGACCAGAACATTCAGGGACCTGTCCCAACGTGAAACCCTATGTACCTCCGGGACCACTCTGCTCCACAACAATCCCGGAACACCTATCAACCTGATGCTGGCCTCGGACCTAGGGAAGCCCAGCTAACGGCCATTCGGTCTAACATCAACCCTCTTGGCCCCCCAATGAACAAAGGAGTGACCCAAAAACCAAACGAGGCAAGCATGATCCAAAAGAAAAAATACATAAAACATAACATGGAAACTGACACCAAAAAACACATATTAGCACACTTAATATGAATGACAACGAAGATGCCCCAGAAACCCAGTTATGCTTAAACCAAATGAGGATGTACATATAGTTTAAATCGGTACGACACCCACCTGCCAATGCGTTTTACCACTGCATTGTTTAATCCCCACTGGGCAGCCTAAGTGGCCGCCCTGATGCGGAATGAATGCGAAGAGTAACTGTGTGCCTCCAGCCCCGCGGTCGTTATAAAATGCAAAGAACTGACACGAACTGGAAAGCAGACAAGGCTGAACCATCCAAATGAATGAGAAAAGAACCAGTCCACACAAGGCGAAACTGTAAATACTCCACCACCGTGGAAACTGGGCAAATGGGAGAACCATGAACCCTCAGCAAGCGCAAATGTGCCCCCCTGCTGTCATGGTTATGCAATAGAGGTTGTTTGTCAGCTTACCTGTTTCCATGTGTTCATCTCCTAAGACCAGCTGTCTCTCACCTGACTGCTTTTATTAATTCTCCTCTAGCATGGCTCCAACCCAGCTCCTATCAGAGAACTCTATATTAACCTCTGCACTGCAGGTCAGCCCTGCTAATCAACCTTTGTGTGTTTGGCTTCCTGTTCCTGCCTGCCGTATGCTCTACATTTATTTTTGTTACCGACCTTGGCGTGTTCTATACTATTCCTGTCTGCTCGTGACCCTGACCTTTTGGCGTGTCCCCGACTATCCCTGTTTGCCTGTGACCCTGAACCTTGGTGTGTACTCTGTTGTCCTTGTCTGCTTGTGGTCCTGACCTTGACTTATTCCTTACTATACTTATCCTTCTGTTGCCTACTGTGGGTGTGAGCTGGGGGAACCTGGGGGTCGCGACCTGGAGCCAGTTGCAGCCCAGTCCATCCTCATCATCAGAGGCTCTGGTGAAAACCTGCTGGCTCTTAGACTCGGCGCCCCAGGGAATCCTACGCTCTAACCCTGGTGGGATCCGTGTTGGTGTTCCAGCGACCCTGCCTTCCTTATACCCAGACTCCCATCCGCAGCAGTCAGCCGTAGGGTCCACTGCCTTGCGGTGCACTCCTGATCCCAACGGTGTGCATCTGTCACCTAGCCTCAAGGTGACCTGACACCTGCCCGCTTGATCCATCTTAAATCGGAGGATAAAAAGGACCACTAAAGAGCCATCACAGTGGACATCCGCCGCTGACAAGCCCCCCTGAGCAGCCTTGGACTTACTAACTAACTCACCCACCCTGAGGGCTCCATAAAAAGACAAAACGAAAGCCGCATGGAATATCAGGGCCTCGAAACCAGAAGAACACACCGCACTAGTCTGCATGAACAAGGATTGCAGGATGTCAAAAGTGATCGGACGGCAGACATCCAGCCTCTGAGCGCCCTTTCGGTAACCTCGCAGGGCCTGTTTTACCAGAAAATCCTTGGTAAAATCCTGGATGCCCCACAATTTAAATAGGAAGGCCAGCCCGGCCAATTTATGGTTCATGGTGGAAATAGTCACTCCACCAACAAAACTTAAACAAACAAAATAGGTCAAGAGGTGTCTGACCTCAGAACTGCCCATATCCACCCCTGCCCGCTGAAGAAGCTCCCCCCACTTCCACCAGACCTTAGTGCATGACAACCACATCGACTCACTCAAGGAGCTACCAATCAAATCGGAGGTGACTCCAACGCAATCCGCCACAGCCGAGGAGGACAAGGGGTTCCATGTTGCTCCGCCCGGTGCCAACTCCCGGGACCTGTCCAACTGAAAACGAGAGAGAGCGTCAGCCAACGTATTTTTCACCCTGGGAAGATGCACAGCGTAAAGAAACATATTTAGCTGAAGACAACACAAAACAAGATGTTGTAAAAGCCGGATTACAGAAGGGGGGGACCCTGACAGTGAATTGATGACCTGAACCACTCCTAGATTGTTACAGTGGAGACGAACCTTTTTTATTCCAAAAAGATTCCCCCGAGATTGCAATGGCGACCACTACTGGAAAAAGTTCCAGCAGCACCAAATTCTTTTTTAGGAAGCCCGCCTCCCGCCATTTGGTGGCCAGGGCTCCGCACTCCACCAACCCCCTAAAAATGCTCCATAGCCAGTGGAGCCGGAGGCATCCGTAAAAAAGCTCAAGATCATAGTTGCTCATAGTTGCTCAAGACCATAGTTGCCCCTCCATCCAGAGTGACCGACCATTGAAAGTTTCCAAAAAAACACGTCACACTCTCAAGTCGGCCCTATGATCCCTGTTTAACCAAACAAAATGCCTAGGCGAACAAACCCCAGCCATGGCAGCCTATAGCCGCCTACAAAAAACTCTGCCCATTGGCATAATGCGGCATGCAAAATTCAGCTTGCCGAGGAGAGACTGTAACTCTCGGAGCTGTATTTTATGTTTGCCACACACCAAACGGACCTCATCCTTGAGAAAAAGCAACTTGTCATCATGCAGACAACACTCCATCGCCTGAGAATCAATTACTATCCCCAGAAACTTGATTGACGACGTGGGGCCCTCCGTTTTGTCCGCTGCAAGGGGAATGCCAAAAAGCTCAGCGAGGTGCCGAATTGTAGCCAACAGAATCCCACATATATTTGAAGAGGGAGGGCCAACGCACAGAAAGTCATCCAAGTAATGAATAACTGAACTGACCCCGCCACGTCAGCGAAACTAATTGGGCTCCTTCTTTGGAACAACACCCAAAGGAGAGACCACCAAATTGTCCGGGGGGGGGGGGGGGATGGGCCGCACATATGGCCCGAAAATTAACCTTAGCAAGTTTTTCTGAAACCACCGACCGCAGAGTGTAAAAGAGCCGCCTGCAAATTGTCTGTGACAAGAGGGATTTGAGAAAGGGAGCAAGGGATCAAGAAACCCTCAGTGAAACCCGACTGCAATAACCAGGCTGCAGGCCGGTCCGTATAGCTACTTAGAAAGGGGGCCATCCTGTCCACCCTCACCGGAGTCTTGCCTTTTTCCTACAGCATTGCCAGGACGGGCCCTGCTGTCCTTGAAACAGCGAGACGGGGTGAGCCCTGCCGCAGTGAGAACATTTGTGCTTATATCAGCAGTCGGTGCCAAATCTGCCAAAACCCTCATTGAACTGCCAGCACTGACCCCGCCGCTTTGCAGCCGGTTGTCTGGGGGCAGTCAGAGTCCCGGCCCCCACTGGAAAAAAACAAAGTGGAGGCTCGAGCCGAGGACATAAGTTTAATCCATAAACTAATGTCCTTATGATCCCAGCATAGCGAGGGACGAATAGCCTTACGTTGATGGAACTGTTCATCGTAATGCAGCCAGGCCACGCCCCCATACACTCTCTGGGCCTCGCTAATGGCATCCAGATAACAAAAAAGGGGGGAACAATTCTCAGGAGTTTTTCCCCAATAACGCTTGCAAAAATGGCGAAGGCCTGGAGCCAGTTACTAAACGTCCGCGGAATCAGACGGTAGCAATAATTTTTCCTCATCCTCCTTCTTGGATTCTTCCGGTTTAATCCTATCCAGGTTAAACTTCTCAAGAGGTAACAATATGAAAATCTCCACATAGTGCCCTGCCAAATCTTGTCCCGCACCTCAGGTTTGAGATGCGCACCAAAAGGACCCTCAAAACAGACATACACCTCGCATTTGGCCAAATCGGCCAAGCGAACAATGTCCGTGCTTTTATTAGCGTACTTTGGCGAGTCCGCCAAGGTCTTTTCAGCTGTCCCCGGAGCCGCCGTGTTCCCCTACGTCCCTCTAGGCACCTGCGCAGTGACCGAAACAGCCGGGACCTTTGCCATCGCCCAGCGGCCCCCCAGCGGATCCAAAACCTAAGTCGACACCGGTGCGGAGCTGGAAGCCGAGTCCGCATTAAAATGTTGTACCAACAAATGCAGCCCAGTCAAAAGATCATGGACGACTGTGGAATCGCTCTGCCTAGCGGGCCCGGGGCCCGCCGGCCGTGGGGAAGAGGAGGGGGCGAAGGGGCCCACTGTAGAGGTAGGGGTACCTGCACCGACCACGGGGCCCCGACCCGCCCTAACCCCCGACACAGAAGACAAACAAAGCTGTAAAGAAGAGATAGAATTAGACATAGACTTACCAGGCTGACCTGGACCAGATCCCACAGTCGCAGATCCGGAATCGCAGCAGAGCGACCCCGTCTTCAGAACCGGACAGCTCGCCCTCGGATCACGAGAAATACTGTGGATCATCTTGAAGCCAACCGTAGAAGGCCCAGACTGCCCGCTGTCCCTCCTGCGCCTCCGCCCTGCAGGACTTGCATGCCTGGCCATCGCTGTGTGGCTCCTCTTCACCCCCCCACTGGTATGAGGGGGCCTGTTGTTCTGGCTGACTCCCGTGCTCCGCTGACCCTGCCTGGATCTGGGGGTGAGAGGGTCTCCGGCCACTCTGTCCAACTGGTCTGAATCCACAGGACGACTCCTGCCACGCTGGGCCGCCACTTCTGCAGTGGCATCCACCTGGGAGGCGGTCGTATCCCCCCGAGTTCTCCAATGTGCTGGGACTGGGGACAAAGCAGGACTAACACCCCGTCCCACAGAGCTCCGCGCGCAGCCAGTGGAGGCTGAGCCAGCTGGGCTGGAGGGTCCATGTCTGGGCTCCCTGAATAGTGCGGAGCTTGAGAGGTAGGCGAAGGACTAAAGCGCTCTGGGGGGCTTGAATGCAGAGTGTGTCTCCCTGTGAAATCTGCTGGAGCCGAGGCAGAGGCTTCCAGCATGGATGCTACCTGTGTTTGCAGCAAATTTGTCCCCATCGATGCTGCCATGGAAAGGAGCTGCTCTTGCAGAGTCCTCATGTCCGCCATGGGTGAAACGCAGAGGTGTGGGTGCGATGCCGTTGAAAGCTTCTCCTCCTCGAGTCTTCCCCCCCCCGGATATCCGGCTCCCCGTACATACCCAAAGACTGATCCTGCAATAAACCCCCCTCCAGGTGGCAGACCAATGAGCCTAGAGGTTAAATTAACTAAGAGATAGTTAACCCCTGGCGTCCCGGATTGCCCTGTGTTCATTTATAATGCTAGCCCTCCGCTTATTTTTTTTTTTGCTACGGGTTATTCTTATCATATCCATTCATAGCCATGTAAAATGTTGTAGTATTTATATCATTTATCTAATAAAAGCTCTGTATAATACATTAGTTCTAGACATGCAGTACACCTGATGTGTTTCCCATGTGAGTAGAGCTGCTTTTTTATTTTAGCTACTGTAAAGCCTCTTTCTTGTATCCAGGATTTCAAAGATTTGTATGTGAAAATTACAAAACCTTTCAGCTGAGCTTAGCGCCCAGTAGTTTATATGTTAGCATAAAGTACTGTATACTGTACGTTAAAGGTCTGTCCCTCCACTCAGACTATACTGTATCTGCAAACCATATTCAACCGAGACATTTAAGCACTTTTTTTTTAAGGTTACAAGCCTTAAAGGGAATGTATAGAAGTTTGGAATAGATTGCCCTTATTGATTATAAACTGAAGAAAATTCTCAAGTGGCAGGTCTTTTATATATAGCACTGAGGAAGCAAGTAAATGTCAATAAAATAGCAAAGTTTAATCATGAAACCAGTAAAAATTCCAAAGGATATACATCCATATAATCAACTAATGCATAAATAAAGTCTGTACATAAACATTTTTGTCAACCACTGCATAAAAGGTATGCCTTAAAACAATATATCTTTTCAGCCAACACTGTTGTGTTCTTCTATTGCCACATTTTGTGAATGTCTGCTTTTTCGGGACTGAGTAAAGGTATCGTTATTATATTAAAGCGGAGGTCCACCCACACCTGGAAAAATTAAAGTCAGCAGCTACAAATACTGCAGCTGCTGACTTTTGATTTATGGACATTTACCTGTCCAGGGAGCCCGTGATGTCAGCACAGCAGCCGATCTCCTGGTTGACTTCGGGTGCAGCCGCCGCCATTGCCGCTTCCTACTGCACATGCATGGAGCGCGCTGCGCTTTCTAATTTGCCCGGCAGCAGGGGAAGGAGGAGGGGGGCCAATCTTCCCAGAGATGGCATCATGGCCCCCCGAAAGTGGGGAAGGGGACCTGTCAAAAAGCTATTTGTTGAGAGACATGTTGAGTCCATGGAATATTTTATATTTTGCCACAAGTTTCTGAAAAATTTAATTTTTTTTTTTTTTTTTTTTTTTACACAACGTTGTCACTAAATGATATATTGCATATATATATATATATATTGAAATATGGCATGGATCTTAAGGCTGCTTAACTACAGAGACAGGGATCGAGTGTTGGCCGCCGCACGGCAGAAGCAAGACCTATGACATGACGGTGCAAAGATCCTACTTTTCCCTGACTATTCGCCAGAGGTCTAACAGAGACGCCGCTCCTATACAGAGATCCGCAAACATCTCCGAGAGCAAGGTCTCAAGTACAGCCTCCTTTACCCCAGCAAGCTTCGGTTGGTGGATGGAGATCACACCAAATTCTTCTAAACTCCTGAGGCGGCATGCACCTGGCTAGATGGTTGTGAGCCTGGTATTGCTTCATTCCCGGCTGGTATCATGCTCTGGTTATCACCATCCGCAAGTATTGTAGCTGGGTCCCATTACCCACTGTGTTTATCAGTTCTGATGTTTACAATGGTTAAGACATTCTCTCGCCATTCACCCCAAGGTTATCCCCTGATGCTGTTCCACCCTGGCAGCTGCCCACCATACCTGGATTCCTGGGCGGACGGGCCGATTAATCCCACATTACCACAGGATTGATCCTGTAGCTAGGAAGCCAGGCAGAGGAACTCAGGACAACCCCCTCCCCTAAGAACTAATATCTGCCTCCCCTTCAAGTGGACTCACTGATGGTTGTTTCTCCCAGTTCCCCACAAGAGTGCATCGCTTGACAAGTGGACACTGGGACTGTACTTGGCTCCTTACCCGGGGGCCCCCCCCCCTTTAACCCCACAGGTTTAGCCGGCACTACAGGACGGTATGGGGATGGGTGGACTCGTGGTAGATAGACTACTCTCTGCTGCAGAGCACAATACACTGTGTTCTCAGATTTAGATAAGGACAATGTTTTGTTCAGTTTTGGATATAGACCAGCTCCTGGGCCATCCCCAGTGTTTTTGGGGAGCACTAGGTCCCGGTAGGAAAAGTGCACTGTGCTTGGGAAGTTGTATAGTTGGTTTCTATGTGTTAAGTGCGGTTGGCCCTGTCTCTAAAATTAATCAAGTGGGACCCAGTTGGGACTCAATCACCCTGATGTTAGCACTTCTCTCCTGGGATCATGGCGTCACGTGATCAGGGAACAATGTCGGTGATGTCCTGGAACGTGAGGGGCCTCAACTCTAGGTTTAAAAAGGCACTGATGTTCCAGTTTGTGAAGACATATAACCCTCAGGTATTGATCCTACAGGAGACCCACTTGATGGGGAGCAAACTGCTGGCCTTAAAAAAGCCTTGGGTCCAGAAAACCTTCCATGCCACATACTCTTCATATGCCAGAGGGGTCTCAATACTGCTAAATAAATCCTTTCTGTGTAAAGTTGAGGCGGTCCATACTGACCCCCACGGCAAATTTGTAATTTTGGTCCTAATGGCCTAACAACAACGGTATGTCCTTGTAGGAATCTATATCCCACCACCATTCAAACCAGAAGTGTTATATACCATTCTGGAGATTATTGCCCCTTACTGTCCAGCTAAATTCTTAAACCTAGGAGACTTCAATAGCACCCTGTCCCCGGATCTAGATAGGCCCACGCCATCACAGACGTCTACTGGAGACTTGCTGGGATGGACACTCTCAGCAGGAGTAACAGAAGTGTGGAGGTGGCAGCACCCCCACACTAAAGCTTACTCATGTTTTTCTACCTCATATAAAACCTCCTCTAGGATCGATTATGCGTTTGCAAATCAACTCATGCTAAATGACATAGTGGAGGAAACATACTTACCTAGTGGGCTTTCTGATCACTCCCCCCTCAGGATCACTATGCGGACCCGGGACAGGCGCAGCGGCTCCATGTGGCGCCTGGGGGCTCACTGGATATCCCATGATGAGATTTTAGGGCACACTCCACAAACGCTGCGCGAATGTTAGGAACATAAAGTGGGGTCATCTTTTCCTTCCACAGTTTGGGATGCCTTCAAGGCGTTCACTAGGGGACATTATATGTCAGCAATAAAGGCGGTAAAAGTAAATCAACAAGCCAACACGGTGCAGTTGGAAGGGGAAATTGAGACGTCATCGGCCATTTATGGGTCTGACCCCTCGGTTACCGATTTTGAACTGCTGCAGGCCGCAAAAAGGGATCTCCAACGCCATCTCACTGAGGTCACACGTTTAGAGCTATTCCACACTAAACAAAGATTTTTTTGAACAGGGGGATAGAAATGACTGTTGGCAATGGTCAATGGTCATCCCGTCACGACTCCCCCCTAACCCTGATCCCTGAAGTGGTCTCTCCCACAGGTGACTCCATTACATCCCAAGAGGATATCCTAAAAGAGTTTCAAAGCTTTTATCAGACACTCTACAATACCACGCTCCCCCAGGATATGTCCCCTGGTGGGATGGAGCCTCTCCTGGATCCACTGGCCCTGGGGTGGCTCTCAGACGAGGAGACGTCCCATCTGGTCAGGCCAATCACTGCTGAGGAGGTACACGCTATCATCAACTCATCGGTAACTAGGAGGGCCCCGGGCCCTGACGGTCTCCCCGTCAAATTTTACCGGTCCCATGCTGATCTCCTAGCCACCCTATTGGCCCATCTGTATACCCAGGGCCTGTAGGAGGGAGCGCTCCCACCCTCTATGGCAGGTGCACACATTATTCTAATCCTTAAGCCCAACAAAGATTCCAAACTGTGCGCCTCGTACAGGCCCATTGCACTTCTTAACATTGGTTTTAAAATTTTATCTAAACTAATCACCGTTAGACTCAACCCACTTTTGCCCTCCATTATAGACACGGACCAGACAGGGTTCATGGCCCATAAATCAGCGGATATTAACCTCCGCAGACTATTCACCAATATACATGCCAAACATGATAATGTGTGCACTAGAACGGTTGCCTCCTTCAATATCGAAAAAGCATTCAATTTGATCGAATGGCCATTTCTCTGGGAAACTCTGCGGAGGATGGGATTTCCGTTGGTTTTAGTAGATGGCTGCAAACCTTGTACAAGTCTCCGAAGGTGGCCATAAGACTGTGGGGTAATGTTTCTTCCCTTTTTCCACTGTCCAGGGGTACCAGGCAGGGCTGTCCCCTCTCTCCAGCACTGTTCGCGATAGCCATGAAACCAGTGGTGAAGGCACTTCGCGTCTCGCCTCATATAAAAGGACTTAGGCTGGCATGGCTGGAGGAGAGGGTAGCTCTATATGCAGATGACCTCTTGCTCTTTCTGAACGATGTGGACTCCTCTCTAAGGGGAGCGTTGCAAGTATTGACTGAATTCTCAAGTGTAACAGGCCTACGAGTGAACTGGTCGAAGTCTCATTTGCTTGCTATTGTTCCGGAGGCTAAAAGACTAGATCTGCAACTGCAATGGGTGGACGAATTGGAGTACTTGGGGGTCCGAGTCTCGAGACGCATCCAGCTTTATCCCCTTAAATCTAGAACTGGTGGTTCACGGAGTCAAGGCCAAATTGAAAGCTTGGGAGAACCTTCCTCTATCTCTATTAGGCCGCATTAAGCTAATTAAAATGAAAATAATATCCAAATTTACGTACCTATTTCGAAATTCTCCACAATGGATACCCTGTTAATTTTTCACAAAACCGAATATTCTCCTCTTTCTTCTGGGGCCCAAACCTCTCTAGATTTAAACTGTCCACACTGATGCATCCGGTGTCGCAAGGGGGTTTGGCGTTTCTGGACTGTCAGAAATATTTTCTGACAGCCCAGCTGGTCACAGCAGTTTGGTGGCTAGTACCGGATGCGTCCAACCCCACGGCAGTGTGGAGGCTGCGGTGGTCAGCTCTGTGGAGGCCCTATCACATTAACCCTTTTGAGGACCCAAAGCTTCATAAGACTTAGGTCCCTCCATGCTCACGACTCTAAAGGCCTGGAGAGCAGGACTGGGACTTGAGAAGTTCCCACTGAATACAGTCTCCCCAAACGCCCCCCTGTGGAACAATCCCACCTTACCCCATTTCTACGCACTATCTGACCCCAAAATACGGGCCAAATGTGGTATTAAACTGATATCTGATCTTATCACCAACACTGCCATACACCCCTTCAATCATCTAGTATCCCACAATTATGTACCTCCCTCGTACCTATTCCGCTATATGCAATTGTCCCATGCGTGTAAAGCCCAAATAAAACCCAATGACTCGCAAATAGTTGAACCCGATCTGGAGAGAGTCACGTGATATGAATGCTCCAGGAAACCGATTTCGGTCCTTTATGCGCATCTCTTCAGAGTTTCCTGTACGGATCTGTCATTGCTCCATCAGCGATGGACGCAGGATATTCCGGGACTAGACTCCAAGGACATGGAGGACATTTGGGATTTCCCTTTCAAAATCCTTGTCTCACTTTGAGACCATCTCATACAATACAAAGTTCTCCACCGGGCATACATCACCCCGTATAGACTGCATAAAATGAGAACCTCCCTGTTCTCGGAGTGTTGGAGATATACTCGGGACCTGGGTGATTTTATACATGATACATGTGTATGGTGATATTTAAAAATCGCAATAAATCGCATAAAGGCATAAATTCCAATTGTTATAAACAATGTCCATAGTGTGATGAAAACTCATTGGCAGCAGCACTGTGGTGTACATAACGAAAGGAAACCATATGTGAATTCTTAAATCAAGTGAGTAATCTTCATGCATTCGGACTCCATAGGGAAATGAAGGGGTAAATGCGCTTACCAGATGGGATGGACACTCTCACCGTACGGCGGGGGTGTCATACAGGCTTACGGATCTGTAGATCCTAGGGATATTTGCTGGAAGCTTGCTGGAAGATGCTGGTGGTGGATACCAGTAAACACATCCGAGGCGGTCTTAAAAGCAGGGTGGTCTGTAAATCCTCAGATGGATGGATGGATGGATTCCCCTCTTGCAGTACACAGATGACTAGAAAGTGCAGCTCTCACCACGTCAGATGGAATCCATGTAAGAAAAATGCCCCTGTAGATGGACATTAGTCCAAAACATGTCGGGTTGCTGAAGCCGTTACCCTGTTACCACGCAAACTATCTTTTTACTTGATTTGTGATCACTATTTTATCCATTTTATCTGATGTCTGTGAAGCATCCGTTTAGTTCTTAATGGTTTCCAATAAACCTTTTTTGCTGGTTCATGCAGCATGTGGAGATTCCCCTTTTTTTCCTTACATGGATTCCATCTGATGTGGTGAGAGCTGCACTTTCTAGTCATCTGTGTACTGCAAGAGGGGAATCCATCCATCCATCCATCTGAGGATTTACAGACCACCCTGCTTTTAAGGCCGCCTCGGATGTGTTTACTGGTATCCACCACCAGCATCTTCCAGCAAGCTTCCAGCAAATATCCCTAGGATCTACAGATCCATAAGCCTGTATGACACCCCCGCCGTACGGTGAGAGTGTCCATCCCATCTGGTAAGCGCATTTACCCCTTCATTTCCGTATGGAGTCCGAATGCATGAAGATTACTCACTTGATTTAAGAATTCACATATGGTTTTCTTTCGTTATGTACACCACAGTGCTGCTGTCAATGAGTTTTCATCACACTATAGACATTGTTTATAACAATTGGAACTTATGCCTTTATACGATTTATTGCGATTTTTAAATATCACCATACACATGTTTGATGAATACTTATATCACAAATATAGTTAGGGTGGTTACTCACCCCTCTATACACAAAATATTTGTTTTATTTCACCTAGCGCTGCATTTATTATTTTTTGTTTATATTTCTACACAGTTACTACACTGGTGATGCTGGCTGCTATTACACTTTACACATAAAAATTTTTTCCCAGTAGCGCAACAAATACCCCTTTCTGATTTTATACATGTCTTCTGGTCCTGCCCGGCAATTAGAAACTACTGGTCACAAGTACTCTCTGTAATACAAGAAGTAGTGGGAATAGATATAGCCCCAACCCCGCAGGTTTGCTTACTAGGCTTAGTAGAAGAATTACCCCCCAGGATAGCAGAGAGAACCCTGATAGGACTCCTGCTCTTCTATGCCAGGAAGATGATCACCCTCTGCTGGAAAAGACATGCTCTGCCATCCCTTTTGTTATGGAAAACATATGTCAATAATGTTTTGCCACTTTACATAGAAACCTACCAAAATAGGGGGTGCCCCAAAAAATATGATAGAGTGTGTGCCAAATGGTTAGCTGAGGCCTCCACGGCAACCGCTGACTGACTGAACACCTGAACACTTACAAATTGCCACTCAATGGGTGAAAGTAATATGGATACATTGGATGTCATTTTCACTGTAATTTCTTATATGGGTTTGGTTGTTATCTTTTATTGTCCCTTGGGTCTTGACTGTAATACCGCGTACACACGGCCGGACTTGCGAATGGTCTAAAGTCTGTCGGCATTTCCGACGGAGAGATTTAGAACATGTTCTATATCTGAGTCCGTCGGAAATGCCAACAGAAAAAGTCCGATGGGGCATACACACGGTCGGAATGTCCGACCTAAAGCTCCCATCTGACTTTTTCTGTCGGAAAGTCCGGCCGTGTGTACGCGGCATTAGACATGATCTTTAGCAAATCTAATTGAGCAAGAGCCAATGCAGCACTAAGTTTTTTTGACGTGCTACAGCTGTTTGATACTTATGATGGAAGTGGAACACTATGCCGGTTGGCACTGACCCCTGCGTGGGTCTAGTTTCAATGCTGTGGCAGGTTAACAGTTGTTTGTTTGTTTGTTTGTTTGTTTGTATGTCTTTATATTCAATAAAAAGATTTTCAAAAAAAAAAAACATGGCATGGTTATAAGTGGAATTACACCCCAAAATACAATCTGCTGCTTCTCCTGAGTATGGGGATAACACATGTGTGGAACTTTTTGGCAGTCTAACCGCATAGAGGACCCTGAAAACCAATCACCGCCTTCAAGCTTTCTAAGGGCGTACATTTTTTATTTCAATTCTCACTGCCTATCACAGTTTCGGAGGCCATGAAATGCCCAGATAGAACAAAATCCCCAAAATGACCCCATTTTGGAAAGTAGACACCCCAACCTATTTGCTGTAAAGGCATGTTGAGTATTTTGCAGATCTCGCTTTTTGTCAGAAAGTTTTGAAAATTTTAAAATGCTTTCTTCGTTTTCAAAAATAAATGAGATCTGCAAAATACTCAACATGCCTCTTAGCAAATACCTTGGGGTGTCTATTTTCCAAAATGGGGTCATTTGGGGGGGGGTTGTGCTATCTGGACATTTCAGGGCCTCCGTAACTGTAATAGGTAGTGAGGAGTAAAATCACAATTTTCCGCCTTTAGAAAGCCTGAAGGCGGTGCTTGGTTTTTGGGGTCCTGTACGTGGCTAGGCTCCCAAAAAGTCTCACACATGTGGTATCCCCGTACACAGGAGAAGCAGCAGAATTTATTTTGGAGTGTAATTCCACATATAACCATGTCATGTTTGAACAATATATCATTTAGTGACAACTTTGTGTAAAGAAAAAAAATGTAATATTCCCTAAACTTGTGGCAAAATATCAATATTCCATGGACACAGCATGCCTCTCAGCAAATAGATTGGGGTGTCTTCTTTCCAAAATGGGGCCATTTTTGGGGGTTTTGTGCTACCTTGACATATCAGGGCCTCCGAAACTGTGATAGGTAGTGAGGAAGAGAAATCACCATTTCATGCCCTTAGAAAGCCTGAAGGCGGTGATTGGAATATCAGGGTACTGTATACGGCTAGGCTCCCAAAAAGTCTCACACATGTGGTATCCCCGTACTCAGGAGAAGCAGCAGAATGTATTTTTGGGGTGTAATTCCACATATAACCATGCCATGTTTGAACAATAAATCATTAAGTAACAAAGTTGTGTAAAAAAAAAAAAAATTGTAATTTTCCCGAAACTTGTGGCAAAATATAAAATATTCCGTGGGCTCAACATGCCTCTCAGCAAATAGCTTGGGGTGTCTACTTTCCAAAATGGGGTCATTTTGGGGGGGATTGTGCTATCTTGTAATTTCATGGCCTCTGAAACTGTGATAGGTAGTGAGGAAGTGAAATCAAAAATTTACACCCTTATGCCGTGTACACACGGGCGGACTTTTCGGCATCAAAGGTCCGACGGCCTTTCCGACGGACTTTCGACTGACTTTTGATGGACTTCCAATGGACTTTTGAACGAACGGACTTGCACACACACGATAACACCAAAGTCCGACGGATTCGTACGTGATGACGTATGACCGGACTAAAATTAGGAAGTTGATAGCCAGTAGCCAATAGCTGCCCTAGTGTCGGTTTTCGTCCGTCGTACTAGCATACAGACGAGTGGATTTTTCGACCAAACTCGAGTCCGTCGGAAAGATTTGAAACATGTTCCAAATCTAAAGTCCGTCTGATTTTCGACCGAAAAAGTCAGCTGCAGGTCCGATGAAGCCCACACATGGTCGGATTGTCCGACCGATTCGTCCCGTCGGACCAGTCCGGTCGAAAAGTCCGCCCGTGTGTACACGGCATTAGAAATCCTGAAGGCGGTGCTTGGTTTTCAGGGTCCTGTACGTGGCTAGGCTCCCAAAAAGTCTCACACATGTGGTATCCCCGTACACAGGAGAAGCAGCAGAATTTATTTTGGGGTGTAATTCCACATATAACCATGTCATGTTTGAACAATATATCATTTAGTGACTACTTTGTGTAAAGAAAAAAAATGTAATATTCCCTAAACTTGTGGCAAAATATCAATATTCCATGGACACAGCATGCCTCTCAGCAAATAGATTGGGGTGTCTTCTTTCCAAAATGGGGCCATTTGTGGGGGTTTTGTGCTACCTTGACATATCAGGGCCTCCGAAACTGTGATAGGTAGTGAGGAAGAGAAATCACCATTTCATGCCCTTAGAAAGCCTGAAGGCGGTGATTGGATTTCAGGGTACTGTATACGGCTAGGCTCCCAAAAAGTCTCACACATGTGGTATCCCCGTACTCAGGAGAAGCAGCAGAATGTATTTTTGGGGTGTAATTCCACATATAACCATGCCATGTTTGAACAATAAATCATTAAGTAACAACGTTGTGTAAAAAAAAAAAAAAATTGTAATTTTCCCGAAACTTGTGGCAAAATATAAAATATTCCGTGGGCTCAACATGCCTCTCAGCAAATAGCTTGGGGTGTCTACTTTCCAAAATGGGGTCATTTTGGGGGGGATTGTGCTATCTTGTAATTTCATGGCCTCTGAAACTGTGATAGGTAGTGAGGAAGTGAAATCAAAAATTTACACCCTGAAGCCGTGTACACACGGGCGGACTTTTCAACATCAAAGGTCCGACGGCCTTTCCGACGGACTTTCGACTGACTTTTGACGGACTTCCGATGGACTTTTGAACGAACGGACTTGCACACACACGATAACACCAAAGTCCGACAGATTCGTACGTGATGACGTATGACCGGACTAAAATTAGGAAGTTGATAGCCAGTAGCCAATAGCTGCCCTAGTGTCGGTTTTCGTCCGTCGGACTAGCATACAGACGAGTGGATTTTTCGACCAAACTCGAGTCCGTCGGAAAGATTTGAAACATGTTCCAAATCTAAAGTCCGTCTGATTTTCGACCGAAAAAGTCAGCTGCAGGTCCGATGAAGCCCACACATGGTCGGATTGTCCGACCGATTCGTCCCGTCGGACCAGTCCGGTCGAAAAGTCCGCCCGTGTGTACACGGCATTAGAAATCCTGAAGGCGGTGCTTGGTTTTCAGGGTCCTGTACGTGGCTAGGCTCCCAAAAAGTCTCACACATGTGGTATCCCCGTACACAGGAGAAGCAGCAGAATTTATTTTGGGGTGTAATTCCACATATAACCATGTCATGTTTGAACAATATATCATTTAGTGACTACTTTGTGTAAAGAAAAAAAATGTAATATTCCCTAAACTTGTGGCAAAATATCAATATTCCATGGACACAGCATGCCTCTCAGCAAATAGATTGGGGTGTCTTCTTTCCAAAATGGGGCAATTTGTGGGGGTTTTGTGCTACCTTGACATATCAGGGCCTCCGAAACTGTGATAGGTAGTGAGGAAGAGAAATCACCATTTCATGCCCTTAGAAAGCCTGAAGGCGGTGATTGGATTTCAGGGTACTGTATACGGCTAGGCTCCCAAAAAGTCTCACACATGTGGTATCCCCGTACTCAGGAGAAGCAGCAGAATGTATTTTTGGGGTGTAATTCCACATATAACCATGCCATGTTTGAACAATAAATCATTAAGTAACAACGTTGTGTAAAAAAAAAAAAAAAATTTAATTTTCCCGAAACTTGTGGCAAAATATAAAATATTCCGTGGGCTCAACATGCCTCTCAGCAAATAGCTTGGGGTGTCTACTTTCCAAAATGGGGTCATTTTGGGGGGGATTGTGCTATCTTGTAATTTCATGGCCTCTGAAACTGTGATAGGTAGTGAGGAAGTGAAATCAAAAATTTACACCCTGAAGCCGTGTACACACGGGCGGACTTTTCAACATCAAAGGTCCGACGGCCTTTCCGACGGACTTTCGACTGACTTTTGACGGACTTCCGATGGACTTTTGAACGAACGGACTTGCACACACACGATAACACCAAAGTCCGACAGATTCGTACGTGATGACGTATGACCGGACTAAAATTAGGAAGTTGATAGCCAGTAGCCAATAGCTGCCCTAGTGTCGGTTTTCGTCCGTCGGACTAGCATACAGACGAGTCGATTTTTCGACCAAACTCGAGTCCGTCGGAAAGATTTGAAACATGTTCCAAATCTAAAGTCCGTCTGATTTTCGACCGAAAAAGTCAGCTGCAGGTCCGATGAAGCCCACACATGGTCGGATTGTCCGACCGATTCGTCCCGTCGGACCAGTCCGGTCGAAAAGTCCGCCCGTGTGTACACGGCATTAGAAATCCTGAAGGCGGTGCTTGGTTTTCAGGGTCCTGTACGTGGCTAGGCTCCCAAAAAGTCTCACACATGTGGTATCCCCGTACACAGGAGAAGCAGCAGAATTTATTTTGGGGTGTAATTCCACATATAACCATGTCATGTTTGAACAATATATCATTTAGTGACTATTTTGTGTAAAGAAAAAAAATGTAATATTCCCTAAACTTGTGGCAAAATATCAATATTCCATGGACACAGCATGCCTCTCAGCAAATAGATTGGGGTGTCTTCTTTCCAAAATGGGGCCATTTGTGGGGGTTTTGTGCTACCTTGACATATCAGGGCCTCCGAAACTGTGATAGGTAGTGAGGAAGAGAAATCACCATTTCATGCCCTTAGAAAGCCTGAAGGCGGTGATTGGATTTCAGGGTACTGTATACGGCTAGGCTCCCAAAAAGTCTCACACATTTGGTATCCCCGTACTCAGGAGAAGCAGCAGAATGTATTTTTGGGGTGTAATTCCACATATAACCATGCCATGTTTAAACAATAAATCATTAAGTAACAACGTTGTGTAAAAAAAAAAAAAAAATTGTAATTTTCCCGAAACTTGTGGCAAAATATAAAATATTCCGTGGGCTCAACATGCCTCTCAGCAAATAGCTTGGGGTGTCTACTTTCCAAAATGGGGTCATTTTGGGGGGATTGTGCTATCTTGTAATTTCATGGCCTCTGAAACTGTGATAGGTAGTGAGGAAGTGAAATCAAAAATTTACACCCTTATGCCGTGTACACACGGGCGGACTTTTCGGCATCAAAGGTCCGACGGCCTTTCTGACGGACTTTCGACTGACTTTTGACGGACTTCCGATGGACTTTTGAACGAACGGACTTGCACACACACGATAACTCCAAAGTCCGACGGATTCGTACGTGATGACGTATGACCAGACTAAAATAAGGAAGTTGATAGCCAGTAGCCAATAGCTGCCCTAGTGTCGGTTTTTGTCCGTCGGACTAGCATACAGACGAGTGGATTTTTCGACCAAACTCGAGTCCGTCGGAAAGATTTGAAACATGTTCCAAATCTAAAGTCCGTCTGATTTTCGACCGAAAAAGTCAGCTGCAGGTCCGATGAAGCCCACACATGGTCGGATTGTCCGACCGATTCGTCCCGTCGGACCAGTCCGGTCGAAAAGTCCGCCTGTGTGTACACGGCATTAGAAATCCTGAAGGCGGTGCTTGGTTTTCAGGGTCCTGTACACAGCTAGGCTCCCAAAAAGTCTCACAAATGTGGTATCCCCGTACTCAGGAGAAGCAGCAGAATGTATTTTGGGGTGTAATTTCACATATGCCCGTGGCATGTTTGAGCAATAATTCATTAAGTGACAATTTTGTGCAAAAAAAAAATTAATTTTCCCGCAACTTGTGGCAAAATATAAAATATTCCATGGACTCAACATGCCTCTCAGCAAATAGCTTGGGGTGTCTACTTTCCAAAATGGGGTCATTTGGAGGGGGTTTGTGCTATCTTGGCATTTTATGGCCTTCAAAACTGTTATAGGTAGTGAGGAGGGAAATAAAAAATTTACACCCTTAGAAATCCTGAAGGCGGTGCTTGGTTTTCAGGGTCCTGTATGAGGGCTTGCACATGTCTCACACATGAGAAATCCCTGTACTCAGGAGAAGCAGCAGAATGTATTTTGGGGGTGTAATTCCACATATAACCATGGCATGTGTGAGCAATATATCATTTAGTGACAACTTTGTGTAATTTTTTTTTTTTTGTCTTTTTCAATCACTTGTGACAAAAAAGAAAATATTCAATGGGCTCAACATGCCTCTCAGCAATTACCTCAGGGTGTCTACTTTCCAAAATGGGGTAATTTCGGAGGGGGGTTGTACTGCCCTGCTATTTTAGGACCTCAAGAAATGAGATAGGTAGTCATAAACTAAAAGCTGCGTAAATTCCAGAAAATGTACCCTAGTTTGTAGATGCTATAACTTTTGCGCAAACCAATAAATATACACTTATTTACATTTTTTTATCAAAGACATGTGGCTGAATATATTTTGGCTTAAATGTATGACTAAAATTGAGTTTATTGATTTTTTTTTATAACAAAAATTAGAAAATATCATTTTTTTTCAAAATTTTCGTTCTTTTTCCATTTATATCGCAAAAAATAAAAATTGCAGAGGCAATCAAATACCATCAAAAGGGGGCGTGTCCTGGACATGGAAGAGTGAGGACGTGCTTTGCCTCAGCTCCGCTACACCGCAGCACAAAATCAGCTTTAAGCAGCGGGATACTCACTTCCATAAGATCCCCCCATGTCACAACGATCACGGCAGAGCTCCCAACCGACCAGGACCGACAGATCGCGGCAGGGGCAGCTGGATTCTTACTTCTCCGGGGCCCGAGGACTAGGCCGGGAAGCCTCCAAGATGGCGCCGACCGGGAAGGCCCAGAAAGCCACAAAATCCTCTCAGCCAGCAGCGGCCACAGCCCGAACCCTGAAGGGGACAACCTCAGCTTCAGCGGCATCTCCGGTGCCATCCCCAGGGTCGGTGAGTGATTCGGCCCCCTGTGCTTCCCCTGCCTCATTAGATGGCCGCTCTGAAATATCTGACTACCTCTGTGATGAGGATATCAGGCGCCATATTATGTCATTACCCACTAAAGAGGACCTTGAACGTTTTACAAGCAGGGTGGAGAAAGCTTTCACAGAGGACATTGCTCAACTAAAGGCCGACACTTCCCACCTGGGTAACAGGGTAGAATCTTTAGAAGAGAAGCTGGAGGAGGTTCTCCCCACTATTGCTCTACTGCAATCTAAATGTCAGCAGCAAGACCGGCAGATTGAAACCCTATTATGTCAGCTGGATGATGCAGAAAATCGCAGCAGAAGAGCGAACATTAGGATCCGGGGTCTCCCAGAAGCCACAGCCCCAAGGGATATTATCCCCACGCTGACAGATATTTTCAGAGACATATTGGGCCTACCTGCCTCGGCTCCAATAGAAATTGATCGAGCTCACAGGGCACTAAGACCCCCCTCTCAGGAGGTGGACAACCCCAGAGACATAATCTGCAAACTCCACAAATTCACCCTAAAAGACAGTATCATGCAAAAAATGCGCAACAAACCCTTCTACGATTTTGATGGTGCACGTTTATTCTTTTACCAAGACATATCCAGACGCACTCTTATGCAGCGCAGAGCCCTGAAGCCCCTCTTGACGGCGATCCAGGATGCTGGCCTTCCTTACCGCTGGGGTTTTCCCTTTTTTCTACAGGCGACTAAAGATGGAAGACAAGTCACGCTACGTAACAAAGATGATCTCCCACAGTTTCTGTCCTCCCTGGGCTTAGACCCAGTGGACTTTCCGGATTGGAGAATTTCATCTGGCATTTCTGGGATCCCGGTTCCCACACAATGGGCAACTGCTACCCGTAGGAACCGTAGAAGGGACAGACAGCTTCAGAATCAAGATCCCCCCCCCCCCGGCTCCTCCACTATCCGTGACTGAAGGGGTAGTCCCCCCGGACTCATACAGTGATCATGGACATCCCCTGTTGTTAAGATATGGCCCCCCTCTTTTCCTTTTTTTTTTTTTGGAACTTAGACCCTTCAATGTCAGCCTTATTTCTTTTCGCTGAAATCCAGTTGGTTGTGACTGCAGACCACTCAAGAGACATGACTAATAACAAACAATTTTTTCCTTATATATATATTTTTTATGTCTTGGTAGTGGGTGGGAAAATGTGAACCCCAGAATTTACTACAGTAGCTTATCCCCCCTCCCAACCCCTAACACCTTTTAAGATGCGGTGTGTGGAGATGGGGCCCCGTTCTCCACCCTGTGCTTAGGCCCACGTTCCCCCACGTAGGCCACTCTATATTGGGTACAGTCCCTATTTGGGGCAATAGGTAAGGTCTGAGGCCCCCTTCTTTTTTCCGAGGGAGACCTCCCACCTATAGATGTATTATTTACGGACTTTGCTAATGCTTTGTCGCATTGTTTATGTTACTTTAACAGTTCGTTTTCTTTGTTCATTTTTCCACTCACTTTTCTCCCCCCCCCCCCCGCTCTGTTCCCCTCCTTCCTTCTTTACTAGGAGCAACCCAGGACTTCGGATGCTGCGCCGGGCGAGTGAGACCATTCGACATCTTTCCTACCATTTATTCTGGCATGTCTACTATTAAGGTAATATCTTACAACATAAGAGGCCTATGCTCCCCTGGGAAAAGAAACAAACTTTGGTGGGAACTTAAGAAATTAAAAGCTCACGTCGTTTTCATACAGGAAACCCATTTTACCCATCATTCCTTGCCTAGATTACCTACCCATTTATTCAACCAATGGTTCCATAGCACCTCCCCCACGTCTAAATCTAAAGGCACTACGATTGCGATTCACAGGAATTGCCCCTTCCAGATTTCGGACAGCAAAATAGATCCACTAGGCCGTTATGTATTTCTGAAAGGAATCATAGCGGGACGAAAATATACATTCGCCTCGATCCATGCGCCCAACTCTAACCAAATTACTTTTATTGATAGTGCTCTCGACCTACTAGCAGACTTTAGGGAAGGCTATGTCATTTTGGGAGGGGACTTCAATGTTAGCCCAGACCCTCTGCTAGACACCTCCAGCTCTAGACATTCACACTCTTATGCTTTCTTAAAACACTTCCGAAAGTCTTTTCAGTCCCACTTGCTACTTGATAGCTGGAGGGTCCTCCATCCAAGGGAGAGAGACTTCAGCTATCACTCGGCAGTCCATGATGTATACACCCGCATAGACCACGTCTATGTGGACCGCCCCACACTAGAGCTCGTGCAATCCGCGTTCATTGGGAACATTACTTTATCCGATCACGCACCAGTGGGGGTGACCCTAACACTCCCTTCCGGTTCCCGTGGAGCCTGGACGTGGAGATTGAATGAAAATTTGTTGGATGATACAGCGGCAGTTGCCAAAGTATCAGAGACCATCACAAATTATTTCAATGAAAATGTGGCGGACGATATCAGCATGGGCATAGTGTGGGAAGGCCACAAAGCAGTGATCAGAGGAGAGTTAATATCCCAGGGGGCTAATCTTAAAAAGATGCTTCAGGCGGACTTTGAAAGGGTGCTGGCCGCCCTACAGGACGCGGAACTCAAACATAAACAAAATGGAGGCCCTGAGGCGTTGCGGAGGTTAACTGAGTTAAGAGACTTGTTTTTACGCCTGCTTGATCGTCAGACTCGTAAACAAGCCAGACGATTATCGCACAAATATTACGAACACGACAAGAAGTGTGGCCGTATGCTTGCTAGAGCCATTCGCAAGAAGCACGCGCAGACTTACGTACAAAAACTATGTTCCCCTTCTGGGGAGGTCTCGGCTCGGTCCTCCAAAATTGCCTCAGGGTTTCAAGACTACTACACGCACCTTTATCATTTGCACCCTCACAGCCCTCTAGATGCCCAGCAATCCAGGTCCACAGCCATTCGAGACTATTTAGCCGCAGCTGGCGTTCCAGCATTGAGTGTAGATCAATGTACTGACCTTGAACTTCCGATTTCCCTTGGGGAGATTGAACTGATAGTGAAATCCCTTCCTACAGGGAAGAGCCCGGGACCGGATGGCTATTCGTGATTATACTACAAAACCTTCCTACCCCTCCTTAAGCCTCACATGTGCACCTACTTTAATTCCATAGCGGAAGGGGCTCCCATGCCTTCAGAGGCACTCTTGGCACACATTACAGTTTTGCCAAAAGAAGGTAAAGACCCGACGCTCCCTCAAAGCTACCGCCCTATTTCCCTCCTTAACGTTGACGTTAAGATACTAGCCAAGATTTTAGCGAACAGGCTCGGGAATCTTCTGCCCAATATAGTTCATCCTGACCAAACTGGGTTTATTAAGGGGTGGGAGGCAAGGGACAATTCCATTAGGGCCATACAACTTATCCATTGGGCCGTACTAGCCCTGATTCCAAACCTTACATTATTCTTTCTATGGACGCCGAAAAGGCCTTCGACCGGGTTGACTGGTCGTACCTCAAAGCGGTGTTGGAGGCTCTAGGGCTTAAAATGCGCATGTTGACCTCTATCCTGGCTCTTTACTCTACTCCCTGTGCACAGGTCAAGGTGAACGGAGTGCTCTCTTCTAGATTTCCGATTCGGAATGGCACGAGACAGGGGTGCCCCCTATCCCCCCTTCTCTTCGCTCTAGTTCTTGAACCATTACTATGCACGGTTAGGGCGAATGCAGACATAAGGGGTTTGCGAGTAGGAAACACTGAACACAAACTATCTGCCTACGCTGATGACGTGTTATTCCACCTCTCAGAACCCCTGATATCGTTGCCAGTCCTGATGAAGGAACTGAAACTATTCCAAATCTGAAATTTTACCTATTCACCTAACCCCTGCTCTGATTAGTAACTTACAAGCCTCCTTTCCCTTCACCTGGGCCAAATCCTCCATTCGGTACCTAGGGATTCAATTGACAGATAGTTTTGATTCCCTCTATGCCGCAATTTTTCCCCCCTTACTTAGTACAATTAAAAAAGATCTCTCCCTCTGGACCAAGACTGCGTTCACTTGGATGGGCCGCATTAACATTATAAAAATGAATGTTCTACCCCGTATACTCTTTTTTCTTCAAATGATACCAATCCCCCTACCTACCAAATTCTTTTCCCAGATTAATAGCACCTTAACGGGATTTGTGTGGAATGCACGTAACCCTAGAATAGCCATGGGGACATTGAAACGCTCAAAACTAGCGGGTGGCCTAGGGATCCCAGATATATTGAAATATCACAAAGCAATTGCTCTTCAGAGGATCCTCAACTGGCGCTTCCACACCCAGTCCAAAATATGGGTCTCTCTTGAGAAATGGCTAGCTGGCAGGAATTTGGCCTTTGCTCCCTGGCTGCCAAGTGAATATCGCGGGCTATCAAACTCAACATCCCCACTGACGAGACATGCTCTCTCCACTTGGGACAAATTGAATTCGATCTTAAACTTATCTCCGCCCATGTCCCCGCTAGCCCCGTTAGGGGGATTTCTTTGGTTCTTGCCGGGTGAGCAAATGGCCTTTTTCGCCCCTTGGGTGGATGACGGTAACGCCAGCTGTGGGAAATTGATGAGCAATGGTAAGCTGATGAGTTTCGAATCTCTACAGAGTAGACACAGGGGCTCCAAAATGAACTTCTGGCGCTATAGACAGCTCCATCACTTTTTCGAAACTCATGGACAATCTATAAGAGACATCTCCACTCTTACTCCTTTCGAACAACTTTTTGTAGAGGAGGACCCGATCCCACATTTGATATCTGAAATGTATCGCTTATTAAGCATTACTAATGACAACCTTAGACCGACCTACATACGGACATGGGAGAGAGACCTGCAACTTGACTTCTCCACATCCCAGCTAACACACCTTTATCAGCTCACTCACTCAAGCTCTATTGAATCTAGAACCCAAGAAACAAATTACAAGCTCTTGTCGCGCTGGTACAGAGTACCAACCGACTTAGCCCGTATTTACCCCTCGGTATCGGATCAATGCTGGAGGAAGTGTGGACAGAGAGGCACACTCCTTCACATTTGGTGGGAGTGTCCTTTGATACGGCCATACTGGGCGGATATCAAGTCTCTAATAAAAGAAATTTTAGACTTAGATGTTCCTTTGAACCCAGCCTACTTCCTCCTGCATGTCCCTCAGATGCCGATTAGCAGATACAGAAAAAGCGTCCTACCACACCTTTTAAATGCGGCTAGACGCCTCCTCCCAATTTATTGGAAACAATCCAGGGTCCCTTCTAGAGAAGACTGGATTAAAAAAGTCAATGATATTAGAGAAGCTGAACACTGGATAGCATCCTGTAAAGGAAAGTTGGAACGTTTTGAGGTCATATGGGGACCATGGAGAGACTTTATGTTTGACCCGAATCTCATACCCTCAAGCCTAGATCTGGCTCTACTGGAATTAGCAGAACCAACCCTGAGATCCCGCTTGGACAACAGTAATAAGGCCCATTGATAGACATTTTTCATAGATAACTTCTATGGTGACAACCTGTCGGTGGCGGAACTCACTCGGCGCAGATTTACAAGACCTTCTCAGACTCTGAGGTATGCTCCACACCACTCCCCCCTCCCCTCTTACCCTTTCCCCTCCTCCTCATCCTTTCATACCTGTTCCCCCCTTGACTCTAACTATTTCCTATCTTTCTCTTCCTTCTAATTTTACTTTTTAGACTGCATACCGGCTGCCAGTTACCAGGCTGCGGTCATAAGATGCTGATGTTGCACTACTTGGACACGGGCGGCGGCAGACAACAAAGGGGAGCACAGGCCCTCCACTTAGAGGTGGACCTTTTTATTTTCCGCCTCTGGTTGGTGGGGGGGTGTGAGGGGTGTGCCCTCCCTGGACACGGTGGGACGGACGAGGTTGTTGGAGGTATTTACCCCCCTCTGTTCGAACCGTCGGCAGGGGGTGCTCGCCCGCTGGCTCTCCTGATCATTTAGAACTTTGAATGCGGCTGTGGTTGGGTTAAGCCAGCACGCCGCCGCATGCTCATCCTGATTCAGGGTGTGTATTATAGATTAAAGATGGTGCCGCCGCCGTAGGTCCGAAATACTTATTTGCACTAGCAGGTATTTGGACAAGTTATATATATGTTTTAACCCGCATTTCTAAAATGTGTGTAGTTTTCTACTAAAATGTTGTTAAATAAAGATTTTACAAAAAAAATACCATCAAAAGAAAGCACTATTTGTGGGAAAAAAAGGACGCAAATTTCGTTTGGGTACAACATTGCATGACCACGCAATTACCAGTTAAAGCAGTGCAGTGCCAAATTGTAAAAAGTGCTCTGGTCATCGAGCAGCCAAATCTTCCGGGGCTGAAGTGGTTAAACTATATACAGTAACATGTATGATGAGCAAGGAATGTAAAGAATTCATAAGTTGTCTATATATGCTAATGTTGTTGGAATAGAAAACAAAGAAGGTGTTATAAAAATAATTATAATTTATGCATCAAAGTGTATCCCCAGGCTGCACAGAAAAGACTGATGACTGGAACCTTATTGTCTGTTGTTGGAAAAAGTTTGACATAACATGAATTATGTTCTTCAGGCAGATGGAGGTATTATGTGTTTCCATGAAAGGGACACTATTGCTTTTTCTAGCAGAACACATTTTGAATGACTCGAAAATTAATTGCTTAAAAAAGAAAAACAGTGGGTAATTGTGCTAAATTAAATTGACTAAATTAAACTGAGTCTCTCCAGTTGCTTGTTTGACGCCGTTTTAAGTGCACCTTTAGGGTTCCTTAAACTAGTGTACCTTGGTAAGATATTGTAAAACTTATGTTTTACCTTAAGTTACAGCAATGCAAAGCAACACTTTAAATGCAGTGTGATGCATTGCAGTAAAATGTATTTTGTAGGTGTCAGAATTTACCTAGGCCACACAGCACAACAGATTTAAGAGCCCTGCATCTATATGTTGTGGTGCGATGCATTGTAAAAAATGCTGCATGTCCAGTTTACAGTATGTGCATTGTGGTACATTGGCAGCCCATTCAATATGCCTTAATACAGTGTACTTTAACACGCAAAAAACACACTTTAGCATTCCTCAAATATGCTAATGTTTACTAAATCTCTTATATAGAGACAAATATGTCTATAAATGTCTATAATATGTCTCTAAATGCAAATGAGTTGCAGTAATGCATGATCATTTCATGGAGCATTCTTGGGTTAACATAAAGTATCTCACAAAAGTAAGTACACCCGTCACATTTTTGTAAATTTTATTATAGCTTTTCATGTGATAACACTGAAGAAATAACACTTTGCTACAATGTAAAGTAGTGAGTGTACAGCTTGTATAAAAGTGTAAATTTGCTGTCCCCTCAAAATAACTCAACACGCAGCCATTAATGTCTAAACCGCTGGCAACAAAAGTGAGTACACCCCTAAGTAAGAATGTCCAAATTGGCCCAAAGTGTGAATATTTTGTGTGGCCGCCATTATTTTCCAGCACTGCCTTAACCCTCTTGGGCATGGAGTTCACCAGAGCTTACAGGTTGCCACTGGAGTCCTCTTCCACTCCTCCATGACAACATCACAGAGCTGGTGGATGTTAGAGACCTTGCGCTCCTCCACCTTCCATTTGAAGATGCCCCACAGATGCTCAATAAGGTTTAGGTTTGAAGACATTCTTGGCCAGGCCATCACCTTTACCCTCAGCTTCTTTAGCAAGGCAGTGGTCTTCTTGGAGGTGTGTTTGGGCCTTTATCATGTTGGAATACTGCCCTGCGGCCCAGTCTCCGAAGGGAGGGGATCGTGCTCTGCTTCAGTATGTCACAGGACATGTTGGCATTCATGGTTCCCTCAATGAACTGTAGCTCCCCAGTGCCGGCAGCATTCATGCAGCCCCAGACCATGACACTCCCACCACCATGCTTGACTGTAGGCAAGACACACTTGTCTTTGTACTCCTCACCTGGTTGCCGCCACACACGCTTGACACCATCTGAACTAAATAAGTTTATCTTGGTCTCTTCAGACCACAGGACATGGTTCCAGTAATCCATGTCCTTAGTCTGCTTGTCTTCAGCAAACTGTTTGCAGGCTTTCTTGTGCATCATCTTTAGAAGAGGCTTCCTTCTGGGATGACAGCCATGCAGACAAATTTGATGCAGTGTGCGGCGTATGGTCTGAGCACTGACAGACTGACCCCCCACCCCTTCAACCTATGCAGCAATGCTGGCAGCACTCATACGTCAATTTCCCAAAGACAACCTCTGGATATGACGCTGAGCACGTGCACAACGTCTTTGGTCAACCATGGCGAGACCTGTTCTGAGTGAAACCTGTCCTGTTAAACCGATGTATGGTCTTGGCCAATGTGCTGCGGCTCAGTTTCAGGGTCTTGGCAATTTTCTTATAGCTTAGGCCAGCTTTATGTAGAACAACAATTCTTTTTTTCAGATCCTCAGAGAATTCTTTGCCATGAGGTGCCATGTTAAATTTCCAGTGACCAGTATGAAAGAGTGAGAGCGATAACACTAAATTTAACACACCTGCTCCCCATTCACATCAGAGACCTTGTAACACTAATAAGTCACATGACATCGGGGAGGAAAAATGGCTAATTGGGCCCAATTTGGACATTTTCACTTAGGGGTGTACTCACTTTTGTTTCCAGCAGTTTAGACATTAATGGCTGTGTGGTGAGTTATTTTGAGGGGACAACAAATTTACACTGTTATACAAGCTGTACACTCACTACTTTACGTTGTAGCAAAGTGTCATTTCTTCAGTGTTGACAAATGAAAAGAGCATTGTCATATCACCAGCGGTTAGGAGGAAGGTGGTGGTGGTGGTGGTGGGGGGGGGGTGTTAAAGTGGTTTGAAAGGGTTTTTTTTTTTAACCTTAATGCATTCTTTGCAATAAGGTACAAAACTCCCCAATAATTGCAATTCCATTACCATTACAATATCATTTCACAGAGCAGGTAAGTATAGTATCTTTTTTGTTTTATAAAAAAAAAATGTTTGCCTTTACAATCAAATTAAGCAGAAAGCAAGATTGGAACTAGCTAAACAGTAGGGGTAGCATGGCACCCTGGGATTGCGAAAGAGACCATGATCCCGTTGGTTTGGACCACCCATGGGATTCATAAGTCGAATGGACAATGATCATAAAATCTTGGCAAGCAGCAAGTTATTTATGGCTCTCAACTATTCTTAAATTTGGGCACAAGTTGCTTCTAGTTTTTCATTGAAAAATTTTCCAATGAATTCTGGATTTGATTCAGTCACTGTGAGAATGTTAGATAGCCACCCTTCTGCTATGGTTTATTTGTTGGCCATCAGAACTTTAGATTGAATTGAAATTTTGCTAGGCTTTCAGATTTTAAGTTATAGCGTGCCTTAAGTGGATGCAAAATTGCACGAAGCTTTGCATAGACCTTTTGCCACAGTTCCTGAAATATAGGAGAAGGTCCATCATATGCCTGGTTCCAAGCAACCCCTGACAAAATTTGGTTAACCGCCTGATCCCACATGTGCTTATTCAGTAGGTATATAGTACCAAACAATACCTTGTAATTTGGGTCAACGATGGTTGCATTATGAGGACAGGGTTTGGTGATGCTCTATATTTGGGACTACATTTCGGGTTCTGTGTGTTTTTTAGACCAGTTGTCATATCTGTTGTCATGTCATATCTGCATGTAGTTATGGGTGGATGGTGGGGATTTATGGAATAGTCGATTGTATAGAAAGGAGATCAAACCTGGAGAGTAGGGATCATCTTTACATTTTCTTTCAACAGATGTGAAAGTTAGTCCTTAGGTCGGGGTCCAGATGGAGGTAACAAAATGTTTAATCTGTAAGTACCTAATATTTCCAAGTTTTGATCACTCATAGTGATGGGAATGGTTTTACACCATCCATCATAAGGAGATGATGGAAGCAATCCAATGTTTAAAAATGCTTGGCTCCTAATCCTGAGGGGAAAGAGAAATATTAAAGAAAGAAAACAGTAGGAGAAGGGGAGATAGACGGCCTCTAAGTACTTTATGGTATTCCATACTTTGAGGTGAGTGAAGTGTCATTAGGTTTTCTAAAGTTGTACTATCATTGGGGAGAAGCCAGAGCAGATTATCCGTGCATAGGGGTTGCAATCACTTGCTTCCAGTGCCATTCAAAGCGAGTTTCTGAGAAGGACAGTATTTCTGCTAGTGTGGGACTTTTAATCCAATATTATGTTTAGTCTGGTAGGGAGTATGGGGGAGTATTTTTTACAGCATAATGGCTGTGGTAAGAGTTAGTCAAGTAGATTACTAAATAGGAAAATTGTTTAAGTTTTCATGGATTTAGAGAGGAGAGCTGCAAGGTAAAACAAGTCAGTAGGTAAATGTTGAGGCCTTCTGACTCGTCAACTGAAGTCCCAAAACTGTACCATGCTGTTGGGTAATGGCAGTTAATCTACAGAGATTAGAGGTTTGGTAAGTAACAAAAGCGATTAAGTTGAGTTTATGGAGAGTTGTGCTAAAGGTTCTATTGCTAATGTAAATAAAACCAGGGATAATGGGGAGCCCTCTCTCTTCTGCTGCTCTTTTTAAAATGCAAGCGTCCAAGTTGTGCATTTTCTGTGGTTCATTTTCTGTCATCATTATTTGTAATACTTAAGTAATGTTAAACAAAAGAAAAAAACCCCACCAAAACAGACTGCATTACAGTGATTGTAAAGCTTCAGATTTTTTTCTTTAAATAAAATAATAAACATGTCATACTTACCTGCTCTATGCAATGGGTTTGCACAGAGAATCCCCAATCCTTCTCTTCTGGGATCTCATGCTGGCACTGCTGGCTCCTCCTCTTCAGAGAGTGTCCACCAAAAAAAGATGCTTTCTATGGGGGCACTCATGCAGGCTCCATCCAGAGCCACTCTTTCTGTGTCTATAGACACAGACAGTGCAGCTCAGCCCTGCCCCGACTACCTCGTCACAGATTTGATTGACAGCAGTGGGAGCCAATGAGTTCCCTGAGACCTGAAATTAAGGGTTTCTCTGGGGTAAAAAAGGTTGAAAAGGGCTGTATTATTTATATTCGAATCAAAGCCAGAGTTCTACTTTAGATGAATAAATCCCTTACAGGGAAAAGGCACTTCCTGTATTATTTTGCCATACCATAGGGTATTTATTTTGTCTTATTAACAGACCTTCATCACGTCTAAAACAGCTGTATTTATGTTTTGTTTTACTGCTGCTTGAAGTTTCCTATCCACCTCACATTAAGGCGCTTTCTAATTTAAGAAGAAAATCTACATGTTTATTTGCATTAATCTGCCTGAAAATGATCAGTGCATTGAGGCCAAAGATTTGTTTACACAAATGGAAACATTCATTAAAGGACATAATCCATGTATTTAGGTTAACATGAGTTATCCTTGTGTAACCTATGTATTGTAATAAGCAGCACAGACTCTCTTTCCTAATGATGCATTCTTCCATACTCCGAGACTGATGTCTGGATCCAGAAAATAACTTCAAGCTAGGACAAACCTCTTCCCTTATGTATTTAGATCAAAACTGATGGTACTAAAGCTTTTTCTCAAGCTGAACTACATGAAAATAACTCAGTTAACAGATGCAATATTTGGGAACTGTCTTTCCTGACAAAGGATTATAATTTCTGTCCATCCATTCCTGAGATTTACACAGCTCTGCTAAACAGCACAGCTCTGCCTTGTTAGGGCCACGTCATTCCTGAAACCAAGTTCCCTGTGCTATGGTGATTATTTATCGCTTGGATTTTTAGAACTGCATTACTTTCCTGCAATACAAAACTGCCATATCTTCAGATTTTTTTTTTTATACTATAAATTTTTATTGAAGTGACAATGCAGAACATACAATATAAACATTGCAAATAAAGAGTCAAAGTTACAATGATGTAATAATTCTGAAGAAGGGAATTAGTATGGACCACAGAGGTGGTCAGTAGTGACCAGGTGGGAGAAACAGTCTCACATGAGCACCATCAAAATGTATATGTTAAGAAACAGTGGGAAAGGGGGTGGGATGAGGGTGCTAGTAAGAAAAGCCTATAATAGAAAAAATCAATTTAGAGGTATACTTCGCTAAAGTGTAAAAAATGTGTGCATTAGCTGAGAACCAGGGGCGGAGCTACGTGCTGACGTCATTACACCCCACGTGACCCTGGAAGTGCGGGTGCTTTTTGAAATTGTTTGCCAGCAAACTTACTTCTACAATACTCACGATTTTATGTGTTTGCGAGTATCAATCCTGTTTTGGCGTTTATAAATAAAGCATTTTTTAGACTTTATCACACTATTGGAGCCCCTTCTTTTTACATATGTGCCCCGCAGTTTCTTGTTGATTGAGACTCCCAGACGTGTGTTGGATATCCTGGATTAAATTCCTGACACTCAGCTGGTTCCTGGGACATGGTGGATCACCCTACCATGCAGAAGGTTATATCTGCATGTGTATGTGACCTCACTAGAGATAGGAGGTCCACACTATCCGATAAGAGTTTTTACTTATAGAGTGATTGTCACAGGAGGATATGTCTTTTCCTTGGTGGTGGAACTCCCTGAATCAAAACATCCCACTGGATCCCTTCTTTTATTAATCCCAATAATACTCACTTATTTTTCAGAACTCTCATTAATTAATTTTATATATATATATATATATTTTTTTTTTTCACTTGACTTTGCATGATTCTCAATATTTTATATATATTTTTTTATTTTTCACTATGCATTAGATTAGTATCTTCACTGTATATTTAATCCTTTTATTTGGTAAGCGTGACATTTGTATTTCTAATAATGTAAGAAAGGAAAAGAAAGGTGTTGGGAGTTGAAGGCAACAACCTAGAACAGGAGGCAATCTCCATATTTCCTGCTATCGGATATAATGGGTAAACAGATAAGGAGGTAGTTATAGTGATGCCATGAAAGTGAAATTTGAAGTGTAAAGTGTGCGGAGAGTCTTATGCCCCGTACACACGGTCGGACTTTGTTCGGACATTCCGACAACAAAATCCTAGGATTTTTTCCAACGGATGTTGGCTCAAACTTGTCTTGCATACACACGGTCACACAAAGTTGTCGGAAAATCCGATCATTCTGAACGCGGTGATGTAAAACACGTACGTCGGGACTATAAACGGGGCAGTGGCCAATAGCTTTCTTCTCTTTATTTATTCTGAGCATGCGTGGCACTTTGTCCGTCGGATTTGTGTACACACGATCGGAATTTCCGACAACGGATTTTGTTGTCGGAAAATTTTATATCCTGCTCTCAAACTTTGTGTGTCGGAAAATCCGATGGAAAATGTCCAATGGAGCCCACACACAGTCGGAATTTCTGACAACACGCTCCGATTGGACATTTTCCATCGGAAAATCCGACCGTGTGTACGGGGCATTAGGCTAAGGGACGGACTCTGGGATCTAGGAGCCAAGGATGCCAATTATGTAGGAATCTGGATGTAGCTAAGTGGGCTTTAGCAAATAAGTATTTGTAAAAGAAGTGGTCGTTGAGTATAGCAACCATTTCACAGATGGGCAGGGCCATCAAGTTTTTCCAACATCTAGCAATGGATAGGTGGGTCGCTATAAAGGTATGAGTTAAGAAGGTGAGAAAAACAATTCCCCTGAGTGGACTTTACCGGCACTTGCTAACAAATATTGGATAGTGAGTACGTATACCAGAGTATATAAAGTAAAAAGATTTTTATTTAAACATAGCATAGATTAAAAACATATTACAGCATATATTCAACGGAACATGGTATAGAGACAATAGATGACAGTATTGTTGCGAAGCAATAAATTGTACGAGGGCTCTTGTTCACACCCAACGCGTTTCGGAGTAAGTACTATTTTTATCCTTCTTCAGGGATGTAGCAAAAAAGAGCACTTCGTCTAAAGTGGTTAGAATATAACATAGTGAGTGGGTTGTCAGAACATGTAAGTGTAAATATGTTTTAGTCAATCTATGTAAATCACTCACTTCAAATAAGTTACGTTGAATTACTTTAAAACTTTCGAATTAGGATAGCATTGGACGTTATTGCTGGTATGGTTGTTATCATAGGGACACAATGATTGTCATTAGTTGGTATTGCCCTTAACTGGGACACAAAATTTCACCAACCTCCGTCCCTCCCGGGTGCGTGCAGACCAGAGCAATGTGCTGAGGCAAGATGAGAGGAAACCCCTAGAGGTAGAATAATGTACATAAAGTAAGTATTTGTACTTTGCATAATATGAACAATAACTGAGAGTAAAAATAATATTTTCTGATATGAGGAGATTATGTGGTTACATATGACATGGTGATATCGCAGTATGTTTTTAAAGTTGTTAGTAATAACATATATGCATATGTGGACATATAATTTAAAATATTATTATTTTATTTTTTTTCTATTGATTTTAAGAAGGTGTGAAAGTGGGGTGGCCACAGTTCCAACACCAAGTAGAGCAAGTTTGGGATCCAGAGAGCAGGATATATGTGTGGCCACTGTAATAAAATGAAAAACTTGTTTCCAAAATTTAAGAAGGATCAGATATTGCCACCAAATATGTACAAGAGTGCCCTGTAGTCATATTTTCTTTTTTTAGTTCATCTCATCCGAAGCTAGTATGATTGATAGTAGTACATAGTCAAGGAAAGACTGTCAGATAAATACAGAATAAATATAAGAGATTTGTTTAGTTACGAATCAAAATTCATACAACATTTTCTTTTATATGGAGATTCAGATGTATATGAATCTTCGAATCACAATAATAACGAATTTCAACGAATCCACAATAAATTGTAAGGAAAACAACCAATTCATTCATATTGCTTTATTTCAATCGTTTGCAACTTCAGAGGGTTTTGTAAGATCAATATTATGTGTCACACTCTGTATTATTATAATCGGTTAAAGCCAAACTTACAAACTTCAAAGTCACATGAAAGCCACATTGAAGTTGCAAGCAAATCCCAATGCAAAGTTGCACTGGAAGTCACACGACTTTGGAGTCCCAGCTATGTGAACCAAGTCTTAATGTTTCGAGCATCCAAAATACTATAACAAATGAATCCAAATCTTTTGAAATACCTTCCGAAAACACAAATTGATTCGGAACAACAAGTATAGAAAAAAAAATCAGAATATACGAAACAAATTCCACTAATGTATCATTTTAACTTAATGAATATCATGAAACAAAATTACTGACTTAACGAATGAATCTGAAACAAAACAAATTTTTTCATCCTGAACATCTCTAATATGCAATATCTCACAAACACCCTTCACATTTTTGTAAATATTTTATTCATGTGACAACACTGAAGAAATGACACTTTGCTACAATGTAAAGTAGTGAGTGTACAGCTTGTATAACAGTGTAAATTTGCTGTCCCCTCAAAATAACTCAACACACAGCCATTATCGTCTAAACCGCTGGCAACAAAAGTGAGTACACCCCTAAGTGAAAATGTCTGAATTGGGCCCAATTAGCCATTTTCCATGTGACTCGTTAGTGTAACAAGGTCTCAGGTGTGAATGGGGAGCAGGTGTGTTAAATTTGGTGTTATCGCTCTCACTCTCTCATACTGGTCACTGGAAGTTCAACATGGCACCTCATGGCAAAGAACTCTCTGAGGATCTGAAAAAAAAGAATTGTTGCTCTACATAAAGATAGCCTAGGCTATAGGAAGATTGCCAAGACCCTGAAACTGAGCTGCAGCACAGTGGCCAAGACCATACAGCGGTTTAACAGGACAGGTTCAACTCAGAACAGGCCTCGCCATGGTCGACCTAAGAAGTTGAGTGCACACGCTCAGTGTCATATCCAGAGGTTGTCTTCGGGAAAAAGACGTATGAGTGCTGCCAGCATTGCTGCAGAGGTTGAAGGGGTGGGGGGTCAGCCTGTCAGTGCTCAGACCATACGCCGCACACTGCATCAAATTGGTCTGCATGGCTGTCATCCCAGAAGGAAGCCTCTTCTAAAGATGATGCACAAGAAAGCCTGCAGTTTGATGAAGACAAGCAGACTAAGCACATGGATTGCTGGAACCATGTCCTGTGGTCTGATGAGACAAAAATAAACTTATTTGGTTCAGAGTGTGACAAGCGTGTGTGGCGGCAACCAGGTGAGCAGTACAAAGACAAGTGTGTCTTGCCTACAGTCAAGCATGGTGGTGGGAGTGTCATGGTCTGGGGCTGCATGAGTGCTGCCGGCACTGAGGAGCTACAGTTCATTGAGGGAACCATAAATGCCAACATGTACTGTGACATACTGAAGCAGAGTATGATCCCCTCCCTTCAGAGATTGTGCCACAGGGCAGTATTTCAACATGATAACGACCCAAAACACACCTTCAAGATGCCCACTGCCTTGCTAAAGAGGCCAAGGGTAAAGGTGATGGACTAGCCAAGCATGTCTCAAGACCTAAACCCTATTGAGCATCTGTGAGGGAATCCTCAAATGGAAGATGGAGGAGTGCAAGGTCTCTAACATCCACCAGCTCTGTGATGTTATCATGGAGGAGTGAAAGAGGACTCCAGTGGCAACCTGTGAAGCTCTGGTGAACTCCATGCCCAGTGCTGGAAAATAATGGTGGCCACACAAAATAATGACACTTTGGGCCCAATTTGGACATTTTCACTTAGGGGTGTACTCACTTTTGTTTCCACCAGTTTAGACATTAATGGCTGTGTGTTGAGTTATTTTGAGGGAACAGCAAATTTACACTGTTATACAAGCTGTACACTCACTACTTTATATTGTAGCAACGTGTCATTTCTTCAGTGTTGTCACATGAAAAGATATAATAAAATATTTACAAAAATGTGAGGGGTGTACTCACTTTTGATACCGTATACAGAAAATTGCTTTACAGTGATTAACTACCATAACATGAATATTGCATATACCTAATAAGATGTAAAACTTAGTTCATTGTAATGGAAAAATGTGTAGTAATTTACAGAATTACAGAATTAAGGTTAACAGTACACAATTGTTTGTAACATATCTTGTACATTGATCAATAAAAACAAGATTGAAAGAAAATTGCTTTACAGTAGAGTCGGCTGAATAAAGTAAACTGATTGAGAAGAGATCTTTCTTTAACCCCTTCATAATGAAGGAAAAAAGAAATCCTAACACCTGAGCACAGTTTTAAAACTGACATGTGTTAGTAAAACTGTACGTATCATTGCAACTACCCATAGTAGAACCTAGAACACTACACGTAGTAGGACATTGGGCTCCATTTACCAAAGCAGTTCACATGTGGTATTTAGGTGTTTTCCCAAATACTGCATGCGATCCTGAAAATGTCAATTCACCATTGCTTTATGCGGTATTTACCACATAAAGCAAAAATGCTCAGTAAATACTGCATAAAACAGGAGTTAAAATCAATTCACAAAAGGAAAAAAAATTCATGCAGTAAATAAGTAGTGGTCCAGGCATGCAAAATTTGAGGAACCGGCAACCAGTAAACAACATGGTTATTAAGAAACGGGTGGCCATAATGTCTTTAACAATCCACAATCCATGAGTCATAATCGAAGTTCCCAGCTGACAGCTGAATGTAAAAAATAAAAAAAAATAGCTGACAATGAAAAATTGAAAAAAAAAAGGCATTGGGTCCCCCCAATCCATACTAGGCCCATCAGATCTGGTATGGATTTTGAGAGGAACCCCAATGCCAAGATTTTTTTTTAAAAAATGTGTGGGGTCCTTTTCCAAAATCTATACCAGACCCTTATCCGAGTGTGCAGCCCGGCAGGACAGGAAAGGTGAGGATGAGTGGTCCCACACCCTCCCCTTACTGAACCATGCCAGGCCACATGCCCCCCCCCCCCCCCAAAGCACCCTGTCCTCATGTCCTGCTACAGCCAAATATTTAATTTTGCTCATCAGTCCAGAGCACCATTTTTCTGCACCCCGGTTTCAATGTTTTCATGCATAGTTGAGTTGCTTAGCCTTGTTTCCACATCGGACGTATGGCTTTTTGGTCACAATATCTTGATGAAAACCACTTAAGGCCAGACTTCTCCAGACAGTAGATGGGTGTACCTTGGTCGCACTAGTTTCTGCCAAGCAGCTTGTTGTTGTGGCACACACAGAAGAAGCAGAGCAGAAAGGGCCAGCGGGAGACCCCAGAAAAGGAGGCAAGGGACCGTTGTGAGCAATACTATTGCACAGAGCAGGCAAGTATAAACCTCTTTTATTTTAATTAAAAGAAGTTTTTGCCTTTACAATCACTTTAGGTTACTCATAACTGGATGGAAATATGTTAATTAATTAAATAAATATGATCTTGAGTTACATTTTGTCATTTTTCTACACAGCAACCATATATACATTTTGCGAACAATAAACATGTTTTGTAAACCCATCATAATAGAAGTTCATATTCTGTTCTCAGCTTTTCTTATTGGATGTATAGTGATGTCCATTAAACTCTTATTTCAGTTTTGTAAAAATATGGCAGCCACAGGTCTCCAATTCTGTACTGTACGGTGGATTTATTTGAGAGGTAAGACATGGCCTCTCAATTACTTCCACAGTGGCATGCAAGCAGGTAGTTTAGTGTTCTTGCATTGCAAAAATACATGACCTATATACTCTTATAAAATGTCTGTCCGGTCAAAAATGTCTTTCTGAGTGTTTTTTTTTTTTAATCAGTTCATTAACATGGTCCCTGTGAAGCTCATCAGATGCTGCCACAAGGTGGCCAAAGCTTTCTCACACAATTCAGAAAGTCCCTCCATGCCTTTATTGCAACTAATGGCCCACATACAAATTGTTCACCCAAGTATCACTTTATACAGATTGTATACATCACAATACCTACGGCTGTCAGGAATAGAATTGCAATTCAATATACAGTATATTGTACGTCCTATTAAACATGAACATTTTTTCATGATGTAAAACTTACATGTACAGTTTTGAAGTGCTGGCATCCCTAATTTGATATTTCTCCATTAGTTTGTTCAGTGAAATCTTCCCCTTCCCATAAAGAAAAAAAATAAACAAAAACCAGAGAACTCTCTGCAATTCTTACGCTGCCATGGACAGTACTCTCCAATATTTTTATGCATAATTTTGGGATTTGAAAATTACATTAAAGTTTATTCCTGGATGGTATACTTGTTTCTCTATTCTGTCTTTTTGAACCATGCATAATATATGCTTTGATCAGTTTTCAAACAATTTGAGTCCATGGAGATCATTGCCCGTAAGAATATTCCCATCTAAGCCTATGTCTCCTTGTTTGCCTAATTAAATTCTTATGCTATTCCTTGCAGTACATAGTTGCTGTAGTTGTGGGTTTATATGTTAAGTCATCACCCCAGGACATATATCAGGTTGCCAAAAACTAGTCTTGAAAGAAGGCCTCATTTTGAAATGGAAACTTCACTACTCTTGTGCCAAACCAGTAGCAGAAATTGGGGAAATTAATAGAACTGCTTTGATAATTCAGCAGACATTAGAGATCTTGAAGAATGGAAAATATTTGAGGAGATCCGCTGAACTGCCTGGGGCCCCATTTGTCTTCTTGGGGAAGCCATCAAAAAAATTTATCATTCAGCAACAAAAGTGGAGCGCTGAGTTCTTCCATTGAAATATGGTATATATCACAGACCTACATGCTGGTCTTGCAGGAGATAGGCTTGTTCACACTTGAAGTGACCTGGATGATTCATGAAGAAATCCACAAGTACAAACAAATCCCTGGGAGAGTTTAAAACCCCAACATTACATGAAGCAGTAAATTAAATGTGATGCATTTGTAATGCTGATCCCTGCTAACGCTAGGAGAAAGACTGAAAATACTTGCTTTGGCACTTAAAAATTAGCTTGTCTATATTTAAACAGCCCCTCTAAATTGTATATGCAATGTTAGCACACATTTCAGTGTCCCCTGTACTGCATTATGTAGTACATCAGCAATGACTACGGATTAGCAGGATTGAGAGTTTTATTTTAGGGAAAATTGTGAGAATTTCAGTAAATTTCATGCTTGAGATGAATTTCACCATTGTGGTAAAATGCACTGGATCCAAAGAAGAAGGTGAATTCAAAGTGGAAGTGAAGTTGATTTGTAATCAAATGACTGACAGGTAGGGTATTTATGACAGAAGAGACCCTATTGGTTGCTTCTTTCATAAATGCATCCTTCTGCCTGTCAACTGTCATGTTCACTGAGCCATGCATGTGTAGCTTAGCGAACATTTGCGGCCTCGATCAGCCCCCGATCCATACTGCTGTGATGTTACTCATGTGTGCATGAGCGGGAGTGGCCTCATCGTGACCTGTCATATCAAGTGGCCGAAGACACGGGACCCAGAAGGAAGACTGGGTGAAAATGAAAGTGCCAGGTGCCCACTGGATCAGTCCCAGCTCTGTGCTGGAGGACACCACATTACAGGAAAGTCTGCCATAATGTACTTATATGCTGTGCATACTAGTAGATTATGGCATAACCCAAAAAAATTATAGCGGACTTTATTTCCGCTTTAAGGTGATTTTTGGTGCTTTAAAGAGTGCAATAGACATTAAATTCCTATCTTGACTAAATGACTGACTATCTTGAACCTGTTCTTTTGCCCACCCCCCAAAAAAAAATAATACTTTTTTTTTTTCACGGCAGAAGAAAAGAGACAGGAAAAATAAAAATAAAATAAAAAGTGACAGTATAAAATAATGATGAAATACACAAATTGGGAAAAAAAAGCACACATATAAAGAACACAATATAAAAATTAAACAAACTAAAGTGCTCCTAATGCACAAACAAAAAAAAAAAAAAAAGGAAATTTCACCTAAACATAACATTTAATTTAAACCTGGATTTAAATAGCTCCAATGGCCCTTTTTGTAACTATTAACAAATAATAATTTTAAATAGCAATAACCAAATAAACTACTGTATACCAATAATTAACATAATAAATGTTGGTTACGAGAATGGGTCTTTGGTGTCTGCTAGCCAAAAAGGCTTGAGTAAAGCCCCGTACACACGGGCTGAATGTCGGGCGGCATTGGCCGGTTCACAGGAAAGCCGTTATTCGGCCCGTGTTTATTGCAGTCGGTCCGACAGAAGCCAGCCGTTCAGCTGGCTTCTGTTGAAGGGGTATAACCGAAAAAGGTCTACCAACCGGCTCCCCATCAGCGCTTTCAGCCAATGACTGAGAGTGCTGACAGAAGTATTCAGGTCGGGGACGTCCCCCTGTCAGAACACAATAGAACAGGGGAGATCGCTGCACTAACATTGGATTTGTTAACACAGTGGTTCCGACCTGAGCTGTCAATTTTTTTTTTTTCGTTCAGCTCGCTGGGTTGAAGGAAAAAAAAACTAGTTGTGTGTACTAGGCTTAAGATCCAGCCTTGTCCCTAGCCAAACCCACCAGCTTGGGTCAGCAAAATTTACCCTTTCTGACTTGCCAAGAGACCAGGTCTGCCTTAAAGCTACTGACACAAAACCACCAAACGGACACCCCACTTTTTTAACCCTCTCACTTTTTGACAGACCCCCAAAGACCGTTCAATCAGTGGTGACAATCTGACATTATTCTGATTATGTTGTCGGACAATAAACAATTGGACAACTTTATTTCGAGAATTTTCTGGAATGAACTCCCACCAGCTGCAACAGATCCAACTCCTACGGCTTCTCCTTGCATCATAACCCTCAACCTCCAATCAAGTAAGTCTACTGCACTGAACACTTAACGCTTTCTTGGAGACTGTTCTTCATCTCTGGGTCTGTCTTTTCATAAATAAGAACGTCTTTTTGTAATCATGTTTGCACATCCAAATGTTATGTCTGAAAGTAGTTTTAGACTGAATCTTTAGAATTAAGTTGTACTGGCAAATGTCACCTGAAAAAAGTAAGTCAGAAATTCATAAGCCATATAATAAGTCAGCCACTGAGTAGGCTAAAATATCCAGATGTCCCAATGTTTACTAGTTATCGTGACCACTGGTTTGTGATATGTGGGTTCATTTTTGAATAGCCCCAAACATGCACTGTTGTTTTAACCCAGCGTTTTTATTGGGTTCTCTCTTATTTAATGTGCTAAAAATATTTTCGGTGCATTTGAAAGATTCTTCTGTGTTCTAATATAGAAAGAGGCTAAGAAAATATGCAGTATTTTCCACTGAGAAGAAGGTTTCTCTGTGTTTATGCCTGCAATTCTAATCCCAGTGTCCTCTTAGTCTCATATGTTGCCCAGATGGGGGAAAAAAAGCAGCTTCTGCTTCTTCACCCGTGTTAGCAATTTTGTCTTTACATGCTATGAAACAGCGGGAGATAAGCTACTTAAGTCACATTGTGAGCAGTGGGTAATTATTTTTCATGCAAAAGACGTCAGTGTTGAGAAAGAGTTCTAGCACAAATATACTCTAAAATATGGATAAAACAGACTCATTTTCTTGCCGATAATAGTGCTCTACTGGGTCTGGTTTGAGTGTCCCGTCTGAAGATTCTTTTATTCATGTAAACTGGGAAATTCCATGCATGTCTCTAATTACAAGCATCAAGAAGGATAGGAATAAAATGCTGCTGTCTGAATTCCCTAACATATAAGCAGGTGCAGCAGCAGAGGTCCCACCAGATCCCTTAGACCCAGCTGTATTCCTCTCCCTATAGTAGATATGTTACAGCTCATTAGTAAACAAATATTTATTTCCTGGAAAAAAAGTCATGCATTCTTCGTTTCCCTGCTATAACATCTACCAGCATTCAATTTTGTTATTTTGCCATGTCCCCGTAGCTAAAAAACAGCTGTACTAATGATTGTGACATCATCACCACACTCTCAGAACTACATCGCCCAGTAGTCCTTTGTCTACATACAGTGAGTTTGATTTACTAAAAGAGTGAGCATATTCACTTTGCAAATAGAATCACTTAGCTCAGTGAATGAAGTAAAGCCAAGTAAAAAATCACTTTGCAAATAATACCCAATCATATGCAAGGTAAATCAAAAAACAGGATTTTTACTTGAACACGGTTGGATGATATCTATGAGCACAGCTTTGCCTCACTCACTTCACTTAGCAAAATTAAAATTTACTTTGCAAAGTCAAAAGTAATTTTGATAAGTGATCAGCCTCTATCACTTTAGTAAATCAACCTGTGTCTGCTGGTTCTTGTAAGTGAAGGCAGCAATGCTGTTTTACTAGGGAAAAAAATCAATGTATGCATACTGTATGGAATGAGACAGAGTGGGGTGAGGATAGGTGGACTTCTGTAGTCCAGCAAGCAGGGCTGATGGCCCTTGCTTGAATTTCCGTATAGAAAAAGCACTTGGTTGGTTTTTCTTTATTTTGCCCAGAAATACATTTTAACTCTACTAATAGAGTTCATTGAGATGAAAGGTGTGAACCTAGGGTAGATATCACATACCTCTGTATGCATTTAAAGTTGGGACGAGTTTTCCAGATTTTGCCATTTAGAATGGTTGTTCTAGTCCTATGATTGCTCATTAAAGTGGTTGTAAACCTTTTATTAGACACAGGACAAGCCGATCAATGGTTTCCGGCCAATGGATGTCCGCCGTTGATCGGTGAGGAGAGACACAGAACAGAGCTCTGCCTAGGTAAACAAGGCAGAGCTCTGTCCTGTCAGCAGGGATGTGATGGATTTTCTTTACCTGCAATGCAAGGAATAAAATCCATCACATCCCTTAGTAAAAACAGTAAACATAGTACCTAAAAACACTGGCTAGGCACACATTTAAGCCTTTGAACGCCCTAGATGTTTAACACCTTTCCAGCCAGTGCCATTAGTACAGTGACAGTGCAAATTTTTAGCCGGTTCCCACAAAGTGTCAAAAGTGACAGTTAGTGTCAGACTGTCCACCGCAATATTGCAGTTCAGCTATATGTCACTGATCATCACCATTACTAATATAAAAATATATATGCCATAGTTTGTAGACACTATAAATTTTGTGCAAACCAATCAATATAAGCTTAATAGCACTTTTTTATCAAAAATATATAGCAGGATACATATTGGCCTAAATTGATGAAGAAATTCGATTTTTTTAAAAATTTTATTGGTACGTTTTACAGCAAAAATAAAAAAATAAAATTAAAAATTGTTTGTCTTTTTTTGTTTATAGCGGAAAAAATAAAAAGCCAGAGGTGATTAAATACCACCAAAAGAAAGCTCTATTTGTGGGAAAAAAGGACATAAATTTAATTTGGGCATCGTGTTGCACAACCGCGCAATTGTCAGTCAGATAACGCAGTGCCATATAGCAAAAAATAGCCTGGTCATGAGGGGGGGGGGGGGGGGGGGGGCGTTTTGGAGGTCAAGTGGTAAAAGTGGTGAGGTAAGACCCAGATATGTAATCAGGGCCGGACTGGGAATGAAAACCAGCCCTGGAAAAAATGTCATACCAGCCCCATAGCATTATTATACCAGCCCAATAGCATAACGTCATTATTTTCTTGCTCATAAAATGGAAAACCATGCATTTTAAAGAGTGCATTATATATAGATAAGACACATATAAAAGCACATAGGGCTCTGTGATTGGCCCTCCTGATCACATGACGGCTGTGTGGAATCACAGCCATCATGTGATGTAAATAGAGAGCCGTTTTCTAGGCAATTGGCTCTCCTCTCCTCACACGGAAGTTGTCGGAGAGGAGAGCGGATCTCTGCAGCCGGCCAGTGATCAGTGAGAATGAGCTGTTTTTTTACAGCTTTTTACACATTGATCACCAGTCTACTGTCCCCACACATGTCCCAACACAATGTAAACACACAAAGTCCCCAAAACACTGTCCCCACACACATGTCCCCACACAGTAAAAAAACCTGTCCCCCACATATGTAACAGTAAAATCATATGTCCCAAATGATCATCTGCACACATATGTCCGTGATCACATCTGTGCATGATCATCTGCACACATATGTCTGTGATCACACAAACCAATTATTATACACTTAACAGGATTTTTTTACCAAAGACATGTAGCAGAATACATTTTGGCTTACATTTATGACAAAATTAGATTTTATTGGATTTCTTTTAAAATAGAAAGAAGAAAATATTGTTTTTTTTTTCCAAATTTCCGCTCTTTTTTTCCGCTTATATCGCAAAAAATAAAAAACTGAGTCGTGAATAAATACCACCAAAAGAAAGCTCTATTTGTGTGAACAGCGTTGCATGACCGCGCAATTGTCATTGAAAGTGTGACAGCGCTGAAAGCTGAAAATTGGCCTGGGAAGGAAGGGGGTGAAAATGCCCAGTAATGCACACAAAAAATAAAACAAATTGCCTGCACACCACTCTGTCCCTTAATGCCCACCTCCTTGTTATAGGGCACACAGTGTATAGGAATGTATAATATAAAAACATGGTGGGATTTCCCCACCCAGGGGAAATACAACTGGGCAGTGGCGGTGCGTCCATTGCACCCGTCAATCTTCAATAGACAGATTCATGCATTGCATGAATCTATCTATTGTCACTGCTGCCGCCCCCTATTCAGGTGTCCGGCACCCTTGTTGGGCATCGGGCATGTGAATTACAGCGGCAGGGGTGTTTTTAGAAGTGCCTGATTAGAGCCGTCAGCTCTAATAGGCTTCCAAATTGGTAAACAGCGGGCACACTGCTGTGCGATCGCTGCTTACACAGTGCTGTGTTAGGAAATCAAATAAATCGCTTTCCTAACACTGACCCGCCTCTCAGCCAATCAGGTGCACTGGGTCTGGTTACCTGTCACCTGATTGGCTGAAGCGACAGGCGCTGTGATTGGATGCCTATCGGAGGGAGCGTGGAGCAACGCGCTGACCTGAGACAGGTAAGTGCCGGGCGGGGGGGACACTGGCAGGATTTAATGGGCAAACTGGTGGCAATTGATGGGGCAAACTGGCAGCAATTGATGGTTACAGTGGCTGCGCTTGATGGGTACAGTGGCTGCGTTTGATGGGCACAGTGGCGGCAATTTATGGGTACAGTGGCTGCGTTTGATGGTACAGTGGCTGCGTATGATGGGCACAGTGGCTGTGTTTAATGGGCACAGTGGTGGCAATTTATGGGTACAGTGGCTGCGTTTGATGGTACAGTGGCTGCGTTTGATGGGCACAGTGGCGGCAATTTATGGGTACAGTGGCTTCATTTGATGGTACAGTGGCTGCGTTTGATGGGCACAGTGGCTGCGTTTGATGGGCACAGTGGCGGCAATTTATGGGTACAGTGGCTGCATTTGATGGTACAGTGGCTGCGTTTGATGGGCACAGTGGCTGTGTTTAATGGGCACAGTGGTGGCAATTTATGGGTACAGTGGCTGCGTTTGATGGTACAGTGGCAGCGTTTAATGGGCACAGTGGCTGCAATTAATGGGTACAGTGGCTGCGTTTGATGGGGCACAGTGGCAGCAATTTATGGGTACAGTGGCAGCGTTTGATGGTACAGTGGCAACGTTTAATGGGCACAGTGGCTGCAATTAATGGGTACAGTGGCTGCGTTTGATGGGGCACAGTGGCAGCAATTTATGGGTACACTGGCAGCGTTTGGGCACAGTGACTGTGTTTAATGGGCACAGTGGTGGCAATTGATGGGTACAGTGGCTGCGTTTGATGGTACAGTGGCAGCGTTTGATGGTACAGTGGCTGTGTTTAATGGGCACAGTGGTGGCAATTTATGGGTGCAGTGGCTGCGTTTGCCCATCAAACGCAGCCACTGTACCATCAAACGCTGCCACTGTACCCATCAATTGCAGCCACTGTACCCATCAATTGCAGCCACTGTACCCATCAATTGCAGCCACTGTACCATCAAACGCAGCCACTGTACCCATAAATTGCCACCACTGTGCCCATTAAACGCTGCCACTGTACCATCAAACGCAGCCACTGTACCATCAAACGCAGCCACTGTACCCATCAATTGCAGCCACTGTGCCCATTAAACGCTGCCACTGTACCATCAAACGCAGCCACTGTACCATCAAACGCAGCCACTGTACCCATAAATTGCCACCACTGTGGCCATTAAACGCAGCCACTGTACCCATCAAACGCAGCCACTGTACCATCAAACGCAGCCACTGTACCCATAAATTGCCACCACTGTGCCCATTAAATGCTGCCACTGTGCCCATCAAATGCAGCCACTGTACCATCAAACGCAGCCACTGTACCATCAAACGCAGCCACTGTACCATCAAACGCAGCCACTGTACCCATAAATTGCCACCACTGTGCCCATTAAACACAGCCACTGTGCCCATCAAACGCAGCCACTGTACCATCAAACGCAGCCACTGTACCCATACATTGCCACCACTGTGCCCATCAAACACAGCCACTGTACCATCAAACGCTGCCACTTTACCATTAAACGCAGCCACTGTACCATCAAACGCAGCCACTGTACCCATAAATTGCCACCACTGTGCCCATTAAACACAGCCACTGTGCCCATCAAATGCAGCCACTGTACCATCAAACGCAACCACTGTACCATCAAACGCAGCCACTGTACCATCAAACGCAGCCACTGTACCCATAAATTGCCACCACTGTGCCCATCAAACGTAGCCACTGTACCATCAAACGCTGCCACTGTACCATCAAACGCAGCCACTGTACCCATAAATTGCCACCACTGTGCCCATTAAACGCTGCCACTGTACCATCAAACGCTGCCACTGTACCATCAAACGCAGCCACTGTACCATCAAATGCAGCCACTGTACCCATCAATTGCAGCCACTGTGCCCATTAAACGCTGCCACTGTACCATCAAACGCAGCCACTGTACCATCAAACGCAGCCACTGTACCCATAAATTGCCACCACTGTGCCCATTAAACACAGCCACTGTGCCCATCAAATGCAGCCACTGTACCATCAAACGCAACCACTGTACCATCAAACGCAGCCACTGTACCATCAAACGCAGCCACTGTACCCATAAATTGCCACCACTGTGCCCATCAAACGTAGCCACTGTACCATCAAACGCTGCCACTGTACCATCAAACGCAGCCACTGTACCCATAAATTGCCACCACTGTGCCCATTAAACGCTGCCACTGTACCATCAAACGCTGCCACTGTACCATCAAACGCAGCCACTGTACCATCAAATGCAGCCACTGTACCCATCAATTGCAGCCACTGTGCCCATTAAACGCTGCCACTGTACCATCAAACGCAGCCACTGTACCATCAAACGCAGCCACTGTACCCATAAATTGCCACCACTGTGCCCATTAAACACAGCCACTGTGCCCATCAAATGCAGCCACTGTACCATCAAACGCAGCCACTGTACCCATAAATTGCCACCACTGTGCCCATTAAACGCTGCCACTGTGCCCATCAAACGCAGCCACTGTACCATCAAACGCAGCCACTGTACCATCAAACGCAGCCACTGTACCCATAAATTGCCACCACTGTGCCCATTAAACGCTGCCACTGTACCATCAAACGCAGCCACTGTACCATCAAACGCAGCCACTGTACCATCAAACGCAGCCACTGTACCCATCAATTGCAGCCACTGTGCCCATCAAACGCATCCACTGTGCCATCAAACACAGCCACTGTACCCATAAATTGCCACCACTGTGCCCATTAAACGCTGCCACTGTACCATCAAACGCAGCCACTGTACCATCAAATGCAGCCACTGTACCCATCAATTGCAGCCACTGTGCCCATTAAACGCTGCCACTGTACCATCAAACGCAGCCACTGTACCATCAAACGCAGCCACTGTACCCATAAATTGCCACCACTGTGCCCATTAAACACAGCCACTGTGCCCATCAAATGCAGCCACTGTACCATCAAACGCAGCCACTATACCCATAAATTGCCACCACTGTGCCCATTAAACGCTGCCACTGTGCCCATCAAACGCAGCCACTGTACCATCAAACGCAGCCACTGTACCATCAAACGCAGCCACTGTACCCATAAATTGCCACCACTGTGCCCATTAAACGCTGCCACTGTACCATCAAACGCAGCCACTGTACCATCAAACGCAGCCACTGTACCATCAAACGCAGCCACTGTACCCATCAATTGCAGCCACTGTGCCCATCAAACGCAGCCACTGTACCATCACAGTGGCTGCAATTGATGGGTACAGTGGCTGCGTTTGATGGTACAGTGGCGGCGTTTGATGGGCACAGTGGCTGCAATTGATGGTACAGTGGCTGCGTTTGATGGTACAGTGGCTGCGTTTGATGGTACAGTGGCTGCAATTGTTGGGTACAGTGGCTGCGTTTGATGGGCAGGGCACAGTGTTGGCAATCTATGGGCACAGTGGCAGCGTTTGATGGTACAGTGGCTGCGATTGATGGGCAGGGCACAGTGTTGGCAATCTATGGGCACAGTGGCAGCGTTTGATGAGAGAGAGGGAGAGAGAGGGAGAGAGAGAGAGAGAGAGAGAGAGAGAGAGGGAGAGAGAGGGAGAGAGAGAGAGAGAGAGAGAGAGGGGGAGAGAGAGAGAGAGAGAGGGGGAGAGAGAGGGAGAGAGGGGGAGAGAGAGGGAGAGAGAGAGATTTTTTAATACCTTGTGCTGTAGCACCGCGCGGGACGAGGCAAAATGGAGCAGCACGGCGTTCTCCTGCTCCTCCCCCACAGGCACACAGACAGAGCGAGGCATGATGAGTGTGGTGGGCGGAGCGCCGGCCGAACGGAGGAGACAGTGAATGACACAGGCAGGGCCGCCGCTGATCTTTAGGTCAGGACACAGGCAGTGAGCGCCCCTCCCCCCCGGAGACACACACAGGCAGTGAGCGCCCCCCCCCCCCCGGAGACACACACAGACAGTGAATGACACACAGCCATGGCATAGTGCAGCAGCGGCCGCCGCTGTTGCTCTTTAGATTGCTGATGCTGACACAGGCACTGTGAGCGGCCCCAGCGGTACTGTGTGCAGCCAGCCTACCGGGATATTTCCCGGTATCCCGGTAGGCCAGTCCGGCCCTGTATGTAATTCATTGTTTTTTCTCCCTATTGTTTAAATTAGTTACCAGCTATAAGATAAAAAGCCTTCTGTGTGCAGCAGCCCACCGCAGTCCCCCTAATACTTACATGAGCCCCCTCTTGAGCCAGCGATGTCCACAAGTGCCTTGGCCATTCGGGACTCTCCCTCCTGATTGGCTGAGGCCCAGCAGTAGTGCCATTGCCTCCCGCTGCTGTCAAAGTCAGTTAGCCAATGAGGAGAGAGAGGGAGCTGGGTCGAACCACAGTTCCGTGTCTGAATCGATACAAAGAGCTGTGGCTCGGCTTGGGTGACCCCATTGCAAGATGTTTGCTTTGGGGGCACTTAACAGGAGGGAGGGACCAGGAGAGCAGAAGAGGGACCCGAGAAGAGGAGGATCTGGGCTGCTCTGTGCAAAACCACTGCACGGGGTAGGTAAATATAACATGCTTGTTATTTAATATAGGGAAAAACTAGACTTTAGTATCACTTTAATGACACATTTATAAAGAACTGAATCTGATATTTACCTAACATTCCCTGCAGGTGACTCTTCCAAGTGCATGTGTTTTAAATGAGCCTAATTTACCACCAGTGAATGCTTGGTGAAAGTCATATTCACTGATTTAAAATATGCCATTTAGTATAAAAATAAAGAAAACCCAGCTTAGTACCTCATTGGTCCACTTTTGCTTTTAAATAACAATTTCTACATGTCATGGCAGTGACTTTGCAAAGCTCACCTAGCACCTTAGGGTGATGATTAGGGATGAGCCGAACACCCCCCGGTTCGGTTCGCACCAGAACCCGCGAACGGACCGCAAGTTCGCACGAACGTTAGAACCCCATTGACGTCTATGGGACTCGAACGTTCGAAATCAAAAGTGCTCATTTTAAAGGCTAATTTGCATGGTATTGTCCTAAAAAGGGTTTGGGGACCCGGGTCCTACCCCAGGGGACATGTATCAATGCAAAAAAAACTTTTAAAAACGGCCGTTTTTTCGGGAGCAGTGATTTTAATGATGCTTAAAGTAAAAAAAAAAAAAGTGAAATATTCCTTTAAATATCGTACCTGGGGGGTGTCTATAGTATGCCTGTAAAGTGACGCGTGTTTCCCATGTTTAGAACAGTCCCTGCACCAAATGTCATTTTTAAAGGAAAAAATCTCATTTAAAACTGCTTGCGGGTTTAATGTCATGTCGGGTCCTGGCAATATGGATGAAAATCAGTGAGACAAACGGCATGGGTACCCCCCAGTCCATTACCAGGCCCTTTGGGTCTTGTATGGATATTAAGGGGAACCCCGCACCCAAATTAAAATAAGGAAAGGTCCCTATATACTCTGAACAGCAGTATACAGGCGGTGCAAACAAGACAGGGACTGTAGGTTTGTTGTTAAGTAGAATCTGTTTGTAATTTTGAACATTTTTAATGTGTTTAGCTCCAGCCAAAAAATCTTTTCTAAGCTTTTTGGAAAACATAGGGAAGGGTTATCACCCCTGTGACATTTGTTTTGCGTCTTTCCTCCTCTTCAGAAGATTTCACCTCACTTTTTTGTCCCAATGAAAAATGTTTTTTGAAAATTTGGTTTTTTTTGTGGAACAAGGATTGGAAAGCATCAGTGGAAAGGAGAAATTGTTTTCCCATATTAACTCTTACATGAGAGAATTTCCCTTCCTATGGGTAGATTTCATCTCACTTCCTGTTGTCTCCTTCCGTTTGCAAGTAGGAGTCGTTTGTAAGTTAGATGTTTGAAAGTAGGGTCCTGCCCTATATACTCAGCAGAAATTTGGGCCTTAGGTGTTGCTGTGGCCAAAACACTGTAAGCCCTCACAGGGCCCTGCTGTGAAATATTAGATCAAGAATTGTAATTACATGCCCCTGTTGAACAGGAGCTGAAAAATTAGGCCTTAGGCACTGGTGCTGGTGCCACAACACTGCAACCCCTCACAGACACTCTAGTTGGAACGCAGGAACGAGCCCTGCTGCAAAGTATTGCATCAAAAATTGTAATTACACGCCCCTGTTAGACAGGGGCAGAAAAATTGGGCCTTAGGCACTGGTGCTGGTGCCACAACACTGCAACCCCTCACAGACACTCTAGTTGGAACGCAGGAACGAGCACTGCTGCAAAGTATTGCATCAAAAATTGTAATTACACGCCCCTGTTAGACAGGGGCAGAAAAATTGGGCCTTAGGCACTGGTGCTGGTGCCACAACACTGCAACCCCTCACAGACACTCTAGTTGGAATGCAGGAACGAGCCCTGCTGCAAAGTATTGCATCAAAAATTGTAATTTCACGCCCCTGTTAGACAGGGGCAGAAAAATTGGGCCTTAGGCACTGGTGCTGGTGCCACAACACTGCAACCCCTCACAGACACTCTAGTTGGAACGCAGGAACGAGCCCTGCTGCAAAGTATTGCATCAAAAATTGTAATTTCACGCCCCTGTTAGACAGGGGCAGAAAAATTGGGCCTTAGGCACTGGTGCTGGTGCCACAACACTGCAACCCCTCACAGACACTCTAGTTGGAACGCAGGAACGAGCCCTGCTGCAAAGTATTGCATCAAAAATTGTAATTTCACGCCCCTGTTAGACAGGGGCAGAAAAATTGGGCCTTAGGCACTGGTGCTGGTGCCACAACACTGCAACCCCTCACAGACACTCTAGTTGGAATGCAGGAACGAGCCGTGCTGCAAAGTATTACATCAAAAATTGTAATTACACGCCCCTGTTATACAGGGGCTGAAAAATTGTGTCTTAGGCACTGGTGGTGGCGCCCAGAACCAAAAATGTTCTTACAAGCTATCAGCGTGATGATTGAGGAGGAAGAGGATAATTACTCAGGGATAATCACTCAGCATCAGCATAGGCAGTCTTTGAAGGGATCTGAAAAAAATTATTCAGTTACATCAGCATCAGGTGCTTGGTAGCTGGTGGTGATCCAAGACTGATTCATTTTTATGAAGGTCAGCCGATCGACCGAGTCAGTGGACAGACGCACCCTGTGATCGGTTACCACGCCTCCAGCAGCACTGAATGTACGTTCCGAAAGAACGCTGGATGCAGGACAGGCCAGTAGCTCAATTGCATACTGTGCAAGCTCTGGCCAGTGATCCATCCTCAAGACCCAGTAACCCAGAGGATTTTCGGTGGGAAAGGTGTCCAAGTCTGATCTTGCCCCTAGGTATTCCTGCACCATGTAAAACAGACGCTGGCGATGGTTGCTGGAACCGATCATACCTTGGGGCTGCGGACCAAAAAATTGTCTGAACGCATCGGTCAGACGGCCACCTTCTCCACCGCTCCTTCTTTGACTGACCGAAGCCTCAGCAACACGTTGTCCAGAAACAGGAGTTTGTAACCTCCCAGTCTCTGGGAACGCGTTGCACAGACCTTTCTGCAAGGCCTCCCGAAGATGTTTCATCCTCTGCTCCCTCTGCGATGGCAAGATAAGGTCCGCAACCTTACCCTTGTAACGTGGATCAAGGAGGGTTGCCAGCCAGTATTGGTCCTTCTCCTTGATACCACGAATACGAGGATCCTTACGCAGGCTTTGCAGGATCAGGGAGGCCATGCAGCGTAGGTTTGCTGAGGCATTCGGTCCGGAGTCCTCTGGGTCACTAAGGACAACAACGTCCGCAGCCACCTCCTCCCAGCCACGTACAAGTCCATGTGTTCCTTGGGACTGATCCCTTAAAGACTGCTGATGCTGAGTGCCAGGCTCCACCTCCATACTGACACAATCTTCCTCCTCCTCCTCCTCCTCCTCCTCGTCCTCTTCCTGTGTGATCGGCGGGCACGCAGGAACACTGTCTGGATAAAGGGGGCCTTGAGAGCTAAGGAAGTCCTCCTCTTCCTGCCTCTGTTCTGCCTCAAGTGCCCTGTCCATTATTCCACGCAGCGTGTGCTCCAACAGGTGGACAAGGGGGACAGTGTCACTGATGCATGCACTGTCAGTGCTCACCATCCTCGTGGCCTCCTCGAATGGTGACAGGACAGTGCATGCATCCCTGATCATGGCCCACTGGCGTGGGGAAAAAAAACCAAGGTCCCCTGACCCTGTCCTGGTGCCATAGTCGCACAGGTACTCATTGATGGCCCTCTGCTGCGTGTGCAGCCGCTGCAGCATGGCCAACGTCGAGTTCCACCTGGTGGGCATGTCACAGATTAGGCGGTTCTTGGGCAGGTTAAACTCCTTTTGGAGGTCCGTCAGCCGAGCACTGGCATTATATGACCGGCGGAAATGCACAGAGACTTTCCTGGCCTGCCTCAGGACATCCTGTAAGCCCGGGTACCTGCCCAAGAACCGCTGCACCACCAAGTTAAGGACGTGAGCCAAACAGGGCACATGGGTCAGTTGTCCCTGTCGGAGGGCAGAGAGGAGGTTGGTGCCATTGTCGCAAACCACCATTCCTGCCTTAAGTTGGCGTGGCGTCAACCACCTCTGAACCTGCCCCTGCAGAGCTGACAGAACCTCTGCCCCAGTGTGGCTCCTGTCCCCCAAGCACACCAGCTCAAGCACCGCATGGCATCTTTTGGCCTGCGTACTTGCGTAGCCCCTTGAACGCCTACGGAGCACCGCTGGTTCCGAGGAAGAGGCCATGGAGGAAGAAGAAGAGGAGGGGGTGGAGGAGAGAGGTGTGTCACAATCAGCATTTTGGAGGCGTGGTGGCGGAACAACCTCCAACACTACTGCACCTTGTCCTGCATCCTTCCCAGCTGCCAGCAGAGTCACCCAATGCGCCGTGAAACTTAAGTAACGTCCCTGTCCATGCCTGCTGGACCATGAGTCAGCGGTAATATGCACCTTACCGCTGACCGCCCTGTCCAGCGAGGCATGGACATTGCCTTCCACATGCCGGTAGAGAGCCGGAATCGCCTTCCGTGAGAAAAAGTGGCGTTTGGGTACCTGCCACTGAGGAACCGCACATTCCACAAACTCACGGAAGGGGGCAGAGTCTACCAACTGAAAAGGCAGCAGTTGAAGTGCTAGCAATTTTGCCAAGCTAGCATTCAACCGCTGGGCATGTGGATGGCTGGGAGCAAACTTCTTTCGGCGGTGCAGCAGCTGGGGCAGGGAAATTTGCCTGGTACAATCTGACGTCGGTGTACCAAAAGCAGATTGCCCACAAGTACTTGGCTGTGACACACCTAATTCTACACCTTCATTCCTCTCACTGCAGGTCTCAGAGAGGACTGAAGGTCTAGTGGGGTTGGAAATCTCAGCTGATGAGGAGCAAGGAGAGATCGTCTTTGTTCTTTGGTGTGGGTCTTTTAGATACGCTTGCCAACGAACTGCATGGCAGGTCAACATATGTCTGGTCAAGCATGTGGTACCCAAGCGGGAGATGTTTTGGCCACGCGAGATACGCTTGAGACATATGTTGCAAATAGCAGCGGTGCGATCTGATGCACTCGTCTCAAAAAAGGCCCACACCAAAGAACTTTTTGAATAACGCGCAGAGACTGCAGCGCCCTGCACATGTGGAGCTTTGGGGTGTGATGCAGTCAATGTGCTGCCCTTAGGCTGGCCCCTGGAGGGCATCCTGCCTAGTTGGTGATGTGCCACCTCCTCCTCCTCCTCCTCCTCCTCCTCTCTCCTATCAGGCACCCACGTTGAGTCAGTGACCTCATCATCCCCTCCCTCCTCATCACTGGAGCAAACCTGGCAGTATGCTGCAGCAGGGGGAGCATGACTGCCAGATTGCTGTCCTTCTTGGGCACCCCCTCTGTCCGTGCTCATGTTACTGCCTTCATTGAGCTCAGTATCATCATCAGAGCCTTCCAAACGCTGGGCATCCTCCTGGAGCATGTACCCAACACTGTGGTCAAACAGTTCGAGGGAATCCTCATGAGGACATGGTGGAGCTAGGGAAGGAGTCACTGATGACATTGAGCTGAGGGAAGAGGCCGCTGCTTTGCCAGACAAAGCACCCTGGGCATGGGTGAGAGAGGATGAGGAGGATGAGGACGGCTTGGTCATCCACTCGACCAAGTCTTCCGCATGTTGCGGCTCAACACGGCCAGCTGCCGAAAAAAAGGCCAAGCGTGTCCCATGGCCACGTGCTGATGAGGATGCACCGTCTCCACGACCAGCACTAGACACAGAGCCTGCTTGCCCTCTCTTATTGGCTTGTGACTGTCTGCCTCTCCTTCTTGGCCTTCCAGACATACTAATGGCCTGTAGCTGCACTAAGCTGGCATAGAACACCTGTAATTTTCTTCAGGTAGCTTTATATACTGTAACCAGACAAGCCTGCCTGTCAGTAGGAAGATAACAGGAACGGATCTAGCTGAACACTGTGAGCAGGACGTACTGCACTAAATGTATATAGCAGGAACGGATCTAGCTGAACACTGTGAGCAGGACGCACTGTACTAAATGTAAATAGTCTAGCTGCCTGACCGTGGTACTAATAGGATCAAAAAGAACACCTGTAATTTTCTTAAGGTAGCTTTATATACTGTAACCAGACAAGCCTGCCTGTCAGTAGGAAGATAACAGGAACGGATCTAGCTGAACACTGTGAGCAGGACACACTGTACTAAATGTAAATAGTCTAGCTGCCTGACCGTGGTACTAATAGGATCAAAAAGAACACCTGTAATTTTCTTCAGGTAGCTTTATATACTGTAACCAGACAAGCCTGCCTGTCAGTAGGAAGATAACAGGAACGGATCTAGCTGAACACTGTGAGCAGGACACACTGTACTAAATGTAAATAGTCTAGCTGCCTGACCGTGGTACTAATAGGATCAAAAAGAACACCTGTAATTTTCTTCAGGTAGCTTTATATACTGTAACCAGACAAGCCTGCCTGTCAGTAGGAAGATAACAGGAACGGATCTAGCTGAACACTGTGAGCAGGACGTACTGCACTAAATGTATATAGCAGGAACGGATCTAGCTGAACACTGTGAGCAGGACGCACTGCACTGAATGTAAATAGCAGGAACGGATCTAGCTGAACACTGTGAGCAGGACGCACTGCACTAAATGTAAATACCAGGAACGGATCTAGCTGAACACTGTGAGCAGGACGCACTGCACTGAATGTAAATAGCAGGAACGGATCTAGCTGAACACTGTGAGCAGGACGCACTGCACTGAATGTAAATAGCAGGAACGGATCTAGCTGAACACTGTGAGCAGGATGCACTGCACTGAATGTAAATAGCAGGAACGGATCTAGCTGAACACTGTGAGCAGGACGCACTGCACTGAATGTAAATAGCAGGAACGGATCTAGCTGAACACTGTGAGCAGGACGTACTGCACTAAATGTATATAGCAGGAACGGATCTAGCTGAACACTGTGAGCAGGACGCACTGCACTGAATGTAAATAGCAGGAACGGATCTAGCTGAACACTGTGAGCAGGACGCACTGCACTGAATGTAAATAGCAGGAACGGATCTAGCTGAACACTGTGAGCAGGACACACTGCACTAAATAGTCTAGATAGAAGATAACAGGAACGGATCTAGCTAAACTGAATACAGTGTATATATATATATGCAACACCTGGGATGCATATATATACACAATACACTGTAAGTGCAGCTAACTGACTGACTGTTCTGCCTAATCTATCTAACTCAAATCAAATGACACTGTCTCTCTCTCTCTCTATCTCTCAGCACACCGGAACACACACTACACAGGGCCGCCGTGCAGGCGGCCTTATATAGTGTGGGGTGTGTACTAAATCCCCTGAGCCATAATTGGCCAAAGCCACCCTGGCTTTGGCCAATTACAGCTCTCTCTACTGACGGCGCTGTGATTGGCCAAGCATGCGGGTCATAGTGCATGCTTGGCCAATCATCAGCCAGCAATGCACTGCGATGCCGCAGTGAATTATGGGCCGTGACGCGCCACACGAATTTGGCGCGAACGGCCCATATCGTTCGCAATTCGACGGACGGTCGAACAGCCGATGTTCGAGTCGAACATGGGTTCGACTCGAACACGAAGCTCATCCCTAGTGATGATTCATACTTCAGTGTATCATGCAAATTCCTAAGATGAATGTATGCTTCTGTCTGTTTACAGCAATCATTTTTGTTAAAAAGTCAGATGTATTGTTAATTACTGGAAAAAACTCTTGATCTGATTAATCTTGTTTACAACTAAAGCATCCTGGCAGTACTGATGGAATCAGGATTCATCACACGGACACAATGTTTTCCGTCAGTAACAGTCCGATTCTAATGTTTCTTGGCCAACTGCAAATATACTTAGGTTTTTCAATGGATACGAAAATTTTCATGTGTGACTCTCTGCTGTCATACATTGCACAACCGAATAACTATAAAAAAAAAAAGAAAGGAGGGCGCAAACGCCTAGTGCATTACCTTCAACACTAAAGTCAAATTATTAAAATGCCAAAACAAAAGAAATTTAAGCCCATCAAATAACAATTCTGACCAGCTCTGAGGAAGGAGGGCTTGTCTCCTGAAACGTGTCAGTTTCCAACTACAGATACTGGGTATCCCTAATGCTGGAGTTGTGATTTGATAGGCTTATATCTCTTCTCTTGTTTGAGTATGTTTTTGGCATCTTAATTAATTTACTTTAGTGTTGAAGGTAATTCACTAGGCGTTTGCACCCTCTTTTCTTTTTATTATAGTGTTTTGGAGTCTCCCCGCTCAAAGAGAGCAGCACCACCTGTAATATTGTCACATTGTTGGATGTGAGACTTATGCCCCGTACACACGGTCGGACTTTGTTCGGACATTCCGACAACAAAATCCTAGGATTTTTTCCGACGGATGTTGGCTCAAACTTGTCTTGCATACACATGGTCACACAAAGTTGTCGGAAAATCCGATCGTTCTGAACGCGGTGACGTAAAACACGTACCTCAAGAATATAAATGGGGCAGTGGCCAATAGCTTTCATCTCTTTATTTATTCTGAGCATGCGTGGCACTTTGTCCGTCGGATTTGTGTACACACGATCGGAATTTCCGACAACGGATTTTGTTGTCGGAAAATTTTATATCCTGCTCTCAAACTTTGTGTGTCGGAAAATCCGATGGAAAATGTGTGATGGAGCCTACACACGGTCGAAATTTCCGACAACAAGGTCCTATCACACATTTTCCACCGGAAAATCCGACCGTGTGTACGGGGCATTAGTGAGCGCTGAGGTTTGACTGTGATTTAATTGCACAACCAAATCCCTAACTAACTTGTTTTATTCAGTGTCTACTGCAGCTCTTGAAGAACATAACTTGAACCTAATTAGCAACTGAACATTTCAAAAGAATGTGGACATGGGGCTTTGGGTCAGTACTGCCTTTCTCCCCATACAAGTTTATGGGTAAGCAAAAACAGCAATGCTGCTTCCCCATATCTATCATCAGTATATACATGGATTATAGGGCAGTAGTAGCCCAATATAGGGTCTTCAAAATATAAGAGGAAAAGTTTTGATGGGGGGGGGTCTCCAGTCTTTGGGAATCCTTGAGCCGTCTTTGTTTTTGTTTTTTTATTTTTTTTGGTTGTCTATCCAATTAATCCCCAAAAAGTGTTTCACAGCTCCAGTCTTCGAGTATCCCAACAGGCCATATTTTCAGGATTTTTTTCAAAAGGAACATCTTATTAACACCTTAGCCAGTGATCACAATTAAATTACCCATATGTGGTACACGAGGCCTGGAGTTTAGAAGCACTACTCCAAGATGCTCAGGCTCTATGCTATGTTAGAGTGATTTATAGTATGTATGCATGGGTAACAAAAGATGCACTGTCTAAAAGCAGTTGCCACATAAGACAACAATATTTATTATCAGTTTTCTTTTTATTTTCCCTGGATTGAAATATGACTTAAATTAGCAGACCTATCCACAGCTGTCTGATAACTCAAAGCCTTCAAACCAGTAGGATTCAGCTTGGCTCTTACTACTGTGATTCTTGCCGCTGGTTTTGGGCCAGGCAGTAACAGAACCTGCTGGGCTGGGGAGGTTTCCTGGAGCAAGATCTACAATAACACAGCAGAAAATGTCCCAAAGGCAAAATGTATGATAAATTGACAATATTCATGGGTAGAAGAGATATGGAAAGTAAATGTAAACAAGAAAAAAAAATACACCTGTTATAATAAAGAAAAATACAGGAAATAAAATAAATTAGCTAATACATAAAAAAGCATCCTTATGTACATGCTATTCTGAAATTTAAACTGAATACAATTTAGCTCGGTGCCAATGAGCTGAGGAGGATCAGGGAACTGTAAACAGTAGACCAGTGGTCAGAGTAGGTTTTCTCATAATTTCTCCTAAACCAGTGTTTCTCAACTCCAGTCCTCAAGGCACCACAACATGTCATGTTTTAAGGGTGTTCATTATTTTGCACAGGTGATTTGATTAGTTTCACTGCCTTAGTAATTACCACAGTCGTTTCATCTGAGGGAATTCCTGAAAACATGACCTGTTGGGGCGCCTTGAGGACTGGAGTTGACAAACATTGTCCTAGACAAACATTTATTGGTGGGGATTGAGGTCCTCAGCTGCCTTGAAATCATAGACTTTCCATCCTATTATTAAAATTATTTAAAATAGTTCCAAAGCCAAGACATTTTCACCATAGCGCATTCCCTGCATTAAGGTAAAAAAAGTTCCAGTAATACTATTGCCCTCTCACCCCCCTTAAATACTTACTAGTCCTCACTCGATCCAGCTCTGTGCCTGTCTGTAGTAGTTCTCTCCATACTCCTGTCCATGCACGCATCCAGGCACCACGCGCTATACAGCGAACAGCTAAAGCCACAGGACTCGTCTGTGGTGGGACATTTGGACATTCATTCCTGGGCTATTCAGCCTACACTACTGGTTTCAGCAAACTGGTTGTCCCACTTTTCCAGATGTTAAGTATATGGGCATATGCCACATAATAGATGTCGCAAATATTATGCACCTTAAGATTGTGCCCCATACACACAATATTCTCAACCTGTGCATTCTATAATATCATTATGGACTCTTCGGTCCTTAGTGCCGGCTCACATGGAACCATCACACTGGAATATATTTGAATGCTAAAAATTGTTTGAACCCCTGACCCCTGATGAAGGTATTTGAACATCTCATACCGGAAACGCGTCGGGCATCTGGGCATTCATATTTCATACTACCATGTGTATAGCATTTTTATGACATTCCATGTAATTTATGTTGTGCATCTTTGTCACTTGTGGATTGTATATGTTTTTTCATGATTAAAGTCTCTATTTTATGGATTTTTTGAGTGGGTGGTCTATCTAAAGTCCCAATTGAGGGGGTTACCACTTTTTTGTTCTCCATACTCCCTGATCCCACAGGCTTTACTGAGGCAGTGGGAGCTACTGGCTCCTGTTGCTGTCAATCTAATCCTGTGAGGAGGGGGTGGGGTCGAGCCACACTGTCTGTGTCTATGGACACACACAGCCCAAAATGAGAAATGAACCTGCACATTTGCCCCCCATAGCAAGTGCAGACACAGACAAGGAGCAACAGAAAGTGCCAGTGGGGGACTCCAGAAGAAAAGGGTTGGGGTCACTCTGTACGATACCATTACACAGAGTAGGCAAGTTTAAAATGTTTGTTATTTTAATTTAGAACAAAATTATTCCAACAACCACTTTAAAAGTGAACCATTGTTTTGCTCATGAAGGGCAAAGCAAAATCACAATAATGCAGCCCTCCTCAGCAAAATATAATGCAGCCCTCCTCAGCAAAATATATGTACCTTCCTTTTGCTTCTCCCTACTTCAAAGGAAAGTTATGTATATGTTGGGGGTATATGGAGGATTAAAGTACACCTGTTGCTTTGCCCTGAATAGGCAAAACTAAAGGTTTGCTTTAATATAAAATGCTGGATATATGTACACAAAAAAAAGAGAGGATTACGGCACCTAAAAAAATGAAGTTCCCACTCGCAAGGGGACTTTACATGTGCCTAACAATGGGAAAAATAGAAAAACAACAATGATAAATAAAAAATATATTTTTTTTCATCCAATTAAAAAGAGAGCTATCTCTTACTAAAAACATGTCATATGAAATTCTGGTTGCATCATACAGTTGTCATATATTACAACATTATATAACAAGCGTGTAGAATCAACGTGTTTCGCAACATTTGCTTCCTCAGGATCCACGCTTGGAGATTGATGAATGAACACACTGAGCAACTAAGAAAAAAATATTTACATACTGTATACACAAATGTAAAAAATATTGCAGATTGCCTGGGGGAGAGAATAAAAAAAAGGGCAGGGGAGAAATGGAAAGGGAGGAGAAAGGGGAAACCAGAGGGGAAAGGGATGAAAGAAGAACCAGAGAAGGACAATCCACAGGGTTGGCACACTAAAAACTTGGGCCAAAGTCAGGGACATGCATGGACGATGTAAAAAATTTTAAACTCACCTACTCCACATAAGCCCACAATACAGTATATGATAGTCAGGGGCGGACTGACAACTCATGGGGCCCCCGGGCAATAGGGGCTCATGGGGCCCCCTTTGTCCCCACCCACCCACACACAAGCCACACCCTCACAAAGCCCCACGTATATATTGCACTGCTACATCACATGCATTGGTCACAGAATTTCTCTACTTCATGTTCAAAATAAATGTTAAAGATTTAAGAAAATAAAGAAAAATAAACTCACTTTAACCACGTACATTTACTGCAGGACTGCGTCTCCTGTGAGCAGAATCACGTACAGGAACTTGATTCTGCACTTGCGGGTCTGCATGCTGTTTGACCTGCTGCCGCTGTGAGAGCTAAACAGCGGGTCCGGAGGACCCGATGTCCGCCAGGCCCAGACGATTGTTTATAACAGAGGCAGAACTGTGGTCTGCCTATGTAAACAAGTCCCCAGAGAGCCTCCCCCACTTACATCAGGGGCCCCAGAGAGCCTCCGCTTACATCAGGGTCCCCAGAGAGCCTCCCCCACTTACATCAGGGGCCCCAGAGAGCATCCCCTACTTACATCAGGGCCCCCAGAGAGCCTCCCCTACATCAGGGTCCCCAGAGAGCCTCCCCCACTTACATCAGGGTCCCCAGAGAGCCCCCCCTTACATCAGGGTCCCCAGAGAGCCCCCCCTTACATCAGGGTCCCCAGAGAACCTCCTACTTACATCAGGGTCCCCAGAGAACTTCCCCTTACATCAGGGTCCCCAGAGAGCCTCCTCCTTACATCAGGGTACCCAGAAGCCCGCTCCTTACATCAGGGTATCCAGAGAGCCCCCTCCTTACATCAGGGTTCCCAGAGAGCCCCCTCCTTACATCAGGGTCCCCAGAGAGCCCCCTCCTTACATCAGGGTAGCTAGAGAGCCCCCCCTTACAACAGGGTCCCCAGAGAGCCCCCTCCTTACATCAGGGTTCCCCAGAGAGCCCCCCCTTACATCAGGGTTCCCCAGAGAGCCCCCCCTTACATCAGGGTTCCCAGAGAGCCCCCCTTACATCAGGGTCCCCAGAGAACCCCCCCTATACATCAGGGTCCCCAGAGAGCCCCCTCCTTACATCAGGGTTCCCCAGAGAGCCCCCCTTACATCAGGTTCCCCAGAGAGCTCCCTCCTTACATCAGGGTCCCCAGAGAGCCCCTTTCTTACATCAGGGTTCCCCAGAGAGCCCCCCTTACATCAGGGTCCCCAGAGAGCCCCCTTACATCAGGGTTCCCCAGAGAGCCCCCCTTACATCAGGGTTCCCCAGAGAGCCCCCTTCTTACATCAGGGTTCCCCAGAGAGCCCCCCTTACATCAGGGTCCCCAGAGAGCCCCCCCTTACATCAGGGTTCCCCAGAGAGCCCCCCTTACATCAGGGTCCCCAGAGAGCCTCCCCCCATACATCAGGGTTCCCAGAGAGCCTTCCCCTTAAACCAGGGTCCCCAGAGAGCCTCCCCCCATACATCAGGGTTCCCAGAGAGCCTCCCCCTTAAACCAGGGTCCCCAGAGAGCCTCCCCCCATACATCAGGGTCCCCAGAGAGCCTCCCCCCATACATCAGGGTCCCCAGAGAGCCTCCCCCACTTACATCAGGGGCCCCAGAGAGCATCCCCTACTTACATCAGGGTCCCCAGAGAGCCTCCCCTACATTAGGGTCCCCAGAGAGCCTCTCCCACTTACATCAGGGTCCCCAGAGAGCCCCCCCTTACATCAGGGTCCCCAGAGAGCCCCCCTTACATCAGGGTCCCCAGAGAACCTCCTCCTTACATCAGGGTCCCCAGAGAACCTCCTCCTTACATCAGGGTCCCCAGAGAACCTCCCCTTACATCAGGGTCCCCAGAGAGCCTCCTCCTTACATCAGGGTACCCAGAGAGCCCCCTCCTTACATCAGGGTATCCAGAGAGCCCCCTCCTTACATCAGGGTCCCCAGAGAGCCCCCTCCTTACATCAGGGTCCCCAGAGAGCCCCCTCCTTACATCAGGGTAGCTAGAGAGCCCCCTTACATCAGGGTCCCCAGAGAACCCCCCCTTACATCAGGGTCCCCAGAGAGCCCCCTCCTTATATCAGGGTCCCCAGAGAGCCCCCTCCTTACATCAGGGTTCCCCAGAGAGCCCCCCTTACATCAAGGTCCCCAGAGAACCCCCCTATACATCAGGGTCCCCAGAGAGCCCCCTCCTTACATCAGGGTTCCCCAGAGATCCCCCCTTACATCAGGTTCCCCAGAGAGCCCCCTCCTTACATCAGGGTCCCCAGAGAGCCCCCTTCTTACATCAGGGTTCCCCAGAGAGCCCCCCTTACATCAGGGTCCCCAGAGAGCCCCCCTTACATCAGTGTTCCCCAGAGAGCCTCCCTTACATCAGGGTCCCCAGAGAGCCCCCTTCTTACATCAGGGTTCCCCAGAGAGCCCCCCTTACATTAGGGTCCCCAGAGAGCCCCCCCTTACATCAGGGTCCCCAGAGAGCCTCCCCCCATACATCAGGGTTCCCAGAGAGCCTTCCCCTTAAACCAGGGTCCCCAGAAAGCCTCCCACCATACATCAGGGTTCCCAGAGAGCCCCCCCCTTAAAACAGGGTCCCCAGAGAGCCTCCCCCCATACATCAGGGTTCCCAGAGAGCCTCCCCCTTAAACCAGGGTCCCCAGAGAGCCTCCCCCCATACATCAGGGTCCCCAGAGAGCCCCCCCATACATCAGGGTCAACAGAGAGCCCCCCCCATACATCAGGGTCCCCAGAGAGCCTCACCCCATACATCAGGGTTCCCAGAGAGCCTCCCCCTTAAACCAGGGTCCCCAGAGAGCCTCCCCCCATACATCAGGGTCCCCAGAGAGCCTCCCCCTATACATCAGGGTCCCCAGAGAGCCTCCCCCCATACATCAGGGTCCCCAGAGAGCCTTCCCACATACATCAGGGTTCCCAGAGAGCCTACCCCTTAAACCAGGGTCCCCAGAGAGCCTCCCCCCCATACATCAGGGTCCCAGAGAGCCTCCCCCCATACATCAGGGTCCCCTGAGAGCCTCCCCCCCATACATCAGGGTTCCCAGAGAGCCTCCCCTTAAACCAGGGTCCCCAGAGAGCCTCCCCCATACATCAGGGTCCCCAGAGAGCCCCCCCCCATACATCAGGGTCCCCAGAGAGCCTCCCCCCATACATCAGGGTCCCCAGAGAGCCCCCACATACATCAGGGTTCCAGAGAGCCCCCCATACATCAGGGTCCCCAGGGAGCCCCCATACATCAGGGTCCCCAGAGAGCCCCCCAATACATCAGGGTCCCCAGAGAGCCTCCTCCTTACATCAGGGTTCCCAGAGAGCCCCCCAATACATCAGGGTCCCCAGAGAGCCCCCCCCCATACATCAGGGTCCCAAGAGAGCCTCCCCCTATACATCAGGGTCCCCAGAGAGCCCCCCATACATCAGGGTCCCCAGAGAGCCCCCCAATACATCAGGGCCCCCAGAGAGCCTCCTCCTTACATCAGGGTCCCCAGAGAGCCCCCTCCTTACATCAGGGTCCCCAGAGAGCCCCCTCCTTACATCAGGGTTCCCCAGAGAGCCCCCCTTACATCAGGTTCCCCAGAGAGCCCCCTCCTTACATCAGGGTCCCCAGAGAGCCCCCTTCTTACATCAGGGTTCCCCAGAGAGCCCCCCTTACATCAGGGTCCCCAGAGAGCCCCCCTTACATCAGGGTTCCCCAGAGAGCCCCTTTACATCAGGGTTCCCCAGAGAGCCCCCTTCTTACATCAGGGTTCCCCGGAGAGCCCCCCTTTACATCAGGGTCCCCAGAGAGCCCCCCCTTACATCAGGGTTCCCGAGAGAGCCCCCCCTTACATCAGAGTCCCCAGAGAGCCTCCCCCACTTACATCAGGGGCCCCAGAGAGCATCCCCTACTTACATCAGGGTCCCCAGAGAGCCTCCCCTACATCAGGGTCCCCAGAGAGCCTCCCCCACTTACATCAGGGTCCCCAGAGAGCCCCCCTTTACATCAGGGTCCCCAGAGAGCCCCCCTTACATCAGGGTCCCCAGAGAACCTCCTCCTTACATCAGGGTCCCCAGAGAACCTCCTCCTTACATCAGGGTCCCCAGAGAACCTCCCTTACACCAGGGTCCCCAGAGAGCCTCCTCCTTACATCAGGGTACCCAGAGAGCCCCCTCCTTACATCAGGGTATCCAGAGAGCCCCCTCCTTACATCAGGGTCCCCAGAGAGCCCCCTCCTTACATCAGGGTAGCTAGAGAGCCCCCCCTTACATCAGGGTCCCCAGAGAACCCCCCCTTACATCAGGGTCCCCAGAGAGCCCCCTCCTTATATCAGGGTCCCCAGAGAGCCCCCTCCTTACATCAGGGTTCCCCAGAGAGCCCCCTTACATCAGGGTTCCCCAGAGAGCCCCCCCTTACATCAGGGTTCCCAGAGAGCCCCCCCCCCTTACATCAGGGTCCCCAGAGAGCCCCCCCTTACATCAAGGTCCCCAGAGAACCCCCCTATACATCAGGGTCCCCAGAGAGCCCCCTCCTTACATCAGGGTTAACCAGAGAGCCCCCCTTACATCAGGTTCCCCAGAGAGCCCCCTCCTTACATCAGGGTCCCCAGAGAGCCCCCCTTACATCAGGGTTCCCCAGAGAGCCCCCCTTACATCAGGGTCCCCAGAGAGCCCCCCTTACATCAGTGTTCCCCAGAGAGCCCCCCTTACATCAGGGTCCCCAGAGAGCCCCCTTCTTACATCAGGGTTCCCCAGAGAGCCCCCCTTACATCAGGGTCCCCAGAGAGCCCCCCCTTACATCAGGGTCCCCAGAGAGTCTCCCCCCATACATCAGGGTTCCCAGAGAGCCTTCCCCTTAAACCAGGGTCCCCAGAAAGCCTCCCCCCATACATCAGGGTTCCCAGAGAGCCCCCCCCTTAAAACAGGGTCCCCAGAGAGCCTCCGCCCCATACATCAGGGTTCCCAGAGAGCCTCCCCCTTAAACCAGGGTCCCCAGAGAGCCTCCCCCCATACATCAGGGTCCCCAGAGAGCCCCCCCATACATCAGGGTCCCCAGAGAGCCCCCCCTTAAACCAGGGTCCCCAGAGAGCCTCCCCCCATACATCAGGGTTCCCAGAGAGCCTCCCCCTTAAACCAGGGTCCCCAGAGAGCCTCCCCCCATACATCAGGGTCCCCAGAGAGCCTCCCCCTATACATCAGGGTCCCCAGAGAGCCTCCCCCCCATACATCATCGTCCCCAGAGAGCCTTCCCCCATACATCAGAGTTCCCAGAGAGTCTACCCCTTAAACCAGGGTCCCCAGAGAGCCTCCCCCCCCATACATCAGGGTCCCCAGAGAGCCTCCCCCCATACATCAGGGTCCCCTGAGAGCCTCCCCCCCATACATCAGGGTTCCCAGAGAGCCTCCCCCTTAAACCAGGGTCCCCAGAGAGCCTCCCCCCCATACATCAGGGTCCCCAGAGAGCCCCCCCCATACATCAGGGTCCCCAGAGAGCCTCCCCCCATACATCAAGGTCCCCAGAGAGCCCCCACATACATCAGGGTCCCCAGAGAGCCCCCCCCATACATCAGGGTCCCCAGAGAGACCCCCATACATCAGGGTCCCCAGAGAGCCCCCCAATACATCAGGGTCCCCAGAGAGCCTCCTCCTTACATCAGGGTTCCCAGAGAGCCCCCCAATACATCAGGGTCCCCAGAGAGCCCCCCCATACATCAGGGTCCCAAGAGAGCCTCCCCCCCATACATCAGGGTCCCCAGAGAGCCCCCCATAAATCAGGGTCCCCAGAGAGCCCCCCAATACATCAGGGTCCCCAGAGAGCCTCCTCCTTACATCAGGGTCCCCAGAGAGCCTCCCCCATACATCAGGGTCCCCAGAGAGCCTTCCCCCCATACATCAGGGTACCCAGAGAGCCCCCCCCATACATCAGGGTCCCCAGAGAGCCCCCCCCATACATCAGGGTCCCCAGAGAGCCCCCCCCCATACATCAGGGTCCCCAGAGAGCCCCCTTACATCAAGGTCCCCAGAGAACCCCCCCTATACATCAGGGTCCCCAGAGAGCCCCCTCCTTACATCAGGGTTCCCCAGAGAGCCCCCCCTTACATCAGGTTCCCCAGAGAGCCCCCTCCTTACATCAGGGTCCCCAGAGAGCCCCCTTCTTACATCAGGGTTCCCCAGAGAGCCCCCCTTACATCAGGGTCCCCAGAGAGCCCCCCTTACATCAGGGTTCCCCAGAGAGCCCCCCTTACATCAGGGTTCCCCAGAGAGCCCCCTTCTTACATCAGGGTTCCCCAGAGAGCCCCCCTTTACATCAGGGTCCCCAGAGAGCCCCCCCTTACATCAGGGTTCCCGAGAGAGCCCCCCCTTACATCAGAGTCCCCAGAGAGCCTCCCCCCATACATCAAGGTTCCCAGAGAGCCTTCCCCTTAAACCAGGGTCCCCAGAGAGCCTCCCCCCATACATCAGGGTTCCCAGAGAGCCTCCCCCTTAAACCAGGGTCCCCAGAGAGCCTCCCCCCCATACATCAGGGTCCCCAGAGAGCCTCCCCCCCATACATCAGGGTCCCCAGAGAGCCTCCCCCACTTACATCAGGGGCCCCAGAGAGCATCCCCTACTTACATCAGGGTCCCCAGAGAGCCTCCCCTACATCAGGGTCCCCAGAGAGCCTCCCCAACTTACATCAGGGTCCCCAGAGAGCCCCCCCCTTACATCAGGGTCCCCAGAGAGCCCCCTCCTTACATCAGGGTCCCCAGAGAGCCCCCTCCTTACATCAGGGTCCCCAGAGAGCCCCCTCCTTACATCAGGGTAGCTAGAGAGCCCCCCCCTTACATCAGGGTCCCCAGAGAACCCCCCCTTACATCAGGGTCCCCAGAGAGCCCCCTCCTTATATCAGGGTCCCCTGAGAGCCCCCTCCTTACATCAGGGTTCCCCAGAGAGCCCCCCCTTACATCAGGGTTACCCAGAGAGCCCCCCCTTACATCAGGGTTCCCAGAGAGCCCCCCCTTACATCAGGGTCCCCAGAGAGCCCCCCTTACATCAAGGTCCCCAGAGAACCCCCTCCTTACATCAGGGTCCCCAGAGAGCCCCCTTCTTACATCAGGGTTCCCCAGAGAGCCCCCCTTACATCAGGGTCCCCAGAGAGCCCCCCTTACATCAGGGTCCCCAGAGAGCCCCCCTTACATCAGGGTTCCCCAGAGAGCCCCCCTTACATCAGGGTCCCCAGAGAGCCCCCTTCTTACATCAGGGTTCCCCAGAGAGCCCCCCCTTACATCAGGGTCCCCAGAGAGCCCCCCTTACATCAGGGTCCCCAGAGAGCCTCCCCCCATACATCAGGGTTCCCAGAGAGCCTTCCCCTTAAACCAGGGTCCCCAGAGAGCCTCCCCCCATACATCAGGGTTCCCAGAGAGCCCCCCCTTAAACCAGGGTCCCCAGAGAGCCTCCCCCATACATCAGGGTTCCCAGAGAGCCTCCCCCTTAAACCAGGGTCCCCAGAGAGCCTCCCCCCCATACATCAGGGTCCCCAGAGAGCTCCCCCATACATCAGGGTCCCCAGAGAGCCCCCCCCATACATCAGGGTCCCCAGAGAGCCTCCCCCCATACATCAGGGTTCCTAGAGAGCCTCCCCTTAAACCAGGGTCCCCAGAGAGCCTCCCCCCCCATACATCAGGGTCCCCACTCCCCAGAGAGCCTCCCCCCATACATCAGGGTCCCCAGAGAGCCTCCCCCCCATACATCAGGGTCCCCAGAGAGCCTTCCCCCATACATCAGGGTTCCCAGAGAGCCTCCCCCTTAAACCAGGGTCCCCAGAGAGCCTCCCCCCCATACATCAGGGTCCCCAGAGAGTCTCCCCCCATACATCAGGGTCCCCTGAGAGCCTCCCCCCCATACATCAGGGTTCCCAGAGAGCCTCCCCCTTGAACCAGGGTCCCCAGAGAGCCTCCCCCCATACATCAGGGTCCCCAGAGAGCCCCCCCCATACATCAGGGTCCCCAGAAAGCCCCCCCCCATACATCAGGGTCCCCAGAGAGCCTCCCCCCATACATCAGGGTCCCCAGAGAGCCCCCCCCATACATCAGGGTCCCCAGAGAGCCCCCCCCATACATCAGGGTCCCCAGAGAGCCCCCCATACATCAGGGTCCCCAGAGAGCCCCCCAATACATCAGGGTCCCCAGAGAGCCTCCTCCTTACATCAGGGTCCCCAGAGAGCCGCCCAATACATCAGGGTCCCCAGAGAGCCCCCCCTTACATCAGGGTCCCCAGAGAGCCCCCCTTTACATCAGGGTCCCCAGAGAACCTCCTACTTACATCAGGGTCCCCAGAGAACTTCCCCTTACATCAGGGTCCCCAGAGAGCCTCCTCCTTACATCAGGGTACCCAGAGAGCCCGCTCCTTACATCAGGGTATCCAGAGAGCCCCCTCCTTACATCAGGGTTCCCAGAGAGCCCCCTCCTTACATCAGGGTCCCCAGAGAGGCCCCTCCTTACATCAGGGTAGCTAGAGAGCCCCCCCTTACAACAGGGTCCCCAGAGAGCCCCCTCCTTACATCAGGGTTCCCCAGAGAGCCCCCCCTTACATCAGGGTTCCCCAGAGAGCCCCCCCTTACATCAGGGTTCCCAGAGAGCCCCCCTTACATCAGGGTCCCCAGAGAACCCCCCCTATACATCAGGGTCCCCAGAGAGCCCCCTCCTTACATCAGGGTTCCCCAGAGAGCCCCCCTTACATCAGGTTCCCCAGAGAGCTCCCTCCTTACATCAGGGTCCCCAGAGAGCCCCTTTCTTACATCAGGGTTCCCCAGAGAGCCCCCCTTACATCAGGGTCCCCAGAGAGCCCCCCTTACATCAGGGTTCCCCAGAGAGCCCCCCTTACATCAGGGTTCCCCAGAGAGCCCCCTTCTTACATCAGGGTTCCCCAGAGAGCCCCCCTTACATCAGGGTCCCCAGAGAGCCCCCCCTTACATCAGGGTTCCCCAGAGAGCCCCCCTTACATCAGGGTCCCCAGAGAGCCTCCCCCCATACATCAGGGTTCCCAGAGAGCCTTCCCCTTAAACCAGGGTCCCCAGAGAGCCTCCCCCCATACATCAGGGTTCCCAGAGAGCCTCCCCCTTAAACCAGGGTCCCCAGAGAGCCTCCCCCCATACATCAGGGTCCCCAGAGAGCCTCCCCCCATACATCAGGGTCCCCAGAGAGCCTCCCCCACTTACATCAGGGGCCCCAGAGAGCATCCCCTACTTACATCAGGGTCCCCAGAGAGCCTCCCCTACATTAGGGTCCCCAGAGAGCCTCTCCCACTTACATCAGGGTCCCCAGAGAGCCCCCCCTTACATCAGGGTCCCCAGAGAGCCCCCCTTACATCAGGGTCCCCAGAGAACCTCCTCCTTACATCAGGGTCCCCAGAGAACCTCCTCCTTACATCAGGGTCCCCAGAGAACCTCCCCTTACATCAGGGTCCCCAGAGAGCCTCCTCCTTACATCAGGGTACCCAGAGAGCCCCCTCCTTACATCAGGGTATCCAGAGAGCCCCCTCCTTACATCAGGGTCCCCAGAGAGCCCCCTCCTTACATCAGGGTCCCCAGAGAGCCCCCTCCTTACATCAGGGTAGCTAGAGAGCCCCCTTACATCAGGGTCCCCAGAGAACCCCCCCTTACATCAGGGTCCCCAGAGAGCCCCCTCCTTATATCAGGGTCCCCAGAGAGCCCCCTCCTTACATCAGGGTTCCCCAGAGAGCCCCCCTTACATCAAGGTCCCCAGAGAACCCCCCTATACATCAGGGTCCCCAGAGAGCCCCCTCCTTACATCAGGGTTCCCCAGAGATCCCCCCTTACATCAGGTTCCCCAGAGAGCCCCCTCCTTACATCAGGGTCCCCAGAGAGCCCCCTTCTTACATCAGGGTTCCCCAGAGAGCCCCCCTTACATCAGGGTCCCCAGAGAGCCCCCCTTACATCAGTGTTCCCCAGAGAGCCTCCCTTACATCAGGGTCCCCAGAGAGCCCCCTTCTTACATCAGGGTTCCCCAGAGAGCCCCCCTTACATTAGGGTCCCCAGAGAGCCCCCCCCTTACATCAGGGTCCCCAGAGAGCCTCCCCCCATACATCAGGGTTCCCAGAGAGCCTTCCCCTTAAACCAGGGTCCCCAGAAAGCCTCCCACCATACATCAGGGTTCCCAGAGAGCCCCCCCCCCTTAAAACAGGGTCCCCAGAGAGCCTCCCCCCCATACATCAGGGTTCCCAGAGAGCCTCCCCCTTAAACCAGGGTCCCCAGAGAGCCTCCCCCCCATACATCAGGGTCCCCAGAGAGCCCCCCCATACATCAGGGTCCCCAGAGAGCCCCCCCCATACATCAGGGTCCCCAGAGAGCCTCACCCCATACATCAGGGTTCCCAGAGAGCCTCCCCCTTAAACCAGGGTCCCCAGAGAGCCTCCCCCCATACATCAGGGTCCCCAGAGAGCCTCCCCCTATACATCAGGGTCCCCAGAGAGCCTCCCCCCCATACATCAGGGTCCCCAGAGAGCCTTCCCACATACATCAGGGTTCCCAGAGAGCCTACCCCTTAAACCAGGGTCCCCAGAGAGCCTCCCCCCCATACATCAGGGTCCCCAGAGAGCCTCCCCCCATACATCAGGGTCCCCTGAGAGCCTCCCCCCCATACATCAGGGTTCCCAGAGAGCCTCCCCCTTAAACCAGGGTCCCCAGAGAGCCTCCCCCCATACATCAGGGTCCCCAGAGAGCCCCCCCCCATACATCAGGGTCCCCAGAGAGCCTCCCCCCATACATCAGGGTCCCCAGAGAGCCCCCACATACATCAGGGTCCCCAGAGAGCCCCCCCATACATCAGGGTCCCCAGGGAGCCCCCCATACATCAGGGTCCCCAGAGAGCCCCCCAATACATCAGGGTCCCCAGAGAGCCTCCTCCTTACATCAGGGTTCCCAGAGAGCCCCCCAATACATCAGGGTCCCCAGAGAGCCCCCCCCCCCATACATCAGGGTCCCAAGAGAGCCTCCCCCCATACATCAGGGTCCCCAGAGAGCCCCCCATACATCAGGGTCCCCAGAGAGCCCCCCAATACATCAGGGCCCCCAGAGAGCCTCCTCCTTACATCAGGGTCCCCAGAGAGCCCCCTCCTTACATCAGGGTCCCCAGAGAGCCCCCTCCTTACATCAGGGTTCCCCAGAGAGCCCCCCTTACATCAGGTTCCCCAGAGAGCCCCCTCCTTACATCAGGGTCCCCAGAGAGCCCCCTTCTTACATCAGGGTTCCCCAGAGAGCCCCCCTTACATCAGGGTCCCCAAAGAGCCCCCCTTACATCAGGGTTCCCCAGAGAGCCCCTTTACATCAGGGTTCCCCAGAGAGCCCCCTTCTTACATCAGGGTTCCCCGGAGAGCCCCCCTTTACATCAGGGTCCCCAGAGAGCCCCCCCTTACATCAGGGTTCCCGAGAGAGCCCCCCCTTACATCAGAGTCCCCAGAGAGCCTCCCCCACTTACATCAGGGGCCCCAGAGAGCATCCCCTACTTACATCAGGGTCCCCAGAGAGCCTCCCCTACATCAGGGTCCCCAGAGAGCCTCCCCCACTTACATCAGGGTCCCCAGAGAGCCCCCCTTTACATCAGGGTCCCCAGAGAGCCCCCCTTACATCAGGGTCCCCAGAGAACCTCCTCCTTACATCAGGGTCCCCAGAGAACCTCCTCCTTACATCAGGGTCCCCAGAGAACCTCCTCCTTACATCAGGGTCCCCAGAGAGCCTCCTCCTTACATCAGGGTACCCAGAGAGCCCCCTCCTTACATCAGGGTATCCAGAGAGCCCCCTCCTTACATCAGGGTCCCCAGAGAGCCCCCTCCTTACATCAGGGTAGCTAGAGAGCCCCCCCTTACATCAGGGTCCCCAGAGAACCCCCCCTTACATCAGGGTCCCCAGAGAGCCCCCTCCTTATATCAGGGTCCCCAGAGAGCCCCCTCCTTACATCAGGGTTCCCCAGAGAGCCCCCCTTACATCAGGGTTCCCCAGAGAGCCCCCCTTACATCAGGGTTCCCAGAGAGCCCCCCCCTTACATCAGGGTCCCCAGAGAGCCCCCCCTTACATCAAGGTCCCCAGAGAACCCCCCTATACATCAGGGTCCCCAGAGAGCCCCCTCCTTACATCAGGGTTAACCAGAGAGCCCCCCTTACATCAGGTTCCCCAGAGAGCCCCCTCCTTACATCAGGGTCCCCAGAGAGCCCCCTTCTTACATCAGGGTTCCCCAGAGAGCCCCCCTTACATCAGGGTCCCCAGAGAGCCCCCCTTACATCAGTGTTCCCCAGAGAGCCCCCCTTACATCAGGGTCCCCAGAGAGCCCCCTTCTTACATCAGGGTTCCCCAGAGAGCCCCCCTTACATCAGGGTCCCCAGAGAGCCCCCCTTACATCAGGGTCCCCAGAGAGTCTCCCCCCATACATCAGGGTTCCCAGAGAGCCTCCCCCTTAAACCAGGGTCCCCAGAGAGCCTCCCCCCCATACATCAGGGTCCCCAGAGAGCCTCCCCCTATACATCAGGGTCCCCAGAGAGCCTCCCCCCCATACATCATCGTCCCCAGAGAGCCTTCCCCCATACATCAGAGTTCCCAGAGAGTCTACCCCTTAAACCAGGGTCCCCAGAGAGCCTCCCCCCCCATACATCAGGGTCCCCAGAGAGCCTCCCCCCATACATCAGGGTCCCCTGAGAGCCTCCCCCCCATACATCAGGGTTCCCAGAGAGCCTCCCCCTTAAACCAGGGTCCCCAGAGAGCCTCCCCCCCATACATCAGGGTCCCCAGAGAGCCCTCCCCATACATCAGGGTCCCCAGAGAGCCTCCCCCCATACATCAAGGTCCCCAGAGAGCCCCCACATACATCAGGGTCCCCAGAGAGCCCCCCCCATACATCAGGGTCCCCAGAGAGACCCCCATACATCAGGGTCCCCAGAGAGCCCCCCAATACATCAGGGTCCCCAGAGAGCCTCCTCCTTACATCAGGGTTCCCAGAGAGCCCCCCAATACATCAGGGTCCCCAGAGAGCCCCCCCATACATCAGGGTCCCAAGAGAGCCTCCCCCCCATACATCAGGGTCCCCAGAGAGCCCCCCATAAATCAGGGTCCCCAGAGAGCCCCCCAATACATCAGGGTCCCCAGAGAGCCTCCTCCTTACATCAGGGTCCCCAGAGAGCCTCCCCCCATACATCAGGGTCCCCAGAGAGCCTTCCCCCCATACATCAGGGTACCCAGAGAGCCCCCCCCATACATCAGGGTCCCCAGAGAGCCCCCCCCCATACATCAGGGTCCCCAGAGAGCCCCCCCCCCCATACATCAGGGTCCCCAGAGAGCCCCCTTACATCAAGGTCCCCAGAGAACCCCCCCTATACATCAGGGTCCCCAGAGAGCCCCCTCCTTACATCAGGGTTCCCCAGAGAGCCCCCCTTACATCAGGTTCCCCAGAGAGCCCCCTCCTTACATCAGGGTCCCCAGAGAGCCCCCTTCTTACATCAGGGTTCCCCAGAGAGCCCCCCTTACATCAGGGTCCCCAGAGAGCCCCCCTTACATCAGGGTTCCCCAGAGAGCCCCCCTTACATCAGGGTTCCCCAGAGAGCCCCCTTCTTACATCAGGGTTCCCCAGAGAGCCCCCCTTTACATCAGGGTCCCCAGAGAGCCCCCCCTTACATCAGGGTTCCCGAGAGAGCCCCCCCTTACATCAGAGTCCCCAGAGAGCCTCCCCCCATACATCAAGGTTCCCAGAGAGCCTTCCCCTTAAACCAGGGTCCCCAGAGAGCCTCCCCCCATACATCAGGGTTCCCAGAGAGCCTCCCCCTTAAACCAGGGTCCCCAGAGAGCCTCCCCCCCATACATCAGGGTCCCCAGAGAGCCTCCCCCCATACATCAGGGTCCCCAGAGAGCCTCCCCCACTTACATCAGGGGCCCCAGAGAGCATCCCCTACTTACATCAGGGTCCCCAGAGAGCCTCCCCTACATCAGGGTCCCCAGAGAGCCTCCCCAACTTACATCAGGGTCCCCAGAGAGCCCCCCCCTTACATCAGGGTCCCCAGAGAGCCCCCTCCTTACATCAGGGTCCCCAGAGAGCCCCCTCCTTACATCAGGGTAGCTAGAGAGCCCCCCTTACATCAGGGTCCCCAGAGAACCCCCCCTTACATCAGGGTCCCCAGAGAGCCCCCTCCTTATATCAGGGTCCCCTGAGAGCCCCCTCCTTACATCAGGGTTCCCCAGAGAGCCCCCCCTTACATCAGGGTTTCCCAGAGAGCCCCCCCCTTACATCAGGGTTCCCAGAGAGCCCCCCCTTACATCAGGGTCCCCAGAGAGCCCCCCCTTACATCAAGGTCCCCAGAGAACCCCCTCCTTACATCAGGGTCCCCAGAGAGCCCCCTTCTTACATCAGGGTTCCCCAGAGAGCCCCCTTACATCAGGGTCCCCAGAGAGCCCCCCTTACATCAGGGTTCCCCAGAGAGCCCCCCTTACATCAGGGTCCCCAGAGAGCCCCCTTCTTACATCAGGGTTCCCCAGAGAGCCCCCCTTTACATCAGGGTCCCCAGAGAGCCCCCCTTACATCAGGGTCCCCAGAGAGCCTCCCCCCATACATCAGGGTTCCCAGAGAGCCTTCCCCTTAAACCAGGGTCCCCAGAGAGCCTCCCCCCATACATCAGGGTTCCCAGAGAGCCCCCCTTAAACCAGGGTCCCCAGAGAGCCTCCCCCATACATCAGGGTTCCCAGAGAGCCTCCCCCTTAAACCAGGGTCCCCAGAGAGCCTCCCCCCCATACATCAGGGTCCCCAGAGAGCTCCCCCATACATCAGGGTCCCCAGAGAGCCCCCCCCCCCATACATCAGGGTCCCCAGAGAGCCTCCCCCCATACATCAGGGTTCCTAGAGAGCCTCCCCCTTAAACCAGGGTCCCCAGAGAGCCTCCCCCCCCATACATCAGGGTCCCCAGTAGGGTTGCCACATCATCCCTTTAATCCAGGACACATATTGATTACACAGGTTCTGAGGCTGATTTAATGCAGATGAAGCACTAAGTGAGTTTAATTACCACCTTAATCAGCCACAGAACCTGTGTAATTAATGTGTGTCCTGGATTAAAGGGATGATGTGGCAACCCTAGTCCCCAGAGAGCCTCCCCCCATACATCAGGGTCCCCAGAGAGCCTCCCCCCCATACATCAGGGTCCCCAGAGAGCCTTCCCCCATACATCAGGGTTCCCAGAGAGCCTCCCCCTTAAACCAGGGTCCCCAGAGAGCCTCCCCCCCATACATCAGGGTCCCCAGAGAGCCTCCCCCCATACATCAGGGTCCCCTGAGAGCCTCCCCCCCATACATCAGGGTTCCCAGAGAGCCTCCCCCTTGAACCAGGGTCCCCAGAGAGCCTCCCCCCCATACATCAGGGTCCCCAGAGAGCCCCCCCCATACATCAGGGTCCCCAGAAAGCCCCCCCCCATACATCAGGGTCCCCAGAGAGCCTCCCCCCATACATCAGGGTCCCCAGAGAGCCCCCCCCATACATCAGGGTCCCCAGAGAGCCCCCCCCATACATCAGGGTCCCCAGAGAGCCCCCCATACATCAGGGTCCCCAGAGAGCCCCCCAATACATCAGGGTCCCCAGAGAGCCTCCTCCTTACATCAGGGTCCCCAGAGAGCCGCCCAATACATCAGGGTCCCCAGAGAGCCCCCCCATACATCAGGGTCCCCAGAGAGCCCCCCATACATCAGGGTCCCCAGAGAGCCTCCCCCCATACATCAGGGTTCCCAGAGAGCCTCCCCCTTAAACCAGGGTCCCCAGAGAGCCTCCCCCCCATACATCAGGGTCCCCAGAGAGCCTCCCCCTATACATCAGGGTCCCCAGAGAGCCTCCCCCCCATACATCAGGGTCCCCAGAGAGCCTTCCCCCATACATCAGGGTTCCCAATGGAGCCCCCCCTTAAACCAGGGTCCCCAGAGAGCCTCCCCCCATACATCAGGGTCCCCAGAGAGCCTCCCCCCATACATCAGGGTCCCCTGAGAGCCTCCCACCCATACATCAGGGTTCCCAGAGAGCCTAAGGAAAAGCAAAAGAGAGAGGCGCCTCTGGGTGTAGACTAAAAACAAGGTTTATTCATAAAAAGATAATGATGATCAAACTCACATGTTGAAGGTCATCAATAGGCATAAAATGGTAATCAATATTGGAGAGGACATCATCCATCAAAGGTTCAAATCAGTCAAAGACAACTCCTGGCGGGGGGCTCTGCCTGTGTGTGAGGAGAGGTACCGCTGAGATGTGAGGCCGGCCGCAGCGGTGACAAGTCACAATGCTAGGTAGAGAGCATGGAAGAACGTAAACATCCGGCGAGGAGTGATGACGTCATGAGTCGAGCGACGCGTTGCAGGGTGTACGGGCTGTGATGACATGACAGCCACGCCCCTTCATCAGGCTGAGGATGGATGGGATAGGGCGGCTTAAAACAAACAGAAAATGTGGTGATTGGTGTGGATGAAGGAGGGGAGGGGCGGGACCGGGACTACAGGAAGTGGTCAGAGGAACGATCAAAAGTGTCAGCAGTGAAGTATTAAGTGAAAAAGCATGACAATGATAAGGAGGCGATTATGTGAAAAGAAAAGAAAATGATGTAAGAATAGAAGGTTCAATTGGGATGGTATATGGCTGACGAAAATATATGTAAATGAAATAAAGATGGGAATAGTAAAAATAGTAGTAATAAAAATTACAAAATAATAATAAATGAAAAATAAAATAAATAAATAATAAATAAATAATAAATAATAAATAAATAAAATAATAAATGTATGAGTAATGATGATAATGATAATGTATGAAAATATAAATATATATAAATTATAAATTTATAAATTATAGATCTATAAATTATGCAATGGAAAAGGGTAAGTGTATGTGAAGAGTGGATATCTGTTGATATAGGTACATACGTGAATATATGAATATGATGAGTCTATGGAGGGGGAGGGGGGGGGGAAGAAAAGGCAAAACATATATATATATACGTATGAATATATATACAGGTATATATGATTATGATATGGAAAATGTTATAATAGAACTGGAAGGAAGGGGGGGGGAGGGGGAGGGAGGAAGGAGAGAAGAAAATGGGCATGTATCTCTCCATCACACACAAATCAGACCTTATATAAAAACACACAAATGATTGACAATTGATTAAAAAAGGGGAAAAAATCTAATTATCACTAAATTAATGATAATTGATAAAAGTTCTTATTGAAAATGTTGTTGCATATGTGTGTGCATGTATGCGCACGCAAAATTGCGCACGCACACAGCACACGCAGATGCAGAATAAGATTTAAAAATATTCGCACAGAACCTAAAAAGCTAAAAATCTGGTGAAAAAGCAAAAAACCAAAACTATTAGAAGAAATATGTGTATAAAAGATTTTAAAGGATGGTAGAGATCTCTATACTTTCGTTAATTCCTCCTGGCGATAGGGCATCTAAGGTATATATCCAAAAAGTTTCCTGGGAACAGAGCTTCTTGAATCTTTCAGCGGGAGACAGGGATTTGGGAATTTGTTCGATTACCCATACCCTGAGTCCCACTGTCGAGCTTTGGTGGGCCACCGCAAAGTGTCTAGGGACACTATGTGGATCAGTGCCACCTTCAATTAGCCTTCTGTGCTCACCGAACCTCTGTCTGAGAGCCCTGATGGTACGGCCTACATAGATCAATCCGCATGGGCAGCTCAGGCCATAGACTACAAAGTCTGATGAGCAGTTGAAGAAGTCTTTTAACATATAGGTTTTGTCTTTAGTAACGAAAGACTTCTGACCATGATGGACAAAATGGCAAGTTTTGCACAAGGCCTTGCGGCACTGATACATACCCACCAGGGGTATTAATGTGGGTACAGCCGGGGAAGGTACAGTGGATTTGAGTTTGCTGGGAGCAATTTTACTCTTTAGGTTAGGGGCCCTACGGTATGTGACTTTGGGATGTGAAGGTAATACGGCTGAGAGGTGGGGATCCTGTTGTAAAATATCCCAATGTTTAGATAGAATTTTTTCCATGTGTTTAAATTTGTGGTGGAAGGTAGTAACAAATCTGCTAGAACAGTCTTTGGGAGATGTACTATCTCTAGGAGGTTTGCCATGAAGGTAGTGATTGTAGGCTTCATCAACCAAGGACTCAGGGTATTGTTTATCCAAAAACTTCCTTTTAAGATTAACACTAAGTGCAGTGTAGTCAGACTCTTTTGTGCAATTTTGTCGGAGACGACAAAACTGCCCCTTTGGGATGTTGGTAATCCACTTTGGAAAATGGCAACTATTGTAGTGTAAGTTCGAGTTGCCTGCGGTAGGCTTGGTATAGTTCTTAGAGGTGATAACTGAACCTTCGTGACCCAATTCTAGATCCAAAAAGGCTATGGTGGCACAGTCTGTGGCAGATGTGAATGAAAGTCCATAAGGATTATCATTGCAATGTTTCACAAAAGGAGTAATGAGCTCGGAGTCACCATCCCAGATGATAATCAAATCATCGATGTACCTGCCGAAGAACACTATGTTGGCTGCAAAGGGGTTATGATTGTAGATGTATTCGTTCTCCCAAAAGCCCATAGCTAAATTGGAGTAGGACGGAGCAAAATTAGCTCCCATCGCCGTACCCTGTATTTGATGAAAAAAATCTCCATTGAAAGTAAAATAATTGTGCGTCAGGCAGAACTCTGTGGCCTCTATGATAAATCTAGCCTGACGCATGTTCATTAAAGGATCCGTAGATAAGGATTGCTCCAATGCCATCAATCTGAACTGGTGTGGAATAGAGGTATACAGAGAGCATACATCGAGTGAAAGCCATACATAAGAGGACTCCCATCTATAAGAAGACAGGAGTTCTAAAAGATGCATTCCATCACGTATGTATGACCGTAAGGATGAGACTATGGGCTGTAAGAATTGGTCTATGTACAAACTGAAACCTGTGGTGACACTCTCCATCGCTGCTACAATAGGTCTGCCGGGAGGATCCACTAGGCTTTTATGAATCTTGGGTAGGTAATAAAAATAAGGGATTTGGTAGAAAGATTTCCGCAAGAATGAGCTTTCTGCTTTCGTAATGATCTCTTCTTTCAGAGCATTGTTTATAAGGGTGTCAGCCTCCAGTGCAAATTCTGCAGTGGGGTCTTTCTTAAGCTTAGCATAAGTAGCTCTATCTGAAAGGAGTCGATATGATTCCCTTAGGTAGTCAGACCTATTAAGCAGCACTATACCACCCCCCTTGTCAGCTGACTTGATCACCAAGTCCTTGGCAAGAGTAAGGTGGTTCAGCGCTGTGATTTCAGAAGGTGAGAGGTTATGAGCTTTGGATGTATGGTTGCACATTTTTATTAGATCAGCATAGACCACTCTATAGAAACTCTCTATATATGGGCCTTTCGATTGAGTGGGAAAAAAGATGGACTTAGGTTTTAATGTGGACCGTATGATCGGCGGAGATGTGGCTAGATGTTGGGTGAGCATTAGTGATGTGAATTCCTCACAGTCGAAACTACCCAAATCCTCAATATTGTGGTCAGGTACCTCTATACTGAGATCTGATGAAACAGTGGGGGATATGGTGGAGGTCTGAATATTGAATACGCCATCTGTATTCTGATCTTTAAGTGATTTTATTTGGAAATGTCTTTTCAAAGTTAATTTGCGTATGTAGCTGTTTAGGTCCTTGAAGAGGACAAAAGGATTAGGTTTGTTGACCGGGGCAAAATTGAGTCCGCGATTCAGAAGGGAACTGTCAGCAGGGGACAGGGTGTGGGAGGATAAGTTGAAAATCTTTACCGTTTTGGGTGTTTCAATGTGTTGACCTGTTTTTCTAGTTCGTCCTCCTCTACAGCCTCTTCTGTGAGTTTTCTTTTTCTTGATATGGAGGCCGGAGGAGGACCGAACGCTAAAAAAGGGGAGGTGGAACTGTTCGCTGCAGGAACATTAGAAGTGTTCAGTGACGGGGTGTTCGAAGATGGGTTTTCTATCAGGGGCACTATAGGTTCTGTAGGCCTGAGGTTAGGAGTGGCTGGATAATTAATATGTTTGGAACTGGTGGAGACGGTGGTGGGGATCTCAGCAACGTTAGTGCAGATAGGAGGACCATCTTTGGGGGCACTGCGGGGAGTGCTGGGTCTATTATAGAATTGGTTGAGAGCATTGATCAATTCCAAATTCTTATTCTTGTGTTTATGGAGAACCTGTTTATGTGATGTTTTGGACGAATGTTTGGAAATGTTGGGCAGTGTGGAAGCACGTGAAGTGCGAGAAAAGGAATGGATCAAGGGATTCTCAAGCTGTCTCATGGGAATAACAGCATCATATGGTTTGATATCCAGCAGGGAAGGAATGGAGGGATTAGAAAGTGCCTGATCACATCCATTCTGTTCAGGTGAGTGTGAGGTAGTCATACTGGGTATAGGTTTGTGCTTTTTATTCCATGAGAAAACTTTGTTGGAGTTGTAATCCTCCAAATCACGTTTAAATTTTCCCATCTTAACATCAATAAAAGCATCCTCATCTTTTTTAGTTTTTTCCTTCAGTATCTCAAGCCATGATAGTGGAATATGGACTTGGAAACTGGCAATATCTTTAA